>JAUPFN010000014.1:35170594-35885594 GCA_036924255.1 Apodemia mormo | reverse complement strand
ATGATTAAAATCGATCTAGTAGTTTTGATTTATTCATTACTGCCCGTGGCCCGCACGCGTTAAATTTGGAGTTAAACAATTCCCCTTTCCCTATACCATGAAGATTTCCTGCTATCTTTGGAATATCTAAATTCATTTTTAGTTTTTACAGTTTTACCTATTTCTTTTATTTTCTACAATTAACATATTACAGAATGTCTTTATATACAACGTTCACAGCTTTCTTGCCATTAAATAATACAAACATGTTTTCTTTAGAGGTTACTCTTAAAAGAGTGATATATAGTTGGCCATGTGAAAAACAGTCAACGCTCAAATCTAAACCTGTAACGTTGAAGGTTTGACCCTGCGATACTTCGGGTAGGGTTATACTTTATAATAAAGTATTGTACTTTATTTTGAATAAACATACTTTAAAAATGAAAATACTTTATTTTATCATTTCACTTAAAATTGTCGACTTAAAGGAACAAAAACTTATTCTATTTTTATTTGTAACAAAAATGATGCTGACGACTTTTAAACTTCATCTTAAACGTATTTTTTGTATCATTTCACTTTATTTGATTTTTTGTTGTATGAAAATATTGAATATATATAAAACTCTCATTTATAGTTTTTTCTTTAAGGTGCATCCAGTGAAGGGACGAAACTAATTGGTGAAAAGCATTGTTAGATATTGCTAGAAGCAACAAAAAATATGCATGGTAAACGAATAGCACAGCTAATAAATAATACTTTATTTTTCAATCTTGTACTTTATTATTTAACCTTAAAAAGAAAATGTCCTCTATTTTTTTATTTAAAAGGTGCAACCCTACCTACGGGCCTTCCCTAAAACTTATCACTAAATTAAGGTATTTTAAACTCAAAAGATTAAAAAATATAAGCATAGATATTTCAGTTCAAACATCTATTTTGTTAAAAATGGCAATATTATTAATTTTTGAAAAGCTGTATATTTGAAAACGATGATGGCATTCAGCTCAATCTTTGAGAACTAAAATGTTGTTTTAGCTAAATAATCGATAGGTTGAAAAATTTCGATGCTATGTCAAAAAATATTTTATTTTTAATTTTCTTCATTGATAAATCCCAAACAAATTGACCGATTTTGATTACATTAACGGTATTTGACGCAGTTTTTAAAGAACAAAGCTGATAATATTTTTAAGTCAATCGGTAAATTAACTTGAAAGTTATTTAAAAAAAGTTATGTAAGTTTGCTAAAAACAACGTAATTTTAATTTTTGAAAAGCTATAAGTTTTGAGAATTAGATCTGATTTTGAGTTTAGAAACGGCATTTGACGTAGTTTTTTTAGTACTAAAATATCGTAGAACACCAAAAAATGATTGGTTTAAATTTTCGAAGCTATGTCGAAAAAACACTTTTTTTCAAAATTTTTCGTCAACGATTACTCCCAAACGGATAAACCGATTTTGATGCAATTTATGTGTCAGACGTAGTTTTTTGAGGAATAGAGCTAATTAGTTTTTATACTCAATCGGTACATAAATCTGGAAGTTCTATTTAAAAAATACTGTTTCATCAAAATTTTTTTGGTGTTATTTCAAAATTTCTCAAAATCTCCTGGACCGAATCGGTTCAAATTTTCAGGAAATATAAGTTGAGCAGAATCCAATCGAATGCCGTCAACCGCGTTTCGATCGGTCTAGCCGTTCAAAAGTTATGAGATGTTTACATACACACATACACACACACATACATACATACAGACATACTGACGTCATCGTGAAAATAGTCGGAAAAGATTTCTAGGACCTCAAAACGTCGATATCTGGTGAAAACTCGATTTTCGAAAATAGGGGAAAAATCAGTAACTTCCTTATCTACATACTTAGTGGGAAGTTAAAAACTGATTTGCTAAATCACGTTTTTTTACATTGATTGTTAAATAACAATTTTACAAAAATTATACGATATACCTGAAGATATTATCTAAGGAATTTGTTAACTTATTACATGATAGAATATACTTGATTATATAAAATTCCGAAGACAGGCTAAAAAGTCTCTAAAACAAATAATTTGTTAATACTATTTCTAATCATCCATTTGATTTTTATATGGTGATTTTTAGTTTAAAAAAAGAATGTATTAAATTTTGGTTTTCAGCTGAAGTCCTATATTTATTTATCAGAAAATTAACACGTTTCCCAGCGGTTGCAGAACATACCGCGCGTGTCGCCAACCGGCCGGTAACCCTGCAACCGCTATGCCCCTGCATTTTAAATCTGTAATATCTTCGAAAATATTCATTTAAATTACATGTCGTAAACAGCCACATTGATCTATATTGAATTAACAATTTATTTAATGTATTTAATTAGATAAAGATTAGTGCTGTATTGCTTAAAATTGCTTCGAAAAAAAGCCATTATTTCTCGTAAAAAGTTAATGACAAAAAATGCTATTGTGGGTTATCCATAAGAGATAGATATATCATATCGCGGAGTTTTCTATAGACTTTTTCAAGGTGTACAAACACTTAGTACATTATTTTGATAAATCTCGTAGGGTTTAGCCTGCGTATGCAATGTAAGCGGAAAAAAATATAATTATTTACGACATGACATCAGAAAACTCAAAAATTGCAGTATTTCTCTACAATATATTGAATGTTATTATACACATAAACCTTCCTCTTTAATCACTCTATCTATTACAAAAAACCACATCATAATCCGTTGCGTAGTTTTTAAGATTTAAGCATACATAGGGACATAGGGACAGACAGAGAATGCGACTTTGTTTTATACTATGTAATGACTAGCTGACCCGGCAAACGTTGTTCTGCCTTTTTAACTACTCTTATTTTTTTCTATACCTCCCTGGAATTCAACAAATAATTCAAAACCAAAATTAGCCAAATCGGTTCAGTCGTTCTCGAGATTTAGCAAGACTAACGAACGGCAATTATATATATATATATATATATATATATATATATATATATATATATATATATATATATAACAATACAGTTTACGATAGAGTTTTATTTCAGTATTATATTTGTTAGATTTAAATAATTATTCATTTCGAGTTCTTCTTGGGCTGCCACTCACAGTGCAAGCCCAAGAAGAACTGATAATGCGTAATAAAAATGTTATAGAAAATATTTGTAGGGATTGCAAACCCTAGAGACACAAACAGTAACGCTGCCGTCCTAACAAAAAAAAAAATATATATATATATATATATATATATATATATATATATATATATATATATATATATATATATATTAGGGATGGGCCGAAATTCGTTTTACATTCGGTTTAACCGAATTTCGGCAGCTTGAACCGAACTTCGACATTCGGCCGAAATTCGGTTTAAATGCCGAACATTCGGCACTAGAAAAAAGTATCTTCTTGCACTATTTTGATTGAAATCTACGCTAATGTTATAAAGAGGAAAGATTTGTAATCTATATTTTTATATATTGCATCATCAAAACTCAAAAACTACTAAACCGATTTGAAAAAATCTTTCTTTGATTATTTTCGAAAGTAATAGTTACTTTCGAAAATAATCCGTAAAACGGTTGATCCCACAAGGCCATCCCTGAAACATCCTGCTAAATAAAAAACATAAAAACAAAAATGAAAAAACTTCAGCATAGATTTTTGAATTCGAAGAGTTCAAAAAATATGTAAAACGGTTGACCCGGCAGGTCATCCCTGAAACTTCCCGCTAGATTTTTATCTATATCTTAGCATATCACACATTTTTTCAGAGTTCGAAAATCTTAAATTTGTTACAAATATTCGTTAGTATATAGGAAGTGGTGGTAAATGACAGTAATTTCAAAATTTTTGAAATGCTATATATTTTAAAAACAATTATTGATTTTAGTCTTTCGAATGTCATTCAACGCAATTTTTGACCTCTAAAATGTTTTTATAGCTACGTAATCTACAGACTCAGAAATGTCGAAGCAATATCAAAAAAAAATTTTTTTCGAATTTTCGATATTACTAAATCCCAAATAAATCGACCGATTTTGATGCAATTTGCTTATTTGACGCAATTTATAGAAAGAAAAGCTGATTAGACTTTTAAGTCAATCGGTATATTAGTCTGAAAGTCATTTTAAAAATGCTAAGTTTGCTGTAAACAACAAAATATTAATATTTGAAAAGCCGTAATTTTTGAAAACTTGACTTAATTTTGATTTTTGAAACTATTTGAAAAAAATTCGAATTTATGTCGAAAAAACACTTCCAAATTTTTTTGTCAACGATAACTTCCGAGCGGATTAACCGATCATGATACAATTTATGAATTAGATGCAGTTTTTTAAGAAAAAGAGCTGCTAAAATTTTATACTCAATCGATACATTAATCTGGAAGTTATATTATAAAAATATGTTTCGTCAATTTTTTTGCGATTTTTTTCAAAATTTCTCAAAATATTCTAGTCCGAATTGGATAAAATTTTTGGAAGTCTAAGTTGAGCAGAATCTAATTCAATGCCATTAACCGCGTTTCGATCGGTTAAGCCGTTCAAAAGTTATGAAATGTTTACATACACACATACATACAACCATACACTCTCTCTCACACACACATACATACATACATACATACTAACGTCATCGCGAAAATAGTCAGAAAATGTTCCATACGTAGCGGAAAGTTAAAAATCTAAAGTTTGATATAGATGAAGATGCATATATTTTAAAACATGATGATTTAGATCTTTTTAATTGCATTCAACGTAATTTTTACCTTTAAATGGTTTTATTAGCTCCAAAATCAGTAGGTTAAAAAATGACGAAAAAAAGGTAAAAAAATAGCTGAATCAGTTGACCCTGCAGGCTATCCATGAAACTTCCCGCTAAATTGAGGTATTTTAGGTTCAAAGGAATAAAAACTATACCTAAGCATTTTTTTTTTCAAAATTCCGACTTTTGACTTCTGACTTCTGAAAATGACAGCAATTTAATTTTTAAAAAGCTGTATATTTTGAAAACGATTATCGATTTTCATCCTTCAAATGGCATTCAACGAAATTTTTGAGCTCTAAAATGTTTTTGAGCTACATAGTCTATAGGCTAAAATATGTCGAAGTAATATCAAAATTTGTTTTCAAAATTTTCGTTATAATAAATCCTAATAAACTGATTTTGACCCAATTGACGGTATTTAACGCAATTTTTAAAGAGAAAAGTTGATTATATCTTTTAAGTGAATCGGTGTATAAGCCTAAGAGTTATTTTAAAAATATTAAGTAAGTTTTCTGTAAACAGCAAAATTTTATTATTTAAAAGTTATAACTTTTGAAAACTTGATTCGATTTTGATTCTTGAAACTACATTTGACGTAATTGTTTTATGTACCACAATATTGTAGAAAGTTTGACATTCAAACAAGTTTTGGTCCAAAAGTCTCTTATTTTATATAAATAATACACTTTTTTCTAAATTTTCGTTAACGATAACTCCCAAACGGATAAACCGGTTTTGATACAATTTACGATATTTGACAAAGATTTTTAGAAAGAAATGCTGGTTAGATTTTTAAATCAAGCCGTATATTAGCCGGAAAGTTATTTTAAAAATATTAAGAAGTTTTCTGTAAACAACAAAATATTAATATTAAAAAAGTTGTAACTTTTGAAAACTCGATTTGAAATTAAATTTGACGTAGTTTTTTAAGCACTAAACTATTGTGGAAGGTCAAAAAAAATTAGTTAGAGAAATTACTAAGTTATGTCAAAAAACACTTTTCTAAAGTTTTTCGTCAACGATAGCTCTTGAGTGGAAAAACCGATTTTGATGCAATTAATGCATTGAACACAGTTTTTGTAGGAATAGAGCTGATTAGATTCTGTACCTAATCTATACATTTATGTACTTAGATTATACAAAGTTATTTATTTATGTATGTTATTTATGTACAAAGTTATGAGATGATGTGCTTCGCCGTGTTGGTTCCGGCCTCCTTTGTAGAATAGGCCAACTGCCGTTCTGCCAGGCAGGTCGTAAAAGGCGACCGATTGGCTATCGAGTCACTACCATCGTGGCTACTAGGTGGTAGAGTTCTGCATTGTCTCGCCCGGGTCTGGTACCACCGCCTTAGGGGGCGTCCATAAATTACGTGAGGTGTTTTTTTTTAATTTTCTGTCCCTCCCTCCCCCCTTGGTGAGATGTCGTGAGATTTTATTCAACCCCCTCCCCCATCCCCCAATCTCACGTGAGATTTTTCAAAATTTGGGTTTCTTAAATATGTAAACGCGTTGGATTTTTATTATAAAAAGAAAAAAAATTGATTCGTGATTTTATTTACGACTAGTTAAGACTAGTAATCAATATTCTTGAGTTATGTCATAACAACTTAACAATAAAATACTTAAATCGTAATTACTGCGATTAAAAAAAGAATGTCTACTCCTCTGATAGTGCCGCGAAATCAAAGGACGGGCAAAGGGCAAAGGACGGTACAGTGTAGTACCGTAAATTGAGATTAAATTGAACTATTTGGTATAAAACAAATATGATGATTTGGCAGTCAGTAGTAATGTATAGCGTCGAAGTATGAATGAAATTATTTTCTTTCGAACGAATTAGTGAATAATCTTAATCGTGATACGATTACGCTTAAGATTAAATCTTAAGTATGTACAATCTGGATAATGGACCAATATAGTATATTTTTTTCTGTTTCAATCAGAAAAAAAATTGCGCGATATTTGCCGAGACCGCCCCTCTCCCCAACGTAAGATTAGATGAGATTTGACTCGACCCCCTCTCCCCCTTAAATATCTCACGTAATTTGTGGACGCCCCCTTACCTATTCCTACCGCAATAGCGTCAGTGCTTGTCACTGTCGTGTTCCGGTTTGGAGGGTAAGGTAGCCGGTAAACTCGCCACAAGATAGCAACGCACCATTAACATCTTTGGTGTCTATAGGCGATGGTTGACTCTTTCCATCAGGAGACCCATCTGCTTGTTTGCTATCTTATGACATAAAAAAAAATGATTACATATACACATCATTACATAGTATAAAACAAAGTCGCTTTCTCTGTCTGTCTCTATGTCCTTATGTCCTTATGTATGCTTAAATCTTTAAAACTACGCAATGGATTTTGATGCGGTTTTTTTTAATAGATAGATTGATTCTTGAGGAAGGTGTAAGTGTATAAACCTTTCCGATATTCCCACGGGACCAAAAGCTGCGCGGGTGAAACCGCGGGCAGGTTGCTAGTACACATATATACAGACATGCTGACCTCATAGTGAAAATAGTCGGAAAAGATTTCTAGGACCTCAAAACGTGGAGATCTGGTGAAAACTCGATTTTCAAAAATCGGGGCAAAATCAGTAACTTCCTTATCTATATTACCTACATAGCAGAAAGTTAAAAATAAAAATCCATGCCTAAATTGGAACAATATAACTCAATGTATCAAAATTTTGCTTTTACGTCATTAATTCACCTGCGTTGCGAAACCCATTAACGCGATATCCTATATATCTATACTAATATTATAAAATTGTAGTTTGTTTGTTTGTTTGGTTGTACGCGATAATCTCGAAAACTGCTGAACCGATTTGAATAATTCTTTGTGCGTTGGATAGCCTGTTTATCGAGGAAGGTTATAGGTTATATAACATCTTGCTACGACCAGTAGAAGCGGAGTAAATAAAGTCCGCGCGGACGAAGTCGCGGGCAACAGCTAGTCCATACTAAAATTATAAATGGGAAAGTGTATCTGTTTGTTTGTCCGTCTTTCACGGCAAAACGGAGCGACGAATTGACGTGATTTTTTAAGTGGAGATAGTTGAAGGGATGGAGAGTGACATAGGTTACTTTTTTCTCTTACTTTACGCAAGCGAAGCCGCGGACAATATAATAGCTAGTAGTAAATAGTAAAATAGGTAAATAGCTAGTATAAAATAATTAAATTTTAAGCAAATTCGTAAAAAGTCACGACATATCGCTTTTAAGAAAGCTCCCCAAAATTAAACCGAAGTTCGGCCGAAATTCGGCCGAATTTCTTATTTTCACCGAATGTTCGGCCGAAGTTCGAATTCGGTTCAAACCACATTCGGCCCATCACTAATATATATATATATATATATATATATATATATATATATATATATATATATATATATATATATATATATATATATATATATATATATATATATATATATATATATATATATATATATATTACACCAGGCAAACGTTGCTTTGCCATAGAAATTACATGTATTGAATATTTGGGATGGGCACTTGAGGGGGGAGGGGTGGTAATTAAGACTTTCCTATCTTTTAAATTGGACCAAACAGTAGGTAAATATCTACGATTTGGAGGCAGTGGAGTATATTACGTCCTCCAAGCATCGCAGTGGTTCGCTTATAATGATATGAAGAATTTAATGAGCTGCAACATACAACAGGATTCATTTTGTAACATAGCAAATATCAAGGTTAGTTGAATTAAATTATTTTTTGCAATAATAACGGTTATGCTCTTACGTCTAATAGATACGATAGAAGATGTGGAGTGGTCTAACTGCCCTCATGTTGCTACACAATCTGAAATATCTGAAAGAGCCCGGCTATCGACAATTCTAATTAAACTTGGTGAAATGAGTTTTATAATTACTTGTGTGTCCACTCCACTCGACAAACAGTTTGAAGCTGTTTTCTTTGCTTTCATTTACTTGCGTTCAAGGTACCTTAGGGATTGCCCCTTATAATTGCGGTTACGATTTACCGTAGAGTTTCGGACATAAAGGGAAATTAGAAACTAGAACTATAAATCTACTTTAAAATTGATTTATATCGCAAGTATGTAATCTCAAGGTGTCTAACACAGTGGCTATTACTTCGATCGTAATATATTTTATTGCCGCAATAAGTTACGGCCAAGTTTCAGCGGTCAGGGACAGAATTACTGCCGCGACACAAAACTAAGTTATAATACGACATAACACGTTAGATACATTAGATAGATTTCACCCGCGTAATTAAGTTATAAATAAATGAGTTGATTTTGAAGTGACAATTATTTGGAATTTGGAAGTTGATGTAATATATTATTTAATAGCTGAGCCCGCGACTTCGTCCGCGTGGAAAATTTCGAAATTAAAAGTAGCCTAAGTTATTCCTTATCACATGAGATATCTGCCAGTGAAAGTCCCGTCAAAATCAGTTCAGCCATTCCAGAGATTAGCCGAAACAAACAGACAGACAAACAAAAATTGTAAAAATTGTTATTTTGGTATATGTACCGTGTATACATCCATATGCGTTTAGTAAAAAACAGTAATTTTAACATTACAGACACTCCAATTTTATTTATTTGTATATTTGTATAGATGTATAGATTAATATTTGTTTTTTTTCATATTATTTATCGATTGTACATATGTATTTATTTGTTATAGATATTTATGTATTTTATATGTATATATGTAGGAATGTATGTATATATATATATATATATATATATATATATATATATATATATATATATATATATATATATATATATATATATATATATATATAAAAGATAATCTAGATTTAAGAATATCACGATAATTAAACCATTCTGTGTGATTTCTTATCACTACAGTTAGCTGATAGAGAATAAATCGTGGTAATAAACTCGATGGACCAGAAATGCGTCAATTTATGGAAACAAATACACACATGTATAAGATTAAGCAGTCGAGATAATTGGACTACTAAATATAATATATTCTACGTTATATACAGTATTTTTATCCCCCACGTTGGTCCAGGCTCCTTTGAAGAATAAACCACCTGTCATTCTGCCAGGCAGGTCGTAAAAGGCAACTGATTGGATGTACGTGTCACTACCATCGTGGCTACTACGTGGTAGAGCTCCGCAACGTCTCGCCTGGCTATTTGGTACCATCGCCTTACCTATTCCTGTCGTAATAGTGTCAATGCATATCATTAACATGTTCCGCTTTGGAGGATAAGGTAGCCGGTAAACTTATGCGTCCAGAATTGCCATTCAACCACACGGATAGCAACGCACAATTAACAGTCTTAGTGTTTATTGGCAGATGGGTCTCTTAATGGCGAGAGTCAATGGTTGACTCTTGCCATCAAGAGACCCATCTGCTTGTTTGTTATCTTATGCAATAAAAAACCTAACGTATTAACTATAACGTTAAAAAAAGGAATAAAAAAGTATCTTCACGCCCGTATACCCGAAGACGTAGACAGAGCTACAACCAGTGCACCCACGATTAGAAGGGAAGATACTTAGTCCCGCCAAATGTGATAAGTTCCCAGCCTGTGGGAGGGATGCCCTGTGCCGCGCTCCCAGCTGCATGGGTACGTACCACTATCTTGCCTATTTCTCCCGTGAAACAGCTTTGCTGTGTTTCGAAGAGAAGGGCAAGACAGGCAGTGTAATTACTGGCACCGAGACTTGACATCTTATGTCTCAGGATAGACAACACGTAGGTGAGATACTTGAGCTAATTTCAGCCCAGGCGACATATGTTCATTGGCGACGTCGACCCCTTACCATCAGGTGGCACGTCTGCCAGTTTGCCTATCCCACTAACATAAGAAAGCCTATCGTCAACCAGGCACTTTTTCCAATCCCGTGCAATGTTGTTTATATATGAAAACCAATGAAACATATTTTTTGAATTGCCCGACCCGGGAATCAAATCCAGGACCTCATGTGGTCAACTCCGATAACGAACACTAGACCACAGAGGTGATTAACTATAATGTGATCGGACCCAAAAAGGGAAGACCGTTAACTTTTCTTAAGACCTTGACACTTAATTAAAAAGTATCCCCTACTTCCTAAAATCACTACGTTCAGGCTAATCATCAGTCCTCGTGAGCTAGGCGCTAACATAGGTAGAACAAGTGCCACCGGTAATTGTGCTGAGGGAAATTTGTTAATAAAAAACTACTAATAAAAAAAATCTGCTAAGAATTTTGTATACGGAGAATTACTACTTAAGAATTCTCTATATACAGTTGTAAATAAAACCCTGTCCGATCGCCAAAGACATTATTTGGTAGCTTAATACAAATGTACATATAATTACAAAATATTTGCTTGATTTAAGGGAAAGTTGCTCAATTTTAGTACTAAAATGAGGCATTTTAAACGACGATATTTTTATTATTTTATTAAAAATATTTTTTTTTTGATAATGTCATTGACCTCTTTCGGATCGGACAGGGTTTTCTTTACACCCCGTACAAAAAAAAGACAAGCCCATTTCGTTTTTTTCCGCCGGATCTACTCAGTGTGTGGCCGCGTTCCGATCTGGTAGTAATTCTAGAAATATCGACTCAATGTTTTAAATTTAATAAAATGTAAAATAACCATTTTTAAATAAATGAAATAAATAAATATTCACAGGACTTACTGATCTAACCCTAAAGTTAGCAAATTATTTTGTTTGTGTTATGGCCTACGGGTATTAGTCAAACGACACTAATACATAGAAATACATATATTAATGTGGCCGTGAAATTGTCAATACCGTACCGTATTTATTTATATAAGAATAATTATAATATATTTGAAAATAAAACAGTTAATTTTTCAGGTTTTTGCTAATATCTCAGAAAATATGCATCTAATCGAAATTGAGTATACTAATAGAATTTGTTCTTTATAAAATTTAACGTAAGGATAGGTTACTGCAAAAACTCACTACTATGTTTTTACATTGCATAACGTAAAAAAGGATAAAAAAGTATCTACACGCCCATATCGCGGAATACATAGGTACAAGAAGTGTCCCCATGATTAGCCGAAAATATCATCTCACACAATGTGAAAGGTGGCAAGCCTATTGCCAACCGAGCCCTTTCCAATCCCGGGCAACGTTGTTTTACCAGAAAACTGAAAAAGCACATTTTGTTTTGCCTGACCCGGGAATCGGACCCGGGACCTCATATGGTCAACGACGACACCGGACCGCTACACAACACGGTAAATATTTCAAAATTAGATTCATCAATTTGTTAACTTTTAAAATTAATGAAACTTCTGCAAAGTGTAGATGTTGAAATGCCTAAGCTACTTAGTATACTCACTAAAATCAAAATGATACAAACTTACATTAAAAATATCTTTTAGAGAATTTAAATAATAATAAATTTTAGAAAAGTGCAACAAGATTTTTTATTGCAAATTGTTTTCAATAAGCTTCTTAGTCAAAGGCTATTTTGTTTTTTATTAATAACAAACTACAAAGCCATGTGTTAATTTATTTATTTTTAACTTCCCGCTACGAAAATTGCCTTAAATAATATTATTCAAAAAATAAACCTGAATAAATAACTTTTCATCTTTCTAATTAGGTATATATTTTTAACTTCCCGCTACGTATCTAGATAAGGACTCTGATTATGCCCCGATTTTCGAAAATCGAGTGTTCATCAGATCTCCACGTTTTTAGGACCTAGGAACTTTTTCCGACTATTTTCATGATGACGTATGTATGTGTGTGTGTGTGTGTGTTTGTGTGTGTGCGTGTGTGTGTGTGTGTGCGTGAGTGTGTATGTGTGTATGTAAACATATTCTCATAACTTTGAACGGCTTAACCGATCGAAACGTGGTTAATGGGATTCGATTGGATTCCACTCAACTTAGACTTCCTGAAAATTTTAATTAATTCAGTCAGGGAGATTTTGAGAAATTTTGGAAAACCTCACAATGTTTTTTGGCGAAACAGTGTTTTTTAATAATTATTATAATAATAATTAATAATTAATAATTAATAGCAATAATAATTAATAACAATAATAATTAATAATAGTAATAATTAATAATTAATTTATTTGCAAGAAATAAGGTTACAAAGATCTTATATCTAGTTTATTTATTCGCCTATTCCGCTATACGTTTCAGTTAATACAATTTCCAGGTTAATGAACCGATATAGTACAAAATTTAATCAGCTTTACTTCTCAAAAAACTGCGTCCAATGCATAAATTGCATCAAAATTTATTTATCCGTTCGGGAGTTATAGTTGACGAAAAATTTTGCAAAAGTGTTTTTTCGACATAACTTCGAATTTTTTTAACTAATCATTTTTAATCCTCTGCAATATTTTAAGTAAAAAAACTACATTGAAATTAAAAAATCAAAATCGAGTCAAATTTTCAAAAGTTACAGCTTTTCTAACATTAAAATTCGATTTTCTAAAATCGGGTTAAAATCAGTAACTTCCTTATCTACATACGTAGTAAGAAGTTAAAAAATACAATTATTTTGAACAATAGCAATTTTCTATATAAAGTTATTGTTTTCTTTAAAAATTGTTTTAATTGAAATATTTCAGTCAAATTTCTCGCCTTAGCAATAACTACCTAAGTGAGTTCTCAAGTATTATGTAGGTGATACTTGACTGAAAAATAGCATTTAAACACAAATTGTTTTATAATTGCCGGAATATGATATAAAATTATTTCAGTGATTCTGTTTTAAACTAAAGCTTTTAGACAACAATTAAATCTAATTTTGAAATGTACCATGATGTTATGGAAAATACAATAATTTTACGACCTTGATACAATAATACATTTTTTGGGTCTGCCAACACTGTTTGAATCTTTTGATATGTAACATTTTTTCTTCATGAAATCTGTGGGAGCGAGTTTGTGAATTACGGAGTGTGATAAAGAAAGAAAAGGATATGCGCACCAATTGAAGCGCACACAAGGAAGTTACATTCTACCCGGAATGTTCACACGCGCTAGAAAATCGTTCTGATGAGTATCACGACATGGATGGAGTGTGTCTCTTTCTACTGAATAAAGCGCCAATCGCCATATATAAGTGCGGCCATGCGTAGTTTGCAAATTACTACTAAGTAATTCTACTAATTTGAGAAACAGTTTTTGCGTTGCAAAAGTAATTATGTAATAATTAAAATAAGCACATTTTAGAACTCACTGTGTTAATTACAATACTTTTTATGCTAACGTATTTATCAACGTGTATGAATAAAAGGGATTTTACGATTACCGAAAATATAAAAATCTACCATCAGATAGTTTTATTTACACTGGCAATTGCAACAAATGGACAACATCCACTCTTGTCGTTGTCTTGCTCAGAACGCTTTTCCCCTTTTTTAAGTAAAAAACAAATGTCAACTTTAATAGTAACAAAATAAAGTATATTTTTATTTTTCAAATATTGCTTCGTAAAATTCCAGTTATCGTATATAAGTTCCTTGGATTTTATACTATAATGAAAGTTTTTATACTATAATTTCGCCCATTGTACTATATACAATCCACATCTAAGGGTAGTACGCTAAAATACTATAATTTAAAAAAATCCCGAATGCTTAGTTTTACGTCATATGAATATTTCGATCGTGCGTGTATCGGACCGAATTCTGATCTTGCGATGTCTTCTCCTAATTTGTTTGCGACTGCGAACGAATATTCAGTAAAGTGAACCTTACCAAGACTAAAATACGAAACAAACTGGCAACACGATCCATAGACGCCATATTATTGTCTTGTGAGTTCTGACGCTATCAAAAGCGGTAGCAAAAGTGGGAATTGTACTGATGTTATTCTTACTGAGGATATGTTGATGAGAGTAAATGGCAAGGATGAAGATCTAGCTAATAGTATTATTCAAGAACTGATAAACTTAGAAGAGGAGTAAATTTTGCCATACCTGTTGTTAATTTTAATGACTACATAATAAGTTAAATTAAAAATTATGAAAGTGTACTATAATTTTTTATAACTACTATCCTTTTAATTTTTTTGTATTAACTTTTTTAACTTACCTAAACCAACCCTGGTTTGAAGGCAACTGAAGGCAACATTTAAAATGTTGCCTTCAAAAAAATGTTACATTTTTGACAAATGACAATTGACAAGTAGCAAATGACAGCCTTAAGTACATAGGTAGCGTTTTCTGTGTAGAATATTTATATAATTTATGATAATATTTATATATACTTAAATCTTTTTGTATATAGTTAAAAATTATGGCTTTTGGACAAGACAACTAATAAAAGTGATCCATAAGTATTAAGTTGTATAGTGTATGGTAGAACTTGTTTGTATAATGAAACATGTCGTCGCATTATGGATCAATGTACAACAGAACAAAACGAAAGTGACTAGCTGATCGTGTTTTATTTAGTGAAAATTTAGTGCTTTTGAATTTCGGCATTTACTATATAAAAATGGCGCAAACCGTGAGGCGTGCCATTGAAGGGAGATACCCTTCCTGCTATATTCCAAGTAGACTAAAAGAGAGAAAAGCCAAAGCCAGAGCATTAAGGTAAATATTATAATATCAACAATTAATCAAAAGTACAATGTAGTCAACTTAATTCTTGTGTAGTCATTGTTTAAAAACAATTTCAATGTATGTACATAATTGTTAATAATCTTTTCAAGGTAACTGATAATCAATTCGTCTTGCTTTAAAATACATAATTTTTTTATAGAATAAATGAAACTAGATAATATACTTTTATATAATCATGGCCGTAAACCAATAAGTTAATGTTTAACATGTCTGTACCACAGCTTAAATATTAACACATGGTAAACTACTAATGATATGCTGAATTTACACATGTAACATATAAATAAGAAGCGCTAAAATTAATAACTGACTTCCAATTATTCTTAGGAACCTATTTCATCTCCCCTCTTATTTGTTTTTTTTTTTTATGCTAAGCTATGGCTCTGCTTAATTTTTAGCGATTCCGCCAATGTCAAGGTTGATGTATGCCCGTTTATTATCAGAAAAGTGATTTTAGTGTTTTCTTATATTCCTGTCAAACATAGAGAGCCACTAGAAGACAAAACATAGCAATATTAGTATAATGTTAAAATTAACATACACATTGGGGTTAAAAAGTTAGGAGGAATATTTTACAAATATTCAAAATATAGGGATAACAAACAATGTTATGCTAAATAAAAGTACATATTTCTAACTACAATGTAAGTTTGTTAATTTTAATTATTCTGGCAAGAACTAATACTCTGGGGGAGTGGACTTGAAATACTAAGTAATTTAAGTTGGTTGGTCGAGGGAATTTTTTTTGCAGAATGTCATAAAGTGGCACTGTAATTTTAGGACAGAAAAAGAATATTTGCTCAAGAGAGCCTTCCTCCAATCCACATTCATCTTATTTGTTTACAGTTATTAAATCAACTAGTCTTTATCTAGATATGTTTAAATATGATATATGACTACTGTATCAGTGCTGCCAATCGACAGGTAATTACCCGCATTGGGGGTAATTTGATGATAAACTGAGAAGGTGGGTAATTTCGCTGGTATTTGTGATCTTAAGGTAAAAGTGGGTATTTTGTATTGTATTGTGTCGCCTCTGTGGTCTAGTGGTCCAGCGTTGGAGTTGACCACATGAGGTCCCGGGTTCGATTCCCGGGTCGGGCACATAAGAGAAAAAGTGTTTTTTCAGTTTTCTGAGAAACAAAGTTGCCTGGGATTGGAAAGTGCCCGGTTGGCGATAGGCTTGCCACCTATCACATTTGTGGGACCAAGTATCTTCGGCTAATCGTGGGTGCACTTGTTGTACCTCTGCCTACCCCTTCGAGGATATGGGCGTGAAGATACTTTTTTGTATTGTACATAATTTTAGTTTGGATGCTAAGTCAATGCCTATATTTTTACAATGTAAAAATCATGTATGTTGTCTATGGTGAGAGTCACTAAGGATTGGAGCTATTTTAATTATTTCATATTGGGAGAAAAAAATTCTACTATGAATGTTTTCATAAATCTGATGGAATTAATAGTTATATTACTTGTTCTTCTTTTTTCTAATGCATCAGTCAAAAATTAAGAAATTATTACTAGGCAAAGCACGTTTGCACATTTTTAAACAGTGATGACATCACGTCAGCACAATCTAAAAAAGTGTAATTACTTTACAATGAATCAATATTTTATCATTCTGTAAATAAGCATTTACTAATTGATATACATATTATCTATTAGGCATCAAAATAAAGTAATATTGTTATAATTTACTTGAAAAAATGGTGACATGATAACCGACTTTTACTGGTCCTTATTTTTTGTTACTACTATTTATTTTTTACAAACTGAATATCTAAATACAATCATTATAAGTAAAATAAACCTTTCAAGCGGCCACAGGAATGAGTGGATATTTAAATATTGCTTAACACTACATACATACATACATAATAGATCATTTTATTTAAGGAAATCAATGTTTTTCAGGTTAGAACAGCAAAGGAAGCCTGACAAGCCTGAAGACTTTGTTTGTTATTCTGACAGTGATAGTGAAGAAGAGACACCTGCTCAGCAACATCGGATATTATCAACATCATATAATTTTGTAGACTATGTTCGATCTAGAGAAATTCTTGCACCAGAGGTATGTTTTTTGTAATAATATAATACATTATAGGATGTAATTGTTATACAAATGGATATTCTAATTCACAACTGAGTAGTTTATATATCATATATAAATATTTGCTTAAACACTTTTAACCGACTTCTCAAAAGGAGATTATCAATTAAGCTGTATTTTTTTAATGTTTGTCAACTCATAAATCTGTCATTTGTGAATCAATTTTGAAAATTCTTTTGTTTGGGAGGGTATTCTTCCTTTATATTCCACATGTGGATTGCTTTAACAGTGAAAGAATTGGACAAGAACCCAAAACTATGCATGGGTATAGAGAGAAGAAAACATTCTGATAAGTGTAGACATAAATCATGTGAATGGCATAAAAAATTAAATTCAGGTTTTTAAATAGTCCGAAGTTAAAGGGCCAAAGAGAATTTTTATTGCATTTAAATTATTTATGTAGCACAATATGATAGCAAAGCAGCATACAATGCTTATGATGGCTACTGGCTACCCTACGTTTTAACCAAGGATTTGATTTTTTTTTGGTTGGTCGAGTGGTTAGCGGCCCTGACTACGCAATCCACGGGGCTCGGGTTCGATCCCCGACGGGGACAAGCATTTGCGTGATGAGCATAAATGTTTGTATTTCCGGGTTTAGGTGTTTATTAAATATATTCCAGTATTTATATATGTATTTCTATGTATTAGTATTGTTGACTAACACCCATTACACAAGCAAATAATTTGCTTACTTTGGGGTTAGATCAGTAAGTGTAATTTGTCCCGTGAATATTATATTATTATTATATAAGATAGCAAACAAGCAGATGGGTTTCCTGATGGAAAGAGTCAACCATCGCCTATAAGTCAACCATCGCCTATTGCATATAATAATAAACAATAGGCGATGGTAATATATCGGTATTATGTGGTAACGTTATTGCTCGCGGCATGACATTACATTATTTTCAAGCATAGTGATATCCAAAAATGATACACTATTTGTTGCTGCTTAATAACGTTATTCATTATGGTCTACTATACACTATGAATTAACATTATACTATATGGTATTATGATAGTCTTCTAGTGCAAATTGGCCTAACCTAACCTAACCTAACCAATCATAAAACAGCATGAAACACACATACATATCAATATTGTAACGTTATTTAGCATTAACAATTATTTCTGTTATTTGAGTAGCGATACATATAGTGTTTAAAAATAATTTTGTTACTGAGGTATCGGTACAGTGATAACATTAAGTATCGTAAAATATGTTCTTTTATCTGATAGAAGATATAGGGGCGATATTATAGAAGTGTTCAAGATTGCGCTGAGTTACCATCTATACTCAATCACAATCTGGCCCCACCAAGTAGACGCAAAAATGACTACAAGATTACAAGGAGACCATCTCACACAAAAGTTGGACACCACATCCTTAACAATTGTGTCTTAAGGGATCATCCATAAATTGCGTCACACATTAAAGGGTTGGAGGGGGTCGACGAAGTGTGACATTATGTGACAAAGGGTAGGGAGCTGTCCCAAATTTTGTGACTTCACATTTATTCAATTTTATATCTAAGTATCACAACAGTAAATTTAAAAAACTACCTGTCACATTTTATTATTATGTCAATTTAAAAAACTACCTATCACAACAGTAAATTTAAATAATATTAATGTTTTAAATCCTTGGTTTTATAACACAGTAGATGCTTACACATTACTGGCCCTAGCCCTTGAGCAAGATTATGGTTCAGCATCCTTTGCACAACATTTTTATCATTTATACACGGTGCATCTGTAAATAGCCTTGTGTCCACTAAGAATGAATCAGATATAATGATTATCGCCCCTCTTGCTCTACCCGAAAGCCAGTGTTGAGTCCGTGATGGCACCAATGGGTAAAATAGTGGCACAGTGCCACCTTGCTGAGCAGTAATAGCTTTGGTAGTCAAAATTGTCTATTATGCACTAACTGGTAGGAAGGCAATGGTTTTGAAGAATAGATCAACTACCTTACTGCTAGCCGTCTCGTAAAAAGTGAGTAAACTAATTAAAGTAATAAAATTTCTGTAATGTCTTGCTCGGGTTTAGTTCAAATATATATATTTTTTTATTTATTTATCAGAAAACAAACAGCATAAGCCTATAGTTTTCACAAATATTAATACAAATACATGTTCACCCCATGCATTGCTATTCTTGTGGCAGGGTCTTAATACCATATGCGTAAGTTTATCGGCTACCTTACCTTACCCTCCAAATCAGAATACAACAGTAATTAGCTCTGACACTATTGCGGCAGGAATAGGTTAGATGGTGGTGCCAGACCTAGGCAAAACAATGCAGAACTCTGCCAGCGACTAGCCGCAATGGTAATGACAGTCAATACATCACAGCAATGAACTGCCTGGCAGAATAGCAGATGGTCTACTCATGAATGGGAACCTGGGCAGCCAACATGGGGGAATATCTATTAGTAATATAGAAGAATATTAAGAATATTAATAGTTACATATAGTTATATATATCTATGTAACACAAAGTGCTCCTCAAGGGCTCAGTTATTGCAAGCGATAGATGTTAAAATTGTGAAAAGTGGCATTGGGGTTTACCACTTATGAGTTGGCAAAACAAGGAACTTGAGTAAACTGGTAATGTTGCCAACCTAATGGACCGGTGAATTAATTTATTTTACTTTTATTATTAAAGTGCTTACTTATAATAAGATAATTTTTATCAAAAAAGGAATGATTTTGTATAGATTTTTTTTTCTAGCCTCGTTCAGTGGACCCATCTTATGCCACTCGGCACATGCTTACACATGACATGTTCCGCGAATCACCTGTCAACCTTGGCAATATGAACAAAGTCTTCTGCTCCCAATGGCTCTCTGACAGGCAGGTGGTCTTTGGTACTAAGTGCAATAAGGTAAATATAACTAGTATATTGATAATATGATAGAATAAACAAATAAATAGTTCTGGATATGCGAAGACATTTTACCCAGTCAGAACTTGGTCCTATTAGTACTATTTGTGGTTAAAACTAGGATAAAAGTTACAGATCTTTCTTAAGGGTTCAACCTCTGATATCCAACATCCAAAATTAATATACAAAAAAATAATTAAACGTCACTGGACAATTTAATCAACCCCAAAGTAAGCAAATGAATTAGCTTGTGAAAGGGGTTTTAATCATCAATACTAATACGTAGAAATACATACATATACAGTAAAACCCATTTAAGACGATTTTACAGGGACCCATCCAAAACTATATCTTATGCGAGAAAAAGTATTATGTGGGATAGGAAAAGTAAAATGTAATATTGACGGGTCCTACATAAGTTGTAACTTAAAAAATACGATTTATGTTTTATTTTAGAAAATAACTCCACTTTTATAGACTTTTTAATAACACGATGAATACAAATGAAATTTCTATTAGAAAAATCCAACTTCTATAAGAAATTTCATTTTTATTCTTTGCATTATAAAAATCTCTACATATAATAAAATCGTAGGAAAGTCAAAACTATACATTGAATATTTTTTTTAAAAAATACTTGGAGTGTGATCAACCATCGATATTGAAGCCAAAAATATAGTTTTTAGAATTTTTGTCTGTTTACCTGTTTGTCTGTATGTATGTCCGGGGTAAACTTAAAAAGTACTGCATGGATTTACTTCCAATTTTGCATGAATATTACTAACAGGTCGGGTCAACATATAGGCTACATATTATCACGCTCTCACCTACGGGGGAGGAGCTGTGCGGAGTAAACGAAGTCCGCGTGGACGAAGTCGTGGGCAGCAGCTAGTATTAATATAAAAGTGGAGTTATTTTCATAAATAAAACATAAATCACATTTTTTAAGTTACGACAACTTACGTAGGACCCGTCAATATGTTGTAATTACCTATATGTAGGTATTGCACTGTACCTTTATAAAAAGTAGTCACGAATTTTGGTTTGATAAAGATTTTGATGCTTTCACTAATGCATTACAAGATTTTCAACATATTTGTGCGTGAAAACCTCCTGGACCGAATTGCTTAAAATTTTCAGTAAATCTAAGTTGAGAGGAATCCCGTCAAATGTCATCAGCTGCATTTCGATCGGTCACACACATACACACACGCACACATACAAACAGGCATACTGACGTCGTCGTGAAAATAGATGGAAAAGGTTCCTCATACCTCAAAACGTGGAGATCTAGTGAAAACTCGATTTTCGAAAATCGGAGCGAAATCAATGACTTCCTTATCTACATACGTAGCGGGAAGTTAAAAAGTTGCCGCAGGAAATCATTCGTGCGTATTGCTGGCGTATAAACGGGATGACAAATCGTATTAAGCGTAAACAAATGTATCAACATTTGTCTTAAGTTGTAGAGACTGACCTAAAATGGCGTATTGCGTGATATCGTATTAAGAATGATCGTTTTAAGCTGGTTCTACTGTATATAAATACTAAAATATATTTAATAAACACCCAAACCCAGATATCTGTAGTTACATTAACCCGCCATTGGTGACGTATATGTCTGAGAGACCAGGTGATTTGAAAGATTCGAATAAATTTTTCATCCGCCGTCGGTTCGGGTTGGGATTTCGAATAACTGCCTCATTTTAAGTCCCACACCGTTTTTATCAATCATGAAATCGCCGTGGATGCACGTTCACGAATATCAGCACCAACCCCTACCCAGGTTCAGGAGGCCACGCCATGTACCTTCCTATCCCGATGATCCTATTACCACCACAAATAACAACACCAATTCAAATGTTACGCACACAACACTACACCGTCATCGCCGGTCTCGACGACGAAGACTTCTTTATCGCCCCGCGCTTAACGCGGGGCGCAATGCCACGACTCCTCCCACCACCACTAGTCCGAACGTCGCACTAAGCCGAGGTCCGGTCTCACAGGAGGTAGCCCTTAGCGCGGGCGTTTATAGGCCCAATTTTAATATTTTAAGTTCTGGCTGAGCACTCTGCTTGCCTAAAAAAACCCGGTGACGCAGTAACGACCCATAAGGTCAACTGTAACAGCCATTTCGAAAAAAAAAACGAGTATCAACACCAACCTGGTCTGTAAGACCAGCATCACCAAACTTATAAGTGAAATATTTATAATATATATATATATATATATATATATATATATATATATATATAATATATATAAAATACATGTAATTTTTTTTTGTTACAAGGATATATATTTTTGTTTATTTTCTAAGAATTTGCAATGTTCTAAGATTGACAAAGGCTGATTTTAATCAAAAAATTAAACATTTTTACTGATTTCAAATTTTTTATAAACATAAATGGGTAAATAGAAAAATTTTAGTGTCATGGGTATAATTTTTTAATAAGTAATAAACAACCTGTGATCGACTGAATTTTTGTGTTTTATTGTCATAAATGTGTTTATAATTTATAATTTATATATAGTGTTTATAACACTAGGCCACGATCTATTCACTTTTGTGGTACATTTTATTGAAAAAGTATCGCATTTTTTAGGTTTGAGCTTCAACGTGGTAGTTTATATTCATGTCTAGATTTGTTATTTACCATAAAAATACTAATTTATAAAAATAACAAAATAGAAGGTACAAATTTGTAATAGAATCTTGTTACTACTAACGCCATCTGTTATTAAATTAACGAGTTTAAATTGATAGAAGATACATTTTGTATTAGAATTTTTGAACTTATTAAGAGACTACTTCATGATTTGTTTCTTTATATTTGACTGACGGCGCGCGGTCATCGTGCCCTCGTATAAAGGCGAGGTTCAAGTATAAACTGCAATAGCTATAGGGCCATCAGTTTGATCAGTTTGGCATCGAAGGTGGATGACAAAATTATTGAAAGGAGAATGCAAGGGAAGTTCGAAGTAATGTGGGAGGCACAAGGGGAATTTAAGTCTAGAGCAGGTTGCGAGGAACAGAGTAAATAGAGCGTTAGAGAGTTTCACAATATGCTTATTGAGAAACAGTACAGATGTATTAATTGATTTATATTGTATTGAGATCAATTCCCAATCTTAGCCCGAAGGTAAAAAGCTAAAACAAGGTATATTCACGCCTGTATCTCCGAAGAAGTAGGCAGAGGTACAACGTGTGCATCCACGGTAGCCGAAAATACTTAAGTCTCACAATGTGATAGGTGGCCAGCCTATCGCCAGTAGGTCACTTTTCCAATCCCGGGCAAAGTTGTTTTTATCAGAAAACTTAAAAAACACATTTTTCATTTGCTTGACTCTGGAATCGAACTCCGAGGGTTTCTCTGGGAGAAAAATTCGAAAAACGTATTCGCTGAGTATCTACCGTCAATTCTTCATGCCTGCGTTAAGTTAAATATTAAGTCCAAAAATTTTGAAGGTTTATTTAAAAAAAACATTTTTTGATTTTGATTTCGTAAATCGACGTAAAACCAGGAACTTCCTGATTTAAGAAAACAAAACAATTATTTCAGCAAAATGTTAAAAATGTGTTTTTTTAAGATCAACCTTCATTTATAATACCCATTTTTCTTTGAAAATACCAACAAACAATAACCAAATATTCCTAGTCCAAAGCCTGACGACGCGGTCCTTTGATGCGAATGTAATATTTAGGTGAAAATACGTTGTTTTTTAGGTTAGATAATTATAAATAAAGTCCATAAATTTAAAAATGTAATTCTCATAAAAATACTTTTCTAACAATATTACTAGATAGTATAACTTTGCGAGCCCTTACAAAGCTCTGCTTTTTGCTAGTTAAATCTAAAGTAACTAGAATTAGGATAACTAGCCACTGGTTGGCAAAATCTTTGGTTAAAAACCCTGGTCTGTGAGACCGGCATCACCTGTGAAATTGACGTTATCAATGGCAGGTTAAGGATTGCATCTTTGTGGAACCTATGTATGTGCGTCATATGCATACTACATATACCTATTTAAATATTTATTCATTTCGAAACTGGCCACTCACAGTGCAAGCTCAAGAAGGACTGATAATGTGTAATAAAAATTTTATAGATAGAAAATATTTGTAAAAGGGTTGTAATTGCAAGCCCTAGAGACTCGAACAGTAACGGGCTAATTGCACTAACCTTGTCTTAGCTTAGGACAGCATGTCACTGTCACATTCTTTTCATTTGACACAAAAAGGACAAGCATACTGTTCACATAAGTAATTCGCCGCCCAAGTCTTGCGGGCGGCGTTGGGTGCGCGGGAAGGCGCCGGAGGAAAGTGTCAGAGGAAAGGCGAGACGACATCGACACTCGCCTTTCTGTATTTATCGCTGGCGGTTGATGATTTGTTATTTTTTAAATTTTGTTAGCGAATTATAACCAATCACCTATTATTATACAGTCCACTTTATTTACATCCCGTAGGACCCTAATCACACACAACTTAGGATTTTCCTTAGCTAAGATAATGTTAGTGCAATTGGCCATAATTGTCTTCTAGAATCATAAATAACATATGAATGTAGTTTAATTAACTTATAATTAATTTTAAAATTCATTTTTGTCAGTGTATCATAAAAGTTTATAAAAGAAAAATCTATTATTCCTTATTTGATGACAGCTTATGGTGTATGATGTGCGATCTCGTTCTCTGGACGCAATCCCCACTTTAAGGCCTCGAGCGCCGTGGCCCGGCGCGGAACATCAGACAGGCATCCACGCACTCCAAATTAACCCTTCCCGGTAAGTACACTATGAAGAATGGGAACATTTTAATAGCCAAAATTTTGACAGTATCAGAGTGGAAACCTGGCCGCTCTGAAATTTAAATTATAAATTAAGCAAAGAAGCAATTCGGTGTCTCGATTTAAAAAAATCATTGCCATACCCTCCAAACCGGAACACGATAGTGGTGAGTACTGACGCTACTGTGAAAGGAAAGCAAGGAATGTAAAATTTTGGTACCAAATCCGAGTGAAATCTTGCAGAACTCTACTACCTAGATATCACAATGGTGGTGACACATTAGCTTAACAGTTTGACCTACAAGCTTCCGGTCAAAGAAGCAAATGGTCTATTCCTTAAATAAATCCAGACAAATATGGAGGAAATACAATATGCTAGTATAATAATGTTACTTATATAAATAACTAACTGACCCGGCGAACGTCGTGCCGCCTGACCATCAATAAACGAGCAGTTTTAGGATTTTATAATTTAATAAAAAAAAATAAGTTTCATTTTTCATTAGGATGATAAATATAAATAAAAAATAATCAAGTATTTTAATGTATTTTCCTATTACAGATGAAAACAAATCCAAAAACATCAAGTAAAATCTGCTCGATAAATTTCGATTTTTTTATTACACTTCCTAGATACCTTACCTATCTAAAAATAGCAATCTCCTAAAATATAGCATCTTCGTCCCATACATGTTAGAAATGTAAAAATTTGGGTACTTTTTTGTAAAAGTTCGGTTACTCAATCACGACGACTTAGATGTAATTAGAAAATGGTAAGAATGCTTATTATACTGAAAAAAAAACTGATGCCGGGTACTGCTAGATTATAATAAAGTTTTAAGAAATTACAATTTTTAGAAGCAAGTATAGTGTTTTTTATTTATTTACTAGCTGTTGCCCGCGACTTCGTTCGCGCGTACTTCGTTTACTCCGCACAGCACCTCCCCCGTAGGTGATAGCGTGATAATATATAGCCTATATGTTGACCCGAAATGTTAGTTATATTCATGCAAAATTTGAAGTAAATCCATGCAGTACTTTTTGAGTTTACCCCGGACATACATTGACTTTCCTACGATTTTATTATATGTATAGATTGAGTATTGCCAACAGGACTTCGTCCAAAATGCAAAAAAAATACAAATATTATAAGGCTAAGTATTGCCTCATATATATAGATAAATTAACATAAACGTAAATTTATTTCTAAATAATTATTACGATTAAAGTACAGTTTTATATGACACTAGTTAATTTAGTATAATTGAAATATGGCACTTGGCGTCTGCTACTGTACTAAGCTGCTTGAGCTTGTATTACAGTTACAGAGCCTTTCCCCACTTCATAATATTACTTGAAGAGTACTTTTAGTAATATAATATATATGTATATTCTGATATTAATGCGTAAATATGCAGTATGTGTCTATAGGTGTTTGAGTGTGCGTGTGTGTGTGTTCGCATGTGATTTGTATATGTGTGTAATGTACTATGTGTGTGGAGTGTGTAGGTATGTATGTATGATGATGTGTGTAAATGTTTATTTTATATAATTATTTTAAATTATTTATTTATACATACATATCTAAATAATCAAATATATTATTATATATTTGATTATTTAGATATGTATGTTAATAATAACATCAAATTTGTTAAATATATTTATTTTGATTATTTTATGTACGAGCCAATACATAATTACACTCGTACGTCGCATTTGCCTGACTGTGCTTTTACTGACATTATATTAACTCGTTAACATTGAATAATCGCAGTGATCCATTGATATAAAAAACCCTAGATGCACAGTCCCGAACAAAACTGACACTCAAAAGTGTCCCTAATTTCTTTTAAGTAGTTATAGATATGGCAAAAACATATGTCTTTGCATATCCAACCTTAAGTGCAAGACTTATAGTTGTTTTTACAAAGCAATGTACGAAAATAAATAAAATTGACAATGACGCGGCCGACGCGATTCTATTTGAAATGAGTGCACAATTTTAAATTGTGCACTCATTTTTGGATGACGTTTTTGACACACTGATTGTGTATCTTGGGTTTTTTATATCAACGCAGTGATCAGTAAGCAGTCAATCGGATGTCATTTTCCTCCCGTATATCATATATCATCAGGATCACTCACCTATCAGATTATCATATGTGAGTTTTATATCATTTGGGGCAAACCTCTACATTCTACAATTATGTTTGATTCTAAGCTGAGTGATAAGTACAAAGCGACTTGTGTAAATTTATCTGACCCAAAATTGAGTTTCGTAGGCAAGACCTAATACACAGCGGATATGACCTTGAACTTATGTCACAACATCACAATAGTTGACAGTGAAATTAAAAATTTACACATATAAATAAAGTTGTTTGTAATATCCAAATGATAGCTTTTTACTAAGTGCATAGGAATGTTTGTATGTTACTTGGACCAAAAAAGATTTGTCCGTTTTATTTCAGAAAATTATTTAATGCTCAGTGCCAAAAATTCTGTAGCAAAGAAATTAAAACTCAGGTCTATGTCTAGTATGTATGTCTGTACCCTGAAGTTTGCGGACACAGCTTGTTAATAAAACAATGTGTCATCACGCCGGTGCCCTTTCGGGATAGTTAGAGTGAACCGAATATCTACAGAATTTTTGGCTCCACCTTCGTCGCATTTTACCGACCTGACAATAATTACCGTTTGTTTTAAGCTATAAGCGGAATCGACAGCTTTATGTGTTCATCCAAAGCACGAGGGTGGTAACACCCCCAGCGAACTCCGATTTTGGATATTCGAAAAAAAACTTTAATATAAAGTTGCCCAACTCAGCGATCGAACCCGGGACCTCATTATTCAAGCCAAACAGAATAACTCTAGACCATGAGGAAGCAGTGCATGCGAAGTATGCTCTTTCTCACTCTATCACATCTATCGTCTCTCTCATGTAATGAAAAGTACCTAAACGTACGCGTTCTTAATCAAATTTTACTTTAAATTCTCGAATCGCCGCTTAAAAAATTTGATGCAACATATATGTATAACCAATGCCATTTGTATTTTTGTTAATTTGTTTTAAAGCGATGAGTATTGAGACCCGTAATTATCAGCGTTTTTCTCACTTTCTGGTCACATTTTTGATGATATTTCTTCACAGGACACTTCTAGCTACAGGTGCCAGAAATTCCTGTGAACTAGCTATATATAGTTTGCCTACTTTGGACCCCGTGTGTGTAGGAGAAGCTCACAAAGACTGGGTGAGTAAAATATTGAGTGTTTTGTAATTATTTTTATTAGTGTATATGGTATCAGACAAAAGCAAGTGGACCACTTTATGGAAAGCTACATTTTGTTGGCCCAGACTGTCGTGAATTTTTATTTGTTTATTTATTTCTTACACACCTATTATTACAGAACATTTTCCAATTCGACAGGGTTGTTTGAAGAATGAATACACATACTAGATGACATATTAATATACAAACACATTAACAATAAAATTTAAAATATTATTTGCTACTGGCTGCATGACGAGAAAATATGTCAAATCTTTTATTTATCTTATTAACAGTACAAATAGCTTGGGTCAGAGGAGTTTTTGAAGAGGAGGATAATGCCAATAGGCATTAAGGCCGCCATTTGTACGAAAATGTATATATTTGATGTACAATAAAGTTAAGTAAATAAATAAAACTGTCACCATCGGATCTAACACAAAAAGTTAGTTGCTAATGTGATGCCTGTTTATGAATCTTTTGTGGATGTGGATGGAAACTTTTAAAAACACAATGTAATCTCATCAAAATCATCTGCTCGTGTGAAAAAGTATGTATATATTATCTAAGGCATTTGACTATGTGGATCACAACATCGTAATAAGAAGTTACACCACTGTGGAGTTGGAATTAGTTGATTCGAGCCCTTTTAAAGAATATAGTACCACCTGTTTTTTTACCGTACATTTCGGAAAAGATAAATAATAATCCAAACAATTCCTCGGAACACACTCGGAACGGTTACAAAATGCAGAGCGGACCTACATTTAAATGCAATACCACACGCCTGCATATGTGATTCGAATGCAATCGAGAGGCATAAACTGGTACTGAGTAGTTCTAGCCCAGAGATTAGAGCAGTACTCCATGTGTGGCTGAATTTTTTTCTTGTAAAGTTGCAAACGATGGACTGGCAAGGGGTACTGTCTCGATCTGCTGAGCATACCATGCTTTTCAAAAGCTAATTAGCGTTGTGTTAGTGGTAGAACCAACGAGCCAACTACTATCAGGGTGACGTCATAACTGTGGAGATTGATGACGTCACACTCGTGACGAGGGTGTAGAAAAGGAAGATCTTCCCATCCAGGCAAAATGTACTGCATGGGGACTGATTCATCGCATCCATCTGAGAAGCGTTGAAACTTGTATATAGTGTGTACAAGATAAATAATAGTAATATTGCGATTCAGGATTTAATTTTTAAATTTTATCAAGATCCTATTTTTTATTTTTCTTGTAGCGTATGTAGATTGCTTGAACCGCTACAATGATTTCCTCTAAATGACCACGAAATTAAACATTTTTCGGTGTGGACTCCAAGAAATTTTGTAAAAGAGTATTTCCGAATTGAGGTGACACGACTAATGGTAAGTTTAGTGGTAAAAGCACGAAGCTGTCTTCTTGTGGTTAAGTTAAATTCTCGATTTCATTCACAACTGGTTCCGGCACTTGTTGACATTTTTCCAAAAAATACCTCAGCTACCGGAGTACTGTCACGTGCACAGCAATAAATGTTACTTTTTCGCAACGTGTCATTGATATGCACAAGAAACAGTGTAGGTAATAACGCGCAACCTTGGGGAATACCGGTATTGAGAGATTTACGGTCAGATAACGCGCCGCCGAGTACAACAATCTTGACACTCCAACCTAAAAGCTAGCAATCCAGTTGCATAACTGCTGAGAAGACGACGCCTCAATTGAAGTGCCTTATACCATACCCGATCGAACGCATTCGCTATTTCTAAACTAACAAGCCAATACTTTCCAAGTAGATTTCAGTACCTCCGCACAACAATGTATTAGCAATATGTACTAGAAAATCATAAGCTAAACTGTCTCTAGGGACCGCCGGTCACTGCTTAGCTGTTAATCAGCTAAATAGTTTATGAATTGACAGTTGATGATGATGTCTAAAATTTTTGAGAATAGAAAAAATATGGCTATAGGCCGATAGATAGATAAATTAAGTAGGGATAGGATACACTAGCCCAGTTTTCAATTAATTCAGTACGACGCCAAGTGAGTAAAAGACTCTGAAGTTGCAACTCCGCAACACTTTCAACAAATCGGAGGTACGCCATCTGGCCCACTGGAGTAATGATTGTTTGAGCAATAGGTGATTCATAAATTCAAGGTCCGCTAAATAGTAAGGAATATATATTTCTTTTCATTATGTATCAATGTATGTGTGAACGGAGACAGTTGAGCCCAAGGGGGTAACATTGGCATTAGTTTACACATAGCGAAGGCTTTGAGCGGGTATGGCACAAGGTACTTCTCACGAAGCTGCTACGCTATGGGCTTTCCGAGAAGTTAAGCTATGACATATAATATATCAATGACATTTTACGAACTAGTAACATGCAGAAAAAAAATCAGCCACTATACAAAATACGCACAATGGCCCGTAGTGCGGCTAAGTGCGGTATAGCCCGCTTTGATAGATATATGCTATGCAGATGATAATACTGGTGATGCTCCATACTCCGGTAGTATTTCTTGAGAACAAGTAAGAGTGCCGGATCCAACTAGTGTCTGAAGTCAAGCATCGACTAACCGATGTCTCGGAATGGGGTCGTCAAAACCTGGTCACATTTAAACCCAAGAAGACACAGCTTTGCGCGTTCATCGCTAAAAAGACACCCTTTGTCGTATTACCTCGTATCGGAGACTCTCCCGACAGCCTCGACGAGTATCGGAATTTTAGAAGTCGATATATCGAACAGCGTTTAGTTCCACGGTCATTTGCAAGGAAAAGCTAAACTAGCCCCCAAAAAACTGGGTGTGCTCAGCAGCACTTTTTGCCAGCCCATTAGCTCTAACTTTACAGGACACAAATTAGGTTTAATTTGTGTCTTGTAAAGTTAGAGGCGAGGGCACATTGAGTACTGTTCTCATATTTAGCCAGAGCACCCCAATACCAGATTCATAACATTCAACATAGAACAGTTCGAATTGTCGACGACCAAGCTATTTCTAATTGGCTTGACCTTGGCATTAAGCAGATATAGGTCCGCTGTGCATCTTCTATTGCATCTGTCATGGAGATTTTTCCAACGAATTGTTTGGATTAATCGCTCCGCTGAATTCCCTCATCTCTCGAACACCTCGATGTCTGGAAATCCAGAACCATGCGTTTTCTCGACACTGCCTTGCACTACTTTGTCGAATCTATTCTCGGCGGCGGGATGGTTCTGAACGAATATGACCTTCAAGAAAAGAGCTTACTCATTCTAAAAAGGCCGGCAATGCAATTCATGATCTCTGGTATTTCGGATGTTTGTGGATGGCGTTTTATAAAAAAAAATACAAAAGTGGGTCGACTCACATATTTTGATTTTTGTTGTTTGTGACGTTATTCAGATCTTGGACCTATGCTGGTTGGATGATGAATTCCTGGTGACGGGATCGCGTGATTCAAAACTAGCGCTGTGGAGAGCGCCGTCCGGTCCTCCGCGCGGCCCGCACCATGCCTATGCCGCGCCCCTCGCCGTTCGAGAGTGTCGATCTGGTGAGACACACAAATCCACACGCACACACACACACACCGCGCCATGCCTACGCCGCGCTCATCGCCGTGCGAGAGTTTCGAGCTGGTGAAACACACACGTACACACATACACACACACACACACACACCGCACCATGCCAACGCCGCGCTCCTCGCTGTGCGAGAGTGTCGAGCTGGTGAGACACAAACGCCCACACACACACACACACACACGCGCGCGCGCGCCTGCAGACAGACTCACAACTGCAAGTAATATTAATTTAATTTCTTGTTCCAGTTATAGGTTTGCGTAAACATTGCTAATCAGAGTATCTGTAAGGATAAATTCTTACGGTGGCACTGCACATGAATGTTTGTATTTATGTATTTGGCAAACAATTACCATGTGTAGACAGCTTCTTTGCCAAAGTGTTGGCCTTATTTGACAAATAAGGCTAGTACCAATTATGCGTTACCGTAAGCTTGTCGGTTTCTTGCGGCACATCAAAGGAGTCAAATAAATAAATACGCACACAAACCGTCCACACAATGGTCATTCAGAAGCGTACGGACCGTTGGCCTGTACGGACGTACAGTATTTTTGTATCTGTGTTGTAAACGAGAACTGTATATTCATAAAAATAGACTGTATATTCTTACGCATGGCATATAATAGTTACATGAATTTAAATAATAAAAACTCGCAAGCTGAAATACATCCATAGTGTTGGTGCTGCCAAAATGTTTGTGTGTATTATGTAACTGGCATGTGTGGATGGTCGTATTTGCCTGTATTTGCATGTTTGGCTGAATGTCATATATATTGCCAAATACAAGAAACCCCCAATAGCGAACACAGGCTATTGTGTTATGTGTATCGGCAGGTCAGAAGGTCCGCGCGTTGACATTCAACTCGAAGTGGCGCGAGGTGGCGGCGCTGACGCTGAACGGGTACATCCACGTGTTCCGCGCAGACACCTTCCGCCAGACGCTCTCGCGGAAACTGCCCTCCTGCCAGGACCTCGTCTGCCTCGCCACACAGGTACCTTCCACACTACACCTCCCCACACTACACCTCCCCACACTACACATTCTACACGATGATTTCTTTACAGATATTACCTTTTTGTAACCACTTAAATCTTTTGATGGGTAACATTTTTTCTAACTGTCCTGAAATCTGTGGGAGCGAGTTTGTGAATTACGGAGTGTGATAAAGAAAGAAAAGGATATGCGCACCAATTGAAGCGCACACAAGGAAGTTACATTCTACACGGAATGTTCACACGCGCTAGAAAATCGTTCCGAAGAGTACCACGACATTGGTGGAGTATGTTTCTTTCTACTAAATAAAACGCCAATCGCCATATGTAAGTGCGGCCATACGTAGTTAGCAAATTACTACTAAGTAATTCTATTAATTTGAGAAACAGTTTTTGCATTGCATAAGTAATTACGTAATATATTAAAATAAACACATTTTTGAACTCACTAATGTATTGAATAAAAGGGTGTTGCGGTGTCATGTTTACATCATTCCTCCGCGCTTGTAATATTAAATCTTAATAAAGTCAGTATGTAACTCGCCGGCACCTCGATCACGCGCAGCAATAAAATAACAGTTATACTCTATTAAAGACTTTTATTTATACTCCACAAAAATACACAATTATTAGTTACATGCTCAACAAGGGATATAACGATTACTGAATATATAAAAATCTACCATCAGATAGTTTTTATTTACACTGGCAAGTGCAAGAAAGGGACAACATCCACTCTTATCGTTGTCTTGCTCAGAACGTTTTTCTACTCTGTTAAGTAAGAAACAAATGTCAACTTTATTAGTAACGAAATAAAGTACATTTTTATTTTTCAAATATTGCTTCGTAATAATTCCAGTTATCGTATATAAGTTTCTTGAGCGCACACTATTGAAATTGACCAATAAGCGCACGCTATTATAATTGACCAATGAGCGCTTGCTATTGAAATTGACTTATTAACATGCGCAATTTGAATTAACTAATGAGCGTGCGCTTTTTGAATTGACCAATGAGCGTGCGCTATTTGAATTGACCAATGAGCACGCGCTTTTTAATTGGCCTGTTGTACCTCTGCCTATCTCTTCGGGGATATGGGCGTGAAGATACTTTACTTTTTAAATAATATCTGTTACATTAGCTCTGACGCACACGCCCAAGAGTAAGAAGATAAATAACCTTACGTTAAACGTGAATTATTTTATGCAGAAAAGGCGTAAAGCGTTATGGGACGAAATTATTTGTAAAACTCAAAAAGTTTTTTCCCTTGAAACACGTTCTTATTTGGCTGCATGTCTAGTTAGCCGTACAGATCGCTGTGTCGAAATATGATCACCTATTTTGGAAAGACCTTATACAGTGTGTAAAGAAAACTCTGTCCGTTCCGATAGAGGCATATAGGTTGGTTTAAGGCCTACTAAAAAGATATAGTTTTTTATTATTCATATTTTTACATATATCTCCCTAGAATTAAGCAGATATTTTAAAAATGACAACACCTTGTCGTTTGTTTCATTGTTTCGTTTTGGCGGCTTTCTTTATAAACACCTCGCGAAGGTGCGGTGTTCGTTTTTCGGTTTTTTACAAAGGAACTTTAAAAGCGCCGCGTGTCCTTCGGTAGCATCCGACTTGCGCGGCATTCTTTGATAATAGAATTTACTTATTTGTAGGTGTTGTTATACTTAATGTATAACAATACTATTTAAGATTACTTTTTTTGTCGGGAAAACTAATTAACTAATATCCATAAAATAATTACACATATGTAACCGTATTACGGTACCAAATAACACCTTTAATTATCCGACAGGGTTTTCCTTACACACTGTATATGTCTGGGTGAAAAGTGTATTTGCCTGTCTCGTCTCATTAAAGCCTTCGCCTACGGCTGTCTTCTAATACACGACCTGCAAGTACCTAATTTCCGGCATTTGCAATAATGCACTATTAAGCGTTAAAGAAATATAAATGTTTTTTCAGGAAAGTGGTATCTACGCGATCGGCTGCAAGTCGTACACCCTGCTGCTGGACTGCCGCACGCTGCAGTCGGTCAAGAAGATCACCTCCCGGTACAACGGGTGTGGCGTGCGCTCCGCCAGCTTCCGCGGGGACACGCTCACCATCGGCACCGGCCTGGGTAACTACACTACACTACACCACACTACACTACACTACACCTCCCGGTACAACGGGTGTGGCGTGCGCTCCGCCAGCTTCCGCGGGGACACGCTCACCATCGGCACCGGCCTGGGTAATTACACTACACTACACCACACTACACTACACTACACTACACTACACCTCCCGGTACAACGGGTGTGGCGTGCGCTCCGCCAGCTTCCGCGGGGACACGCTCACCATCGGCACCGGCCTGGGTAACTACACTACACTACACCACACTACACTACACTACACCTCCCGGTACAACGGGTGTGGCGTGCGCTCCGCCAGCTTCCGCGGGGACACGCTCACCATCGGCACCGGCCTGGGTAACTACACTACACTACACCACACTACACTACACTACACCTCCCGGTACAACGGGTGTGGCGTGCGCTCCGCCAGCTTCCGCGGGGACACGCTCACCATCGGCACCGGCCTGGGTAATTACACTACACTACACCACACTACACTACACTACACTACACTACACCTCCCGGTACAACGGGTGTGGCGTGCGCTCCGCCAGCTTCCGCGGGGACACGCTCACCATCGGCACCGGCCTGGGTAACTACACTACACTACACCACACTACACTACACTACACCTCCCGGTACAACGGGTGTGGCGTGCGCTCCGCCAGCTTCCGCGGGGACACGCTCACCATCGGCACCGGCCTGGGTAACTACACTACACTACACCACACTACACTACACTACACCTCCCGGTACAACGGGTGTGGCGTGCGCTCCGCCAGCTTCCGCGGGGACACGCTCACTATCGGCACCGGCCTGGGTAATTACACTACACTACACCACACTACACTACACTACACTACACTACACCTCCCGGTACAACGGGTGTGGCGTGCGCTCCGCCAGCTTCCGCGGGGACACGCTCACCATCGGCACCGGCCTGGGTAATTACACTACACTACACCACACTACACTACACTACACTACACCTCCCGGTACAACGGGTGTGGCGTGCGCTCCGCCAGCTTCCGCGGGGACACGCTCACCATCGGCACCGGCCTGGGTAATTACACTACACTACACCACACTACACTACACTACACTACACTACACCTCCCGGTACAACGGGTGTGGCGTGCGCTCCGCCAGCTTCCGTGGGGACACGCTCACCATCGGCACCGGCCTGGGTAACTACACTACACTACACCACACTACACTACACTACACCTCCCGGTACAACGGGTGTGGCGTGCGCTCCGCCAGCTTCCGCGGGGACACGCTCACCATCGGCACCGGCCTGGGTAACTACACTACACTACACCACACTACACTACACTACACCTCCCGGTACAACGGGTGTGGCGTGCGCTCCGCCAGCTTCCGCGGGGACACGCTCACCATCGGCACCGGCCTGGGTAACTACACTACACTACACCACACTACACTACACTACACCTCCCGGTACAACGGGTGTGGCGTGCGCTCCGCCAGCTTCCGCGGGGACACGCTCACCATCGGCACCGGCCTGGGTAATTACACTACACTACACCACACTACACTACACTACACTACACTACACCTCCCGGTACAACGGGTGTGGCGTGCGCTCCGCCAGCTTCCGCGGGGACACGCTCACCATCGGCACCGGCCTGGGTAATTACACTACACTACACCACACTACACTACACTACACTACACCTCCCGGTACAACGGGTGTGGCGTGCGCTCCGCCAGCTTCCGCGGGGACACGCTCACCATCGGCACCGGCCTGGGTAATTACACTACACTACACCACACTACACTACACTACACTACACTACACCTCCCGGTACAACGGGTGTGGCGTGCGCTCCGCCAGCTTCCGTGGGGACACGCTCACCATCGGCACCGGCCTGGGTAACTACACTACACTACACCACACTACACTACACTACACCTCCCGGTACAACGGGTGTGGCGTGCGCTCCGCCAGCTTCCGCGGGGACACGCTCACCATCGGCACCGGCCTGGGTAATTACACTACACTACACCACACTACACTACACTACACTACACCTCCCGGTACAACGGGTGTGGCGTGCGCTCCGCCAGCTTCCGCGGGGACACGCTCACCATCGGCACCGGCCTGGGTAACTACACTACACTACACCACACTACACTACACTACACTACACTACACCTCCCGGTACAACGGGTGTGGCGTGGGCTCCGCCAGCTTCCGCGGGGACACGCTCACCATCGGCACCGGCCTGGGTAACTACACTACACTACACCACACTACACTACACTACACCTCCCGGTACAACGGGTGTGGCGTGCGCTCCGCCAGCTTCCGCGGGGACACGCTCACCATCGGCACCGGCCTGGGTAATTACACTACACTACACCACACTACACTACACTACACTACACTACACCTCCCGGTACAACGGGTGTGGCGTGCGCTCCGCCAGCTTCCGCGGGGACACGCTCACCATCGGCACCGGCCTGGGTAATTACACTACACTACACCACACTACACTACACTACACTACACCTCCCGGTACAACGGGTGTGGCGTGCGCTCCGCCAGCTTCCGCGGGGACACGCTCACCATCGGCACCGGCCTGGGTAATTACACTACACTACACCACACTACACTACACTACACTACACTACACCTCCCGGTACAACGGGTGTGGCGTGCGCTCCGCCAGCTTCCGTGGGGACACGCTCACCATCGGCACCGGCCTGGGTAACTACACTACACTACACCACACTACACTACACTACACCTCCCGGTACAACGGGTGTGGCGTGCGCTCCGCCAGCTTCCGCGGGGACACGCTCACCATCGGCACCGGCCTGGGTAATTACACTACACTACACCACACTACACTACACTACACTACACCTCCCGGTACAACGGGTGTGGCGTGCGCTCCGCCAGCTTCCGCGGGGACACGCTCACCATCGGCACCGGCCTGGGTAACTACACTACACTACACCACACTACACTACACTACACTACACTACACCTCCCGGTACAACGGGTGTGGCGTGGGCTCCGCCAGCTTCCGCGGGGACACGCTCACCATCGGCACCGGCCTGGGTAACTACACTACACTACACCACACTACACTACACTACACCTCCCGGTACAACGGGTGTGGCGTGCGCTCCGCCAGCTTCCGCGGGGACACGCTCACCATCGGCACCGGCCTGGGTAATTACACTACACTACACCACACTACACTACACTACACTACACCTCCCGGTACAACGGGTGTGGCGTGCGCTCCGCCAGCTTCCGCGGGGACACGCTCACCATCGGCACCGGCCTGGGTAATTACACTACACTACACCACACTACACTACACTACACTACACTACACCTCCCGGTACAACGGGTGTGGCGTGCGCTCCGCCAGCTTCCGTGGGGACACGCTCACCATCGGCACCGGCCTGGGTAACTACACTACACTACACCACACTACACTACACTACACCTCCCGGTACAACGGGTGTGGCGTGCGCTCCGCCAGCTTCCGCGGGGACACGCTCACCATCGGCACCGGCCTGGGTAATTACACTACACTACACCACACTACACTACACTACACTACACCTCCCGGTACAACGGGTGTGGCGTGCGCTCCGCCAGCTTCCGCGGGGACACGCTCACCATCGGCACCGGCCTGGGTAACTACACTACACTACACCACACTACACTACACTACACTACACTACACCTCCCGGTACAACGGGTGTGGCGTGGGCTCCGCCAGCTTCCGCGGGGACACGCTCACCATCGGCACCGGCCTGGGTAACTACACTACACTACACCACACTACACTACACTACACCTCCCGGTACAACGGGTGTGGCGTGCGCTCCGCCAGCTTCCGCGGGGACACGCTCACCATCGGCACCGGCCTGGGTAATTACACTACACTACACCACACTACACTACACTACACTACACTACACCTCCCGGTACAACGGGTGTGGCGTGCGCTCCGCCAGCTTCCGCGGGGACACGCTCACCATCGGCACCGGCCTGGGTAATTACACTACACTACACCACACTACACTACACTACACTACACTACACCTCCCGGTACAACGGGTGTGGCGTGCGCTCCGCCAGCTTCCGTGGGGACACGCTCACCATCGGCACCGGCCTGGGTAACTACACTACACTACACCACACTACACTACACTACACCTCCCGGTACAACGGGTGTGGCGTGCGCTCCGCCAGCTTCCGCGGGGACACGCTCACCATCGGCACCGGCCTGGGTAATTACACTACACTACACCACACTACACTACACTACACTACACCTCCCGGTACAACGGGTGTGGCGTGCGCTCCGCCAGCTTCCGCGGGGACACGCTCACCATCGGCACCGGCCTGGGTAACTACACTACACTACACCACACTACACTACACTACACTACACTACACCTCCCGGTACAACGGGTGTGGCGTGGGCTCCGCCAGCTTCCGCGGGGACACGCTCACCATCGGCACCGGCCTGGGTAACTACACTACACTACACCACACTACACTACACTACACCTCCCGGTACAACGGGTGTGGCGTGCGCTCCGCCAGCTTCCGCGGGGACACGCTCACCATCGGCACCGGCCTGGGTAATTACACTACACTACACCACACTACACTACACTACACTACACCTCCCGGTACAACGGGTGTGGCGTGCGCTCCGCCAGCTTCCGCGGGGACACGCTCACCATCGGCACCGGCCTGGGTAACTACACTACACTACACCACACTACACTACACTACACTACACTACACCTCCCGGTACAACGGGTGTGGCGTGGGCTCCGCCAGCTTCCGCGGGGACACGCTCACCATCGGCACCGGCCTGGGTAACTACACTACACTACACCACACTACACTACACTACACCTCCCGGTACAACGGGTGTGGCGTGCGCTCCGCCAGCTTCCGCGGGGACACGCTCACCATCGGCACCGGCCTGGGTAATTACACTACACTACACCACACTACACTACACTACACTACACTACACCTCCCGGTACAACGGGTGTGGCGTGCGCTCCGCCAGCTTCCGCGGGGACACGCTCACCATCGGCACCGGCCTGGGTAACTACACTACACTACACCACACTACACTACACTACACCTCCCGGTACAACGGGTGTGGCGTGCGCTCCGCCAGCTTCCGCGGGGACACGCTCACCATCGGCACCGGCCTGGGTAATTACACTACACTACACCACACTACACTACACTACACTACACTACACCTCCCGGTACAACGGGTGTGGCGTGCGCTCCGCCAGCTTCCGCGGGGACACGCTCACCATCGGCACCGGCCTGGGTAACTACACTACACTACATTACATTTTATCTCCCGGTACAACTAGCCCAAACCCAAAGGGAATCGACCACTTTGTATGGACTGTTCGGCTACATGTGACCATTAACTCAGCTATTTATTAACTAGTATTTTGTATGCTTGATATCTAAACAAAATTATTTATAATAAAGAAATAACAGGAAAATGTAAAAATATGTCATATTCAGCATGGTAAAAGTTGTAGTCTTGGTGCGGCAGAAGTGTATTTATTTATAATTATCAACATGCTAAAAACAAATTCTTCTATTATGATGTCAATTATTTACATTTATAATATGATACACATGTTTTATTATGTTTATATATTGAAGCATATCATAATATCATGAGATTTTAACACAAAATCAAACAAAGTTATTATGTTCTAAAATAAAACTCACATAAGGAATTGTAATGGTTTTATAAATCATCTTAGATTATTAATATACTTTATAAGAACTAGGCAGGGGGCTGTATATAATTACCATGCCTTGTCCAAACAAAATACCAGATAATGGTCATTACGTGAGCAACCTACGTTCTTCCTACACATGATGATTGCAACAATATTGTAATAAAACATTTCTGTCTAATATATCATTATTATATAAAATACAAATATATATTATAGCTTATGTGGTTGCTTTGTATTCTTCCCCTTGAGAATGTGCAATTGCCTATATGCTTATTTCTTCAAGTAGGTTGCTGGCTCGATCTACATATCTCTCTAATACAGGAACCATAATTCCTGAACCTGTACTGGATTTGCTGGGACTCCAGAAACGGGTATTCTATTTACAGGGAGCCAACATAGATAGCAAATGTGATCTGTTTCATGGATCTGTAACAATTTGAATTTTCATCAGATAAAATTCATTAAAAATATAATTATTAACTTTTAAAATGTGAGACATGTTTGTGTGTAATCAAACTAACTACCTAGATAGTTGGTAATTACTCGGAACTAGCAGTAAGTATTTACTCGGAATATCTTTATTAACAAACCTATACTTTTATAGTCCCCATGCTCTTTATAGTCATTACTAACTGCACATTTATTTCCATTTTATTGGTATTTTTGAAGATGTACAAACAAACAAACTCAAATTATTAATGCCATCTCAATAGTTGATTTCAGCTCCTTTCGATGAAGCTAAGGGTCTTTGTTTAAAATAACAGTTGGATAAAATATATTTGTGTGTGTGAAAGAGTTCTACTAAATATATAATTATCCTATATATTTAGTACACATAGTACAAGGTATGTTTAGATGAATGTGTCAAGATTATTAATTTACCTGACAAGGTGATATCCATTCATTAATCACAATTCTTATGTGTATTGTTCTTGGTGTAGTTGCATTGAGAACATGATTTCTACTGTGTAATATTGACATACAATTCCCACACAACTGTCGAGGATGTTCTTCACTTGTGCTGGATTTTAGAATTGTTGAGTTGTGAAGTACCAACATCCAGTAAAATTGACAGACTGCACTTTGATTTGTCACCTGCAAAGTGAACATATACTGCTTATCACACTTATATTATATTATATATAATCACAATATTACAAAGATCTTGCCCTGTTATACTAAAATAATGTAATCTTAATAAAAATTGCCTTACCACATGGGGAGCAATCCATAGATAATTATCGAACTACGAGAAGCTCCAGATTTCGTCTCCTGCGATGCAAAACATCAATGCCATCAATTGTTAGTCGAATTAACAGAAGGCGCAGACACAGTTGAATCCAAATCCAATAACATGCCCAGGTCCGATTAGTCGGTGGGTTTAGTGTTTAAAATAACGCCGGGGTCAAAATTACAAACAGATTACAAGTCCAAAAGTAAAAACTGCTCCTCATTTGCAGCGGTTGATAACTAACAATTCAAAACGACAAGTAAAAGAACCGGAAAATCATTTACATTAACCGAATACTAGATCGCAAATTGAAAATAAGCTATTGTTATTTGTTATTTCGTGTTTGTTTCGTGTTTACTGTTTATTTATTCCTTTAATGTCAATTTTTGACACGCTTATTAGTGTAGCGGTGTGTGAATATGACATCTAACGAAATCATTCGATTAATTTTTATAATTTCTCGTCTCGGGATGATTCGATTGGACAAATACGTTCTTAGTTGTTAATTTAATTAAGAATCGTAATTCACGAATGAGATCGATATAAATTGAAACCGGCTAGCAAACTAATAGTGTGAATGATAAGATATTTAAAACAGACATATAAATTAAACAAATCACTAAATTCACAAGATAGTAAGGTTAATGGAGCTTGATTCTTTTTGTTGAAGAAGTAAAAATATAAGAAAAAATATATTTTCATATTATAATCATTTGTTTTTATGTTTTGTATTTGTTTTTCTATGTATTTTTAAGAAACTAAAATATGTAAACTTAATGTTACCACTATATCAATAATGCGTCAAAACTCATACCACTAGAACAAAAAAAGATCTGTTCCATGTAACATCCAAAAAATGACTTGGGCTCCCGATTACCGAATCTGTTAATAGACTATCAATGTTAATATTAGTGAAGTCATTCGATTATACCACCCATCTCAAATTGAATGTCCTAGATTGCAAAAACAATCGATTTGTACAAATAATCCGATACTACTTTTATTTAACTAGGAAATAGTGCTTCAGTTATTTTGTCTAAAACAGATGATAATTAATTACATTAAAAAAGTACTTTTACTGCTTATACCGTACAAAATGTATCTATTCGCTTATTAAATAAACTCGTTATTTTCACGATTGTATTTTATTAGTTTAGTATTTGTTAGTTATTTATGTTTTATCTATAAACAAAAGTCTGTAAATAAAAGCAGAATATACAAGAAAACAAGAAAAGAAACAAATATGCATGTTTAGGTATGTTATGTACGATATTATAATCGACAACAATGCGAATCGATTATATGTTAAAATCGATTAAATTCTACAATCAACGTGGTACAGACCTATGCCGCAATGGGACTTTAGAATTGAAAAATTAACGTTAATAACTTTTTATTTTATTTTCTAATTAAGTTTAAATTCCAGTTCTTAAAATAGTACCATCGTGTTTTAAAAATAAAATAATGATTTTTGGTAAAAATGGTTTTTAAAAAAACACATGGTCACCATATAGCCTGTAATGGACAATACCCTTTATGACCTAGAATTGCTTGCCCAAAATCGGTGTAGTTTTTGGATATGACCTAAAAGCAGTTGGTTTTAAATTTCCGAAGAAAAACTCTTCAAGGAAAAAAATTACAGTGGCAATTACTGACATTATAGGAATGTGGCGGCCAAAATGGGAAGGGCAAATGAATTTATACAAGGAAGATGTTGGATAGCAAGGAAAATAATATGTATGTGCGGAATAGATATTTACAATTCGTATCCTATTATGGGGTTTCCGTGTTTATTTATATATATAATTAACAGATTTAAAAAAAAAGTATCTTCACGCCCATATCCCCGAAGGGGTAGGCAGAGGTACAACAAGTGCACCCACGATTAGCCGAAGATACTTGGTCCCACAAATGTGATAGGTGGCAAGCCTATCGCTAACCGGGCACTTTCCAATCCCGGGCAACTTTGTGTTTCTCAGAAAACTGAAAAAACACTTTTTTTTAAAGTGCCCGACCCAGGAATCGAACCCGGGACCTCATGTGGTCAACTCCAACGCTGGACCACTAGACCACAGAGGCGACACAGTGCCACCACAGTACTTTTTGGAACCCTTATCCGCTTAAACTCCCCCGCCCCCACTCTATAGCTATAGTTGGTGCCGTTCGATGGTGCGATACGTTCGAATTTGAACAATGAATATTTAATTCCAGGTCTCCTAATGTTCTACGATCTGAGAGCGGGCAAATATCTCGAAAGCAATATCCACTCCTCGAAGACGGTAACACTCAGGGCTTCTAGAGGATATGTGGTAAGTTTGACATGTATGTTTTTTTACAGAAGAGGGTGAAAACGAGTAGGGGGTGCAACTGATGGTACTAACTAGGTGATCACCGCCGCCCATAGGCATCCATAATACCAGAGGTTAGACGTTGCCGGCCTTTTAAGAATAAGTAAGCTCTTTCCTTGAAGGTCCCAAAGTCGTATCCATTTGGAAATACCCCTGCCGGTAATTGATTGCACAACAGAGTAGTGCGAGGTAAAAAGTGCCGAGAGAAACGCACAGTTGTGGCTTTCCAGACATCGAGATGGTGTGGATGAAATTTCAAATTTTGACGCGATGTCCGATGATGGAATTCGGTGGCAGGAATTAATCCAAACAACTCATCGGAACACTCCCCCTGAAAAATACGATAGAAAACACAGAGTGAACAAACATCTCTGCGCAATGCCAAAGAGTCGTTTCTAAATAGCCTGGTCGCCAAAGATTCGAACCGCTCTACGCTGAATGCGATCAAGACGAAGAAGCTGGTACTGAGGAGCTCCGGCCTAGAGATTAGAACAGTACTCCATGTGAGGCCGAATCTAAGCCTTATAAAGTTGAAGGCGATAGGCCGGTAAGAAGTACTGTCTCGCACTGCTGAGCACACCGAGCTTTTTAAAGGCCAGTTTATCCTTACCTTCCAAATGACCGCGAAAATGAACGTAATTCGATATGTTGACTCCCAGATTCCCGACACTAGCTGAGGCTGTCAGGAGTGGAAGGGTGTCGTTTTAGCTGTGAACACGCAAAATTATCGGTTATCGAAATCGACTAACCAAGACATCAATTGTTTCGGCACTCTTCGACGTGTTCCCGAGAAATACCACGGCGGCCAGAGTATGTAACGTTACCAGTACTGTCATCTACATAGCAATTTATGTTAGCGATTCGCAACATATCATATGCAGAAGGAACAGTGTCGGTGATAGCATGCAGCCATGGGAACTACCAGCATTCACAGATTGAAGGTCGGAGCACGCACCGTCGACTACGACTTTGATGCTCCGATCAGCCAAAAACTTGAGGACCCACTTGCATAATTTCTCGGGAAGTCCATAGGAAGGTAGCTTCGCGAGAAGCGCTTTGTGACGTACCCGATAAAAGGCCTTCGCTATGCGCATTCGTGGTTGGTTGGTCCGGAATCCGAATGAGAGGTAAGCAGAAGGTCCGACAGTGAAGGCATATGATCGTCCATATCGGGAACTCGCGTAGGCGAAAATACCAATTTTGTGAGACTATACGCCAAAGCAAAATCGTAAACAGACCTCCCTGTATGATCGGTAGTGCGTAAACATAGTCATTCGGCGTGGTAGACATTAAAATCTCCTAAGATCACAATCTCGGCGGAGGGGATCTGTTGTAACACGGAATCTACAGCGGTTTGTAGGTGCTCAATGAGCCTGTCGAGTTCAGTTTTCCCGCGATGGGAGCTGTGGAGGCAGGCGTCGCAGTCTACATGCAGCCAGAGGATGGATAGCTCCTTGCCATCAAGGCTGCTCAGACGTCGAGAACAGATATCTACTCTGACGTAAGCACAAACTCCCGCCCGGGATACTGACTTTTAATTTATCATGGTATAATGCATTCTCATTATCTACGACTAATAGATGACAAATATTGTAATATTACATATTTAATTATAGATGTAGATTTACATAACATCTCTGATGTCTCTAGGCGATGGTTATCTCTTTCCAAAAGGAGATCCACTGCATGTTGGCTACGTATTAAATAGAAAGCTATAATTGGTTGAGTGGTTAGCGACCTTGATAACTCAATTAATTGTATGATGATCGTAAATATTTGTTTTTCTGTGTTTGAGCGTCTATTTTAGTGTTTATTTATATTTTTCTATGTATTAGTGTCGATTAACACTCGTATCATAAGTAAATAATTTGCTTAATTTGGCGTTAGATGAGTCCCTGTAATTTGTTCATTGACTATTTATTAATGAATCAGTGTACACTAAGATTAGAATATTTTATGAGAATACTAAAATCTCCTTTATGACTATGTTAATATACAGTGCAAAATTAAATATATTTTGAAACGCGACGCTCAATTGTATGGTGTTCTTAAAGCGCCTTGACGTACATTCAATTTGAACTCTATGTCAATAGTTATAAAGTTTCATTGTTTTTAAAAAATGATTTTTTCTGCTCTCGGAGTGCATTAACCTCATGACTTGAAGGCAGGGCTCGGAAACCAGCCAAATATCTAAACCGATTTGTTTAATTTGAAATATTTAGGGCTTATTTTAAGGTTAGCGATGTTAATTGGTTAAATTCAGAAACCCCTATTTTGCAATTCCTGTTTATTTGAAATTCAACACAAGCTTGTATTGATTTCAACAATAGATATACAAAAATAATATGAAAGAGAAAATGAATGAGTTCATGATTCATAACGTATCCGATGAAATACGAAGGAGAATATTTGTGAGTACTCAAAGATATTAATGTACTACTTACTAGAGAAGCTATGCTAAATAAAAGTTGTGTTCCATTTCGTTAACATTATAAACCAATGGTCACTGCAGCGCTGAAATAGTAATAAATCGTCCAACCAAATTCATAATTAAGCAGCACTGCAGCATATAATAGCTATCGAGGATATAACTTTTTCGCGTTCAAAAGGTTGTAACTGCCGCGAATTTCATGGCACTTACGTGTTTCATTCAACGAGCTACGCTTAAATCACTTTTATAGATGACTTAATACAAAACTGATATTAGGTATTTATTTTAACTCATCAGAATTCTCATTTTTTATTTTATAATTTGTTTCATGCGAAATTAAATCCCGGTAAGTACAACATTTTTATTTCGTGTGTTTGTATGTTATAGAATAAAAGCTTTTAAAAACACATGTGAAATAAAAATTGTATTGTGCATTGAAAATAAGTTAGAGTTTTATTTCTAATTGCACAGTTTTATAAACTAAAAAGTATAACTTAAATCGTAATCAATCAAAACTTGAAATATTAAGATATATATATTATATTAAGATATAAAATTATTATAATATTCCTTTATAGTTTTACGGTTTAGCATATTTACTATCTATGCTCTTTAAGAGCGCGTGCGAAGTTCATTGACATTTTCTATACTATTCACTTACTTTTAATGTTTTGAATGTTTGGAACACGTTGAATGTTTGGAATACGCAACGCGTTTCATCGCGCCTGCAACGGAATGACGTAGGTGCAATCCATAAGCTGCACTTTAGTGGCCCACAAGTGGCGTGGCGCATGTCTTGTCTAGTACGTTAGTACATAGAAATCGTTGGCTTACTGTTTCACGTAGTATACGTGTAACAGTAATTACTCAATATTTACAGTATTTTATAATATTTATGTTAGAAGTCCGATACTCACATTCTAATGTAGTAAAAATAAGATTAGGAACTAATAATTAACATACCAGAAAAAACATCCAACCATCTCAGAGGTAACATCTCTGAGCTAATTTTTAACAAATAACACTCCAGAGATAACAACCTAGAGATAGAATCCCAGAACCAACATTCCAGAGATAACATCACAGAAATATCACTCTAGAATTATACATCTCATTGAAAACATCCTAGGGATGGAAAGGAAAGGAAACTATACAACACAGATAATATACCAGATATAACACCCCTGTTTTATAATATCTTGCAAATAAAATCCCAGGGATAGAATCTAAAAAATAACATCTTTGAGACAATATTCCAGCGATAGCATACCAGAGATAGTGTCCCAGAAATGACATTACAAAACTAATATCCCATAGGCAACATATCACATGCCTTTTCTCCCTAAGATGTACAACTTTGGGATATTATCCCCATTATACATCTCAGAAATAATATCCTAGAATTTCGATCACTGAGATCATCTTAGAAATAATATCTCTGAAACATCTTAGATATAACATTCTAGAGAACATGCCAGAGATAACATCCTAGTGATACTGTCTTAGAAATAACATCTCTGAGGTAATATTCTAGACATAATATTACAGCGATAATATCTCAGAGGTGACATCTCAGAGATAAATTATCTCATATGTAACATCCTAGTAATACTATCTATAACATCTCATAGATAATAGCCTTGAGTTAACATCCCAGAATTATAATCACAGACTACAATTCAGTTTCCGGTAGCAAATAAATTTACAATAAGTTATTAATATACCATCCGTGTTTTTTGGTAGAGTTCATGCACGGGTTACATAAGGAGAAATAAATTCTAAGTTTAACCCACTTCGTCCATATCGGTAACTAAAATTACCTAACCAGTAACAAGAAAAGATTTTTCTATCACTGTTTTGTAACTAGTTATGAGAGAAGAATTCTTTTTCCATTTTCGTCAATCAAAATTATTTCCATTTTTGTAACCAGAGAAAAAAGTAGTGATGAATAAATAAATAAAAAACCTCAATCGTCAAACCCCGCTGATAAACTGGTTAACTAAATTGATTTTGCGCCCTTCCTTATCCGTGTTACTACCAGTCGTACTAGGGCTATTATTTTTATTTTTGGCTATCTGGTAGTAATTACAGTCAACTGCAAATTGATATGAGCTCCTAGAGTAGTTAAAATAATCTGGAAAATTTAAAAATAATTTGATATAAGCAGTTCGAATCATCATATTGTTATAAGTACACATTGTGCTCAAAATATCTTACTAATCATTGTTTCATATTTACATAAGCAGTCAGGGTTTCCAAAATTATTTTAGTTAACAAAGCTCCTAAAAATTATCTGTGCATAATTGTCACCTTAAAAAAATAACATAATTCATATTATTGCATAGTGTATTTAGTCAACACAAAATTTTTTTTTTGAAAACTATGCAAATATATGAATTCTGTAATTATTTTTTATTGTTATATTTATAACAACCCTAAATTTTCCCTGTGTTGGTCCCGGGCTCCTTTGAAGAATAGACCAACTGCCGTTCTGCGAGGCATGTCGTAAAAGGGCGTCCGATTGGCTATGCGAGCCACTAACATCGTGACTAACTAGGTGATAGAGTTTTGCATTGTCTCGCCCGGGTCTGGTACCACCACCTTACCTATTCCTGCCGCAATAGCGTCAGTGCTTGTCACTGTCGTGTTCCGGTTTGGAGGGTAAGGTAGCCGGTAAACTTATGGATGTGGCATTAGACCTGGCCATAAGATATTAAGGCACCATTAACATCTTTGGTGTCTATAGGCGATGGTTGACTCTTTTCATCAGGAAAAATAACAGAAATAAAATTCCGTAAATAAAAATTAATTCTTATTTTTTAAAGATGACCATTATTCACAAATAACTGACATTTGTTTGCTAAGATATTTTTGAAAACCGTGAATGCTTATATAAATATGAAACAATGATTAGTAAGATATTATGAGCACTTTGTGTATTTACAACAATATAATGATTCGAACTGCTTATATCAAACTGCTTTTATGTTTTTCAGATTATTTTGACTACTCTAAGCTCGTATCAATTTGATGCTGACTGTACCTCGTGTCAAGAAACTTTTCGGCACTTACTTGATCTGCACATGCTTCTTATATATAATAAATAACAGTTAATAAAAAAACTAAGAGATTATAAGTACGTACCGATCCACAAAGAGGTTTCAAGTATATTAACTGATACACGTTTGTAACCAACAAAAAGTTACGAAAATGGAAAAAGAATTCTTCTGTCATAACTAGTTACAAAACAGCGAAAAAGAAATCTTCTCTTGTAACTGGTTAGGTAATTTTAGTTACCAACGTGGATAAAGGGGTTTAACCGAGTAATTCGACTTGCACGCGAGATTAAATTTATATTTAAACGGTGATCGTTATAATTTTAACGGGCAACAACTACTCACTTCTACATCACTGGAGTCGAGAACGCGTCTCTCAGTATAATGGTCAAATGCTTGTACTTTTTTTTCGTATAATATTCGAACACAAAGTATATGAGAGTGTTTACAAGACACAATGTGTCAAGCTCCTCAATAACTGTCTCCCTGTGTAGAACCGGACTACCCTGGGGCTTGGGGAGCTGTGGCAAAATCCTCAACACATTGGGTCTTGTAAACACTCTCATATAATTTGTGTTCGAATAATCACTCACTTGTTCAACCGAAAATGAGCGGATATGACTGTTAAAACATGCACTATATTAACCGCAAAATCAATACCGGTTCCAACCCCTGCTTGAAAGGTGACAACAGGCTAGATACTTTTACGGTGACGACCTGGAGGCAATTTACAGTTACTTAAGAGTATTTTTTAAAAAGCTGCCTGTTGATACGAAGATCAAACTGAAAGTTCTTAGAAAATCAAATACTGAGCAAATGAGCAAGTTATTAGTTTTATTATATCTTTCAAAATAGCGTCCATTTACATTAATACATCGCTGCATCCAATGGAACCACTGCGCAAAGCACTTCGCTCACTCGTCCTTAGGGATCTTTTCGAGGGGAGGCGTTGTCGTACTTCTACCTATTTTCACTTTTGTTGGCAACTCCTCGGAAGGAATCACCCATTGAGCTATCTGTCTTGGTTTCCAGGACATAAAGGTAAATCCAAATTTCGTCACCCGTAAGTATGTTGAACATAGCATTTGGGTCACCTTTGTTAAATCTTTAAAGCATTTTACGGCATCAATCAAATTGGTATCCGCCGGGCTCAAAGCTTCCGGATCGCTAAACGTTTATGGAGGAATTTATACACTTGACTCATACCGATGCCTAAGTTTGTTCGAATCTGCTGACAGGTCACTCTTTTGTCTCTCATACGCCACACAACACTGATGTTATCTTCAGTCGTCGCCGTAGAACGCCATCCCTCACACAGATCATTGGTGAGATTAGTGCGATCACGTCTAAACTCATTTAAACAGTTGTAAACAGTGGAACGAGGTAGGGATTCGTCGTGAAAGGCCAATCAAGGTCTATAACTTCCTTGTTGACTTAAATGAGATCGGAAGTCATAAAAAATCACGAAAATTTTCTCACGTTAAATTAAAATGCTGACGTAACACAATTTTTAATTTACCGCCAAATCTTAAAACAAATGAATGAAATACATACTCAATAATATTTCCAAATATTTGACAAAGAATTCCATTTTCAAAAAATATGTATATTTTTTTGTATTGTTTACAAGTTGCCAGTTCTAAAAACTTTCAGTTTCACCCTAGTAATATTGATTTTAATACCTGGAAAATCAAAAACCAGCGAGCCTTACTAGTACTCGCATATGATGTGCAACATCTGACATCTAAATGATTAAGTTGGCCATCAGATTGTACAATTTGATAGCCAACTCTACCACCGCGCATTTATTAATTCTAATAGAGCGCGTATACCCAGTTCCTTGCTACACACTTCCGTTGTATTTCATGAAATCACTCCCATAGATTGCAGGAAAGTAAGAGGAAACATGTTAAACATCAACATGGAGGTTTCTGGGCAGTAGTCCGACAGATTTCATTATTTTTAAGTATTGTGTGTTTATCATAAGATAGCAAACAAGATCTGCTGTTAGATACTGTCATGTTGATTCTGGTTTACAAAAGTTACAGTGGTGGGAACGAGAGGCGGGCCCATTGACCCCTTAAAGACAAATATTGTCTATATGTTATATACACCAGACCACTTTACCGTCTAGTAATCACGATAGTAGTGATACGTATAGCCAATTGTTTGCATTTATGCCAGGCAATTATTCATAGAGGACCTTGACTAATACTTTATCATCAGGCTCTTCTTTCCACTGCCATTTAATTTGTTAAAGGTGAAGGATTGGCTATACTTGTCATTACTGCTGTGACCACTACGTGTGATGTGTTAGAATTCCGCAAAGACTCGCCTGGGTTATATGATACCACCGTCTTACCTATTCCTGTCGCAACAGCATCACCACTTGTCACTATATATAGTGTTCCGGTTTGAAGGGCAATAAGATATCCGGTAGACTATTGCATGTGGTATTACCATCTGGATAACGACCATTAACAACCTCGGTGTTTATATCTATCCCCTTGTTCACTATGTAATGGTATAAATAAGGGTGTATAGTTGAGTGGCGATGATTATTGTGCAGTTCCCGGACGAGGAGGCGGACGGGTTTAATCAAGTAAAGTACGTGCCGGCCATTTACACCCACTGCTACGACGATAGCGGCACCCGCATCTTCGCGGCCGGCGGGCCGCTGCCCGCGCCGCTCGTCGGGAACTACGCCGGCCTCTGGCAGTAGCCGCAGTAGCAGCAGTTGCCGCAGTAGCCACCGTAGCCACAGTAACCGCCGTACCCGCAGTAGCCGTAGTAGCCGCCGCTCACCACTGCACTCGACCTTGTACTATACACGGTGTCTTTTACTTGATACAAAAGCCGAATTACGCCAACCGTAATTTTATATTGTTACTAGCTTCAAGTTCGTATTGGATAATAAAATGCCACTTATATAAAAGCCGTAATAAAAAATAAAGCCGTATCTACAACACAAAGGTACAATACGCCACAAAGTCCACAATGTAATACGTAAATACACTGAACAACGCTAATAACACCGTCACTGTATTCCGCTAAAACTAACTCACTACACTGAATCACTAAACTAAAACACTTCTCATATGCACTGTGCTATATCGCTTTACACTGATCGTCCCAACTATCGTTTCCGAATCGCTATATAAAACTGAATTCTATTCGCCAACACATCCCTATTTATACCCAAGGTAAAGTTTGACCATGTTCCCGAAAGTTCCGAAAATATCGCGTAAACAATCGGCTTACGCGACTAGTTTCGGCTTTCATATCAAGTAAAAGATACCTTGTATACTTATGTATGTGTATCACAGGACCACTAACACGAGGGACTGTCTGCGGGCGTGGTAATGAACCCCAGAGATGTTAATGTAATGCCACATAAACCTTACGGCTACCTTACTCTCCATACTAGTACACGGCGGCAAAGACTACCGTTATTGTGGCAGAAATTGATAAGGCGACAGAACACAATCCGGTGAAGACTTAATAGAATTCTATCACTCTCTAGTCACGAAGGTATTGACATGTTTAACCTTTTTTCAGACGAGTATAACATCGGAATACGTGTCACAAATTTTAACGCTATTGTAGCAGGAAAATTCATATGATGATGTAACCCATACGAAATGTCAGCTCTATCACGTAACAGTCATACAGACAGAACGGACTGACTGACTTATTTATAAACCACCTCACAAGAAGTCAAATTACCTGTTCACAAAATTACCCTGGACAAACAATCTAATGTTAATCCAAAGTCCTTTTGAATACAAGTAGATTAATCGATTTAACCAGTGGAAGTTATTCCAAGACAAAAATTTAGTGAATCAGCGTGGCTGATGGAAATATATCAGCAAGAATTTCTAAAATAACCAATCATAAAACAAGCTGAAAACTAAATAAAAGATGAGCTCTGATTCTTTTGTGCGAGTGTAAAATAAAATTAAACTGTTTTATATTTATTTGATACAGAAAATTTATTTGATACATTGACACTTCTATTATTTTATAAATACGGGTTTTCGTGTGTACCTATTTATACATTAAAAGACACTTATACTGTTTTACTATGTATACCAACACCAAGGAGTTTTTGTATAATTGCATCACAAGCACTACACATCGCTACTGTCTATAAAATTACTTGATTATTATTCATAATTTTAAAAGGAGTACTTTTACTGTTTTATCTAATACATAAATATTCTTATACGAGAAGTTATGAAAACCTGTACGACCTGAAAGAGATTACAGTTAGGATTATGATATAAAAAATAATAAAATGGTTCCATTTTATAAAAATAAAAATGACATTTTAAAATGTTCATATTTACCTTTAAATTTCCTTAAATTTAGCGAATATTTTAAACAGGATAACACCATATCGAGTAAACGGCCACGACGTCTTGATATAACTGCTTCTGTGTTTACCGGCATATTTTAGCACGAATTTTTGTTATTATAATATTTTGAAATATCACATAAGATTAGTTATTTTGATCAGGTAAAATCTATCTATATCCACAATAACATGTATGATATTAAGTTACCTAACTACTACAAACCAACTTTGACAATTGGACGAGATTTTTGTTACTGTACCTAGTCAGGTCATAAATTCTGTTACATGTATATTGTGAAATAATTGACATAATATGTTTGTTTTTACAAAAACCATCAACACGCCAAAAGAAACATTTTTCCCGGTGCCTATAGCAATAAAACGAGTCATTTAATTACGAATAGTAACATATTCTACCAGCCATAAGCTAAGACTGACATATTACCAAAAGGTCCAGAAAACTTGTGGAATACCTCGTTATCATTATATTGGTTGCTAATGGTTACCTGCTACGAATTACGGATCGTTTATTATAAAACCCTGGTATAAACATGGATTCTTGTGCTAACTAAGTTTATACAAAATGATCCCCGCAATTTTAAATACAGGCCTTTAACTTGCGCAAGCTCTCTCAGCTGCGCACTTGCTTGCGCAAGCACTCATCTCATCAGCACGAACGAGTTTCAAGGATGCCTGGAGTGATTCTAAATCAGGATGTGGCTTTGCCTCCGTGTTACCATATTTTAAAATCCAACGGCTTTAAGTCGGGACTAAAGGAGGGCGAGTCTTCGTGTTAGATAATGTCAATTTCCCGTGCCGCCAAACAGTTTTGCTTGCTATAGCTGGCGCAGAATCTTGCTAGAATAGCCAGTGTCTGTTATTAAACACGGTATCAGAAAGAGGTTCCGCAACCGTTGCGGAAAGTCATGTATCAAAATACACTCCTTACAAACGTTGTTTATAAGGAGTGTATTTTGATGTGCGACTACTCTCGTTTTTAAGCCTTTCTCACAAAAACTTCCAGCCAAACCATGAGTGGCGATGGAAAACGGCCTCACTAGAATGCGGCTGCTCGCTTCATCACTGTTGTATGGGTACCCCTTATCATATTGTATTTGCCCATCACACTAAAAAATATAATCCGGAAATAGAATTTTACGGTGTTTTTTCCCTGCATCCTATTTAAATAAGTCGCGGGACTTCTTCAGTCTCGGGTCCATAAAATGCGCATCCAAACGATGGTCCTGTCTTTTTTCGACCCTTAGTCTTGAGTCAACATCATTTTTACCGCGTTTCTGCTTAATCCCATCTGAGGGCCAACAGTTGCTGCTTATACATGAGATTTCTGAAAGCTGAAATCCAATACTTTTATATTGATATTATGTTATAAATACTTATACTGTTTTACTTATTTTTTATTCATTAACACCAACCATTTTTGCGTTTTAACGCATCATAAGGGCAACAAATCAATACCATTTCCTGGTGATGCGTAAAACGCGAAACCGGTTGGTGTTAATGAATAAAAACTAAGTAAAACACAAACAGTGTAGAAGTGTTATATCTACAAGCGTTATATAATATCAATACAAATTAACATGGAGTGCTAACGATATTGTGTTCAAAGTAAAGCTTTTATCACTGCTGGAGTTCTAACAGTGCGAGAACGACCACTTCTTGTTCTGTCTTCTATACTGAAATTTTCATTATAGCGATTTTGATGAAGCGATTAACGAATCTTTTGTTTATATTCAAAAATTTTCATTAGAAAATCTGATTTCACTCGTAACCACACACCGATGCATCGCGTAGCCGCAACTGGGATTTCTTTAAGCGTCCACTCCATATTTAAAAATAAATGTTAAATTAAATTCGAAATAGTGCACAATTTTATATTCATAAAACATTCGAAATTTAAAAATTTTCATTATACAGATAGTGCCAAGGAACTTATATACTATAACTGGAATTGTTACGAAGCAATATTTGAAAAATAAAAATGTACTTTATTTCGTTACTCAAAAAGTTGACATTTGTTTCTTACATAACAGAGGGAAAAAACGTTCTGAGCAAGACAACGACAAGAGTGGATGTTGTCCCTTTCTTGCAATTGCCAGTGTAAATAAAACTATCTAGATTGTAGATTTTTACATATTCGGTAATCGTTAAATCCCTTTTATTCATACACGTCGATAAATAAATTAGCATAAAATGTATTGTAATTAACATAGTGAGTTCTAAAATGTGCTTCTTTTAATTATTACGTAATCACTTATGCAATGCAAAAACTGTTTCTCAAATTAGTAGAATTACTTAGTAGTAATTTGCAAACTACGCATGGCCGCACTTACATATGGCGATTGGTGCTTTATTTAGTAGAAAGAGACACACTCCACCCATGTCGTGGTACTCTTCGGAACGATTTTGAAGCCCGTGTGGACATTCCGGGTAGAATGTAACTTCCTTGGATAGTGCACACTTTTATATTCATAAAACAATCGAAATTTGAATGCAGGGAATATTTTTGTAACAAGCATTCGAAATTTAAACGTTTTCGTTATTTATTAAACCAACCGGATTAAACGTTCATGTATACCGGCTATATTATAACTCGTTATTGAAGATGCTGTAAAACCAAACCTGATAACTAATATATTAAAACTTTACCTTTTTACATTTTATTTTTTTAAATTTAGTGAAACAGTATAGTGTTAATTATAACTATTGTTATTTGTACTATTCACATTAGAGTTTCACCATATCTCGATATTATATATAAATCCATATATACATGTGTACGCAGTGCGTCGGCGTTTCGTACGTATTTTAGTATTTTAATTTTAATATTTTTTTCACGATGATACATATTTGTTTTCATATTACAGTGTAGATTTGTCGTATGTGTTTCATCGTAATACGTGCAGTGAAATACAAATGAAATTCATTTGAGAAGGTGATTAAAATGTATGGGTGTTAGAAATTATTAATTACGATCATAACTTCGATTATAAATTTCAATAAACGTGTGATTATACTGTATATAATAGTTGAACAAAGTAAACAGATGAGCCGTCGTGAGGCGCCTGTCAGATTTGAAACATCTAAAATATTGTGTAAAAATATGTAAAAAATATGGTTTATTATAGGACATAAATATTATATAAATAAAAATAAAACATTTAAATTTCGTTTAAACAAATAAGGTTATCAATACCTTACGATGTAGTTACAATCTGTCTATAGTTTGGCTGTTGTAGTTTACAAGATATAGAAAAGATGGCGCAAAACACAGTTACATGTGGCAATATCTCGCCTGAACAATAGCCGGTCTGCGAATGGTTTAAAAACTACATTGGTTATTACTTAAAATACAGTTATTTTATTTTTGTTAAAATATGGTTAGTTTGTGATATGGTACATAAGCATTGTGAAAAGTGCAAAATATAACTTTTATTTGCAAAAAAAATTGCAACCGAGTTTGGCTACTACAACCAAATAGCATGTTTAATAAGAAACATGCGTCGAAATTCATTCTTAAATGAATTTCGTTGCATGATTCTCGTTTTAAATTAGATTTAAGACGAGATTTGGTAAACGCAGTTTGTGAGAATTATCACTAATCAACGCTCACATTTTGAGCTCAAAACTAGTCTCAGTTGTAATGTGATCTGAATGACGTCTTGGAAGGACTTGAGCGGATCCTCATCAAGATGCGTGGGTAGCGTGCTACTAATGTAATAATGTACATAAATAAATATTAAACTGATCAATCCACATTATTGGAACGAAGTTCCTTACGGCAGGCTTGGAGGGGATAGGGATTTTGCTGCGCGACCGAACTGAAAAAAATGTGATAGTAAAACCGTAAGAAAAATGCGTGGAATAAAATCGTTAAATGAGACGTGCGCAGGCGCGACAGTCGCGTACACAAGCGAGTAGTGCCGTTTAGCCGAAGGAAGTTCGTTCCTACCTGGTGTCCCGCGACACCACATCATTTTTTAAATATATTTGTGCTTGGCTTATGCAATTTATGTATAATTTGCCTATAATATGGATATATTATTATAATTGCAAATGATTTTATAAAATGTGTTGGGACTGCCGATATACCTTAAAGCAGTAGTATTTCTATTAACTACCAAAACCGCCAGAGCGGGAAAATGTTTCTTTTTCCATTTCGTACAGGTTGCATACTCTACAAACCATAATATTCCCAAGAAGTCGTAAGATTTTCCTACACAAAATTAAGATTCTTTCTCCACACCATAAACTAAATAACTAAGTAGGTAATTGATTATTACACAAACTGATAAATCGCATAAAACATAAATATTTACCCTTTACACAATAACCGGAATTGTGTAGAGTAAATAATATGAATACCAATAACTACTGATGATATGAGCTATAATAATATTTTTTATTCTGTTGTTGGAACGAAGTTCCTTACGGCAGGCTTGGAGGGGATAGGGATTTTGCTGCGCGACCGAACTGAAAAAAATGTGATAGTAAAACCGTAAGAAAAATGCGTGGAATAAAAGCGTTAAATGAGACGTGCGCAGGCGCGACAGTCGCGTACACAAGCGAGTAGTGCCGTTTAGCCGAAGGAAGTTCGTTCCTACCTGGTGTCCCGCGACACCACATCATTTTTTTTGTTTATAAATTGCATAGCCAACACAATCTATTAACAGTGGCGTGCTAGGAAAATATAAAGAGGTTTTTGAAAAGAATTCATATTTTTCTAAATCTATATCAGTTGAGTATTAAATGTATATAATAGTCCATAGTGTGCTACCTGGTCAATATGACGGAAGTTGCGTTTAGGGTAAATTAGCTTCCCAATACGTGAGGGGACTTTTCGTGTGTTTTAACTATTTTTAGTTAAAGTATTTTTTGTGATTAAATAATTGTAGAAACAAATTTAAAAAACAATGGTTTCATCGTGTTCGTCCCGGGCTTCTTTGAAGAATATGCCAACTGCCATTCTGCCAGGCAGGTCGTAAAAGGCAACCAATTGGCTATACGAGTCACTACCATCGTGACTACTAAGTGGTAGAGTTCTTCATTGTCTCGCCCGGGTCTGGTACCACCGCCTTGCCTTCCTGCCGCAATAGCGTCAGTGCTTGTCACTGTGTTACGGTTTGAAGAGTAAGGTAGACTTATGCATGTGGTATTAGACCTCGCCACAAGATAGCATTGCACCATTAACATCTTTGTAGACTATAGGCAATATACTTTTTCCATCGGGAGACCCATCTGCTTTTTTGCTATCTTATGATAGATATATATAAAAGATATGTATCATAAGATAGCACGCATTGCTCTAAATGTATACAGTTTTTAGATATTTGTTTAAAGAATATTTTCTAAACGTTTTCGTTATCTATCTGCCAACATATTAATCGAGTCAGTGGACTGTTGTTTTGAATTATTTTAACTTGTTTATAGATCAATGACAATTTAGTTAAATAAATGTACTATACTCCTGTATTAAACGCGCCACTGATGCAACCAGGCGTACTCAACCTTATTCCTAAGGTCATTTATTATATTTCAAGGTAGTGATACAAAATTTTAAACGATAAATATTTTTTATAAGGTCTCAATTTATGGTAAGTGTTCACGATTGACAATAGCCATCTGGAATACACTAGAGATTTCCTGTTGTCTTTCAGAAAACAATGTTTTCTAAGTCATATCTAAAGTGAAGTTGGAAAAATAAAATACTTATGATAGGGTTAGATTTGTGTTATCTTTGATTAATTGTTTAATAATTACTGGGCTATTTGCAAAGGCTTGATGATACAAAGGTTGAGAACGGCTGGGTCAAACCGTGTATTCAAGGTTGTACTGATAAACAAGACTGCACTTGCTGTACATAAAAATTAAATCATTTGTAAATTAATATTACATGTACGATGTTTTTACATTAAATTGTAAATATCACTGTGTGGTGAATTATAGAAGAGGACGCTTATAGACCGTTGTCCCAGAAACAAACTTTTATTTGATTAATAACAAGCTGATTTTTTTTAATAGCTTCGTTTTGACGAGACGCCTACCTTCCCTATCTTCGAAAAATCTTGATTCGGGCAACTGATAAAGATAAAAAAGAAAACTTTAGAGTGACGGACTAAGAAAAGTTTCCACTTTGCGTGTAGAACAAAGTTACTCTGAATTTGAAAAATAATTAACAAGGTGAGAAAATTACGTTGTTTTTAAATAGATTAATATCAATTTAAAAATCTTATAATTCCGAATCTTTAGAGTGGAGGACGCGTCAGAAAAACCAAGGAATATGTAGGACAAAAGCGTTTTCGCGTTTTTTTTTATAAAAATAAACAATTAAAGCTAAAAAATAATTATTGTTATTAGTAAAATATTTTTCCTTCACCCAATCAAAGTGTTAGTTAACTTTATTAGTTACTCGATTCGAGATTTTTCGAAGATAGAAAAGATTTGCGTCTCGTCAAAACGAAGTTGCTCACAAAAGTTCAGCTTGTTATTAATCAAAAAAGTTGATTCCTGGGACCACGGCCTGTAAGCGTTATGAAAACGATACGTAGTCTTTGAATGTTCTGGAGTATTTGGCCTGAATATGATTCTGTTAACTATGGTATATTTACGTATTAGTTTGGCTGAATTCTGAAACGCTCAATGGATTTGGTATTAAAAACAAATAATTAAGTTTTATTTTATTATATAACATATTTTCCAAAAATAAAATGAGTCGACAAAGGAAAAGATGACATTAATTAACTTTGTTAATGTCATCTCAGAGTTTTAAAATAAAAAATTAACTCTTGAATCTATAGGTACAATAATATAGGATTCTATGCGTACTAAAAATTTTAACAGAGTTTCAGAATTCGACCGAGTTGTAAGCAATAAAATATATGATTTTAGCTGCTTACAGGAAAATTTTGGGTCCGTTTCTTAAATTAAAAGACGGTGGCGGACACACCTCCTAAATTTAATTTTAATAAGCCATGCCCCAAATCACAATAATTTTACTCAAAAAATAAATGTACATACTACAGGGCATATTTGCAAATATAATGGGGCTTCGATATAAAAAAATGTATATTTTATTTAGATATAAATTCATATAATTTATTTTTCTTAAGTTAGTATTTTGTAAAGAAATAAAGTTTAGTAAGACATAAATCTGTATTTTAAGTTATTTATAATCCCCCATGTTGGTCCGGCCTCGTTTAATGAATAAACCAACTACCCTTGTGGAAAAAATTTCTCGGATAAAAGTAGGTAAATAACTTACAAAGTGAAAGTAACAGTTTATGAATGTTTATTTTTATTTAAAAAGTCGAAAAAAGTCTTACAAAGTCGGAAAAACTCGGAGTAATTCCAAAATTTCGGACTCTTCCAGAAGAGTTATTCAGTGTTAATAAATCTTGCAACGTTTATGGGTACTAAAAGAAATATATTAAAAGTTATTAATACTACGAAAGTGTAATAAAGGGGAAAAAAATATAACTAATACTTACCCGGTTTTCCGTTTAAGAATTTGAAACTTTCTTCTTTGTTTAAAAAAAGGTTACCGTTACTGTCGATCAATATTATAAACTTTGTTTCTTCAATTTTTGATAATTATTATTAAAATCTATTATATCACAACGTTATTTGCCAATTTTTATTTTATTGTACTTTTATTACATAAATATATTTATAAATTAAGTAAAAATTAAAACAGATGATCTAATTAGCTTTTGACAGGTTGAGTCAGTGTTGCCAGAGAAAAAGTCAATCTTTCGTCCTTAAAGCCTCATCTACACTACTCCTATGTCCGGGGTAAACTCAAAAAGTACTACATGGATTTATTTCAAATTTTGCATGACTATTACTAACAGGTCGGGTCAACATATAGGCTACATATTATCAAGCTGTCACCTACGGGGGAGGTGCTGTGTGGAGTAAACGAAGTCCGCGCGGACGAAGTCTTGGGCAACAGCCAGTATAATTATGGCGAGCGAAGCGAGCCCTACACTAGGCGACTTTCTATGCACTTTTGTGGTACATTTTCCTGAAAAAGTATCCCACTTTAAGGTTTGGGCTTTGACGTGGTGGTTTAAATTCATGTCTAGATATATTATCTACCATTAAAATGCTATTTCATAAACATTAAAAAAATAGAAAATACATTTTGTATTAGAATTTTATTACTGCTAACGCCATCTATTATAAAAATAAATAAATAATAATAATAAATAAATATTCACGGGACAAACTACACTTACTGATCTAACCCCAAAGTAAGCAAATATTTGCATGTGTTATGGGTGTTAGTCAACGATACTAATACATAGAAATACATAATATATAAATACCAGAATATATATAATAAACACCTAAACCCAGAAATACAAACATTTACGCTCATCACACAAATGCTTGTCCCCGTCGGGGATCGAACCCGAGCCCCGTTGATTGCGTAGTCAGGGTCGCTAACCACTCGACCAACGGGAGGGTCAAATAACGAGTAAAAATGCTACAAAGCTACACTAGGCGACGATCTGTGCCCTTTAGTGGTACATTTTACTAAAAAAATATCGCACTTTTAGGTTTAAGCTTTGGCGTGGTAGTTTTATTTTGTTTAATTCATTTTCATTCACTCCAGTTTAATACAATATTAATCTATTAAAACACTTGTACTTTTTAACTTCCCACTACGTATGTAGATAGGAAGGTTACTGATTTTGCTCCGATTTTCAAAAATGGAGTTTTCACCATATGTCCGCGTTTTGTGGGCTTAGGAACCATTTTCGACTATTTTCGCGATGACGTCAGTATGTCTGTATGTATGTGTGTGTGTGAGTGTGTGTGTGTGAGTGTGTGTGTGTGTCAACAACTCATAAGTTTTGAACGCCTGGACCGATTGAAACGCGGTTGGTGGCATTCGATTGGATTCCGCTCAACTTATACTTCCTGAAATTTTGTACCAAATGGGCCTAAGAGATTTTGAGAAATTTTGAAAATACCCTAAACAAATTGTGACGAAACAATTTTTTTTTTAATAACTTCCAGATTAATGTACCGATTGAGTACAAAAACTATTCCTCAAAAAAATACATCTAATGCATAAATTGCCTCAAAATCAGTTTATTCGTTTGGAAGTAATCGTTGACGAAAATTTTGAAAAAAGTGTTTTTTCGACATAACTTCGAAATATTTCAACCAATTATTTTTTGGTATTCTACGATATTTTAATACTATAAAAATTACGTCGAATGCCCTTTTAAAAATCAAAACCGAACCTTATTTTCAAAGGTTACAACTTTTCAAATATTAAAATTACGTTTTCTTTAGCAAAGTTACTTAATATTTTGGAAATAACTTTCAGGCTAATATACCGATTGACTTCAAAATCTTATCATCGTTTCTCCTTTAAAAATTGCGCCAAGTACCGTTAATTGGATAAAAATCGGTAAATTTGTTTGGGATCTATCATAGACGAAAATGTTTTTTTGACATTGCTTCGAAATTTTTGAACCTACCGATTTTTTAGCTAAAGCAATATTTAAATTGAGTTGAATGCCATTTGAAAGATCAAATCGATCATCGTTTCCAAACTATACAGCTTTTCAAAAATCAATACGTGCCAAGAAAACTTATCAAGGACGTACTACGTGCGTCTTCCCGGTTGAAATTTGGATGTTTTTTGATTTCAATGGCTTCTTTCACTAGCCGTGGAATGTAATATGGCGTTCTGTCGAAAATACGCGTGGCCTATGAAATTCCATCCGGTGATTACGGCCCGACTACAGCTGTAGATGTTTAGCAATCGCCGACTTATTAACGTCGTTATTCTTGACTGCTTTGATATGCTACTAGGCCTCTGACACATGCTCTTAGTACCTCTATACACTACTCGGCCGACTTCAGTACGCGTCAAGACGCCGTTGTGAACGCACGTGTGTTTAATAGATTTTTTCGTTGATGTGCGTGTGAGACTCTATTATGAGCGGCATACAGTGGTCACAGGAGCAAACTATGTTGTTCCTTGAAACACTTCAAGCAGAGCCTTTTATTTGGGACCCCAGTGGGAAAGGTCATAAGGACAAGAAAAAAGTAAATGATGCTTGGGTGCGTATTCGGGACGTTTTGGAAATACCAGTTGAAGAATTGAAGAAAAAAAGGATTCACTTTTTGCGACATACAGGGGCTACTACAGAAAAATGGAAGCTTCCTTAAAAAGTGGTGCCGGCGCAGATGATGTTTATCGTCCAGTTTGGTTCGCCTTTGATTTCATGAACAGCTTTTTGGGGTCCGTGTATAAATGTAAACAAACAATAACCACGGTAAGTTTTTTATTATCAATAACTTGTTTTATTATTACTAAAGTACAGATTACAGTAAGGTCGATTCGCCAGTTTGCGTCCATTTAGTGCAGTTGCTTGCTTTAAGGAGAACATAATAATGTCTCTGCATTAGTTTTAATATAAAAAGTATGTAGTTAATGTGGTAACGAACAGGCGAAATGACCCTACATTCGTTGTGTTTATTTATAAACATTGAAAATAATTTGTAAAGTAATCCCTTATCTGAACGGCAGATAATGGTGATCTGCGTGGTACTTGTGTAATATCTCTCAAAGCACAGTTATTATCAAAGTCTGCCCGCCAAGACCCGGGTTGAATTAAAACTCCATTATCATCATACATATCTACAGTACCAGGAGGCATATATATAAGGGATGATTTATTACTTTTTCTGAGAAAGTTATGCAATAAGAGACATGTCATTGTAATAATTGGGATATTATGAATATCCAAATCAATTGGCTTTCTGAATATTCTAAACCTGGATGCTAAAATACCAAACACATTCTCAACTACTACTCGAGATTTTGACAAGCGCATATTGAAAATCCTTTTCGGTGAATTGATATCATGGTTGCCAGGATATGGTTTCATTATATTATTATGTAAAGCAAATGCTCCATCTGTCAAAAAAACGTAGGGAATTTCGACATGATCCGTTCCGGATAATGGACTTGGCTTAGGAAGATTAAGCCCGTTAGATGCAATTTTTTGCCATAACGAAGAATTTTTAAGTACACCTCCATCACTGATCCTACCTTGACTACCAATGTCAGCATACATAATGTTATAGTTACTGTCGACTAAAGCTAAAAGTACTAAACTAAACGTCTTTTTATAATTAAAGTACTCAGAACCAGAGTTAACCGGACATTGTATAACAATATGCTTTCCATCCATTGCGCCAAGGGCATGTGGAAAATTCTCCTTGAATCCGTTTTCAACTTCCAACCACTGCTGCTCATTGCACGGCATCTGTAAATAAAAAGTATATTATATAAAAAATATTATCATCAAATAATATGTAAAAAGACACGGTCAATTTCATTAAAAGCTGACACTCAAATTGTATATAAATAATTAAAAAGCCGATTAATTGTAGCACTCATGTATTTTTCATAAAATACAGAGACATACACTCACACTCCTACATACACATACAGTACTCCTGCATATACGCGCACTCAAATGCATATAGTATACAGAACCCATATACACTCACAAATTTAGATTGGATTAAATAAAGATTTATTATTAAATAGGTCGTGATATATACATTTAAACCTTTGCTATTTTTATTTCAGGATCATGGAACTGATTCGATTCAGGAAGAATCAACCAACGCTTCAGAGGATGTACCAATTGCTTCTCCAACTCCAAAAGAACCAGAGCCCCCAAAAAATAGACACACCATCCGACGGCGTGACAACCCACCGGAATTGCAAGTTGCCAGTAGGCAGATGACAGAAGCCTTCAATAACTTAAATAAAGTGATAAATAATCCTTCAAAGGATAGCAGCGCAGTTAAGGACGAGTGCGACGTATTCGGCAAACTAATTGCCAAAAAACTGAAGAGGTTACCTGAACATGAAAGGGACGATATAATGTTCGATATACATGCTCTATTTCGGAAATCACGTTTTGAAAGATCTCCATCAGGTGAATCGTTTCGTACTTCTACACCTAAGTCTACGCCATATTATAGTCCGTTAACTACATCACTATCTTCTAGAAAGCGTCCTTTATCTGCGAATAATGCAGTTCATTATAATGTTACAACATTATCTCCTAGACCACACTCATCGTTTTCAGAGCCACCTGATACATATATAACATTATCTAATGAGTCCAGTGAATGTCAACCGACATACTTCCAACAACCAAGCGAAATCACTGCTCATCAACGCTCTTCAAAGATACGTGTTATAAGTGATGAAATTATTGCACCAGACACCCAAAGTCAATCAGTTTATCAACGCTATAAGCAGCCTCAATCAGATCAATCTAACGATGTTCAATATATTTTGCATATACCAGAGACCCAAACTCAATCTGATTGTCCAGAAGATAATACACATCAGAGTGATTTAATATATCAGGCATATAATGACTCGTAATGTATGAAATTATTCTTATTCTTATTCTCACTGATATTTTTGTAATTGTACATACCTAAACTTTTAATAAATATATGTCATAAATATTAAAATTTTACCTTTATTTCATCCTTGAGTTCCTCGTTCAAAGCTTCACAGACTTCGACTACAATTTTTGAAATCAACTGGCTTGAAATTTTAAATAAATAGTGCATAGATCTATAGCTGTCACCACTTGCCAAAAACCTCAAGGTGATTGATAATCGAATCTTAGCAGGTATAGCTTCTCTTAAATGAGTGTCTCGTTTAGCGATTAAGGGTTCGACTTTAGAAAGTAATAAATTAAAATCGTCCAATGACATTCGGTGGAAATTTTCAAATTCTCCTGATGGTTCTTGTATGAGTTCAAGAAATTGTTGTTCCATAGTACATCTGTAAAAAAAAATACAGTTAATTAACTTGCCATGTAATGTACTTTAACTTATTAGAAATCCTAATTATTTAAATAAATATTACCTACCTAGTTCTGTTCCGATGCATTGCGATCATCCACCATCTTCTTTTTCTTCTTTTCTTTTTAGTCTTCTTCGTGAGATAAGTATGCACGTAGTTATAATACGCTAGAGAGCACATTGCTACGGCAGCTGCTACTTGAGCGTCCATTATAATAAACGTCCGCAGGGTACCGGTAACGCTACACGAATGCGCTCCTCGCGAAGTTGAACGAGTGTGTAGTGTAGCACCGCGGACTTCAGTCAACTTCGGCCGAGTACTTCGCCGAGGAACTTCGCGAGTAGTGTAGAGGAGGCTTTAAGGACGAAAGATTGACTTTTTCTCTGGCAACACTGACTCAACCTGTCAAAAGCTAATTAGATCATCTGTTTTAATTTTTACTTAATTTATAAATATATTTATGTAATAAAAGTACAATAAAATAAAAATTGGCAAATAACGTTGTGATATAATAGATTTTAATAATAATTATCAAAAATTGAAGAAACAAAGTTTATAATATTGATCGACAGTAACGGTAACCTTTTTTTAAACAAAGAAGAAAGTTTCAAATTCTTAAACGGAAAACCGGGTAAGTATTAGTTATATTTTTTTCCCCTTTATTACACTTTCGTAGTATTAATAACTTTTAATATATTTCTTTTAGTACCCATAAACGTTGCAAGATTTATTAACACTGAATAACTCTTCTGGAAGAGTCCGAAATTTTGGAATTATTCCGAGTTTTTCCGACTTTGTAAGACTTTTTTCGACTTTTTAAATAAAAATAAACATTCATAAACTGTTACTTTCACTTTGTAAGTTATTTACCTACTTTTATCCGAGAAATTTTTTCCACAAGGGTAGCCTAGCCTAGATTAGCCGTTCCGCTAGACAGGTCGTAAGAGGCGACCGATTAACTATAGGTACGTTTCACTACCAACGTGACTACAAGTATAGTAGTCACGATGGTAGTGAAAAGTATAGCCTAATAATACTAGGTAGGTAATCTCACCCGGGTATTTGCTACCTACCGCCGCCTTACCTAATCCTGCGCCTATTGCGTATTGACGCTACTCTCCAAACCAGAACACGTCAGTGACAAGCCAAGTTCCGGTTTGGAGGGTGTGGGAGCCAGTTATGCATGTGTTATTGTCATCCCGCAATAATATGGATAGGAACTTTTTTCCTCGCTTTACCCTTTTGTGGAATCAATTACTGGCAGGGGTTTTCCGAACAGATACGACTGAGGACCTTCAAGAAAGAGCTTACTTATTTTTAAAAGGTCGCCAACGCAACTGCAAGACCTCTGGTATTGCAGATGTCCTTGAGCCGCGGTGATAACATCAGGTGCATCTCTGCTCGTTTGCCCCCTCTTCCATAACGAAAAAATAACTAATTTTGGCCACCAGAAATATTTGTACAATTTTTTTTTTCGTCGACGGTAACTCCCGAACGAATCAACCGAGTTTGATTCGATTTGCAGCAATCGATGCAGTCTGGCAGTTATTTTGAAAAAACTTTGTTTCGTCACTTTTTTAGGTTTTCTAAATTTTTGAAATCTATGCATCGAACAGGTTAAAATTTTCAGCAATTCTGAGTTTGGTGGAATCCAATTGAATGCTGTCAACCACGTTACGATTATTTATGCCATACATATTACATACAAAGATACTGATATCATCGCCGAAGGAAAGCTTTCTACGAACTCAAACCCTGGGGATCTAATGGAAATTCGATTTTTAAAAATGGTGGTGAAATAAATTTATTTAGCGGTAAAATATATAAAACACTAAAAAACAGTCATACACACTATAAAATTATGTTTAGATTGCATTATATTTATAAATATGGGAAAATAGTAGCAAAGAAATAATTGCCTACTAGAAGATTTTGAAACCAAAACGCATAAGTATACAGAAGAAAGTACTACGTGTAACTTGATTATAGATTGTAAGCTTAGATGAAGGAAATATCTTTCTCTTGTCAAAGACTGTAAGGCATCAAGATATAGCACTTTTTTTGAATTCTAACACAACTTATTACAATTTACAAAATATGTCAGTTTTACTTTATGTTATTTAATTATCTATACATATAAACGCGGAGCAGATACAAAGCATATAATAAAACTGTAACAGGTCAAATTCTGTACATTGAATATATTTTAATTTTTTTTTCGAAGCCACGTTTTGATTGATATTAAAGTCAAAACCGGTGGATTGCCGTCGAATAAAGCAAATGATAATTTCTTTGTAATAAAATTTCAAGATCGGGAGGTATGTAGCCCAATATATTGTCAAGTTCAATTTCAACGCTAATATTCGTGCTATGAGATGTAATTTTTACTTCTCTAAAAATGAGATTTTTAACAGAACTTTATAAGAAAGATTATTTTAAGTATGAGCTTATGACATCAGCGCATGTTTCACTTGTAATTGTTAGTGTAAACAGACAGTTAAAAAAATTAAAATAAATTTTATAAATCGGTTTATACTCTTAGTCAATCAATAAACAGAATGTAATAGACTAAAAAAGATTTTAAAAAAGTATCTTCACTCCCATATCCCCGTAGGGGTAGGCAAAGGTACAAGTGCAACCACGATTAGCCGAAGATACTTGGTCCCACAAATGTGATAGGTGGCAAGCCTATCGCCAACCAGGCACTTTCCAATTCCGGGTAACTTTGTGTTTCTCAGAAAACTGAAAAAACACTTTATGTGCCCGACCCGGGAATCGAATCCGGGACCTCATGTGGTCAACGCCAACGCTGGATCACTAGACCTCAGAGGCGATGATTTTTAAAAAACAATATAATGGTACCTTATACCATATGAAAGACTGAAGAAAACGCAAAAAGATAAAGTCGTCCGTACCGATCAACGACTGCAGCGAGTGGAAAATCTTGCTATAGCAAAATATTACCCTTTACCTGGATGTATTCACGTAAAACAACATCAAAATGTTTTCAAACATTAACATTTATTGCAAGGGCAGATCCAGAGGGGGTCTAGGTATGGATTTATTAGGATTAGATAATCATTAGAGCCTATCATGACTGAATCTCCAATATGTGACCTCCCCCCATGAACCGAAGGCTGGATCGGCCCTTGTATATGTGACCCCCCCTGAACCGAAGGCTGGATCGGCCCTTGTATATGTGACCCCCCCTGAACCGAAGGCTGGATCCGCCCTTAATTTGTCACCTGTGGTCTAGTATCAACACCGACAATAGACATGTCCGACTCGGGAGTCGGACCCTGAATCTCATGTGGACAACACAACACGAGGTCCCCGGTCGGTCGGGTGATAAAAACAATGTTGCCCGGGATCGGATGAGTGCCCAGTTGGTGATAGGCTTGTCACCTATTACAACGTGGGAACTTAAGTATCTTCGGCTAATCTGCTGCACTGGTTGTGCCTCTGCCTACCTCTTCAGAGATATGGGTGATTCCGTTCTAACTGTGATATTCAATGTCCTGTATTGTTTGTTCTCACAGGTCGTTAATTAATAATTAATTTATGAAATTTTTGTACTTATTGGAAAATAATAAACATATTTCAACATTATTTTCATATAATATAACTTGCCACTTACAGAAAACTTACAATATATCACTTAAATGTCAATACCGTGTCATGTCCATTTCTAGAATTTATTTATAAATTGTTAGTTTTTTTGTCGTAATAAATGATTTAAACTAATTACCTCATAAATTCTAATGTTTACGACAAAAAAAACTAACAATTTATAAATAAATTCTAAAAATAGACATGACACGGTATTGACATTATATCACAGTTAGAACGGAATCACCCATATAGGTATGAAAACACTTCTTTTTATTAACTGTTAGGATACAATAATATTGATGAGGGTAACACCCCTACTCGTGGACGAAGCTACACGAGTCAGATAGTGGTAAATTAAATACCAAAAATTACAAGCATTAAACTTTAATCGTATAAAAAGCAATCACATTTTATTAAAATATACAAATGCAAAACACATATTTAGTGTTGATTCTTAGGCAAAACCCATCCGATGGGCAGCGGCGACCCTTCACTGCTGAGGTAGCGGTCCCATTGTCTCCTGAAACAATAATGGAACATGTATCCTATACATATAATAAAATCGTAGGAAAGTCAAAACTGTACATTGAATATTTTTTTAAAAGAATACTTGGGGCGTGATCTACAATTGATATCGAAGCCAAAAATATAGTTTTTAGAATTTTTGTCTGTTTGTTTGTCTGTATGTATGTCCGGGGTAAACTCAAAAAGTACTGCATGGATTTACTTAAAATTTTGCATGAATATTACTAACAGGTCGTGTCAACATATAGGCTACATATTATCACGCTATCACCTACGGGGGAGGTGCTGTGCGGAGTAAACAAAGTCCGCGCGAACGAAGTCGCTGGCAACAGCTAGTTACTAATATAATAGTTCTATCTATTTTTCGCCGTGTTGGTCCCGGCCTCCTTTGCAGAATAGGCCAACTGCCGTTCCGCCAGGCAGGTCGTAAAAGGCGACCGATTGGCTATCGAGTCACTACCATCGTGGCTACTAGGTGGTAGAGTTCTGCATTGTCTCGCACGGGTCTGGTACCACCGCCTTACCTATTCCTGCCGCAATAACGTCAGTGCTTGTCGCTGTCGTGTTCCGGTTTGGAGGGTAAGGTAAGTGGAGGGTAAGCCGGTAAACTTATGCATGTGGCATTAGACCTCGCCACAAGATAGCAACGCACCATTAACAACTTTGGTGTCTATAGGCGATGGTTGACTCTTTCCACCAGGAGACCCAACTGCCTGTTTGCTACCTTATGAAATTAAAAAAAATCTAGAGCTTGTAAACTTAATTTTTTTTAATCAACTTAACGTTTCGGTCATTGACTCAAACCTGAAGTGATTGTGGGTTGGACGGTGTAGTTTTAGGTTAGTTACCGATATGTAACTTGTAAAATTAAGGACCCGGTATATTATCCACTACTGTTCATCGAAATCTAGTAAATTTGAAAATCAACACAAGCTTGTGTTGACTTAGAACATATTCATGAAATACGAAGGGATGGCGCGTGCGCTATATCAGGAGAAACAAATTGAGTTTAACCCGTTAATTTTAATTAAGAAAATTAAGAGCTATTTTGATTTTTTTTTATATCTTAATATAGCAAACAAGCAGATGAGTCGTCTGGTTGAGAATCAACCATCGCCAATACACACCAAAGATGTTAATGGTACGTTGCTATTTTGTGCCAGGATCTAATACCACATGCATAAGTTTAATTATTTTTATTAATTTAAATTTTATTAATTTAAAGTTTAACAAGCAGATGTTGCTCCTGATAAAAAGAGAAACCACCACCAATAGAAATCAAAAATGTCAATAGTATGTTGCTATCCGTATGGTGGGATGGCATTGCCACATGTATAAGTCTACCGGCTACCTTATTCTCCAAACCCGAACACGACAGCCACGAGCACTGACTCTGTTACAGCAGGAATAGGTAAGGCCGTGGTACCAGACCCATGTGAGACAATGCAGAACTCTACAACTTAGTAGCTACGATAGTAGTGACTCGCATAATCAATCGGTCGCCTTTTACGACCTGCCTGGCAGAACGGCAGTTGGCCTATTCTTCAAAGGAACCCGGGGCCAACACAGGGAAAAGCATTATCTATGTTCATTAATTAAAATAACTTTGTATCACCCATACTCTAGCAAAAATTATCTTTTTCTGTGAACAAAAATTAGCAGCTCACCTGACAGTTATAAATGTATGGACATCTCCATGAAAATCTACTTGTGGATTCTGTCCTCCAAAAAGCAATTCTCGCCATTTGTGTAAACTGTCCAGAACAAGCTTCTCCGGATCACTACCATGGTCAATGTCGCTGCCATCTTGCAACTTGAGTCTCAATTCATTTTCTTCTGCTTCATATTGAGATAATTTCAAAATCCACATTGATTTTAATCTATCTGTAAGAATAAAGTAAAAAATACAGTAACAGTTTTAAAACAAAATAAGGTAAGTAAAGTAAAAAATACAGTAACAGTTTTAAAACAAAATAAGGTAAGTAAAGTAAAAAATACAGTAACAGTTTTAAAACAAAATAGGTATAAAAACGTCCATCTGAGACGTGTTGATACTAGATACATCTTAAACCTTTCAATGCGGCTAGCACAATATTACGTAAAACCTAGTCTTTACCAAACGGTAGGCATAATATTCCGGTGAAACTAAATCTTAGTTGTAAACAGACTGGTAAACGAGAGGGATATTCTACTGCATGGTGGTTACAGAATACAACAACCCTCTATAAAATGGCAGAAAAATACTTATCCATAATAATATTATAAATTGGAAAGTAACTCTGACTGTATTTTCTTCACGCCTAAACAACTGAACCGATTTGGATGAAATTTAATACAGAGATAGTTTGAGACATAAGAAAGCAAATAAATAGTTTTTATCTAGGAAATTTTACGCGAATGGAAACTATGCAGTTTCCACGTGGACGAAGTAGCTGGCACAGCTAGTTTATTACATATTTGTGATACTACGCTACAAGTGTAACAAGGCTCATTTATAATATAAAAATGTGTGAAAAATGGAACTAAGTTGTTGTTTTTTTTTAACCGAGTTCAAAAAAAGGAGGAGGTTCTCAATTCGGCTGGTATATATTTTTTTATGTATGTACACCGATTACGTTGAGGTTTCTGAACCGATTTACGTGATTCTTTTTTTGTTTGATGCGGAATAGTTTCGAATTGGTCCCATAAAAATTTGATTCATATAGGCCCAGTAGTTTTTATATTATGAGCATTTTTTTATTTATTTTACCTATGCCGATGTCTGAAATCAAATTTCGAAAGTAAATTTAATCCATTTCCCGGTTAACGATTGAGCTGAAATTTTGTATACGTATGTAAATTGGATGACAATGAAAACTCATCATGAGATAAACCTGATCTGATGATGGATTCGGAAGGTGACCAACAGAAACTCAGTAATTAAATGGTTAAAAATCGTTTAATAACAAGACTATCGAGTTTGGGCTCATTTGATTCGTGTTGACGAGCACTTTGGTGCTTGGTGGTAACTAGGATCCTCCAGGGTCTGATGACGTAGCCAGAAGTTGGTCATAGGAGCTTAGTAATTAAACGACAGAACTCTATCGAGTTTGGGCTCGTTTAATCAGTGTTGACGAGCACTTTGGTGCTTGGTGGTAACTAGGATCCTCCAGGGTCTGATGATGAAGCCAGAAGGTGACCATAGGAGCTCAGTAATTAAATGACTCAATTCTATCGAGTTTGGGCTCGTTTGATTCTTGTTGACGAGCACTTTGATGCTCGATGATAACTATAATCCTCCAGAGTCCGATGATGAAGCCAGAAGGTGGCCATAGGAACTCGGTAATTAAATGACAGAACTTTTTCGAGTTTAGGCTCGTTTGATCGGTGTTGACGAGCACTTTGGTGCTTGGTGGTAACTAGGATCCTGTAGGGCCCGATGATGAAGCCAGAAGATGGTCATAGGAGCTCAGTAATTAAATAACAAAACTCTTTTAAGTTTGGGCTCGTTTGATTGGTGTTGACGAGGACTTTGGTGCTTCGTTGTATCTAGGATCCTGTTGGGTCCGATGATGAAGCCACAAAGTAGCCATAGAAGCTCAGTAATTAAATGACTCAATTCTATCGAGTTTGGGCTCGTTTGATTCGTGTTGACGAGCACTTTGGTGCTTGGTAATAACTAGGATCCTCCAGGGTCCAATTATGAAACCAGTAAGTGACTATAGGAGCTCAGTACTTAAATGACACAACTATTGAGTTTGGGCTCATTTGATTTGTGTTGCCGAGCACTTTGGTGCGGGTGGTAACTGGTTATAAAAGGAACTACTTTTGACAAAAGCCTTTGTTCTACGTCTGTCAAGTCGGTCAGTTCAGGAGGTAAAGACATAAATTTCATGTTGTTCCAGTAGGCCTGAGAAGGAACTTTTCTTTTTGTTATGGTAGTTGAGCAACGGTAGCTCCTCCGGAAGGAAATCAAATCGTGCTGTGGCTAATGTCTGTTGTTTTGGATATAATAATTTCTTACAGATTGTACATGGTATTTCAGCATTTTTTTTATATAGAAAAAAGGGGCAAACGAGCAGGAGGCTCACCTGATGGTAAGTGATTACCGCCTCCCATGGACAGCCACATCACCAAAGGTCTTGCAGCTGCGTTGCCGGCTTTTTAAGAAGGATTATGCTCTTTTCTTGAAGGTGCCTAAGTCGTATCCGTTCGGAAACACCCCCGCCGGTAATTGATACCACAGAGTAGTGCGTGGTAAGAAATGCCTAGAGAATCACACGGTTGTGGATTTCCAGACATCGAGGTGATGAGGATAGAACTTTGAGTTTTGCCGCGATGTCCGATGATGAAATTCAACAGCAGGGATCAATCCAAACAATTCGTCGGAACACTCTCCATGATAAATGCGGTAAAAGATGCTAAGCGAACTTACATGTCTGCGTAAAGCCAAGGAGTCAAGCTGATTGGAGACTGCTTGGTCGTCAACGATTTGAACCGCTGTACGCTGAATGCGATCAAGTGGAAGAAGCTGATACTGCGGAGCTCCCGCCCAGAGATGAGAACAGTACTCCATGTGAGGGCGAATTTGCGCTTTGTAAAGTTGCAAGCGATGAGCCGGCAGGAAGTACTATCTCGCTCTGCTGAGCACACCGAGCTTTTTTGAGGCCAGTTTAGCCTTTTCTTCCAAATGATCACAGAACTGAACGTTGTTCGATATGTCAACGCCAAGAATTCCAATATTGGCTGAGGCTGTCAGGAGAGTGTTCTCAAAGCGAGGTGACACGACAAAGGCCGACTTTTTAGCGGTGAACGCACACAGCTGTGTCTTCCTGGGGTTGAATTGGACTAAGTTGAGTCGACCCCATTCCGAGATTTTTTCGAGCTGAGTCTCGATTTCAGACACTAGCTTGTCCCGATTCTCATTGACGTGGTCCCGAGAAATACCACTATGACCGGAGTACAAAGCATCATCAGTACTGTCATCTGCATAGTGAATATTACTAATTCGCAACATGTCATTGATGTGCAGAATAAACAGTGTAGGCGATAGCACGCAGCCTTGCGGAACACCAGCATTGACAAATTTAAGGTCGGAGCACGCACCGTCGACTACGACTTTGATGCTCCGATCAGCCAAAAAACTGGTGATCCACTTGCATAATTTCCCGGGAAGCCCATAAGAAGGAAGCTTTGAAAGAAGCGCTCTGTGCCAAACCCTATCAAAGGCCTTCGCTATGTCTAAACTAACAGCCAATGCCTCCCCCTTGGATTCAACTGCCTGCGCCCAGCGATGTATAAGGTATACTAGAAGATCACCAGCCGATCGACCGTGACGGAAACCGTACTGGCGGTCATTAATCAGCTGGTGCTCCTCTAAATACTTCACAAGCTGAATTATGTTACCGCATGGAAAGGGTTAAAGATAAATAATTGTAATAGGAGTCTTTTAGACAAAGTTGTCCGTTCCACAATAAAATAAAACATTTAAAAACTTAAAAACAAAAAAAATTTAACACCAAGGTTTGAACCTGCGACCTTCCCTCAAGCCTGGACGCTCTAATCAACTAACCAACAAACACATAATAAGAAACACGAAAGTATTGATCAATATTATAAATATGAATTTCATCTGTAACAAGGAACTCATTTAACTAGTTATACTTATGTATATCTAACGATTGGTACAATCGACGGAATCGATCACACGGCAAAGAAGAATTTCGCCACTTTGGACAAGCCGTCTGACTCAGTTGGTTAAAGCGTCCCGGCTTGAGGAAACGGCAGGTTTTAATCCTGGAATCGGATTTTTTTTATTCATTGTTTTTAAGTTTTCAAGGTTTCCCAAGCACAGGGTGAATGCTATCACACAATATATAATAAAAAATAAAACATCAAAATAATAATTTAGGATATAAAATATGAAACTTTCTGTAACAATACTTTTCTGTGGACAAATTATGCATCATCAATTTATTTTTTGTTACAAGGTTTTTTCGTTTTCAAAATATAATTAATACACAGGCCTCATGAATGAATAATTAAAAAGTTGATAAACCTAAGAAAAATTGTTTGAGACAACAAGTGTTAACTGTTAATAATAACCATCGAGCATGCAACCGGAATAGAGTGGTAATGTTATTTGTTTTATTAGAAAACAAATTCCGCCAAAACGCTGCAGTCTGATTAGCCGACTCAACGTCAATTTAATTATGACACAGCAATAGTAAACGCGTATTAAATGAGATAGCTGTATATAGGTTACCTAGGCAAGAGCAAGATGCATAATGAAGTGTCCAAGTGTTTCGTTTTACCTGACCAGTTTAACTGGAGCCGTATTATATGGTGGTATATTGACATAAAATCAAAGTTTTTTGATACGGATAAAACTTTATTCTGCCTGTTTTATAATTCGACCTCTTGCTGTTTTTTCCACACCACCTAATAGAACAACACATTATGCGGTATAATATACCCAACTTTGAATATTTTCGGGAGTATCAGGAGACGTACACATAGATCACTTGTTGGTCGGTACTGTTTTAGTGCGAGCGTGAATTGTTATTTATTAGGCACAAATCAATGATCAGTTTCGGAATTGGATGGTTCATATTACTACTCTGTCCGGTTAGATTCGCTCTCATGCTCGGTGATATTAACACATCATTGTAATTGCTAAAGTATGATTGATTAAGGATTATCTTTAAATTAATATATTTTAGGATTGAAAATTGCTGACGCTACAGAAGTCTAAGAAACATATACAGAAGCAGAATAATGATGTAGGAGTTTTTATATTTTTTAGGTTTAAAAAAAATAAAATATTACCAATATTTCCTGTAAAAACATTTGTCTCAGTGTCAGACACTTTCTCGCCTCTCCCTTTGGCAGTGTTTTGTCGAGCCTGTCGTAACTTTACAAGTGCTTCCAATTTGCTTATACATTTTTTTGCCTCATTCTTTTTTCTTACAACATCTCTTAGCACCACATCCGCATGTAACTTTGCTTCCTCTTCCTGATAAAGTAAAATTTTTTAATTATCTTTTGGTCTAGTGGATAACCTGAACAGGCATAGATGATGAGGTGCCTGGTTTAAGTTTGTGCTGGACAAGTATAATTGAATATTTTATACCAAGAAAAATCTCAGTAGGACATTGAGCAGAGCAGTACTGTTTTTCAAAATTAAATCCCATTGACTGTTTTATTACATTATATTTCTTTATTGTTCCTAGTTTCTGGGAACAATAATGGATCCTAATATGAACTTCTAAACTATATATCCTAACTAGCTGACCAGCACAGCTTCGCCCGCCAGTATATTAATATGTCGTCCAAATAGTTTTAATACAAACTTTCATTTTTTTATCACCTTTGGGGTAGAATTTATCAAAATCCTTTCTTAGCAGATGCCTACGTCAAAACATCTACCTTCATGCCAAATTTCAGCCCGATTTGTCCAGTGGTTTGAGCTGTGCGTTGATAGATCACTATGTCAGTAAATCACCTTTGAGTTTTATATATTTAGATAGCTATAAAAATAATAATCTAGGATTTAGAAATACTTTAATTTTAAAAACCATTTTCGGTCATTGATCCCATAACTGAAATGATTGTGGTTTAAGTAAACATTACTGGTGTTTACCCAGTTAAATTCAGAAACCTTTCTGTCATTCGACAATTGTCGACATATGCCTTAACTCTATGCTTTGAAACATTTAGCCTGACAAAATAAAAAAGAGCTTGACAGATGTAATAAATTATGTCACTTGAAATGTCACTTTTACCACCCAAATTATTTTTGGTAAATAAGAGGTTAAGATAAATATAATCTAACACAAAGACGTTTGATAATACTGGTTAATTTTATTTATCTACAACTCTACTCAATACCTTTAGAAAACTGCCTGATTTTGTTGATTTTTAATATTAAGCTAGTTATAAGATATGTATTATGTAATACATAGCCATTATAGAAAGGCTTATTAACCAAACCACTACTGAACAAGTGATACTCATTACATCAATTTTATTTATGTGATGACTATCACTGTTTAAGTAGTAATGGCAATAAACTCATCTCACCAGTTGACAAACCGGTATATTGTGGTAAATGGAAATATCTATTGACATTTGGTTCTCTGTCTACTCTGTAAGAGAGCTAATGTTATATATATGTTTATTTATTTAAGTTTATCAAAATAATTAACAAACCTGTTTAGCTTTTTGAATACTGTCTTTAATCTTTTGCAAATTTTCATCTATTAATCGAGATCTCTCTGCTAATTCCTTAGCTGTAGCTCTTTTTTCTTGCTGTTTTTCTTGTCTCAACCTCTTAAGACGCATTCTCTTTGCCGATCTCTTAGCCAAAATCTTTCTAGATAGATCAAGATATGACCCACCAAGTTTTGCTAAAACTCCAGAAATAATATTTTTATTAACATCAATATTTTTAAATTTAGATCTCCACTCATCTTCTGACAGGATTTCCATGTTTTCAACTAATAATTGGTGCTGTTTATGTATGTCTTTATATGCTGAAATTAAACTTTTGATTTCTTCACGTAGAGAAGATATATTGATATTGGTTTTACCTTTAGGTGCATCGTTCAGAGGAATACGACTTTCAAATTTTTTCACAAAATCTTGATCTGATATTTCTGGTGTAAACATATGAGGTGTAATGGGAGGGGGTGGTGGTGGAGGAAGTGGATAAGAAGGCCTAACTTGATAATTGTTTTGGAATGTAAAATTGCTTTTTGTATAATTATAAAAATTGGGATTAAAAGACATGATTATTTGTTTGTTAAAATGTTATAAAATTATAAAAATACTGAGTAGTTTAGGCTGACTCTGGTAGCTGACTTTCAGCGTCCTTCAGAACTTGTTCTGCCGTTAAGTAGTCTTCGTGCTCTTTGAGATCCTGTTCTGTTTCTAATATGTTCTTTAAGTCTGTAAATGCCTTTGCTAATCTGTAACAAATTAATTGTACATTTGCAGATCATGTATATTATTTTATTATTGATTTTCCTTTATTTAACACTAGCAGTTACTTGTGACTGCTTGCGTGACAGTACGCCGGCAATGCCACACCACGCCGGGTACTTTTGCCAGCGCACCGCAACCGGCTTTCTTGACTGCTGGGCGAACCTCTAGTTTCACCCTACACATTTCACAAAAACATCCATACAAAACTTTGTTTTGCTAAAATATTTAATTGAAACCTTGTTTAAAGTTGATTTCACAAATGTTTTTACTAATCATGCCTGATGGAAAATATCTACTCATTGTCTCGCATGTAAATGAAGGGGAGTGGAGTACACTCATTTTCTCATTCTCAAAAATTTTAATTTTAACTTTAATTTAATTCATTTAAATAGTCAAGACATCCCTGAATGATCATCTAAAACACTTTTATTGAAATTCCCTTCATACCATTCTACATTTTATAAATTTTCTTTCACCGTCCAGGCTATCAAACTTTGGAACTCGTTGCCAGTTAACATCAGGAAGGCAAGCAGCAAACCCATTTTCAAAAAACTGGTCCACGAATTTTATTTAAAATCTTGTAGTTCATAAGAAATTGTATATTCACTGTAATAATTTTAACTTTGTGTTTTGTTTAAATTAAGTATTTTCTTTTTTATAGTTGTACCATATCCTTGTTGCATTTTATTGTTTGTGTTTAATTTGGTTGTCTGGAAGAGATCGCCTGTTAGCGATAAGACCGCCCGTTGTATTGGCTGACTGAATTAGTATACTATGTCATGTAATGTTTCTTTATGTGGTACAATAAAGAGTATTATTATTATTATTATTATTTTCCACACCTAAAGTTTTTGTAAATTTATCTATTCTACTTTGTTGTTTGTATGGAGAGCATAAAGAAACCATGTCACTTTTTGTAAAACATCAAATTAAAATATCTGGGCTGGAGATAATTTATGTAAAATTTATTTTGTGTTGTGTGTAGGGCTAAAACAGGCACATGAGACCCTGATTTAGTAAATATGACAAGTTTCCTATATAGTCGCCTCTGTGCATGAGGTCCTGGTTTCAATTCCCTGGTCTGGCAATTCAGAAAATGTTTTTTTTTTCAGTCTTCTGATAAAAACAATGTTGCCCGAGATTAGAAAAAGTAGATTTTACACTTTCAATCGTCGGCATTTGGTGAAATTCCATTGTTGAAAGAATATTAAAGAATATTACGTCCGGAAGATGCTTTAAAAAGCGAAACCGGTCGATTAATCTAAAATTATATGTTTATATTTGTAGTAAAATTAAAGTACAAGTGATTGTAACCTAGTTTGGACTTGTAATTAGAAAAAGCGCCTGGTTGGTGATAAACTGATCAGTCTTCATCAAATTGTATGCAAACTAGTTGTATCTCCCTCTGGGATTAATTTAATATCTTTGACTAATTGTGGACGCACTTGTTGTACCTCTGCCTATTTTTTCGGGGATTAGGGCCTGAAAATACTTTTTTACTTTAGTTTCCTATATATCATTAAATTTTGTTTTGTCTAAAAATATATTGTCACATGTCATTGTTTGTGAAATATAAAGCCCGGAGGCTGCAACTATCATTTTACGTTCGTCTGTCCTACGACTACGTTTAGGGTCCCCGGCTCACCGGTGGTGGCGGTGGGTGGGTGGTTTGGTACCACATCTCAATGTGGTACCAAAAAAAATACTAACTTTTAAAAAAGCAAGGTGTTTTTAATTTTTTATTTTACACTTGTCAGCCAGTCTTTGTGTAAGAATTGTGATAGTAAAATGTATATCGTCGTTTAAAAGTGCTGATCTGCTAACTCCATATTTTGCCGTAATTAAGTTTTATATATGGTCGGAAAGAGCGTAAAAATATCTACAAAATCGTCAAACATACTAATTGCGTTTAAAATTAATAATATCATATTTTGGACTACAATAAAATCTGTCAACTCCTCGCTTGTCAAATTTACCCGCGTCAATCTTGCTAACTCATTCATTCCCCGCCATTTTTTTAGCGCGTTAACAGCTTAAGTTCATGAGGAGTATTTAATTAGTTATAGTTGAAGCAAATTGCAGTTTTCCTTTTATGTGTGGTGTATTAATCAATGGTGAGTATTGCATTTTATTATTTTCACATTTTTTTGCAGCTTTTGGTGTTAAACCTAGTAAAAACACATAAATTAACAATCACTTGTTTGACTTGGGAGTTAGCACGTTTTAATTATTATTGCTTTGCTGTAGTAAAGTGAGTTGGAATTTATTCTCTTTAAATTACGATAACAGCTTCGCAGTTACTAATAGCACTATTAGTCAGTTTTAAATACAAAAATACCAAATAATTTTAAGAAATGGTTATACAAAAATAAAAATATTATATTTTATTAAGTTATGCGCTGTTTAACCAAGACTAAAGCACTTCATATAACTATTTGTGTATTGATTTAGTAGTGGATGGGGATCTTTACTTGCGAGTGATTATTTTTCCTCGTGATTGATGAGATTTTAGAATGTCGGGTATAATAAATTTTGCTGTGCCGCTTGGTTTGGAATGCATTGCAATATTTTGCTTTTTATTTTGCTTTCAGATGCGAAGATTTTCACGAAGCAAGCGGCTAGTCAATTTAGCCATTGACAATGTATGCCTAGACACGCCGTCCATGCTTGTTTGGCCACAAACAAACGAAAACATTTCTACAGAAAATACTACCGCTAAAGATACTCATTATGAGCCTTTATTAAATGTTCCCTTGGACAATATTGAAAATTACTTAATAGTTGATAACGTACAAATAGAGGTATTAGACGAAGAGCCCGTAAGTTGTTTAGGTCCTGTTTCGAATGAATTTACTGACAAAGGAGTAAATATTTTAGACTGTATATCTGATACAAGCGAAAATATTAACATTAGCCCAGCAAAATTAGTTCCGTATACATCCAGTTCTGAGGACTCGGATATTGAGCTGCCTAAGAAAAGTAAAACTAAAAAGAGACGTTCGCAAGTCGATAAAAGTAACTGGTTTGCTGAAAAAAATAAGAAATTACGTGAAAGGGGGTATAAATATTTTGGGAAAGTGAAAAAAGACTCAAAATGGGTATACGAAACTGTAAAAGAATCCAAACATATAAAAGAAAGGTGTAAGTGTAGGACTAAAAATAGTATACTTAAATGTGCTACTATTAAAGAAGAGCAGAGGAAGGAACTTTGGAAAACGTTTTGGAGGAACTTAGATTGGGGAGAGAAAAAACTTTATGTAGATCACACAGTGAAGTCGTGTGCTATTAAACGCGCAAGGGATAGAAAAGAACCTGAAAATTCAAGGAGATCACAATCGCTTAGATACTATTTAAAACTAAACGACGAAGAAATCAGAGTTTGCAAGACTATGTATTTAAACACACTGTGCATTGGTAGGATGACTGTATTAACTTGGAAAGATAAAATGAAGCAAAATTCCGAACCCAGCCAACTCAGAACTGCTAAAGAAAAAAACAACCCACATGCAGACAGGCAACAATCTTTACACAATTTTTTTAAATCTTTACCTTTAATGGAGTCTCATTACTGCCGCGCTTCTACGTCAAAAAAATATCTTCAACCAGATTGGCCAACTAAATCAGCTTTGTACAAATTTTATGTAACTGACTGGTGCGTTACACATAACACTAAAGCTCTGTCTTCTACTGTCTTTTTCGACACTATGACAGCGGAAAACATTTCCCTATTTAGACCAAAGAAAGATGAATGTGAAAAATGTACTAAATATAAAATGGGAACTATAGAAGAAAACGAGTACCTATTACATAAATTGAAGAAAGAAGAAGCCAGAGAAGAAAAGAGAAAAGACAAAGAAGAACAAAGCTTACTATTTACAGTGGATATGCAATCCGTTTTACTGGCTCCGAAATCGAATGTAAGCCTGCTTTATTACAAAACTAAGTTACAAGTACACAACCTTTGCTTTTACAATAATATTAATAAAGATGGATATTGCTTTTTGTGGAACGAGACAGAAGGCGGGCTTTCTGCAGAAGAGTTTACCTCAATATGGATATACTTTTTTGAGCAAAAATGCTTGTCTCAAATTGAGAATAGAGAAGGTGTGAGACTAATTATATACTCAGATGGATGTGGATACCAAAATCGTAATACTACACTCTCTAATGCTCTCCTTAATATGGCAGTAATAAACAATATAACTATAGAGCAAAAGTATTTAGAAGTGGGCCATACACAAATGGAGGTGGACAGCATGCACTCTCTAATAGAACGTAAACTACGTAATAAACATATAAACGTTCCTGCCGACTACGTTCAAGTCGTTCAAAGTGCCCGAAAAAAACCATTTGATGTAACTTATTTAGAGCATACATTTTTCAAAAAATTTGAGAGTGTGTCTAGCTACAAAAATATTCGTCCTGGAAGAACTACTGGAGATCCAAAGGTATCGGATATACGTGCGCTAAAATATTCACCATCGGGCGTGATATATTATAAGCTTCGTTTTGGAGACCCATGGACACTATTACCCCAAAGAAAAACTTCCGTAGAGCCTAAGACCTGGCATGAACTAGATTGTCTGCATCACAACAGAATTCCGATCAGTGCTCGAAAATTTGAAGACCTGCAGGTCATCAAAGAAACTCTACCACAGGATTTTAGGCAATTTTATTCTAATCTGCCAAAACTTTAAGAATTTGATGTCTTCTTTATTTTTTAATAAACTTAAATTGTGAATAATTGGCGTGATAATTTGCTAACTCCCGTATAACATTAAAATGAAATAGGTTTTCCAAAGTTCAGATCTGCTAACTCCATTTTTCATTCCTAATTTTAAACCAGTTGATCGTAAAATATGTTATTGTTTAGATATATATAGTTTACCATCATATCTACCAACGGGACTTTTATTTTTCATGTCTGAAGAGTTTTAAATAAATAATTCAGTTTTTTGTGTCTCCTGTCAAAATCATTACAATGGAGTAAGCAGATCAGCACTCTTAGACGACGATATGAGGTATTATATTATATCAACTAAGCGTATTTTTCACTTAACATAACCTATATATAACTTCATCATTATCAAATCTTTATTTTGATATTTCTAAATTTCTATATATCGCCCAAGGCATCTTTGAGCTATAAACTTTAAATTTAGAAACAATCCTACCTCCTCTGACAATCTGGTACCATCATAAGAGACTCCTGCAAAACTTCCTCCTGCTTTCGTATGTTATGCTCGTCCTGTCCTTCGTCTTTAATTTTCTGTATCCTATTTTTTTGAAGTTCCGCTTCTTTTTCATAAACTACCTTTTCCTTGGCAATGCGCTTTACAACGCCAGTTTTTATTTTAATTTGTCTGATTCTAGGATCTGCCATTATCACAAACACGGTTTCGGCTTTTGTTTTACTTTGACAAATGATCAGTTATCAATGTTAGCAGATCGGCGATAAATTATTATTGAGCCAGAGCCGTAAAATATTGTACTTTTAAGAAAATTATAGTACACTAATAAAGTTTTATTTAATAATACATTATTTTTTGAAAATATTAGTAAACAATATGTTATGTTTAAAAAAATGTTTATCTTTTATATAGAAAATTGTATTATTTGTTGTATTGTAAATTGTTTATAATTGTATTGTAAATTGTAAAGTGTATTGTACTTTTTGTCAAGATTGTACGCTTAGGATTGAGGGTCGAAATTCATGAAATTATGGTACGCGTACAAAATTTTGTACGTCTGCTGCAAGGAAGTTATATTCTACCCGGAATGCTTACACGCGCTTCAAAATCGTTCCGAAGAGTACCACGACATGAGTGGAGTGTGTCTCTTTCTACTAAATAAAGCGCCAATCGCCATATATAAGTGCGGCCATGCGTAGTTTGCAAATTACTACTAAGTAATTCTACTAATTTGAGAAACAGTTTTTGCATTGCATAAGTAATTACGTAATAATTAAAATAAGCACATTTTAGAACTCACTGTGTTAATTACAATACATTTTATGCTAATTTATTTATCAACGTGTATGAATAAAAAGTATTTAATGATTACTGAATATGTAAAAATCTACCATCTGGATAGTTTTATTTATACTGGCAATTGCAAGAAAGGGACAACATCCACTCATGTCGTTGTCTTGCTCAGAACGTTTTTCCCCTCTGTTAAGTAAGTAACAAATGTCAACTTTATGAGTAACGAAATAAAGTACATTTTTATTTTTCAAATATTGCTTTGTAACAATTCCAGTTATAGTATATAAGTTCCTTGGTCTGCTGACACTGCAAATGATTAATGAAATGCAAGGAACTTATATACGATAACTGGAATTGTTACGAAGTAATATTTGAAAAATAAAAATGTACTTTATTTCGTTACAAATAAAGTTGACATTTGTTTCTTACTTAACAGAGGGGAAAAACGTTCTGAGCAAGACAACGACAAGAGTGGATGTTGTCCCTTTCTTGCAATTGCCAGTATAAATAAAACTAACTGATGGTACATTTTTATACATATATATTCGGTAATCGTTAAATCCCTTTTAATTATACACGTCGATAAATACATTAGCATAAAATGTATTGTAATTAACATAGTGAGTTCCAAAATGTGCTTATTTTAATTATTACGTAATTACTTATGCAATGCAAAAACTGTTTCTCAAATTAGCATTTGTATTTAGTAGTAGTAATTTGCAAACTAAGCATGGCCGCACTTATATATGGCGATTGGCGCCTTATTTAGTAGAAAGAGACACACTCCACTCATGTCGTGGTACTCTTCGGAACGATTTTGAAGCGCGTGTGAACATTCCGGGTAGAATATAACTTCCTTGATGAAATCTTTGTCCGATTTGGTTGCAGTTTTTTTATTGAAACCCCGTTTTGTGAGATGGTTATTAGCTATGATTTAATAGAATCTGTTCAGCCGTTTCAAGACTACTGGCTCTATTCAAATGGTTGAAAGGAATTTTACAACTTATAAAGGCTTTATGAATACTACGTTTTGTATTCTGTTACTTTATTGATATTGCAATTAGGTAATGCCAGTAAAATATAATATGGGGTTCAGCATTACGTTACACAATCACATAAACAAGATACTCGACACTGGTGACTATCTAATCTCTAGATAAATTACTTGTATACCTACTATAGATATTCTTAGACAATTTCCGAAACACGGAGTTTTATGGTGTTTTATATCACTATCAGCATATTTAATATATGTACTATTTATTGTATCTTATGTAGAACTTAGGCAGATAGGCAATACTAACCGGCCAGGTGTATGCCAGGTCACACGCAATACAGGACTTCGTAGTCACCATTGACTTACTAATATATGGACATTGGTTCTCATAGTAAATATTTTTCAATTATCTAAAAACTGGACATTTTTTTGTGTCAGTCAATCTTATGTAATGCACTAAAAATAAAAATTCTTTTTATTACAAGTTTTAAAATATTTTTTCTTAATAAATAGCTACCTACTAAACGACCATTTTGATCTTGATGTCAAATGGCTGATTGTACTAAACTTGAACAGAAAAAATCTATATTAAGGGCTAGTTTTGTTTCTTTGAGCTTTATATATATCTCAATTTAACGGGATTTAATTTCCTTGTAATAAGTTTAACTTATTAAATAGTTGCCGCTTTTGAGTTGGTTTTGCTGTCAAATATTTACTTTTTCCCAATATAATGGAACCGCACATCAATGTAATTTTTGGATTACAGCTAAAATGGGTTACAATTAATAAATGATATAATTTTTCAGATCGCCATAATCTACCGACAATGCCTGTGTGCAAATACATAATATAAATCTACTATATACTAATTACTAATAATATTTCATAAAATTAAACTCATGTATGTTTACAATTAATGCAATCACTACATAGTACAAAAAAAAGTCGCTTTCCGCTGTCTGTTCCTATGTATGCTTAGATATTTAAAACTACGCATAAGGATTTTAATGCGGTTTTTTTAATAAATAGAGTGATTCAAAAGGAAGGTTTACATGTATAATATTTTTTTATGGCAAAACAACGTTTGCGGGGCATCTAGTTATTATGTAAAACGTAAATTAAATAACATCTACCTACTTGCAAATTAGGTATAGCTATTTTTTTATCTTATTACTTTCTGTGTTTATATATATACATCACACATGTCGCCTTATGTAAACTGATTTGAACAAAAATACTTGATAGTTTCGGAAAAAAATGGGCTATTATAATACTTGTCCATGTTGCGCATCGTATAGGATCTCATGGAAAACTGCAATAAATATATGCTATAATATATTATATGACTAACTCAATTATTGATAAACTAATAATTATTATTAAAAAATAAAATTATTAAAATATTATAATAAGTAAAATATAATAAATAATATGGAAGTGACTCCATTTCTTTAGCTAACAATTGTGTAGCAATTCGCAAACGTGTGACATATTTGAATTTATATATAGTCATCTTCTTTCTACGCATGTCTAAGCGTATGTGGGCCAAGGACAAAGATATATTGTCAATATAATTAATTGGTTTTTCAATTAGTAGCTAATAAATAATTCCAAATAAAATAAAATATCGTGTCCAGAGGCAAAATACATACTATAATAGGTTAAACAATTATTATACTTACAAGAAATAAAATATTTCATCTTTTTCTTCCCTTTGGCCGCGTAATTTTCCACTATACAATACGGAATTCTTTGTGTCTTGTCAGTCTTAACAGTAAATGACGACTAACGCGAAATTGTTTCTCATTTTACTTTTGTTTCTCTTTTAATTGGCACACTTTTAGAGCGCGGATCCGATGTCCATTTATTAGTAAGTCAATGCCCCTCACATAATTTAAAACTATATCGAAGTTATGAAATTTGGACTAAACTATCCGTTTTACTTCCCAAGTATCCCTAATAATATTGTCTATACCTATATATTAAAGGAAAAAGTGACTGACTGATGTATCGGCGCACAGGCCAAACCCTTATGCTTAGAAAATAAAAATTTCGCGCACGTATTTCTCCTATGATGTAGGCACTAAGGAAGGATTTTTTAAAATTCAACCCCGAAGGGGGTGAAATAGGCGATAAAACTTTGTATGAATCTTTTTATTCCCTGGACATATTTGCATGAAATTTCGTATGAATTCAGTAGAAAAAAATGATGAATTACGTATTTTTCAAAATTTGATCTCTAAGAGAGTAAAATAAGAGAAGGTTAAATAAGTTCTAAGGTAAATATGCGCGAGCGAAACCGCGGGTAACAGCTAGTGTTGTTTATGCGAGTTTATCTGTCTGTTTGTTACGCTTTCACAACTAAATCTTTGAACCGCTTTTTATGTTTGGCAAGGATATAAGGTGAACATTAGCTACTACCTACCTACTACAATTTTCAAATATCGATCCCTAAGCCTGAAATAGGATAAAAGTTTATATGAAATATTGCTAAGTGTCAGCTGGATATTTTTTTATGCATAGAAGAGGGGGCAAACGGACTAAAGGCGCATCTGATAGTAAATGATTACCGCCGCCTATGAACGATCGCAATACCAGAAGTCTTGCAATTGCGTTTTAAGAATGGGTAAACTCTTTTATTGAAGATATCCAAGTCGTATCCACTTGGAAACATTCCCGCAAACAATTCAATCCACAAAGGAGTAATGCGAGGAAAAAGTCCCGAGAAAAATGCACTGAGATGCTGTGGCACTGAGGATAATAATTTGTCGTTAAATTGAACTTGATCATGAGGATGGAATTTTGAATTTTGACGCGATGTCCGATGACGAGATTCAGCTGCATGAATTAATCCGAAACCGAACATTCGTCGAAACCCTCTCCATGATAGATAGATGCAATAAAAAAGCAGAGCGAACCTACATCATTGCGTAATGCCCAAGATTCAAGCTGATTAGAAATAGGTCGTCGACGATTCGAACCACTCTACGACGAATGCTATCAAGAGGAAGAAGCTAATACTGAGGAGCTCCGATTCAGACATGAAAACAGTAATTCAAAAGTGAAAAAAAATTCACGGTAACAGTAAATATTATGAAGTTAAAAGGAAAACTATCATGGCTAAGAAGACTTTACAAGTTTTTTAGTAATAGTCGACCAACTTATAAAATGTACTTGAAGATTTTTTATAGGCAGTGAACCTATCCTATATCCACACCACAGGTGTGGATTTATCCATCATTGACGTTAAATAGGTTAAATGTTCATAGCATGACACAACAAAAGCCCACTTTTTAGTCCGCATTATTGTGACGGACAAATTCGGAACCCTACATTGCGCGTGGCCCGACACGCACTTTCCTAGTTTTTTTTTGATAAATCATTTTATTGTTATGTTTCACTTTTATATAGAGATGGATTTTTCAGATTACAATTAGGCTTTGTGAGAAAAGGATTTACTCAATATTATATGCGGTTCGTATTTGAATAATATTTTATCTACTCATGAGATATATGTCAGAAAAAGTACATCTCGTCACTCATCCTGCGCATAGCCCCGATCTAGCACCCTGCGATTTCTGTATTTTATCCAAAATCAATGATTTGATGAGAGGTTTTAGTTTTACCAACTCCAAAGAGGCAGTGATACCGTTCAATCAGCACGTAGAAAACATGCCTTCAGATCTGTCCCCCTGTTTTAAAAAATGGTTCGATCGCATGAAAAAATGTTTAAAATGTAAAGGATTATTTTGAAAAGCAATAAACATAATATTTTGGTTATAACATGTTGTTTTTTTAAATTACGCAAATCTTATAGTGTGACCTACGTATCATCACAAAGCTTCGTGCAATGACACGATAAATGTAGAGGTCACATCTGCATATTTCTCGAAGGTCTCGAAGGAAGGACGCAAATGCGGCTCCAGCGTAGTTGATTCTCCGATCACCCTCTATAAATCTAGTTATGTGTCTAAAGATACGAGTGACGTTTCTTATCCCGCGCCCGACCACCTTCGATAACAGTGATATGGAGATTAATAAATTGATACTCTCCGTGTGGTATCTCGCTGGCTGAGTCTGCGTGCAAGATGAAGTGGTTAGTTTTGTTGGCAGGTAAGATTGCTTCGAGAAATATCTATTATGTATATCTATATTAATATTATAAATGCGAACGTTTGGATGGATGTTTGTTACTCAATCACGCAAAAACTACTGAATTGATTTGAATGAAATTTGGCCCACAGGTAGATAGTGACCTGGAATAGCACATAGGCCACTTCTTATCCCGGAAAATTAGGTGATCCCGCGGGATTCGCCAAAAACTGTTATAATGAATACAGCGGGCTGCACGCTGCAGCTAGTTAATATTATAAATGCGAAAGCTTATATGTTTGTTACTCATTCACCCACAAACTACCGAACGGATTGGAATGAAATTTGACACACTGGTAGATCATAACCTGGAATAGCATATTGGGTACTTTTTATCCCGGAAAAATTAGGTGATCCCGCGGGATTCCCCAAAAACTTTTAAAACTTTTTGCATTTCAAAAGGAGCTCAGGCCACCACGGGAAAGGGATACACATCGCTTTTAGAGGTTTATTTATAGTAGTACATATAGGGTGTGGAGTAAGCAACGTGAATCTGCTTAGTTCTTGATATGTAGTTAAAGAGAACCGAGTGAAGGTTCTCTTTCTTGACTTCCTAAACAACGTCGTTTGATTCCAGGGTTTACGTTGGCGCTAGCTGCGGTGCCGAGGACACCAAAGCCACGCGACTTTGTAATCGATGAACATGAAGATGGAGGGTTCTCTGTGGTCGCTTTGTCAGGTAAATACTTTTTCTACACCCATTTGATATACAGTTAACTTCACTAATTCCTTATGAACTATAAATTAGCTAAATTTCTAGTTGGTAATACAAGAAAAAACTGAAATTTCGTACAATCTTCTATGTTTCGTTCGAGAGAACTTCATTCAACCTCTTTAACCCGGCCCTGTCGCAAATCCGTTCCTATCAATTATTAACTACATTCCATTAACTATTAACTATATTTCTGATAACTTATAACATTAACTATTAACTATATTTCTGATAACTAATATATCTGCTACCTGTAACCTGCCAAATTTCAAGTTTGGAGCACAAAGAATGAAGCAATTTCATACAAACTTGTAAGTGCTCTTAGACCACTTCAATCCAGCCCTGTCGTAAGATCCACCCAGTGGCGTAACTACGCCATTTGGGGCCCCTGGCAAATTATTTTGATGGGGCCTTATCAGTACAAATCATCATGTTGTACTCAGTTTAATTTTAATAAACTTCGAGATTTTCAGAGTACTCAATTAGGGGTCCGTAATTTAATTTCGAAAGTCATGTGTTCGATTAATGAAAAGTCGACTAAACGATTGTTCAAATAGAATTTATTTCGAAACAAACATTTATCGCCAAACGCTACTCCGACTGAACGTTTCATCGAATATGTATTAATCGAAAAAGTATGGTCTTCTTTCGAAATATAGTTTCTTAATTGAAATAAAATTTGTAAAAAAAGATTTTTCGTCACATGTATTTTCATCCATAATCAAGAAAATCAAACCTGTTTAAGATATTGTACGTTCTTCCTGTAGATTCAGAAACATGAAATTTGGTGAAAAGGAATATAATAAAGCACAAATAAAGGGAAAATGTTAATTATAAAAAACACATTTTACGATTTTCGCAAAAAATTAAGGTAACCAAAAATGTTTTTTGTAGACCTAGACGGTTACATCGGTACTATTGTAACTCCACCAATAATCGAAACATAAAATAATAAACATTAAACGTTGTTTTCTTTTTAAAATGGCAAATGTAAGCTATCGAGCTCATAAAGTCAAGCATGTGCATTTGTTCCTTTTGATTGACTTGGAAACATATCCAACAAAGCGGATTTGCAAAGAAGTATGCATATATAGCTATAAGTTAATAATCGTAAAGTAATTGTGTTTTTTTATAATTAACATTTTCCCTTCATTTGTGCTTTATTATATTCCTTTTCACCAAATTTCATGATTCTTAATCTACAGGAAGAACGTAGGTACGATATCTTAAACGTGTTTGATTTTCTTGATTATGGATGACATAACATGTGATGAAAAATCTTTTTTTATAATTCTATTTCAATTATGGAACTATATTTCGAAAGAAGACCGTTCTTTTTCGATTAATACATATTCGATGAAAAGTTCAATCGAAGTAGCGTTTGGCGATAAAAGGTTATTTCGAAATAAATTCCATGCGAACAATCGTTCAGTCGACTTTCTATTAATCAAAAACATGACTTTCGAAATTAAATTACGGATCCCTCAATTAGGTACTCGTACAATGAAAAAATATTTTTGAGCTCGCGGCCTCTTGAGCCGAGGCCCTCTTGGGTCAGGGGCCCGTGGCATTTTGCCAGCCCTGCCACCCTATTGTAACGCCACTGGGTCCACCCTTAGTGGACGTCTACTAATTATAAACTACCTCCATACCAAATGTCAAGTTTATAAACCAAAAAATGAAGAACTTTTTTAATTCTCTTTAAAATATTTATTAAACTTTTAAATATTGTAATTTTATCACAGACTCCGGATCCGTGGTGCTTGGACAGATCGGAAGGAAGGTGTCATTAGAAGATGACGAGGTGTCACTGGAAGTATCGTCCTCGTACGATGAAGCCAGTGGTGGTTACCGGCTGACTATTTACTGGGATGGACCGAGTGACAGAGTCTTCGAAGACTGCTTCGATTTCGGTAAATACCATTTCTATAGATAATGTTACAATTTCTAGAATTTTGCTTTGCTTTGAAGAAATCGGTGTAGTTTTTCACTTCCTAAGGAAAATGAAAAAAATAAAAAACAAAACATCACGGGAGAATAAACAAGCTCACCTGTTGAAAAGATACAACCACCGCATATAGACACCAAAAATGTCATCGGTGTGTTGCTATTCGTGTGGCGGGATATTAATACTACTTGTATGAGTTTCCCGGTCACCTTGCCTTCTTAACTCCCGGTTAAGAAGGCAAGGTAACCATCTCGTTTATGAAGGTAAGGTGTTACTACAGTAACAAACATTGGCACTATGTGGCACGAATAGAGGTGGAACCAAAACCGAATATTGTGGAACCTTACTTGGTAGATATTTTTTATTGAGACAAATAGAGTTGATTGATGATTGAAATAATCGACATTGTTTTCCAGCAAAAAAAAGCAAAAAAAATCGCTTACTGATTGTTGAATGAAATAATCGATTTATTTATGAAATATAGAAAATGTATGATTAGCTTAGATATACGATAGCGACACATAGCGACGCCTCCGCGATACCAATAATTTATCTAAGAATATTAGATAAAACAAGTAACCAAGACAATCGATATTACTTTTACTTATCAAAAAATCGATTATTTCAATCAACAATCAATGAACGATTTTTTTTTGCTGGGAAACCAGCAAGAAAATCTACTTTTTCAATCAATTCAGACAGAAAAAATCTAAACATCTTTGTTTCGGTTTTCATATCCTTAAAAAGGCCCCTAGCAATAAGCTTTCTCAGTAATTCATAACTTCTCGATTATATTAAATTCTAGGTGACAAACAGTGGTACGGAGGTCCTGAACAAAAGCAACAGTACTGGCCAATCCAAAATGGAAAACTCCAAAAATACTCAATAATTTCTAAAGAAGATGACAACTCTGCAGTATCCGAACGATACTGGTTAAATTCAGATGGACAATACATTTACGTTCAACCAGAAGCTCCATTATTCGTCGACTACCACAATATCTTAGACAACCATATATGCCTCGTAGCTGAAGTAGCAGCTCCTTACTCTTCAAGAAGAGAACATAATGTACTCAAATACGATATTTGGTTCTTCGAAAATGCTAAAGTCGCACATCAACACGCTGTAGATACATATTTAGGGAAACCCTCGGGAATACCAGACTACAGAATGATTCAGTACCCAGTTTGGTCGACTTGGGCGAGATATTCCCGTGAAATAGATCAAGACATCCTTTGGGAGTTTGCCAATGAAATCAAAGAGAGTGGTTTTCCTAACGCACAGTTCGAAATTGATGATCTTTGGGAAATTTGCTATGGTTCCTTGACTGTGGATGAACGGAAGCTACCTGATTTGAAACAACTGGTACAAGATATCAAAGGACTAGGTTTTAGAGTTGCCATGTGGGTGCACCCTTTTATTAACAAAGATTGTAATCCGTGGTATTCTGAGGCTCTGGAAAAGGGGTGAGTAATTTATATATATTAACAGATGGATAAATATTATACGGTCTTTAAAACAAATCACACAATTTGATCCAATATTCAATCAAATTTTACACATTTTCTTTGTAGTAGATTCTGGATGGCAACATCATTATTTCTAAATAATAAATAATCTCACCATCAAGTATAAAGGAATTTAATTTCAAAAAAAGAGGCAATAAAAATCAAGCCAGCCAGACAAACGAGCACTAACTCGGTCACTTCAGCAGTTCTCATCACTCTCACTGATTAGTCTCATAGGGGCTAGTACTCAAAGTAACATAGTAACGACTGCCAGACAAACGAGCACAAGCTCGACCACTCCAGCAGATTTCACATTTCCCTGATGAAAAATGTTAAAATCTCCCATCTCCCTAAAAAAACTATTAAAGACGTCAAGTTGCAGCTTTGGGAGTCCCAAAGCTGCAACTCGGTTTATCTCCAGACTCTCATTATCGTGTGTAAATACCATTAAACTAGCTAAATTTTGACCGTTTATTATTCCGTAATCGGTGTGCTAAAGAGTTCCAAATTCCAATACCATGGATCTATTTTCAGATCTCTGAAAATAGATCCATGGTATGGAATACTTCTGTAATATTACAGTCGCTAATCTAACGTAAGTTTTTTAAATTTTAGGAAGTGCTTGAAAAATGCTTTGCCAATTTCGAAATTGAATAATCTTGCATCCGAACATAACGAGCTATATGAAATCTAATAATATAGGCACATTGATTTTTCACGTTTACTTCTACAGCTACCTAGTCCTCAATGAAGAGGGGAGCCCAGACACAACCTGGTGGAACAACAACGGCTCTGTCCCAGGTTACATTGACTTCACCAACCCTGACGCTGCTGACTGGTACACATCTAGACTGTGGAATCTCGTCGAAACATACGACATTGATACTTTGAAGTTCGACGCTGGGGAATCGAGCTGGTCTCCGCAGGTACTTAGTCATTTAAATTTTAAAAATTTTTTGTTGTCTTTAATGGTTGTGAACGTCCAATAAAATGTTGTTCATTGACAAACAATTGACAATCAATTGTTCAATGACAAAAAGATTTTTTCCAACTGGTCGCATTTAAATTTATTGAAGATCTAATAGATAGATGGGTTCCAGATATATAGAAAATTGGAAAAAAAAGAGGGTAATATAGGTAATACAATAGGGGCAAACTTATGAATGTGGCAGTGCCATCCCGCCACACGGATAGCAACGCACCATTAACATATTTAGTATCTATAAGCGATAGTTTCTCTTTCTTTCCATCAAGAGAGCCATCTCTTTATTTGCTATCTTATATAATAAAAAAAAGTGTTATTGAATTACAGTTAGTACCTAAAGAATAATTTGTTTTTAGATCCCGGTACAAAATGGTCCCATCGACTTACACCCGGGCAATATCGTGGAAAAGTATGTCAGGACAGTCGCTCAGTTTGGACCCATCATTGAGATCCGCTCTGGAATGAGGTAAGTGTTAAGGAGCGATTACGCTCTGCATACATTCAAGATCTGAGAAAAAAAACCTAGAAAATTTGGATCGAAATCGGATATTGCATTCCGCACTTTTTCAGGTCTGAATCTGTGAAAGTTAAAGGAATCTGTGAAATATAAATCAAGAAAAAATTAAATACCCCAAAAAAACAGCAAAATTTGGTTTTTATTGTCGTTTTCAACCGACATCCCAAAAGGAAGAAATTATCAATTCCTCTGTATTTGTTCATGTTTGTTACCTCAAAACTCGGTCATTTATAAACTGATTTTGAAAATTATTTTTTTGTTTGAGAGGGTATACTCTCCGTATGGTCCCATTTTAATTTGATGAGGATCTGATGCAGGCTCCCGAAAATATAAGGAATGCTAGCCTCTTAGTCTGCAAACGATGACATGTGATAAGGAACTGCAGTCCAAAAAATTGAGTGAGAATTTTTTTTATATGAAACTAATAATATTCCAGAACCCAAGACTTACCAGTATTCATCCGTATGGTCGACAAAGACACGTTGTGGGACTTCAATAACGGGCTGGCAACACTGATTACCACGCTTCTGCAGATGAACCTCAACGGCTACACGCTGGTGTTGCCAGACATGATCGGAGGAAACGGGTACAACGCAAAACCCAGTAAAGAGCTTTTTGTTAGATGGCTTCAGGCTAATGTGTTTATGCCGACATTGCAGTATTCCTTCGTGCCTTGGGATCATGATGAGGAGGTATTTCTTTGACCTTATGTACTGTCAATTATTGTTTACATTATACATTTTAAAAATATCAATGCAAAGAAGAATATAATTTAAGTTGGAAATTTCTGCGGAAGTTTGCAAATTAAATTCTTTTGTTATTCGACTTACGTGTTTCCGCAAAGTACCGCATGTATCCATGAGCGCCGGCAGCAGGGATGGCATGCATTTGCACTCTTGTCAGGAAAGAAAATAGAAAAGGACTATTTTTATGGAGTTACTGTTTGAATAAAAACTTAAGGCGTCTAGGTTATTGTTCAAATTAGATCATCACCTTGGTTATAAACAATTGATAATATATTTACTCACATAATTTACCTGTTTAACTGTACACTAGCTAGGCGACCGAGATTCGCTTGGCTAATGTTTTTTTCAAGTGAAAATTGATAACCACATAGATGATACTTAACTAGATCCACACTTGGCCGTAACCTTACGGATGAGGTGCGGCCAAGTTTGCGGCCACGACCACTGATCATAAAGTGGTCATTTGTCAAGCTACTGCAGCTGTTGTTCTGAGCTCGCGCCTTATGGATCTTTATTTCATGAATTAATAACTCTGTATAAATCCATCGAAGAAAAAAGACATTGTACTGAGTTGCAGAACGATACGAAGCCGTGTTGGTCCCGGCCTCCTTTGTAGAATAGGCCAACTGCCGTTCTGCCAGGCAGGTCGTAAAAGGCGACCGATTGGCTATCGAGTCACTACCATCGTGGCTACTAGGTGGTAGAGTTCTGCATTGTCTCGCCCGGGTCTGGTACCACCGCCTTACCTATTCCTGCCGCAATAGCGTCAGTGCTTGTTGCTGCCGTGTTCCGGTTTGGAGGGTAAGGTAGCCGGTAAACTTATGCATGTGGCATTATACCTCGCCACAAGATAGCAACGCACCATTAACATCTTTGGTGTCTATAGGCGATGGTTGACTCTTTCCATCAGGAGACCCATCTGCTTGTTTGCTATCTTATGACATAAAAAAAAAAAAAACGAAGCGTGGTCAGTCATGAACTGTTCGAATAACAGACACGGCACACATGCTACTTTTAGCATCCAAAACGTGCGTTTTAGCGCCTGCATCGAAGCTGCATCGCGTTTTAGCGACTCTCTGCGATCGGTGGCGGCATCCGAATCGCGCGTTTTAGCGACTGCATCGATGCTGCATCGCGTTTTAGCGACCGAACGTGGAATCGCGCGTTTCAGCGACTGCTTCGATGCTAGACAGTCAGACAGTGCAGGGTTGGCAGTAGTGTTGCCGTTCGATAGTCGACTATCGATTATTTGCAGATTTGGTACATCAAAAATGACACTGATAATGGCTGGCCGCTACAGGGCCTCATAAGCGGTCGCACATTTAGTTCGCGAGCGCTCATAATACGTAAGTTGGTCGCAACTACCACTTGTGTCGGTCCGGTGTGCGACCAGTTATGGCCGTGTGATCCGGTGTGGCCAAGTGCGCGACGTTCATATTGTTTCTTTAGTTAGTCTGGTCGTTGTGACCATTGGTCATGATCGTGGCCGTCTAGTACGCAATGTGCTTTACAATGTGGCTTGCAGTAAGACAGTTGATCTTCAAAAAGGGTCATAGGATAGCAAAATCACTTGCTTGCTATCCTATATAAAAAATAACGGTGTTTGGTCGTAAATCGGTACAATTTGTAGGCGGTGGAGATCTGCCGTCACTACACGGAGCTGCACGCGTCGTTCGCGGACGAGATCGTGGCCGCCATGGAGGCATCGGTCCGCTACGGCACGCCCGTCAACCCACCCATCTGGTGGCGAGACCCCACCGATCAGCGCGCACTCGCCGTTTGGGATGGTGACCATTGTTCCTTTATTTAAAGCACATTCCACTAATTATATTTCTGCTAACAAGTAATTTCGTGACAGATACTTGCTTACCTAACACAATAAGCTGATTGAAAAGCACTGCAGGGTGCAGTAATTCAATATGTTGCATTAGGCGCTTTGCAAACGGCGGGGCAGGGCAATCTTTTCGCCCGCGAAGCAATAAAGACCGCGTGTGCCCGCCGATGCCCGCGGCTGCCCTCACTATGTGTTTGCCGCGGCGCCCGCGCCCGTGCCCGCCGGCACCTGCGACACGGTCTTTTTGCCCTCTATATGCGTTGGTAGTTTAACATTCCCTTTGTGCTATCGCCGCAGCGAACCCGCCCCACCGTTTGCAAAGCGCCTTAGTAAGTAGGTACATAAATTATACTTGTCCTAAAAAAAATTCAAAATTCAAATTTATTTTTCTCATACTCTTGAGAAAAAGTATTGATATATTTTTTAATTATCATAAGATAAAAAACAAGCTTATGGTTCTAGTTCATGTAAAGAGAGCCAATTGCCTATAGACACCAAATATGATAATGGTGCGTTGCTATTCGTATGATAAGTATGGAATGCAATTGCATACGTTTACCGGCAAACTTACCCATTCTCTACACCGGAACACAACAGTGAGGAGCCCCGCCGCCACTGCGACAACTTTAATAAGTAAGGCGGTGGTATTAAAACCTTGGCGAGACGTTGCAGAGCTCTACCATCTAATACCTAGCCGATTAACTGGTATACTTTTACAACCAGACCTTAACAACCAGTAATTATCAGAAACTATTCTGGGATAACTGTGATTACAAATCTTAGATATACTCGTTAAGGGCAAGCCTGTTCGTTGCGAGAATGGATAAATTAATGTTCTATCTGTAACATTTCGATACAAGTACGGAAAATATGTCATTACTTAAAGAAGAAGAAGAAGCGAGCTGAAAACAAATGACGATTCCACACGTGCATTAAACGATGTTTTTAATATATCTAAGAATATAATAAAACAAATATTGTGATTATAATAATCACTAGTTATTAGAACTCATTTTTACACGCTTTTTATTAGCTTCACCTGTATGTTTGTATGTTTGTTTGTAACCGACTTCTTTGGGCGCGATTTTGACCCACTTCAAACGGTCAGATTTCGTTCAAACTTTGTAGATTTATCGAGGACCGATGACAATACACTAATTTGATAAATTTATTCCATTTTTTAATTTGCAAAATATGATTTTTGTTAATTTATATAATTTTCATCTATAGTCGATAAGGTAAGACACGCTTTTTTTAAAATAAAATATTTTTTTTATTCACACTGTACGGTTACGTACATTGGTGATATAAAAAGGGCCGACAAGGTATTAATAAACAGAGGCGATACAGTCACGGCGAGCGCGAGTCGTTTAACTTAACGATTATAATAAACAACGCGTATCTACCAACTTTACTCACTTCATTTATCGCCTTCTCAAACTTCAACTAACTACGTGTACAGGTTACTAACTGGTAGCCCGTACACACACTATTATTAATTTATAATTATTGAAATTTTTAACACTATTCTTAATTTAAATTTATTAAAATTTATTTTCTATTTTTTTGTTTGTTTTTTTTTATAAAAAGCGTGTTTTTAGTTTTTTTTAAACTATTATTTATTTTCAAATTTCAATCACAAAAAATGCAGGAATGTAATTTCTCGGGAGTAAGTTCTCTAGAGAACATGTCAGAACAACAATTTATATGCATACTGCCGACTCAATAGCCATTATTTAAATTTAAAATAATATTTCCGTTATTTATTTATTGACATATATTGACGCATTTGGAGGTTATCTGTATGTAGAAGGACAAAAAAGCACTAGTGCGGAAAGAATAACATTCCGTACGCTTAACACCCGTAGAGAAGTTTACTTTTTGAGCAAATGTACCTACTTATTAAAAAATTTTACCTCGTGTTGATCCCGGGCTCCTTTGAAGAGTAGGCCAACTGCCGTTCTGCCAGGCAGGTCGTAAAAGGCGACCGATTGGCTATTCCAGTCACTATTATCGTGGCTACTATGTGGTAGAGTTCTGCATTGTCTCGCCCGGGTCTGGTACCACCGCCTTACCTATTCCTGCCGCAATAGCGTCAGTGCTTGTCACTGTCGTGTTCCGGTTTGGAGGGTAAGGTAGCCGGTAAACTTATGCATGTGGCATTAGACCTCATCACAAAATAGCAACCCACCATTAACACCTTTGGTGTGTGGTGGAGTGGGGTGGGTTGGATGGGTGGCTCTTTCTATCAGGAGACCCATCTGGTTGTTTTCTATCTTATGATATAAAAAATATATATTATTCTCTTTCTTCTGCAAATGTATGGTCAATCTGATTTATCTTGACCTTAAGCTCTTAAAAAATATAAAAAAGTTTGTAGTTTAAAGGTTAACCTATTCCACTTAGATCATGAGGTTCCGGGTTCAATTCTCAGGTCGGGCAAAAGTGTTATTGAGGTTTTTCTCAAAAACCTTACAAACAACAGCAGCTTCAGTGTGTTATCAACTTATCACCACCGTGTCTCGGATGAGTACCTAGAAAAGTTGTCGGTTCTGATTAGGTATCGCTACAAATAGGCGATAATCATTTTCAGGTCAGTAGAATGTGGCGATGGGGTCACTATTCTTCTCGCCAACCGATAAACCAGAGAATCATAATTAACTGGAAAACCTTTAGACGTTTTGTTCGCTCTGTCATTCCGCAAGGAAACCGACGTGATGATACTTTTTTACAGAATTCTTATTGGGTGAGCGTATCCTGGTCGCCCCCGTAGTGGAAGAAGGAGCAGTATCCAGAGACATCTACTTACCTAGGGGTACTTGGCGAGACTCCGCAGGAGAGATATTCGAGGGTCCGCTGGACATCGCGGACTACCCTGCACCTCTCGATACCTTACCCTACTTCATTCTGCAAGACTAGGTGTTACAATATCACCTCAGTTATAACGTTAAAGAGGTTTTAATCATAATTCAATGAAGATGTTATGGCTGAAGTTTTTTAATAAACAAAATTATGAATTTACTTGTTTTTCTATATACCTTATTCAATCCATTAGTTTTTAATATATTTTTTATTGATTCTGAAAGATTTGAGATACACCTGAGTTATAAAGTTAAAGAGATTGCATTCATAATTTAGAAAAGAAGTAGTATACTAAATAAAGTTATGAACTTCTTCCTTCATTTGTATACCTCATTCTATGCATAGTTTTTATTAATTGCCTTGTATTTTCGGTCCTTTTTAACAGAATTATCGAAAAATAGATTGAAAATTCTTTGAAATCTGTTTTAAGTACGTTCATCGATTACTTGAAGACGCCTAACCGATTTGGAAAATTCGTCGATTTGGTGAAGATATAATGCAAGCAAACATCAGGGTCAAATTCCAACTCTATCTTTGCAGTTTTTAACCGACTTCTCTAAACGGACGAGGTTCCCAATTCGGATGTTTATATGTTTCTTAATGTATCTTCTGGCATAACTCCATCATTAACTGCCTAATGACCGCCACGTTAGTCGAGTGGTTAGCGACCTTGACTACGCAAACGACGGGGCTCGGGTTCGATCCCCGACGGGGCCAAGCATTTGTGTGATGAGCATAAATGTTTGTATTTCCGGGTTTGGGTATTTATTAAATATATTCCAGTATTTATATAGGTATGTATTTCTATGTAATATGACGAATTAAATGAATACGTATTTGAAGGCGATTTCTTAGTTTCTGACTGTAGCTTGCAGTTACAGACAGAAATACAAAGTTGTATTACTTACCGATGAAATAAAATACTCCAAGGGTAAATTTTTAAACCTTGTCAACTCATTCGGCTCGATAAAATAGTACGACATGGCTTATTTCTATTTTTTAATAACACAGGGTCACTTTTACCGGCCAAATTTTCAGAGGCTGATCATCAGAATCGATAATAATTAATGTAATAAAAAACAAAACGAATGGATTTTCAATTTTTCAATAATTTCTATCACGCAATATTCGAACTAAAATATTTTAGTGCCTTCAACCAAATTAAAAGTAATCGGGAAAAATGCACTTAGAGCGATAGATTATATTATGTATAATAGTTACTATCGTAATTAAAATTAAATGTAAAATGATAAGCTGCGAGCATTACAGAGTTCATTTTCATGACTTAGTGCATCCAATTCACGAATTTAGTGGCATATATTGAAACGAATAATTTTATATTATCTTGTAATAGTTTTACAATAACAATTAAAACGCATTTTCAACTTAATGTTCATAATTTTAAAATTTTGCCGGAAATTTAAAGCAGCTCCGTATAATATATCTACAAATGTACGACACTTTTAACAGTTATAGGAGCGTTTGCTTATATGCGTGGCGACACTTTGTCTTCCCAATACATTATTCATGTGGTCAAGGTTGTTGCAGTTTGAATAAATTCAAATTGAATTCAGTTTAAAAATACTTTTTTCAGTTTAAAAATTCAATTGGATAGTTGGTGGCTTCATTATTATTTGTTACACAGTCAATAGATTTGAATGAATGCACTGTTCTAATGATCTCATTCTGAATTATGTAGTTTCGGTCATATATACCTTTATTTTTAGCCACCTAAATTGCTCACTCACTCAACCATTCATTATTTTGGTAGTTGAAAATGATGTTTGGGGATACTTTGTTGATAAGTTCGTCTTTTGATGAGACAAAATTACAGAAATTCTGAGGAAATGAAATCAATCCGCTTGATTCATCAACCATTACTGATAGAAAGCAGAATTGAGCAGAATCAATGCGCCTCCAAAACATCTCGAGTCATTGCGTAGATGTTTCAATGTTCAGTTAAGTGCTTCTAATGCACGTTTATGCACCATTGTACAATCGTCCCAGATGATGATTTTCGATGCTGATAAAACTTTGACTATTGCGAATTTTTTTGCAATCTTACATGTTGGTTCTTCAATAATTTGAAGATTTAAGAGGGTAATTTTAATGCCGAATGAGCCGTAGGGCATCCTTCTAACAATGCGGCTCCTATTCCAGAAGAAGCAACTGTAACCGCAATGTTGGAACTCGCACAGTGGCTAAAACTACTGATATGAGGAATGTCCTACCAGTTCCACCAGGAGCATCCAGGAAATATAAACCACCATTTCCATCATCAATTGGGTATATTAATGTATTTACTAACGTAACTTCCTTTTGTTGGGGATTCAACTTGGGTGCATTCGTTTTAACTGCTAAGTAATTCTAATTTCTGGTGATCATATTCACGTTCCCGTTCCAATTCTCGATTAAATGCGTCATTTTACAATTTGAGAGACCGGCTGTCTTACCTTCCGAACCGGAACACAACACTAACAAGCATAGACGCTATTATGACAGGAATAAGTAAGGCTGTGGTACTAAATCCAGGCGAGACATATAACTCTACACCTCGTAATAGTCACGCTAGTAAAGACATATATGTCAGGCCAATCGTATACTTTTTACGAACTGTGTGGCAGTATGGTTTATTCTTAAAAACGGACCTACACGGGGTAAAACTGTAATTCTTTTCGTATGTGTCATCTACATACTAGGATAGCAAACAAGCAGATGGCTCTACTGATGGTCATTGACTACTATCGCCTTAAAACATCAAAAATCTTAATTATGCTTATCTTATCTAGTAGTCGCACAACAGAAATGGAATTCTAGTTGCGTAAATTTATCGTCTACCTTACCTTTTAAAGCGGAAAAAGGCAGCAACTAACACTGATGTAATGGCGAGAGTAAAAAGTATATTGGTGGTACCTGACCCGGGTAAAACGTTGCGGAACCATCTATTATTCACGGCGGGGACACGTATAGCCATTGAAATGCCTGGTAGAATTACAGAAGAACTATTCTTTTAAGATTTAGATACCATGAAGTATTAGCTGTGTCTTGATTTACTCTTTTCTTTTAACTAAAATTGACGGTAATCTCTATCGCCGCATAATACTATCACTTCTTTGTCGACTTGTGAGACTGGCTATGAAGCGTCACGCCGCACTTGACACATCTAGAAAATATCATCTTTCAAAAATAATAAATATCATCACGCTTTCAAAGTAGGCAGAGCATTTCGCACGACAATAGACGATTCGATTATCATGATTAAACGGTTTGTCGATTATCGAGATGGAGTAAGAGATATAAATACTATCTTACCAGCTGACGAACTGAAAAGTAGTGGTAAAATAGGCGTTTCTTTAGTCTTTTTTTTAGCTTTAGCAAGGCAACTAGCGTAGTCACATAATAGTAGACAGTAGACAGGTACATATGGCTCGGTGCTGCGATGGTTGCGGGCAGCGGGCTTCTTCTTCCTTCTTCTCTCCACCAGTGTGAAGCCCTCATTATCGCACCCCCTGCTCTTGTCCTTGCGAGGTCGAGAGGACTCCACTTTGCTCTTTGTAGCCTTGTGGCTCTCCTTAGTATTGCGACTCTTCGTAGCCTTGCGGCTGTCATTCGCTCCATTTGTATTCGCCGGTGAGAGAGGTACGGGGCAACCAGCAAAGGTCGTAACGTTTGCCGAGTCGCCTGTGGATGTCGCCTTAATGCCACATTCATAAGTTTACCGTTTACCTTACGCTCCAAACCGAAACACGAGTGGCAAGCACTGACAGCATGAATAAGTGAAGCGGTGATACTAGATACCGGCGAGACAATTCAGAATTCTACCACCTATCTTAGAATATCTATTAATATAATACATATAATAAAATCGTAAGAAAGTCAATGTATGTCCGGGGTAAACTCAAAAAGTACTGCATGGATTTACTTCAAATTTTGCATGAATATTACTAATAGGTCGGGTCAACATATAGGCTACATATTATCACGCTATCACCTTAGGGGGAGGAGCTGTGCGGAGTAAACGAAGTCCGCGCGGACGAAGTCGCGGGCAACAGCTAGTTAAAAATATATACTAGTAAAGTCAACGCTCTCTATGAACGACATAAGGACCTCTACTCTATGGTACTTAACTGTAAAAATGTAAAACAATTAACACGAAATTCCCTATTCCCCGTATTCACCTAGGGCCCTTTTTTCTCTGGCAGGCCTCTCGTTAAATGCAAGAGAAGTGTAACTAAACTCATGATTTACTCGGTGATAGAGTTCTGCGATGTCTCGCCTGGGTTTGTTACCACCGGCTTACCTTTTCCTGACACAATAGCGTCGGTGCTTGTCACTGCCTTGTTGTCACTCGTCACGGGCTTCGAGGGTAAGATAGCCGGTAAACTTATGCATGCAACAATCGAACCCCGCCACTCGGAGCAACGCACCATTGACGTATATGGTGGCTATAGCAGATATTCATCTCTTACCATTAGGAAAACCATTTGCTATCCAGTGAAATAAAAAATAAAAAACACGGAAAAAATTATGAGCAGCGGCTCCTTTTATATATTCTAGAGATGTCAACGTTGGATTGTTTTAAATCTATTTCTAATCCCTAAGGGAACAATAATGACATGATTATAAAATTTCCAATTTTGTCAAGTCCGATAAGTCAAGATCATTTATCTTCAGAAATCTCAAGGACTTGATAGCAGTGGTATTATCCATTCGTAATCTCGCGATAAGTGTGTCACGGGATGACAGTAGCTGGTGCTGGGTGATGAGCGATGGCGGCGTTTAGGATCATTTTAGGTATGTCTATTTTTTTCTTATTTTAGACTATTTACGACCTAGCTAGGATTTCTATCTTCGAAAATAATATAGCTGGGCTGGATTCTGCGTGGTATTAGGTCCGACATTTTGCTCTGAAAGCCTGACACTATTTTCTTTAATAGTCAAATACATATAGACCGTGGTCCCACAAAGAAACTTTTTTTTGATTGATAACAAGCTGAATTTTTGTGAACAGCTTCGTTTTGACGAGACGCCTTCACCTTCCTTTACTATCTTCGAAAAATCTCGAATCGGGCAACTAAAAAAGATAGATAAAAAAGAAAACTTTAGAGTGTCGGACTAAGAAAACTTTCCACTTTGCGTGTAGGATAATGATACTCTTGAATAACAATAATTAGGGTGAGCGCAGCGAGCCCTACACTAGGCCACGATCTGTGCACTTTTGTGGTACATTTTACTGAAAAACCATCGCATTTTTTAGGTTTGAGCTTCGACGTGATAGCTTATATTCATGCCTAGATTTGTTATCTACCATAAAAATACCATTTTATAAACATTAAAAAATGGAAGTTACAATTTGTATTAGAATTTTATTACTACTAACGCCATCTCTTATTAAAGTAACGAGTTAAAATTGATAGAAGATACATTTTGTATTAGAATTTTTGAACTTATTAAGAGACTACTTCATGAATTGTTTCTTCATATTTGACTGACGGCGCGCGGTCATCGTGCCCTCGTATAAAGGCGAGGTTCATGTATAAACTGCAATAGCTATAGAGCCATCAGTTTGATCAGCTTGGCATCGAAGGTGTATGATAAAATAATTGAAAGGAGAATGCAAGGGAAGTTCGAAGGAATGTTGTGGAATTTAGATCTAGAGCAGGGATGTTTGCAGGGAACAGAGTAAATAGCAAATAAGCTGATGGGTCTCCTGATGGAAAGAGTTAACCATCGCCTATAGACACCAAAGATGTTATGTTCTGAGTTTCACAAAATGCTTATTGTGAAACAGTACAGATGTATTAATTGATTTATATTGTATTGAGATCAATTCCCAATCTTAGCCCGAGGGTAAAAAGCTAAAAAAAGGTATATTCACGCCCGTATCCCGGAAACTAGGTAGAGGTACAACGTGTGCATCCACGGTTAGCCGAAGATACTTAAGTCCCACAATGTGATAGGTGGCCAGCCTATTGCCAGTAGGGCACTTTTCTAAACCCGGGCAAAGTTGTTTTTATCAGAAAACTGAAAAAACACATTTTTTCATTTGCCTGACTCTGGAATCGAACTCCGGTGGTTTCTCTGAGAGAAAAATTCGAAAAATGTATTCGCTGAGTGTCTACCGTCAATTCTTCGTGCCTGCGTTAAGTCCAAAAATTTTGAAGGTTTATTTAAATAAAACATTTTTTGATTTTGATTTCGTAAATCGACGTAAAACCAGGAACTTCCTGATTTTAGAAAAAAAAACAATTATTTCAGTAAAATGTTAAAAATGTGTTTTTTATAAGATCAATCTTCATTTTTAATACCCATTTTTCCTTGAAAATAGAACAAATATTCCTAGTCCAAAGCCTGACGACGCCTTTGATGCGAATGTAATGTTTAGATGAAAATGCGCTGGGTTTTTAGGTTAGATAATTGTAAATAAAGTCCATACATTAAAAGATGTAATTCTCATAAAAATACTTTTCTAACAATATTACTAGATAGTATAACTTTGCGAGCCCTTACAAAGCTCTGCTTTTTGCTAGTAATTAACAAGCTGTTGTAAAAAAATTAGGTTGTTTTTAATTGATATTAGAATTGATAATAGAGAATAGAATTGAGGACTCGTCTGAAAAACTATTGAATGTGTAGGACAAAAGTTTCATCGAGTTTTTCATGATATATTCAAGCGATTAAAGTCGAAAAAAAATTTTCCTTCACCGAATCAAAATTTTCAAAGCCCCATAACTTTATTAGTTACCCGATTCGAGATATTTTGAAGATAGGAAAGATGGTTGTCTCGTCAAAAGGAAGCTATTCACAAAAATTCAGCTTGTTATTAATCAAAAAAAAGGTTGTTCGTGGGACCACGGTTTAATACGATATTGCTTAGCTCGCTCTGTCCGTAACTGCGCTGCGCTGCGTGCAACAAAAAGCCACACAAAGGCTAGACTAGTCGGATACATCAATATTTGGTCAGCCGACCTAACATGTCCGGCTAAATCCGGAAAGATGACAACCCAGCCCGCAACCTACTATCCGCTTTTTGTTATCTCTTTTCCCCTGGGCTCCTTTGAAGCATAGACCAACTGCCGTTCCGCCAGATCGGTCGGAAAAGACAACCGATTGGGTATATGTACCAGTGTACCACTACCCTCGTGACTACTAAGTGGTAGAGTTCCTCAACGTTTCGCCCGGGTATTTAGTTCCACCCGCCTTACATATTCCTGTCACAATAGTATGCTTGTTATTGTCGCATTCCCGTTTAGAGGGTAAGGCATCCGGTAACCTTACACAAGTGGCAATTATACCTTGCCACATAGCAACGCTAACTATCCTCTTTGATGTCCCTAGACGATGGTTGTCTCTTTTCACAAGGACAGCCATTTGCTTGTTTGCTATCTTATGATATAAAAAAAATAATTACCTCTAAAGAGTATTTTTCATAATCCAACGAATTACCTACTTACTAACAATTAAGTAAAAGAGCATTGTGGCGTATCAGAATTAAGTAAAGGAAAATAGATTTTTTTTGTATACGTATTTTATGTATTTTTTAAATTAATAATCCACTTGTATTCTACCTTTCTTTAACTCATTCTCACTGTTTTAGGTTTGCTGGAAGAAATCTCTTACAGAGATATGCTCGACTTTTGTGGATTTTTATGAATCAACCTTATTACGTGCATGCATTTAGAATAATAAGTCTACATGCATAAATAAATACCCACACACCATACACACTTTGTTTTATATACTGTGTGCATGTTCCACAGGCATTTTGACCTTAGGCTCCCGCACCGTCTCGTCACAAGTATCTCTTCGTGGTGACGATGTGGAACTCACTCTGGAGCCGCAACTCACTGGAGGATTTCAATTTGTGCTAACTAAAGGTAACTGTTTTTTTATTTACATACTAGCTGTTGCCTGCGACTTCGTCCGCGCGGACTTCATTTACTCCGCACTGCTCCTCCCCTGTAGGTGATAGCGTGATAATATGTAGCCTATTCATGCAAAATTTGAAGTAAATCCATGCAGTACTTTTTGAGTTTACCCCGGACAGACAAACAGACAAAAATTCTAAAAACTATATTTTTGGCTTCGGTATCGATTGTAGATCACGCCCCAAGTATTCTTTTAAAAAAATATTAAATGTACAGTTTTGACTTTCCTACGATTTTATTATATGTGTAGATGTGTGTAGGTATAATATAACAACAATAAAAATATTATATCAAGCAACCTGAAATGAAGATATGGGTGATTCCATTCTAACTGTGATATTCAATGTCCTGTATTGTTTGTTCTCACAGGTCATTAATTAATAATTAATTTATGAAATTTTTGTGCTTATTGGAAAATTATAAACATATTTCAACATTATTTTCATATAAAATAACTTGCCACTTACAGAAAACTTACAATATATCACTTAAATGTCAGTACCGTGTCATGTCCATTTCTACAATTTATTTATAAATTGTTAGTTTTTTGTCGTAATAAATGATTTAAACTAATTACTTCATAAATTCTAATGTTTACGACAAAAAAAAACTAACAATTTATAAATAAATTCTAGAAATGGACATGACACGGTACTGACATTATATCACAGTTAGAACGGAATCACCCATATATAGTGCCGCTAGTGGTACTCAGTCATTACCTTACGTCGAAAAAATACGGAAAATCGGTACACGACACGAAATACGAAGAAGTAGGGGCAGTTAGTTGCTATCCGATTCGCTGCATAGGTATAAAGTAGGTTTGTTTGGGTGCCTACACTTTATTATTTATTTTCATTTTATGGGACCGGATATTAAGCGAGTAGATGGTTATCTTGATGGAAAGAGTTGACCATCGCCTACAGACACCAAAGACATTAAAGATGCGTTGCTAGACGTAGCGAGGTTGAAAGGGCACATGCAAAAATTTACCGGCTACCTTACCCTCCAAATCGGAACACGAACAGCAAAAAGCATCAACGCTATTGCGACAGGAATAGGTAAGACAGAACCGACACGTTGCAGAACTCTACTACCTAGATGGTAGTCACGATGTTAGTGACACGTGTCAACCTTATCTCACCTTTAACGAAATGCCTAACAATAAGGCAGTTGATCTATTAAAAAATCGAAAATTCAAAAAGTTTCTCTTTCCATCAGAAGAGTCATTGGCTTGTTTATTATCTTATGATAAAAAGTATTCCAATATGACAAAAAAATGGTCGAGCAATTCCAATGTATTTTTTCAATTTTCTGGTAAAAACAACATTCCTCGCGATTGGAAATTGAAGTATTTTAAGCTTAGAGAAGTAATAATACACGTAAGTATCTATTATTATGCCCTAATATCAAAATTTAAAGCAAAAAATACAATTTTATATTATCCGAAACTCGCGGAAGGTATGTCAGTCAAACCCACACCCGTTTTTTTGTAGAGAAGACCCAGCCCTCCCTCCCCCCGACAAGAGTTATTTTTCAGTTACACACCCCTGAAAAATAGCTCTATATGCGCCAATACTATTCTATCTTTACGAATACTATTACTATCTTTACGAATTATATCAGTTGTCAAACTTATAAGAGATTTTATTGTTTAGTCTCTGGTCGAATTTCGACTACAAGGAGATCACTATAGTGCATATTAATAAACATCCAGAAACACTAATATATACAAACTCATCACACTAATGTTTGTTCCTACCTAAATGGAAGCATGTCGAACTGAGTTTCTTCCGCCGGATCTTCTCAGTGTGTGCCCGCGTTTCGATGCGGTAGTAATTTAAAAGTTTTGACTCGTCAAAAGCACCTGTAAAGATTTATTTGTAAGTATAAAGAATTTTTTGAGTTTGATTTTGAACCCGAGCCCCATTAATTGCCTAATCAAGGTCGCTAACCACTCGACCAACAAGGCAGTCTATGATATTGTTTCATTTGTTTATTTGTGATATTCGTTTTCAGATACAGAAAGAACGGTGTACGGTCATATCGGGCGCACTCTGTACTCGGTGTACACCGCGGAGGAGACGGACACCGGCGTCCTGCTCAGGATCGGCAGCGCGAACCTTACTGTGGACACCTTTTACGACAGCGCTGCAGACGCCAGGGGGGTCAAGTTCCGATGGAACTCCGAGGATCCGATCCGGTTTGAAGACTGCTTTGATTTCGGTAATATTTTAGTACAAGAATTTTCTACAAGATCTCAAGCAAGCTCATTTGCTACAAGATCGACATACTCGTATTCCCAAAATTGACGGTTTTTGAGTTAATAACACATATAAAACGTAAATAATTTCACAATTATGTCATTATAGTATTGTATCTTTCATTTAGTTGACTTGCGACATTAATTATAGCTCTCCTGTAAAATGTTTTTTTGAGAAATGTCGACGTTGCCGCTAATGAGCGATATTAAAAACGAATTGCCCAAGCGTGACTGAATAATTAAAAATTGCATTTATATATTTTAATTATTAAAGTGCATTTCTGCACAGATTATTTCAGCTGATAACTAATATGTTTTTTATCTGAATTACTAATGAATCATCGATTCCAACAATCCCAAATGCATAATTGCAAAAAAGAGCCAATGCCAATGATACTCTTACCATTAATTACTAAAACAGTATTCAGGATGTAATCTGAAATTTTTGCACCATAAAATTCTTTACATTTTAGGTACAAAACATTGGTACGGCGGTCCGATGCAAGTAAATCAATTATATCCAATCGAAAAGGCTGAACGGAATTACTCAGCGTATATCACCACGGAAAACGACAATGGCGCTATTATGGAAAGATATTGGCTCAACTCTGCTGGAGAATATATATATGTTCACCCTCAAGTACCGCTCTTCGTAGATTATAAACAAATTCACCCAAACCACATTTGCTTTGGAGCTCAAATTGTAGAACCATATTCTACAAGACGGAATCATACTGAACTCTCTTACGATATCTGGTTCCTTTCGGATGTGAAAACAGCACATAAACATGCTGTCGCAAATTACTTGGGCAAACCATCAGGTCTGCCAAACTTTAGAATGGTCCAGCATCCAATTTGGTCTACTTGGGCTCAGTATTCTTATAATATAACTGGAGAAAAAGTTATGGAATTTGCTAATCAGATTCGTGCACATGGTTTTAATGATTCTCAACTGGAAATTGATGATCTTTGGGAAGTTTGCTATGGGTCACTGGAGGTCGATACCAATAAGTTTCCAAATATAACGCATTTGGTAGAAGAACTTAAGGCTTTAGGATTCCGAGTGACAATATGGATACATCCATTTATAAACAGCAATTGTGAGCCATGGTATTCTGAAGCATTGAATAATGGGTAAGTTGAATAATCTTTTAATTGATGAATTGGTTTTGATATTAGAGAATATTTTTTATGTCACAAGATGGCAAACAAGCAGATGACTCTTCTGATGGAAAGGGACAACCATCTTCTATAAACATCAAAGATATTAATAGTGCCTTGTTATCTTTGTAGCGTGGGTCTTAATGCTACATGCTTAAGTTTACCGACTTCCTTACATGACCGTGACAAGCAATGGTTCCGGAGAAATAGTAAATGCGAGTTGGGTACCTACTGTTGTTTTACTGTGTTAAAAACTAAAGACAGTTATCTGTTATGTTTCAGGTATTTAGTATTAGATGAAAATGGAAACCCAAATGCTAACTGGTGGAACACAAACGGGTCTGTGCCCGGCCTGGTGGACTTCACCAACCCAGCCGCAGCGGAGTGGTGGTACGACCGCGTTAGGAAACTACTTGACACCCACAACATTGATAGTGTGAAGTTCGATGCTGGTGAAAGCGGCTACTCACCACAGGTTAGAATTGTAATACTTCTGTTACGAGTTTATAGTTCGATATTATATAATAAAATACCAGACAAGCACTGACGCTATTGTAGCAGGAATAGATAAGGCAGTCCCTTGTGGAAAAATTTCTCGGATAAAAGTAGGTAAATAACTTACAAAGTGAAAGTAACAGTTTATGAATGTTTATTTTTATTTAAAAAGTCGAAAAAAGTCTTACAAAGTCGGAAAAACTCTGAATTTGATATAAAAACTCGGAGTAATTCCAAAATTTCGGACTCTTCCAGAAGAGTTATTCAGTGTTAATAAATCTTTCTGCCGTGCAACGTTTATGGGTACTAAAAGAAATATATTAAAAGTTATTAATACTACGAAAGTGTAATAAAGGGGAAAAAAATATAACTAATACTTCCCCGGTTTTCCGTTTAAGAATTTGAAACTTTCTTCTTTGTTTAAAAAAAGGTTACCGTTACTGTCGATCAATATTATAAACTTTGTCTCTTCAATTTTTGATAATTATTATTAAAATCTATTATATCACAACGTTATTTGCCAATTTTTATTTTATTGTACTTTTATTACATAAATATATTTATAAATTAAGTAAAAATTAAAACAGCTGATCTAATTAGCTTTTGACAGGTTGAGTCAGTGTTGCCAGAGAAAAAGTCAATCTTTCGTCCTTAAGAGCATGTGTCAGAGGCCTAGTAGCATATCAAAGCAGTCAAGAATAACGACGTTAATAAGTCGGCGATTGCTAAACATCTACAGCTGTAGTCGGGCCGTAATCACTGGATGGAATTTCATAGGCCACGCGTATTTTCGACAGAACGCCATATTACATTCCACGGCTAGTGAAAGAAGCCATTGAAATCAAAAAACATCCAAATTTCAACCGGGAAGACGCACGTAGTACGTCCTTGATAAGTTTTCTTGGCACGTATTGATTTTTGAAAAGCTGTATATTTTGGAAACGATGATCGATTTGATCTTTCAAATGGCATTCAATTCAATTTAAATATTGCTTTAGCTAAAAAATCGGTAGGTTAAAAAATTTCGAAGCAATGTCAAAAAAACATTTTCGTCTATGATAGATCCCAAACAAATTTACCGATTTTTATCCAATTAACGGTACTTGGCGCAGTTTTTAAAGGAGAAACGATGATAAGATTTTGAAGTCAATCGGTATATTAGCCTGAAAGTTATTTCCAAAATATTAAGTAACTTTGCTAAAGAAAGCGTAATTTTAATATTTGAAAAGTTGTAACCTTTGAAAATAAGGTTCGGTTTTGATTTTTAAAAGGGCATTCGACGTAATTTTTATAGTATTAAAATATCGTAGAATACCAAAAAATAATTGGTTGAAATATTTCGAAGTTATGTCGAAAAAACACTTTTTTCAAAATTTTCGTCAACGATTACTTCCAAACGAATAAACTGATTTTGAGGCAATTTATGCATTAGATGTATTTTTTTGAGGAATATAGTTTTTGTACTCAATCGGTACATACGTGGTACCAGACCCGGGCGAGACCATGTTGAACTTTACCACCTAGTATCCACGATTGTAGTGACTCGCATAGCCAATCGGTTGCCTTTAAAGTAAACAACATGCCAGGCAGAACGGCAGTTGGTCAATTCTTCAAAAGATTCCGGGACCAACACGGGGAAATTGCCCGAGATATAAAAAAATTGAGGATTGTAATTCTTCAGATATTATCTAGGTACTTAAAAATTCGGTGTGTCTGTTTCAGTGGTCCTACCATAGATTTCGGGGTTCTTTATTCGAATAAAAGTATCATTACGCCCGTTTCCCTTGCATGGTAGGCAGAGTTAACCGAACTTCTATTGACTTTCTTCCAATTCACCGCGATTCACCGGTTTGTCGGTTGGTGAGATAAGTGGTGATCCCCATCACCGCAGGCTATTAACCTAATAACGATTATCGACTAGTTTAAAGTTTGCGTTTGAATTAGTATTGTTGAAACTGATGTGATAAGCAAATAATTTGCTTCCTTAGAGGTTATCATTATACAATTTTAAATAGTTGAGTTTTATTTTGAAAGTGTTCTTTACTGTAACGCTTTTTTACGGTTTCACTATAATCAAACTCCAACAGATACCAGTACAACAAGGTGAGATTGACCTCCATCCTCACAACATCGTCGATGCCTACGTCAGGACCTGCGCTCGCTTCGGCGACATGATTGAAGTGCGATCAGCATTCAGGTACTTACACTATATTATTTTACAATACGATGACATCACACGAGAGTGGAAATGAGATCTTCTTAACCAAAGGATGGTACCAATGCAAGCTAGAGACTTTAGGAACTGTAGGATTTTAAATGCTGATGATTTTATAAGAGTTTTATAAAAGTTGAAATGTTTACCGATATTTCCCAATATCGTCTTTCCACAATGACAATTATCTCAGCGCACTACACTACTTATATGTGTTTTTTGCTTAACACTTAACATTCGCACTCGCACTCATCAAAATGTAAATGGGGCCTACAAAGCAACGGCGTAGCTATGCAAGTAAGAGCCCTGGGGCAAAAATGAAACTCTGGTCTGTTTAAACTTATTAGTCTAAAAGAGTAAAACTATTTCATCGTTGGCTTCTGTAGCCCTCCGACAGCAACGCCACTGATAACTTTCGCCTAAAAACACTAAAGAATTCAATGGAATGCCAACTATGTGGCCCAAAGATGGAAACGACATTATCATTTGTGTGGCAAAGATAACCGGAAAAGGACTGTGTATGGACGGAAAAGCACTGACCATACTACGACAGAAAAAGTGCCAGACCAGAGCAAAACGTTGCAGAACTCTACTGCCTTAAAGAAACGACAATAGTCAATAGTTTGGTGTTGGTTTTATACGTTTGGTGTTTGTTGTATATTTACTGTGAAGGTTAACCGCAGCACCACGATGGTTAACTGACAAGATCATACATAATTTCAGGACCCAAGATCTTCCTATTTTCGTTCGCATGGTAGATCGAGACTCCATCTGGGGTCTCAACAATGGGTTGCCCACCATCGTGACAACAGCCCTCCAAATGAACCTCAACGGTTACCCACTGGTGCTGCCAGACATGATAGGAGGTAACGGGTACAATCTCAATCACGCACAGGCTGATCTGCCCACCAAGGAGCTGTTCATCCGTTGGGTTCAAGCAAACACCTTCTTACCAGCGATGCAATATTCTTTTGCTCCTTGGGATTTTGACAACCAGGTTAGTATTCTATATACTATTTTTCTGGGTTGGTCCGAGCCTCTTTTGAAGAAAAGACCATCTGCCCTTCAACCAGGAAGTTTGTAAAAGGCAAACTATTGGCCTAATATTGACCATCATGGTTAACTAAGTGGTAGGAATCTGCAACGTTTCGCCTAACGTTTACGTTTTCCTGCCTGTCACACAGACGCTAGTCTGTGTGACTTACGCATGTGGCATTACCATCGCGGCATATGAGCAGGTTACCATCCTCCATTAACATATTTGGTGTTTATAGGCGATAGTTATCTCTTTCTGTCAGGAAAGTCTGCTTCTTTGATCTGTTATGACGTAAAAAACTCATACATTCAAATACAATTTACGTATGTACATTGATTCACATTCGCACATTACAATACCAGTGGTGTTACACGTACAAGGTCATCGGATACCTTACCCTTCAAACCAAAATACAACCCTGATAAGTATTATCGCTTTTCTGCCATGAATAGGTAAGGCAGGGTATCGAATAAGAGATTGCAAAAACCTACCACATAATAACCAGAAAATAAGGGTCTAATTATCAAACCGAGAAAAAAATGTTTCTTCTGATGAAGAGAAACAATAATCAGCATCACAATAATTTAAATGGTGGGATCGACATCCGTCTCACTAAACGAGATTCGCGGTGAACAGGACTATATGTTAGTAGTGAGGCTTATTTATCGTAACAGATACGAATCACAGGTATTCGTAAATACTAGATAACAATTGTTCCTATAATATCAAATATCTGTTGAAAAATATCAGTCACAATACTGAATCACAATCTGCACTACGTTCTTCAGTCACAGTAGGTACTAGGTACCTACTCAATAACAGATATTCGTGTTACCTGTTCTTCGTATGTATTAGTCTCTCTCGCTCACACCCGCTTAATTGAATCTTGCTAAAACGAGAAGCACCTAGTATTTATTATCCGAAAATTCAAATAGTAATCTTTTATAACAAAATATCTTCCTAGAATAGTGACAACTATTTCTAGTCGTATAATCTGTTATCTGTTCCTGTTCCTAATTTTCAATTCGGAAACACTGCAAGAATACTTCTAACGATATGTTGAAATATTACGTCCTTTTGTAGGTATGTAAAAACAAAAAGGTCGATCTCAATTATTTGCATAAAATTATCAATATAGGTACTCGTATAAAATCTAAATAATGGTAAAATATTTTTTTCTTCGTAGTAAAATTACTACAGGAATTATTTGAAAGTTCGAAACGTTTATATAATAGCGCGTTTCCGAACGTCTTTGTTAGCATTGACGCCATTGGCTACAAAATGTTCAACGTAACTACGACTTTATGACTTAACTATTAAGGCGATATTAATTAGACACCCAGGTCATAACGTTTCTTTGGTAATTTGTTTTCTATCTCGTTTTTCGGATTATGTTCTTTCGATTTCGTTTTGAATTTACTGAGCGAAAACAAAAAATTGTTTTGTAAACAAAAGGTTTACTAGTGCGAATAAAAATACTTAGTAGGTATTCATATTCTTTTTGTATATATAGGTAATACATTAAGCAGTTCTGATAGGATATATTTAGCTATTAAATTTAAATAATTTAGGTTTAAGTTGTATAAAAGTTTTTATAATATTAGTTCAGCAAAATGGCAAATGTAAATAAGAAAAGACAGTGTTGTGTGTGTGTGGGACTATTTAGTAGATGTAACTGGGCACTATGCGAGCTGCAATATATCTATCTAAGGCTTAATTACCTTTTAATCATCCGTATTTGCAAAAACATATGAATAAAAAGCATACCACGGTTCGGGTGATTAGCAGAACTGGTACCTAGTTATATTTATTATAATGTTTTTTTTTTAAATATTGCTTCGACATTTTTCAACCTATCGGCTGTCAATTATGTAGCTAAAATAGAACTTTAGATCACAAAAATTAAATTGAATGCCATTTGAAAAATCAAAATTGATCATCATTTCCAAAATACCTACACGGGTTTTAAAAAATCAATATAGCCTACTGTGATTTTTAACTATCTATGTAGATGTTTGAACTAAAAAAATATATTATTATGCTAATAGTTTTTACTCATTTTAGCTTAAATACCGCATATTTGCGGGAAGTTTCAGGTATGGCCTGCAGGGTTAACCGTTTACACATTTTTTAAGATTATATCAAACAATAATCAACTAAAGTAGGGCTAATTTAAAAGGTCATATTTGTCAGATCTCAAATCTAGGAATGTGAAATGGGATCTAAAACGCAGTAGCTCCATATAAACTTGTACGTGTCTGGCATCTGCCAAATGTCTGCTTGGAAAAATAACAGGCTGTTCTTTAATAACAGATAATGACATCTGTTATTTTTCAGTAACAGTAACAGGATCAACAGATATCTGATTCGACCTGTTATAACCCAAGACTTATATGTTCACTCTGTCTCACACTATGTGGGCTATCACTAGGCAACTAGCGTGATCATATTCATTTCGCATATATTACGAAAATGTTAAGAAATCAAAAATTTTTTATTAAATTATTTTTTTCTAAGTTATATTGACGTGACGACAATCGTTAAGCTACTACGGAAACGCGGCTAAACCTTGAAAAGGTATGGCGAAAGAAATTCACTTTTCAGAGACAATTGAATTCCGGTTTTCTGCTATGAATATTGAGTGAAGAATAAAGATGTAATGGAAAAACATCGACTATAAAATTAGTGCAAAAAATAGCATCAAAGAAATACCGACAAACAATAGACTTGTAATATATACTCATTTAGTGACAATTTAATTACTATCTACAGTCTTCAGAAAATACGCTTTGATAAAAAATAATAAAAAATACCTTTAAACAAGCAATTACTATACACATCACTACATAGTATAAAACAAAGTCGCTTTCTCTGTTTGTCCCTATGTCCCTATGTCTCTATGTCTCTATGTCTTTATGTCCCTATGTCTCTATGTAAGATTTGAGCATAGATACATCCTATGCTTAAATCTTTAAAACTACGCAACGGATTTTAATGCGTTTTTTTTTAAATAGATAGATTGATTCTTGAGGAAGGGATCTTAGATTGATTCTTCTATATAAACCTTTCCAATATTCCTACGGGAACAAAAGATACGCGGGTGAAACCGCAGGCAGGTCGTTAGTATATAATATATAATCTGAATCTCAGTAAAATTTAGTATACAATGGGTTCGGAGGTGATACATCGATCTAGCTAAGTTTCACTTTTAGAAAACGTAGTTCTACCAAAAAAGAAAAACCGAACAAAGCTCGGTCATCAAGGTAGGTACTCATAAATTTAAATGTAAGACTGCAACAAATTACTTCGATTTCCTATATCTCTGAAACTTTGTATTGGATCTTTGCCAAATTTAACTGGGTTCGAACTCTTTGTAGTAGAAAATATATTTTTTAATCTTTTATAAATGTTTGAGTTCTGAGGGACATAAAAAATGCAACCGAAATGAGACAAATACAAGCGGAAGTCAGATGAGAAACAATATCCTATTAGTTAATTGCCGAGAGTGGCGCATCTAATGTCAAGGTCATTGATTAGAAGACGTACGGCCAGTTCATTTGTAATTCTTCCGTGTTGGTCTGGGTTTCTTTTCAAGGATCAACATCTAATTTCCTGCCAGGCAGTTCGTAAAAATTGAACAATTGACCAAAACTGTCACTCCCACCGTTAAGTTGTAAAGCTCTGCAACCTCTCGTCTTGGTTTGAACAACTGCCATATTTGTCAAAAGCTTCAATGCTTCTCATTGTCGTGTTCCAGTTTATAAAGTAAGTAAACTTATGCATGTGGCATTTCAAACCGCTACATGGATGACAACCGATCATTTTTTTTCGAAATGTCTAATACAGTTGACCTTATGAGTCTTTACTGCGTCACCGGACTGTGGGGTGAGCAGAGTGCTCAGCCAATTTAAATTAAAATTGGGGCTATATAGTTGACAAGAGTTGACAGTGATTCAGTTTAAGTATCTAGAGCATTGGATCTGTGAGGATATGACAGATAATGCGGACATTGAACGCGAGCGCAGGGCGTTGGCGATGAAGGCGAACATGCTTGTCCGTAGATTTTCACGATGTACCAGGGACGTAAAGATAACATTGTTTAAAGCCTACTATCAGAATTTCTACACGTGCAGTCTATGGATGCGGTATCCGCAAAAGTCTTACAGTGCCTTGCGTGTTCAATATAATAACGCGTTTAGGATGCTAATGGGACTACCTCGATTTTGTAGCGCGTCAGGTATGCTGGCTGAGGCGAGAGTGGACGGTTTTACTGCGATTATGAGAAAACGCGTAGCCTCCATGTTGCGTAGAGTCCGAGACAGTACCAATAGCCTCCTTATGCAAATAAGTGACAATTTCCAGTGTTCTGTGATCAAACACTGGAATTCGTTACATACGGGCTCAAGGCCTGCTATGTAATTAAAACGAATACATATTTAAATTATCATTTAAATTAAAAAAATACTAACATAGTTCATAAGTTTATATGTATTTCTGTTTGATATGTTTTAAAAATTTCTCTGGATGTTATATCTGTTGAATAAATGAATTATTATTGTCAAATCCCTCGACGACAGAATAGTGTTGTAGGTTAACATCCTTAGTTCTTAGGGTTCCAAAGTAAACCAGGAACCCCTGTAGGAACCCCTATAATTCCGTCCTTCCGTCCGCACGATAGCTCAGAGATCCTTAGCACTAGAAAACTGTGATTTGGCAAAAGTATACATATTAGTCTCGCCAGCAAAATGGTAACATAAAATCTTAAAAATATTTTTTCTCCGGGTAGCTCCCTTACATGTAAAGTTACTTACAATGTTAACAACTTACATGTTCATTTTTTTCTCACGTACCCCATTTGTGGAGTATCGTTGGATACGTTTTAAAAAAATATTGTATCTAACTCCCTCCCGCTTACAAAGGTCCCTTGACTCCGTTTTTAAAATATTAAGTTTTTAAGTGCTATTTTTTGTTAGAGTCAAGTGTGCCCCCCTCCCCCCCATGCAGGTGGTTGGTTTTGGTGGAACTATCACCGCTTAGAAGGCTTTAAAAGTTTTTGAGTAATAGTCAACCAACTTATAAAACGTATTTAGAGAAGGCGGTATAGGCGGTGAATCTGTGGTGCGGATATATATTTGTCATTGACGTTGAATACCTTAAATATTCCTAATACGAAACTGTTAAAGTCCTCTTCTTAGTACGTATTATTGTGATGGGCAACTACGGAACCCTACAATGCGCGTGGCCCGACACGCACTTTACCAATTTTTATAAAAGTTATCTGCCTCTTTCCATTAGGATATTCATTTGTCTATTTGCTACACTACTATATAAAAAATTAAGAAATGAAGGAGCAGTATGTTGTAGACGGTGGAAATAAGCAAGAAGTACACGGATCTGCACGCGATGTACGCGGAGGAGATATACTCGGCCATGCAGGCCGCCGTGGACGAGGGCGCGCCCGTCACCGCGCCGCTGTGGTGGCTGCAGCCCAGCGACGAGGACACGCATGACATATGGGATGGTATGCATTCACTGCTTCACTAGTTTGCTCCATCAAGTTAGCATTGCATCACATCTTAATACACAAAACAATAGGATAATTGACTAAATTTGGAACTCTTCAATAATTTGTCTTATTAGGTATATACCTATATTTATTATTAGGTAAATTTATATACAACTTAGTACTACCTATACTAAGTTTATTGGAATATTGGATTGTTCTGTGTGTTCCCCGATTACTCAAAATTTTTTTTGTTTGAAATGGTATCAGGCGGTCCTATTATTCGGTCAGGATTTGCCAATAGGAATCTGGGAAAGTCGAGAAAACTCTTCAAATATTATAAGTTGTTGCATTTTACTGCTATTAAATTATGATATGTATGTAGAATTATATGGTAACTAGTCTATATGTATAGTGTATATTATATTCCAGAATATCTACTCGGAGAAAACATCCTAGTGGCGCCAGTGTTCACGGAAGGCGCTATCACCAGAGACATCTACCTCCCAGCTGGTATATGGTTCGAAGAAGGCGACCGAAACAGAGTTCACGAAGGCCCCACTTGGCTGAGGAATCACCCAGCGCCTTTAGACGTACTCCCTTACTTTGTGCGAGACAGAGATAACGTTCCTGATGCTTCTTCAGCCTTATCAATCTCTGGGCTTCTAGTGGCTTTGGGGATTATTGTAGCATTATTTTAAGTAAATAAATAATAAGCCTGTATGGATAATTTATTTGTTTTAGTTATTAAAGAAATGAAATAATATTCAACATTTTTTTATTCAACTTCGATAAAACCCTTGCTGTATGTATGTTTATATGCTCCGGCACTTGCTAACTGATTAGGTATTGAAAAAGTTAAGGGATACATCGATGACGTCACAGAATAAATAGGTTTATGGAACACACTAGAGAACATACTAGTGATAAACTAAAAAAATCAAGAATAAATTGAACTAAGATTCCGTTCATATTATTATTCTAAGTATTCTATATTCATTTGACTTCAAACGAGCAATGCTTATCCAAATGACATTTAATTCAGTGTTTGAGTTAATAAATGCAGTAAAATTTTTCTTATGTCAAAAACAATATCAATGAAAATTCGCCTAACATTCAGTGAATGGGTAACTGTAGGAATTAACGTTAGTAGAAGGCGATTACATGACCTTTATGAAATTCCAATAACGTCGTTAAGACTATAGGGAGACAGGAAGAATAAAAATATGTGCTCGTGAAATTGAATTGGAAATGTATGGCAATATAATACAGAATGATATCAAAATTGTTGAGGCTTTTAAATAGTTTTTTTTAAAAACCTTTTTTGAAATACTGTTACAACTCAAAACCTAAATGTATCTTCTAATTTCACAAATTATCTTTTAAAAAATAATGTACCAGAGTGAATGTTTTCTTATCAATTTTATTATTTTAATTACATTTAAAAGAAAACATGCACTCTGAAGAAGAGATAATAAGAATATTTAAAACATTACACATGAAAAGTAATGCAGACGTATGGGGTCACTCGATTAAGATTATCTATATCTATATTCTATATACATATAATAAAATCGTAGGAAAGTCAATACTGTAGGTACATTGAATATTTTTTTAACCGAATACTTGGGACGTGATCTGCAATCGATATCGAAGCCAAAAATATAGTTTTTAGAATTTTTGTCTGTTTATCTTTATGTATGTCCGGGATAAACTCAAAAAGTACTGCAGGGATTTACTTCAAATTTTGCATGAATATTACTAACAGGTCGGGTCAACATATAGGTTACATAATATCACGCTATCACCTACGGGGGAGGAGCTGTGCGGAGTAAACGAAGTCCGCGCGGACGAAGTCGCGGGCAACAGCTAGTAAATAATAAAATTGACATTATTGCCTCAAACTTAGATATAATATTTAATAATTGCACTAAATGTGGGGGTTTTCAGGATATGATGAAATATACTAAAATCATACCTCTATATAAATCAAGTTCAACTACAGATCCTACAAATTATCGCCCTATCTCAGTGTTGCCTACGTTTAGTGAGGTTTTTGAAAAAATTGTCTTAAACTATTTGTTGGCACATTTTCATAAACATAAACTACTACATAACCACGGTACATAAGAAATAGATCGGTTTTTCTAGATGCCTTTCCACGATTGATGTCCACGGACGTGAATTAATAAAACATCATAAATTTATGTCTGGGAAAACTCACATAATGCATTTGGAATATTTTGTGATTTATCTAAGGTGTTCAAGCTTCGAATGCGCAAATCACAAATATGAATATATAAAAATATGGCATGGGCGTGCTGAAAACTCAGGCTTAAAAAATACCTCTGGAGTGATTTTATTTCATCGGTAAGTACTAACTCTGCATTTCCGGATGTAAATGCAAGCTACACTGACAACATAAGAAATGCCCTTAAAATGCCTATCCAGTTTATTCCTATGCTGTAAACAGAGCTAGGTATATTATTTAGTTAATAACTCAATCCGGGATCCGACATTATTGTTACCGAGAAAAATTGACATTTTCTCGATATTAATTAACTAATTGTTATGACTAACAAGAAACAGCAAGCGATTTACGACATCTTTACACGAAATCAATATTAAAAACATCAACACGGTATTTATATGCTATCATGAGAAACAAGAAACAACAGTAATTGCGGATGCATTGTTCGTCCGCGTTATTTTAATTGATTACAGATTAAGTTTTATTAAAACAAAAACAAGCCTAGACTTTTATTACATTGATTTTTTTTTCTTAGAAAAAGAAAAAAAAAAAATTAGATACCAGTATTTTAACTAAGCTTAATTCCTGAGCTTGAGCCAAAACAGTCCTCATATCCTTCTTTGCAATATGTATTTTTGTATTTGCACTATTAGATATAAAACTAATTCGTGGGGAATTAATGGAGTCTAACGATAATCAGCGGCCGCTTTCTCCATTGCGACCCAAGGGCTGCATAACCAAGACATTAACTTAAAAATAGAAATAGTGAGAATTTTCAACACAAACACAGTGTTCTCAAAACGATATAATGTTAAGTACTTTAAAGGAAGAGTCTGATTCTATCGGCCTTTTTTCTACTGCGATTCAATACTTACACCTACAGAAATAAATAAAATTGAAGTGTATGTAATATTAAAATAACCGCTTTAAACTAAATTTCTACGAATGTATACACGGTACATACACCAAAATAGCATTTTTTACAATTTTTGTTCGTCTGTCTGTCTGCTTGTTTGTTCCGGCTAATCTCTGGAACGGCAGGACCGATTTTAACAGGACTTTCACTAGCAGATAGCTGATGTAATAAGGAGTACGGTAGACACAGCTAGGCGTATATAAAATAAATAAAAATGGATAAAAATACTTTAATCGAAAATTCGAAACACCTGCGGCTGTTTTGCGAATCGCAAATCAATTTTAACAAGTAATTAATCTGTGTTTAACAGATCATTTCCTTGTTAAAAATAATGGTAAACACATTTACCCTATTTTTCATTACACCACTACATATTATATACTTATTACAGTTTACACACTCATCACAAAACTACATATTAACATCATACACAATCGTACATACAACAAACTGTTAGTAGTATCTAAGTTATACGTTTACTTTATCTCACTCTATACATATAAATTTAAGTTTTTTTTGTTAAATTTCAAATTTGTATTTTGTATCCACTATGTGAGGGCATTGGTGACTTGTGTGGTACTGATTGAACCTACTTCAGGCACCATGTTTCTCACAAAAATGGCAAAATAAATACACCAAGATATCAATTAATTTAATCCAAAAGATGTACCGCTTTTGTGATGAAATAAATAAATAAAACTTGAAAAAATATTGATTGCTTTGTTAAGATTAGTTTGCGTTTTGGAAACCGGCCGTTAGAGATTTAGTTCATCTTTTACCCTATGACATAGGGTAAAAAGGGTCTTAAGGCCTATAGAAATATTTTTTTAATTCAAATAAATTTGTTAGGAATAACAACAAAGAACGAACGAACGAACGAAGAACAGAACAGAATATACAATAGGGACGGAATAAGATTGAAATACTCTACCAAAAAGAGTAGCATTCTAATGGTCAGATCTTCAAAGAAACAGTTATTTAATAGCTTGTATACTGAGCCTTTTCGATTTTATTTGACTGTAAATAATAAACAAGTGTCAAAGTTATAAAATTTAAAAACAACGATAAATCTTCTTCTCCTTTATTGTGCAAATCGCAATAAAGAAAAAGAAGATTTATCACTGTCGCGTTAAATTTTTTGATTATCTTTGAGTCAAATGTTAAATCATTACCATTACTTACTGACGCTAGCGTCTTGGGTATTGCGGGACGAATCGATAAGGCCACCACCACTAAGGTAGGTATTAGGTATTGATGCGCGGCCTTTTTCGAACTGCCTGGTAAAAGATGATCTATCTAATTTAATAAGGGCTATAACAACACGAGATTAAATATAAAAAATATTGTTTGATGTAAATGACAGTTTTAGAAAAAAATTACAGATTATTAACATTCTCCGTAAGGAACGACATATAACGACACACATACCTACCTACTCTTGAAAGTTTTTACCCCTTTTAAGCAAAGTCGGACAAAAATACAGGTTGTTTACGATTCCGTCACTAACCTTCAATACACAACACATGATAGGAAATCAATTATCTGTACCTATCTTTACGAATAAGTGTTTGCCTAGGTCTTAGAGAAGTCTTCTATCGAGATTCCAATATTTCATTGTGGTACGTTCACATAATATGGTACAACGATATTTATTTATTTATCTCATCAATCTGCTACAATCTTTTTCTATACGTTTATATTATCATCAGCGATTTTAAAATTATTTTTATTAACAAACAATGAGGTTCCTCGAATTGTTAATTTTTGACTTTTAAATAATTTCATAAGCACAAAAATACTTTTAAAAATTGTGATGATAAGTATCATATCTTTTTTTATATCCTAAGATAGCAAACAAGCAAATGGCCCTTCTGATGGAAAGAGACTACTATCGCCTATAAACACCAAAGATGTTAATGGTGTGTTGCTATCTTTTAGGGGGCTCCTAATGTCAATTGTCACATGCAGGTATAGGTAAGGCTATGCATACATCTACCACCTTATGATGACCTACCGATGCTAATGACTGATGATGATTTTCGAACTAACTGGCAAAATGTAAAATGGTATATTCTTCAAAGTAGTATCGTCTCGCCTGGGTATATGGTTCCACAACCTTACCTATTTCTTCCGCAATAGCGTTATTGCCGTGTTCCGGTTTGGGAGGTTAGGTAGCCAGTAGACTTATGCATGTGGCAATGCCATCCCGCCATACGGATATCAACATACGATTAACATCCTTGATGTCTATGGGCGTTTGTTTCCCTTTCTATCAGGGGAACCATCTGCTTGTTTGTTATCTTATGGTATGATACAACACGGGGGACAAAAATGGTAAGGTAATTTAATCATAGAGAAATAAAAATTAAATGTAGGTGAGGAATAAAGTCCACTTGTTCTGTAAATCAAAGTATTAACTAAAAGAGACGAAATCGTCTTTACAAGGTGGTCTAATTATTTTTTATTTTATAAGATAGCAAACAAGCAGATGGGTCTCCTGATGGAAAGAGTCAACCAGCGCCTATAGACACCAAAGATGTCAACGGTGCGTTTCTATCTTGAGGCAAGGTTTAATGCCACATGCATAAGTTTACCGGCAACCTCACCGTACAAACCGGAACACGACAGTGGCAAGCACTAACGCTATTGCGGCAGGAATAGGTAAGGCGGTGGTACCAGACCCACGCGAGACAATGCAGAACTCTACCACACTATTAATTAAAACAATACAGTTTATGCGAAATGTCCACCGTCTATAATCAATTACCTTTATAGACAATATAAGTGTTACGTTACACTTGATCGGAGCAGTGACGCAGATCTTCACTCTGGAGGACCACGAGCTGTGGCATCGCCATGCTTCGCGCAATACTAGGTGAGGCTACGTTTGATCCCACATTCCTATTTCATTATTTATTTTACATATTGAAAGAGACAATCATCGCCTTTTATTATTATCGATAGGGAAGCGCTTGACCACGATCTCGCCTGGTGTTAAGCTAAGATGGAACGCGCTTCCCTAGAAGGTACCTGTTCACTCTTTTCTTGAAGATTCCCAGATTGTACTCAGCAAGCATATTCCAGTAAGGGCCGTCTTAGACTATGCTGGGGCCCTTGGGCACACAAGAATTCGGGGCCCTTTTGAAATGTAAAGAAAGCAAATTATACATTATTTTCACTATGAACTGCTTTATTAATCCAATATATTATCATAACACAATAAGTCATTAATGATATTAGTATGTATGCTGCTGTTTTTTTTAAAATGTGACAATAGTTTCTTTAGAGATTTCTGTTGAGCAAAATCTTCTATTAAATCCTTAAACTTTTCTATACTCATAATTGACAAATTACTTAGCCGTTTTTGTAACATTGTTGTTCGCAATTCATTTTTTATACTCTTAAGCTGCGAAAATGCCCGACCATAATATTTTGATATTAAATGTGAGAGAAAATTTCGATCTTTCGGGGTCCTCTGAAGATGGGGGCCCTGGGCACTGGCCCGAGTGCCCTTATGTAAAGACAGTATTGATTCCAGTCCCTTGCGGTTCGAATGAAGAATATCGAGTCGAACCGCTTTGTCCAGGTACGTGGAACGTCCACCATATAGCGATGCATAGAATCTGTACGCCTCGACGATCGATAGAAAAACAGGAATGGCGGAATTATGTTGTGCAATTCCGCAGCGCACTCTCCAAAGTGTATCCAATAAAAAAGCTATAAACTAGCCCCACTGTGGCGAATAGCGAGGCTCTGGAGTTTTTTGCCTACCAGATCATCGTCGTTTATGATCCTCTTGGTACGCCTTCTTATCGCCTCAAATGTCTCCAGCCTACAAACATAAAGATGACGGTGCGATCTTCATCTTATCTTCATCGATATCTTCATCTTAAATCCACATGTTAGATAGAGAGAATTTAGTAAGGAGAAAACATTATAGGAATCCGAGTCAAGAACAACACGGTTTTGTCCATGTTCATCCGTCTGTCTGTCTGGTTCGTTATAGTTTAATACGTGCTGCCTTACCTGACTAAGAAACATAAATTACTTTGCATCTTCGTTAGACTTAGATGTAACTATTCTAGAAAATGCGCACCTAAAACGAAAATTACCAAAATAAAAGGGAAAATGTCTTCATAAAACCGGTCAATATTCCTAGTCGACAACGCGGAATAATATAATATACAAGCTATCTTTCTATGGTTTCAAGTTTTTTTTATATATTATAAGATAGCAAACAAAAATGTGGCTCTCCTGATGGAAAAAGAAACCATCGCCTATTGACAACAAAGACGTTAATGGTGCGTTGCTATTCGTGTGGCGGGATGGCGATGCCACATGCATAAGTCTACCGGCTACCTTACCCTCCAAACCGGAACACGATAATAACAAGCATTGACGCTATTGTAGCAGAAATAGTTAAGACGGTGGTACCAGACCCGGGCGAGACAATGCAGACGTCTATCAACTAATAGCCACAATGGTAGTGACTCGCATAAGAAATCGTCCTATTCCTGCCGCAATAGCGTCAGTGCTTGTCACTGTTATGTTCCGGTTTGGAGGGTAATGTAGCCAGTTAACTTATGCATGTGGCATTAGACCTCGCCACAAGGTAGCAACGCACCATTAACATCTTTGGTGTCTATAGGCGATAGTTGACTCTTTCCAGCAGGAGACCCACCTGCTTGTTTGCTATCTTATAATATAAAAAAAAGTTGGTCAAGTCTAATGGCCAACTCTACCACTACGCCCACTCATTGGCCAATTCAATAAGCGTGCGCTAATAGTCAATTCAAATAGCGCGCACTTTCCCGGCTTCCTGTCACACTACGTTCACACTACGAAATAATCCCATAGGTTGCTGGATTGAAGGATAGCAAGAGGGAAGGTGTTTCTCGCAGAAAAACGCTACTTTTAAATATTATTAGATAGATATCCATGCCGATTAAATCGCACCTCCGATCAAACAGTGCCACAAGTCAAAAAAACGATTCTCGAGTAAAAGTGGTTTAAAGTTGCTCCTGCCAATTTTTTTCGCTTTTCCGGCCAACGCCACTATCGACACTAACGCCATATAGTATCAAATCATTGAAAACACTTATTGTTAGTAGATCACCATTCGAGATTAAACTATGGCATAATACAATAAGTGATTTTTACGATTTTTTTAATTGTTACACTTTTTGAGCGGAGGTGTGAAACGGATACATACGCCTTTCAAGAGAATTTCTTAGTTTCGCAGCGTATACCTTACAATAACATACAGAAATACAGAGTTATACTACTTACCAATGAAATAATATCATTTCAAGGGTAATTCTTAAACCTTCTCATTTCATTTGGTACGATAAAACAGTACAACATGATTTATTTCTATTTTTTCACAATATAATATAACCTACAAATGTATGAAATTTTTGACAGTACTATGAGAGTTTGTTCACATGCGCGGTGACACGTAGGTATCCTTCCTAATGGCGTGTCTAGTAGTATTCATGTGGTCTTTGGGTTGACTAGTAGTTACTGTATCAATAAATATATAATAAAAAGAGATTCGCCGTGTTGGTCCCGGCCTCCTTTGTAGAATAGGCCAACTGCCGTTCTGCCAGGCAGGTCGTAAAAGGCGACCGAATGGCTATCGAGTCACTACCATCGTGGCTACTAGGTGGTAGAGTTCTGCATTGTCTCGCCCGGGTCTGGTACCACCGCCTTACCTATTCCTGTCGCAATAGCGTCAGTGCTTGTCGCTGTCGTGTTCCGGTTTGGAGGGTAAGGTAGCCGGTAAACTTTTGCATGTGGCATTAGACCTCGCCACAAGATAGCAACGCACCATTAACATCTTTGGTGTCTATAGGCGATGGTTAACTCTTTCCATCAGGAGACTCATCTGCTTGTTTGCTATCTTATGATATAAAAAAAAAAAATAACTACATAATAAATCTTAACGACTTTCGTGTATTGATATTTAAAAAGTATGGTCACCGCGCGAATGATAACAGTGTACTAATGAGTCTAGCCATGAGTTTGGCAACTTGCCCTTTGTAAAATTTAATAAGTTAGTGTAATACTATAATTATTCCATAGTATCGTTAATATGTTATTTTATGTCACAGTATTCGCGGCGCTGGTCGCTTGCGTCCTCGGTGAAGTGAGTTTAATAGACAGAACGGACTTAAAACTGCAGCTGGTCAACAACACTCTCGGAGGACTCAGCTTCTCATTAAACAGAAGTAAGTAAATAACTGTATTGTTGAGTTTTTTCGAGGTTTTTCTTGAAATTCCAAACTCTCAGTAGCGGCTCGGAGTGGGGCCGGTAGCAAGGGCGGATCCAGATGGGGTTACCCCTCTGGGTAGGGGTCTAGGTATGGATTTATTAGTATTAGATAAGGATTAATTAAATTTAATAATTTATTTATTTATTAAAGCCTATCATGACTGAACCTCAAATATGCGACCCCCCCCCCCCCCCCTTAACCGAAGATTGGATCGGCCCTTGTATGAGCACGTGGAGTCGTCCGTCCCGGGTATCGCAAGAAATAGTCGATAATCGTTATCAGGTCGATAAAATTCGGCGATTGGGATCACCACTCGTGGTGAACCGAAAAGTATATACCTTCCCCGCAAAAGAACCGGGCGTGATGATATTTTATTTGAGTATATAATAGATAAACACCCAAACCCATAATTACAAAAATGATATGCTCATAACACAAACGCTTGTACCTATTGGGAATCGACCCCGAGCACCATCAATTGCTAGTCAAGGTCGCTAACCTCTCGACCAACGCGGCGGTTATGTTATTTTATATATACACACGGATATTATTTTTAAGGTATTAATAATTTATTTTTCAACTTTAGATGGAGTCACCAAAATTATTTCTATTCTGGGAAGACAAGCTGGAGAAATTGTGAGCATAACCAGAGACGACGACATAACGATTGTGTACCCAAACTCGACTACCGTGACGATATCCGCCACTGAAGTCACCGGGACAAGACGCGGACAACTTATATCAGTGAAATGGAAATCACCGAAAAATGTGAAGCTCGAAGATTGCGTCAATCTGGGTAAGGTTACTTCTATGAACAACTTATAGAATGGAAACACGTACAAGCAAAGCAGTTATCAACAATTAACTGAACCAAACTGAACATTCAAAATGGCTGAACTTGTCAGCATAAGTGAGAGACATGAGTAACAACATAATGTAACCCGCGAAAATACAAATTTCGCGATACTTTTTGAACACACCTCGTTAAAACGGCAGAACAATGTTTGGCAGGGTCAGCTAGTAATCAATAATTATATTTTAGTGTCTCAGTTATCAGTTAACGAGACTAACGAACAGCAATTGATTGATTGATATATAGATGGTAATTAGTGAGATTAAATAACGAAACAAGATCTTAAAGCAGAATAAAGTTTCTATCCCTATGATATCAAAGTATGGTGTCAAACACTACTGGTGTCAAAGTATAACCCTGGTAAATTATTTAAATAGTTCAAAAGGTATAGTCCTGCTACGGTTTGAAGTACAGTAAGTTGTAACTGCTAAAATTAATAAATTAATGTAGTTTAAAAACAGGAAACAAGCTCACTACGTTATATATCATCTACAAAAAGGGACCTTTTTTTAAATTTTGATCTTTATAAATTTTTTAACCTAAAAATCTATAAAGATCAAAATTTAAAAAGGTCCCTCGGAAATCCAAATTTAGTGGACGTAGGTCTACAAAAACGAATAACATTCAAATTGTTAATACTTGTAGTTACTAATGAATTTCCACTATATTTTAGCTTCAAGCCACTGGTATGGCGGCCCTCAACAAAAACGCCAATACTGGCCAATAGAAAAATTAGTTCTGCGTGAGTACTCTTACATCCCAAAAGAAGCCGATAACTGTGGTATTGCAGAACCTTACTGGCTCAGCTCGGAAGGAACCTTCTACTTGATAAACAGGAATGTCCCGTTATTTGTTGATCAAAACGTTTTAGAAAAAAATACAGCTTGTTTTATAGCACAGGTTAAAGCACCTTACTCCAGTAAAAGAGATGAAAATATTTTGGAGTATAATATTGGTATCTTCGATGATGCTCGTAAAGCGCACGAATATGCAGTAGAGACATTCTTCAAGAAACCATCCGGTTTGCCCGATGAAAAGATGATAACATATCCGATTTGGTCGACTTGGGCGAGATATAAGAGAAACGTAAACCATGATGTGGTTTTAGCTTTTGCTGATGAGATTAATAAAAATGGTTTTCCAAATAGTCAATTTGAAATAGATGATTTGTGGGAAGTCTGCTACGGGTCACAAACGGTAGATGAAAATAAGTTTCCTAATATGAAGAACACGGTCGATAGACTTAAAGAAAAAGGTTACAGAGTTACTGTTTGGACGCATCCATTTTTGAACAAGGGTTGCGAGCCTTGGTACAGTGATGCGAAAGACAAAGGGTAAGATTATCCTTGTTTTAAATATCTCCATTATATCAATATCTACAACTATCCATGCCTGTTTTCTAAATATATCCGAACTTATAATTTCACTAGACTGAATTAAAAAAAAAGTATCTTCACGCCCATATCCCTGAAGGTTAGACAGAGGTACAACAAGTGCACCCACGATTAGGCGAAGATACTTGGTCCCACAAATGTGATAGGTGGCAAGCCTATCGCCAACTGGGCACTTTCCAATCCCGGGCAACTTTGTGTTTCTCAGAAAACTGAAAAAACACTTTTTTTTCAAAGTACCCGACCCGGGAATCGAACCCGAGACCTCATGTGGTCAACGCCAACGCTGGACCACTAGACCACAGAGAAATGAAATTACGTGAAATACTTTAGGGAAAATATATTCTAAAGATAGGTACATTACTTAATGTTATCCCTAAAATATAACGTCAAACTTAAAATTGCTTTTATAACAATAACTTGATTTATATTTGCAAAGTATTTGCGGAAATTACCTTACCGTCGGCAGCCTGAAATACATCCACTGAAAATTATTTTCTAAAATTATTGCTAAAGGTAAGATCGATTTTTCATGTTTTGTCACTAATCAGTAGGTAATAGGTATAGCTAAGGGAGTGAATATTCTGTACGGTAGTACTATTAGGTATTTTGAGGTAAAGTTCAGTTTTGAAAATGAAAATAAGAGACTCTGGTTATACTGAACTCATTTTGGTAAATATTTCTTACCATCCACCATTTTAGGTACTTAGTGACATCAGAATCAGGGTCAGTAGAAACAAGCTGGTGGAATGACAATGATACCACTACCGCTTACCTTGACTTCACCAAACCAGAAGTTCAGCAGTGGTACACGGAGCGGTTGCAGACTCTTCAAAGTTCTTACGGCATTGACAGCTTCAAGTTTGACGGTGGTGAAACAAGTTGGTCTCCTCAGGTAATACTTTACGTTATGACAAACTAATCACGAACTAAATAAGCTTTGGACATATTTTTTGCATAAGATACAAAACAATTAGCTATCCTGATGATCAAAAATAACCACCCAATAGTCAATACAATCAAAAACAGTACATTTTGTGGGATAAAAATAAATGCCTGTACTAACTCTGAATAGAGTTAAGAATAGTGATATGTTGACCAAACAAGAAATAAAAAACCTGTTTAACAAATTTTATGCGAATTTTCCAAGTCGTTGCAATATTACATCCCCTTGTGAGTCCAAGCTCCTTTTATACAATAGATCATCTGCATTCCTACCTGGTGATTCGTAAAAGGTGACAGTTAGCAAAATTTGTCACTACACTCGTGACTACTAGGTGAAAAAATTCTTCAATACCCGGGTTTTATACCATCACTTTACGTTTTCAATTAGCCAGTATTCACGTATAACCATCATTTAGACATCAAAGATGTTAATAGTGCGTAGCTGTCAATGTGAAAGAGTATTACATTTTATGGCACATGAATAAGTTTACTGGTTATTTTACTGTTCAAAATTGAACACGACAGTGACAGCGGTCGTGTAGCGGCCGTGTGCAATGAAACCCTGGCACCCCCTAATGGGTCAAAGACGATGATCTTAGCTGTCTCAGGGAACGCCGCAGCGCCCTATAGGTTAAGCCGCCTCTGGCGGACACGGCAGATATAAACTGATATAAGCAATGCAGTGGTACTAAACCCAAAGGAGTCGTTACATATCGTTACGTCGTACTACCTAGAATTTTATGTTAATAAGCTTCTCAGGATTCTGCTTGAAAAAAGTGTTGTTTATTTAAATAATAAAAATTATTGTTTTTATAAAGGTATAGGTATATTTTAGTGCACACATACATACAACAATATTCTCCTGTAGAATATGCACAGATAACCAAGTGCCAACAGGATTCAGTCAAATAGCTTCCTTCACATCAAGGAGGATATATATTATGCTTTCTCTATGCTTCACATTCATTCTTTCGTGTATGTATTTAGTAGTAGTGTCTCAAAATCTGAACACGAAAATTGTTTTTGACGAATTGACGAAACGTAAAGGATGGCGATTCCACAAATTGGGGCTAACATTTAAAAGTAAGGGTTTGTTCTAGATTCCAGTGCTGCAAGGAAACATAACAGCCCAACCTGGTATCATTACGGAAGATTATGTGAGGACAGCAGCAAAGTTTGGACCACTGGTTGAAGTGAGATCCGGTTTGCGGTGAGTCTAGAAACTAATTGCCTTGTTACGAACCTTGTATTAAGTCGTTAATATAAAACTTGTGATTCTAGAAAGCAGAAGTGAATTCCAGAATAAAGTTTTGATTAAACTTGATGATATAAAAATATCATAGAACATCAAAGAAACAGATGGTAAAATGATTTTCTAACCATTACCTACAGACAAAAAATAGGTATGTTAAAGGTGCGCTACAAGTGGCATAGAGATGCGAAATCTATAAACGATTATCACCCACAAACCCGCGGTACTACTAATACGGACGAGGCGTTACGGGACTCTATCACCAAAATGAGTAGCTAACGTAAATAATCTTCACACCCGTATCTCCAAAGAGGTAGGCAGAGGTACAACTAGTGCACCTACGATTGCTGAAGATACCTATTGCCAACTGGGCACTTTTTCTAATCCCGGACAACGATGTTTTTGTCAGAAAAATGAAAAAAAATACATTTTTTAATTGCCCGACCCGGGAATCGAACCCGGGAGCTCTTGTGGTCAACTCTGATACCAGACAATTAGACCACAGGCGATCTATGATGATATTATACTAAATTGCAGGCAAAATTGGTAGAAAAGCAAATGGCATATTCTCTAAAAGGGTCCAGAGTTACCTCTTACGATAATAGTCTTTGATCATAATATCTAATCCACGTAAATTGTGGTAGTTTCATGTTATTCGATTGCACACATAAAACAGCGAATCTCCATCTACGTTGGTTTTCGGTAGTCTGCAATAAGTAGTATGCCCTATTCTGCTTAGATTTTGAGTTCCTGGGTTCGATCTCGCATCGGGTAAAAGTGTTATAACAGGCTTCTGAGGAATTGTACTCGAAAACTTATTTCTCAGCAACAGCTTGGAGTATTGTAGCGGACTGTTTTATACTCGCGTGCTTGCATTATTCGTGGCTGACCAGAAGCGTCCTTGGATGTTCGGTTACCCTTGTTTACTTCACAAGAGAAGCGTCGTGATAATATATTAATTTTTATCTTTCGGTTAGTCTATTTAGCTCAGAAAATAAGGTCTGAGATGTGGTGTTGAGGTTTGATTCCCGTGCTGGCCACAAGTATTCTTAAGTTTTTTCGAAGATCTTCTGAAAAATACAAAATCTTAGTACTAGCTCGGATTATGCTAGAGGCGTATTAACAGCCTCGTACTTTTGGTTGTTATCTAGTCAGTAAAATTCGGCGATGGGATCTGAGAACCGATAAATCGAAAAACATGGTGAGCCGGAATGCCTATCAACGTCCGGCTCATTCTGTCTACCCCGCAAGAGAATTGGCGTGATAACTTTTTCAATCTTTCCAGGACCCAAGACCTACCTATTTTCGTTCGCATGATCGACAAAGACACATACTGGACCTTTGAAAATGGTCTTCCTACGCTGATAACTACGCTCCTACAGATGAACATGAACGGGTACACAATGGTACTGCCGGATATGATCGGGGGTAATGGCTACAATGAACCCCCTTCCAAGGAACTTTTCATTCGATGGCTCCAAGCTAGCACATTTATGCCAAGCATGCAGTTTTCTTACGTGCCTTGGGATTTTGACAATGAGGTGATATTACACTCTACTAATACTGGGTCTACACTTGCATGTATCGTCACATAGCTTCGTGCACTGACACGATAAATGCAGACGTCACATCTGCATTTATCGTTACATGAAGCTTTTTGACAATAGACACAAGAGCGACTGAGCTATAATTGTGAATATATTGGAGTACTTCTTTATTCGCATTAACATAATTCCTATTTAAATTAGCATAACGAAGAATGCAGACAAGTCTAGAAATTTTAAGGGCCTTTTTTTAACGTTAGGACAACTTATACATGTGGCATTAGACCTCGCCACAAGTTAGCAACGCACCATTAACATTTTTGGTGTCTACAGGCAATGGCTCTTTATATCAGGAGATCCGTCTGTTTGTTTGCTATCTTATGATATAAAAAAAATTAGCGCTACAAGCTTTATGTTGCGTAAAACTTTAAGCTTTTGTTTCAAAAGTTAGGGGCCGTTCATAAAATACGTTCGCATACAAGGGGAGGGGGGGGTCTGTCTGAGTGTGACAAGATGTGACAAGGGGGGATGGGGTGTATACGGCAACGTGACGTTCGCCGTTTATTATTTTATGACATGAGCGCTAGCTCTGTGGCGCGACTCTAGCGGCGTTGCGATCCGTCACAACGGGTTTCTTTATTTTTCCAATACTTGAGACAGTAACGTTTCCACGTACCCTGCGCGTAATGTTATTATAATAACTAAATAAATATTTTTAATTTTTAGAATTTGTGTACTATCATTTAGAATTTATCATACTCAGCAGGGGGGGGTTTTAGTTTTTGTGACGAAATATTTCTAGGGGGGGTCACAAAAAGTGTGACACAGCGTGACACAGCGTGACAATGGGGGGGAGGGGGTCAAAAAAAGCTGATTTTAGTGTGACGTATTTTGTGAACGGCCCCTTATCTTTTAACCAGTTGTTTAAGATACACGGAAGTTTAACATCAATAAAAATAGATAACTTAAAACAGTAACAACCGACTTTCATCCTACTAAATATATCTCTAGAACTATGAATCAAATCCTTACCAAATTTACATGGGACTCTCATAACGAAAAAAAAATGAAAATCCGTCTAACTCTCATAACGAAAAAAAATGAAAATTTCTCATAACGAAAAATATATACGTCGGAGTTATACCCGAACGTACATAAAACACATATACAAAAGAGTATCTTCACGCCCGTATTCTCGAATAAGTAGGCAGAAGTTTAATTAGTGCACCCACGATTAAGCCAAAAATACCTATACTTACTCTCACAATGTGATAGATGGCAAGTCTAACGACAACCGGGCACATATCCAATCCCAGACAATGTCGTTTTTTTGAAAACTACATAGTTTCAAACAAGTAGATGATTGTAATAATTCTTTACTTTCAGACGATTGCAATTAGTAAGAAGTACGTAGACCTTCACGAAAAGTACGCTCCAGCCATAATAGCTGCACTGAAAAAGTCTGTGACGGACGGAACCCCGGTCAATCCTCCCGTGTGGTGGATCGACACGACTGATACCACCGCGTATGAGATATGGGACCGTAAGTACCTACATGTCTTATTATATAATACTAGCTGTGCCCGCGACTTCGTTCGCGTGGAAAAATTTCTAAAATAAAAACCCGCATAGTTCCCGTTCCCGTGGGATTTCCGGGATAAGAACTATCCTATGTCCTTTCTTGGGTCTCAAACTATATTTGTACCAAATTTTATCCAAATCAGTTCAGCGGTTTAGCCGTGAAAGCGTAACAGACAGACAGACAGACAGACAGACAGAGTTACTTTCGCATTTATAATATTAGTATGGATAAGTAAAAATATATTATAAGTAATAAGTATAATAAGTAATATAAGTATATAAGTAAATAAATATATAAGTAAATAAGTAATAAGTAAATAAGTAATAAGTATAAGTATATAAGTATATATAAGTATGGATTAGTATGGATATATTATATATAATATTTTTTTCGGTGTGATGAAAAACATACTAGCTGTTATATTTCGGCAGCATCGATGAATTCCGACTTAGTGAAGCAAAATATCTTGTTAAGTTTATGGTTTGGTTCATGTTTAGAGTCAACCTAAAAGCACCAGGATCACTTTAGCATTTTCTGCTAAATAACATAGCTTCTATCGTGTTCTGGCTTGGAGTGTCAAGTATCAACAAATCAACAAATTATGAATTTTATATTTAAAAATATATATATCGACACGTCCCAAGAACAAAATCGTATCTGCAATCTGCATAACCACCAAATTACAATATGTTTGTTTGTGGGAGTACATTGTAGATAAGATGTTCACTTGAGTATTTCCAAAAACAAAAGACCAATAAATATAAAAAAAAAACTTTGAGAGGTGTCAAGGGACACCCGGATGGAACGAAGTTCTTTATATTATTATTTACAAAAAACCTGTATACACTCAACAAAAATAATCGTCGCGACACCACACTGTTCAATGCGAAATAGAAATGAAAATATCTGGCTTGCTTTCTTTAAGAGAGAAAGAGAGAGAGAGAGAGAGAGAAACACCCGCACGCCGCACAGCTTACAATACCTTACTATAGCAAAAAGTGTCGTGACAACTTTTCGTAAGAATTTTTTCCGTCTAGCCCCCTTTCACAACGCGCGATAAGGAACTTTGTTCCAATATATTGTCTTGTAGCTTTATACGTGTTTAATGCGAATTTTATTATAAAACCAATTTCGTCTGATCTCTCCATACGATTTTGTTCGTGGGATTTCAACCAGCGATTTTGTCTAAGGCCAGTACTCTAACCGAGCCACGAGTTGTGGTTATATATATATATATATATATATATATATATATATATATATATATATATATATATATATATATATATATATATATATATATATATCCATCGCAAAGCAAAGAAGAATTACGCCACGTGGAACCACAACTCGTGGCTCGGTTAGAGTACTGGCCTTAGACAAAATCGCTGGTTGAAATCTAGTTGTGTATAAATGTTTCTTGGTTAAGTTTTTAAAGATTTCCCAAGCATGAGCACGAGATAGGTGCTAAAACACATATAAAGTTAGAAACGCGAAAGTGTTGATCAATATTAATGTATCGTCTCTGTAGTGAAGTGGCCCGGTGTCGGTGTTGACCAAATGAGGTCCCGGGTTCGATTCTTGGGTCGGGCTATTGAAAAAACAGTGTTTTTCCAGATTTCTGATAAAAACAACGTTGCCCGGGATTGGAAAGTGCCCGGTTGGCGATAGGCTTGCCACCGATCATATTGTGGGACTAAGTATCTTCGGCTAATCGTGGGTGCACTGTTTGTAGCTCTGCCTACCTCTTCGGGGATACGGGTGTGAAGATACTTTAATATTACAAATGTGAATGTAATCTGTAACAATAAACTCGTTTAACTGGTATACACGTATGTATATTTAGTGATCAGTACAATCGACGGAATCAATCAAAAAGAAAATTAGAATTTCGCCACGATGAACCACCGACACGGGGCTAAGTGAGTTAGAGCGTGCTGGCCTTCGGCAAGTTCAAATCCAGTTGCGTCAAAAAATGTTTTTTGTTAAGTGTTACCGGTTATTAGTTTATATTTTAATGCATGAGAAAACGTAATTTAATACTCACAACAAAAAGGTCATATCGACCTGACAACAATGATGACATGATGCAGTTAAATATACCTAATACTGGTTGGATATGACCGAACGATCTCTGCAACTTGTCAGTTTTGTATTAGGGATAAAAATCAGAAAGCAATTGAGGTGGTAAGTTAAAATTGATAATAGCTCTTCGCTATTTGTGATTGTATTTGTGTGTTCTAGTGTCTGTACGTTTATGTAATTCTAATAGCTATAAGGTGTTTACTTATTTATTTATTTGCTGATCCATGTTTTTGTTGATGTATGTTTTTAAATGTTTGTTAAATTTTCTTTCTACATTATTGAACAATTGGCCTGGGGGCTTAGACAAAAGCGATAACGAAGTTAGAAAAGAATAAAATGTATTGGATTGACATACGCCGCGCTAAATCACGTGGTCAATCGTCAGAGTTATCGCACTTTGGTAAATAATTTTAAAAAATCGAAACAAAACCATAAATTAACGAATTGTTTGAACACATAATTTTACTATCTAGGTTTTGGTTGGTTTAGCTTTATTGCTTTTTCCTAACAAAAAACAATTTGACACAACGATCGCGACAATACTTTTACATTAGGTAGCTAGAAAATTGTTTTCGTTATCTCAGAGACGACGACGAATTTAGATATCGGCTGCCTCCTAGACAATGAAATTATGGTGTTCAAACAATTCGTCACTTTATTGTTTCGTTACGAATTATAACATCATCTAGGTACTAACTTGCAACATTGACGATTGACCATGTGATTTAGCGCGACTTATGTCAATCTTATATATTTTATTCTTTTCTAACTTTGTTATCATTTTTATATTGTTATAATACTTTGTATAAGGTCTGAATTTTCGAATGTACTATGAGCAGAATACCTGGTGGGCGAAGACATAGTGGTGGCGCCGGTGGTGGAGCAGGGCGCGGTGTCGCGAGACGTGTACCTGCCGGCGGGCGTATGGCTGGCCGCGGGCGAGCCCGCCGCCGCGCTGCCCGCCGGCTGGCACCGGAACTACCCCGCGCCACTCGACACACTGCCCTTCTTTGTTAGAGCCCCCACACAATAAAATAATAGCAACTATTATCGTTTTATTATAAACCTTAGCATATTCAGGAACAAGCGACAACTTTACTATTAAGTAACGCTTTTCAGATATATAAAAACACATACACACACATATACAATCACACGATCGCCGTTTACCTACGTACATATGTCCACATCAACGCACACCCCCACGCACACGCGCACAGACGCACACACGTGAACACATACTCACAATTAGAGGGCTAAGTGTGAGTTTTTCTTTTCGCATTCGATCGTGAGCGCGTTTGGAGTTTACTAGGAATTTGTATGTGATTTGTACAGCGCCACCTAGTGGTAAACGTGAGAAACCAGTTTACCACTAGGTGGCGCTGTACAAATCACATACAAATTCCTAGTAAACTCGAAACGCGCTCACGATCGAATGCGAAAAGAAAAACTCACACTTAGCACTCAGTTTAAGCCTCACCGAAGGATATCATCATATTGTCGAGAGTTAGGGTTGGACTACATCTATCTTCCACAATGTCTCGCCCGTTATTACCTTACATCAGCCTTACCTATTTCTGCCGCAATAGCGTCAATGCTTGTCATTGTCGTATGTTTGTGATACGGATACGGATCTTTTTCCTGCCTCGGATATCCGCGGATCGGATACGGATATTCAGCACATCACTAGTTCTAAGTCACAGAAAAAGATAGGACGACGAAATAAGGCGATTGCGCGCTGCCAGTTACAGCTCAACCCTTATGTAGACCAATAAGGCAAGTATTTATGAATAAAGATGTTTCGCGCTCGATTCTATCTTATAATGTACTACTAGCTGTTGCCAGCGACTTTGTCCGCGCGGACTTCGTTTACTCCGCACAGCACCTGGCCGCTAGGTGATCGCGTGATAATATGTAGCCTATATGTTGACCCGACCTGTTAGTAATATTCATGCAAAATTTGAAGTAAATCCATGCAGTACTTTTTGAGTTTACCCCGGACATACATACAGACAAACAGATAAACAGACAAACAGACAAAAATTCTAAAAACTATATTTTTGGCTTCGATATCGATTGTAGATCACGCCAAAAATATTCTTTTAAAAAATATTCAATGTACAGTTTTGACTTTCCTACGATTTTATTATATACTAGCTGTACCCGCGACTTCATCCGCGTGGGATTTTTTTAACTTCCCACTACGTATGTAGATAAGGAAGTTACTGATTTTACCCCGATTTTAGAAAATTGAATTTTAATGTTTGATAAGCTATAACTTTTGAAAATTTGACTCGATTTTGATTTTTGAAATTCAATGTAGTTTTTTTAGTAAGTACTAAAATATTGCAGAAGATTAAAAATGATTAGTTAAAAGAATTCGAAGTTATATTGAAAAAACATGTTTGCAAAATTTTTCAACTCCCGAACGGATAAATAAATTTTGATGCAATTTATGCATTGGATGCAGTTTTTGAGAAGTAAAGCTGATTAAATTTTGTACTATATCTGTTCATTAATCTGGAAATTGTATTAAAAAAATACTGTTTCGCCAAAAACCTTTGTGAGGTTTCCCAAAATTTCTCAAAATCTCCTTGAATTAGTTAAAACTGACTGAATTAGTTAAAATTTTCGGGAAATCTAAGTTGGGTGGAATCCAATCGAATCCCATTAACCACGTTTCGATCGGTCTAGCCATTCAGAGTTATTAAATGTTTACATACACACATACACATTCACGCACACACACACACACACACGTCATCGTGAAAATAGTTCCTAGGTCCACAAAACGTGGAGATCTGGTGAGGTCCACAAAACGTGGAGATCTGGTGAACTCTCGATTTTCGAAAATCGGGGCAAAATCAGTAACTTCCTTATCTAGATGCGTAGCGGGAAGTTAAAAATGTATATCTAATTAGAAAGATGAAAAGTTATTTATTCAGGTTTATTTTTTGAATAATTTTTATTTACTTAAGGCAATTTTCGTAGCGGGAAGTTAAAAATTAATCAATTAACACATGGCTTTGTAGTTTGTTATTAATAAAAAAATAAGCCTTTGACTAAGAAGCTTATTGAAAACAATTTGCAATTAAAAAAACTTGTTGCACTTTTCTTAAATTTATTATTATTTTAATTCTCTAAAAGATATTTTTAATGAATTTGTATCATTTTCAATAAGCAAGATAAGGTCAAGGGTTTTTTTTTCTAAATTATTATAACAAACTCTCTCTGGACAGCCTATTCGGCTCAGTTCATGAGGTCCCGGGTTCGATCCCCGGGTTGGGCAAAGATGTTATTGAGATATTTTCGAGGATTTTCTCGAAAAACTAAAATCTCAGTAGCAACTCCGAAACTGGCGGAGGTGTATATATATATATATATATATATATATATATATATATATATATATATATATATATATATATTACCACTCTCGTACCTCGGATGGGCACGTAAAACTTTCAGTTCCAGTTATCGCTAAAAATAGTCGATAATCGTTAACGTGTCAGTATATGCGGCGATAAGGATTACCATTTATCTCACCAACCGATAAATCGGTGAATCGCGGTGAACCGGAAAGTCTATAGACGGTCGGTTTACACTGCCTACGCAGCAAGCGAATCGGGCGTGATGATACTTTAATAAAAAACAACAACGCCACGTATTTTGTTCTCACATTTTTGATTTTTGATTCTCACAAATAAAGAAATTTTAAGTATCTTTTGATTGAATTTGTTTTGATGAAGTTATATGTGTCTAAAGTTTTTCTGTAAGATGTGATCTTATTCTGGACTGAACTTATAAGTACATGTTCGTATATTCTACTTAACAATTTTTCTAAAGTATTTTGAAGTCCGACTTTAGTGAGTATACTAAGTAGCTTAGGCACTTCAACATCTACACTTTGCAGAAGTTTCATTCATTTTAAAAGTTACCAGATTGATGTATCTAATTTTGAAATATTTACCGTGTTGTCTGGTGGTCCGGTATCGCCGTTGACCATATGAGGTCCCGGGTCCGATTTCCGGCTCAGGCAAAACAAAATGTGCTTTTTCAGTTTTCTGATAAAACAACGTTGCCCGGGATTGGAAAGGGCCCGGTTGGCAATAGGCTTGCCACTTTTCACATTGTGTGAGATAGTATTTTCGGCTAATCGTGGGTACACTTCTTGTACCTCTGCCTAAGTATTCCGGGATATTGGCGTGTAGATACTTTTTTACCCTTTTTTACGTTATGTAATGTAAAAAGAAAATAGTGAATTTTCGCAATAGCCTATCTTTACGTTAAATTTTATAAAGAACAAATTCTATTAGTATGCTCAATTTCGATTAGATGCAAATTTTCTGAGATACCTATTAGTAAAAACCTGAAAATTGGCCTGTTATATTTTCAAATATATTATAATTATTCTTATATTTTTTACTCTTTTTTACGTTATGTAATGTAAAAAGAAAATAGTGAATTTTCGCAATAGCCTATCCTTAGGTTTATAAAGAACTGATTATATAATATAAACACTTGTACTGTTTCACATTCGTTGTGAAAGCCCCTGATGATGCTTTAATAGGCGAAACCGGTTGACTGTAAGTTTAAAAGTGATTGTGTAATAAATAAAATTTAAATTACATTAGTGAAACAGTGCAAGTGTTTATATTATATAATCAATATGATGCAGTTTCACCAAGCACCGACGATGAAAAGTATAAATTTATAAAGAACAAATTCTATTAGTACCTATACTCAATTTCGATTAGATGCATATTTTCTGAGGTATTAGCAAAAACCTAAAAAATGTCCAGTTTTATTTTCAAATATATTATAATTATTCTTATATAAATAAATAAAATGTTCTTATATAAATAAATAAATAAATAAATTTTTATTTTCAAATATATTATAATTATTCTTATATAAATAAATAAAATGTATAGATTTATATTTTACACATATTTAGTAAAATTGCATTTATAACATTTTAATAAAAAAGTACACATTCTTGAACTGATTCTCTCGGATTATATCCAGTATACAAACACTATACATACATACATACACTATACATACATACAAAAACTATGAAATGATAACGCTAACTTATAATGAGCCGTGCGTTTAAAGGTTTTGTATATATTCCGGGTGTCACGTTCAACTGGACTTACCACCCGAAACCGTTGAAACTTGTGATGTCTGTAAATTCTAAATTATAAAACTCATGACCTTGAAATTTTTAAGGGATAATCTTTATAGTATTTACTTTTGAACAAAGAAATAATAAAGGACTTCGGACTGCAGGTTAATGAATTAAAGCTAAATATACGTTTTTGTTTTCATCCCCTATCCCACGGGAACCGTACTGAATTTTGGGATAAAAAATATCCTATAACCTTCGGAGTATGAACTCTAATTATGCTAAATTTCATTTGAATCCGTTCAGTAGATTCGGCGTGATGCGCGGCCTTGATACAGACAGACAGACAGACAGACAGACAGACAAAAATTAAAAAAAATATATATTTCGCTTCAGTATCGATTAAAGAGAATCGACCTCTTACATTTTTATTATATGTATAGATATAGATAGCAGTGATGTGCCGAATATCCGTATCCGTATCCGCGAATATCCGAGGCAGGAGAAAGTTCCGTATCCGTTACTTTTTAGGCGGATCTTTTATATTATTAGATTTCATCACATGTGTAAAATTCTAAATAAAGGGTTAAATTCTCTTAGAGGGCTCAATTCTCTTAGGACAGAACGAGAAACCATCGCCTATAGACACCAAATATGGTAATAGTACGTTGCTATCCGTGTAGCGGAATAGCATTGCCACATGCATTAGTCTATCGGCTACCTTACCCTCCAACCCGGAACACGACAATGACAAGCATTGACGCTATTGCGACAGAAATAGGTAAGGCAATATAAGGTAATACCCGGGCGAGACATTGCGGAACTCGGGTCACCTTGTAAGACCTACCTGGCAGAATGGCATTTCGCTTATTCTTCAAAGGAGCCTGGACTAAGGCTTGTTATAGAAAGTTATAAGATAATAATTATAAAAATAAGGAAAATTTATTATAGAAAGTTATAACATAATAATTATATTGTCTTTAAATATTCGTTGTATTTAAATGCCTGAGTAATAAAATAATTGTAAGAAAATTAAGATCCGTATCCGTATTCGCGGATCTTAACAGCAATGATCCGTATCTGTATCCGTATCCGCGGATCTAGCTTTTTAACGATCCGGCACATCTCTAATAACACCATCAAGTGTGAGCTCACACGCGGTATAAGTGAAAGATAAGTTGCAATAAAATCCTTTAGTTGTACTGTTTGTAAACTAATTGTTTTAATTATGCCAACCCTGCTTTTATCCTTATTCACGTCCAGAAGGATAAGGGAGGATAAGGAGAACCTTTTTCACATCCTTATTCTCATCATTATCCTTGTCTTAATCATATACACTTATTCTATTTTATAAATAGTAAGTAAGCAGTAGATATCTTTTATTTCTATCACATTTTTTGTTTATCGCTGTCGCGTTTTTGTTTCATCGTGTTTTCAAATCACAACAAAAATAAGCTAATTGACTAAATTTAAAAAACTGTTTTTTAAATTTAGTTTAAACCTTTTTAAGTACCTAAAAAATATTTATTTTTTAATATCGTATATTTATAATTGAAAAAACTCGCGCTTTAAAATTTAAATTAAATAAAATTTAATGCGAATACACTCCGGACTGTCATGGCGTCGAAATGACATCGTGCCGTGCTTTATATAACATCCATTACATACTCTGTGGTTTCTATGAAAATTTCAAAAACAATATGACGTTTTACCACGGCGTGATGTAGTGAAAAACTGCTGACTGAAGTGTGAAATGCACACACTTCAGTCAACAGTTGCCCTAGGTATTAATTTACTTTTTGGTCAGCAGTGAGCTGACTCAGCAGTGGCATGCTGCTACGAAGTACAATCTCATTGACAGAGCTAGCGTAGTACTCTCCAATCCGTGGTAGTACTAGATTGTCGGTGAATTAATTACAAATTGCAACGTTTTATATTAAACATAATATGTACCTCTTTTTTTATACTAGGAAAAGAGCTTATCATGTAAACGATTACGCCGCCCTTATAAAATCCTAAAAATATTCTGTCAGTATGTCTGAACTATTGAGTTTCTTGGGTTAATCGATTTTTTTGTGTAAGATCTGCTCATTAATGATCCGTTCACTGGATTTATACCACATTTATACAGATTTTAATATTTAGTGGTAATGAAAATCTCTTTTTTTATATCATAGTATATATAGTATAGTAAGAGATTTTCATTACCACTAAATATTAGAAATTTATATATTCTAATATTTAGTGGTAATGAAAATCTTTTTTTTATATCATAGTATAACAAACAAGCAGATGGCTCTCCTGACAAAAAGAGAAACCATCGCCTATAGACACCAAAGAATAAAGACGTTAATGATGCGTTGCTATCCGTATAGCGGAATGGCAATATTGCAAATATGCACGTTGCATAAGTCTACCGTCTACCTTACCCTCCAAACCGGAACACAACAATGACAAGCATTGACGCTCTTGCGGCAGGAATAGGTAAGGTAGGCGGTGTTCAGGTACCAACCCGGGCGAGATGTTGCGGAACTCTACCACCTAGTAGCTTCGATGTTAGTGACACTTATAGCCAATCAGTCGCCTTTACGACCTGCTCGGTAGAAGGGCAGTTGGTTTATTCTTCAAAAGAGCCCGGACGATCGCGTGGTATTAAACGACATTCAGATTAAACTCTTCAGAAAAGATCAACTTGACGCATAGTGTCCAAGATCTTGGTAAACAGGGAACATTCAATTAACAAGGATAATAATAGCCTGCCTTACTTTTCCTATAACTCAATCCGCTATGTGCCAATATGCTAATAAATATTATCATGGCAAAACCCAAGAGTTTTTGCAGAAGACCTTCGCGTATGCGAACGAATAATGCAAATTGAAACAAGATAAAACTAGACAGTACCTAAAAGTGTAAAGTAAAATGCGTGCATTTATTTATAGGAGAGATATACCTGCGAGAGAATGAGATACATTATACAATTTTTCATATTACTCGATCGGTAACAATTCGTAGCGCTACTCTTGTTTTTATTCGAAATTATTATAAATGTTAAATATTTATATAAATTTTAAATAAATATAGCCAAGTGCTTGTCGCTGTCGTAGTTCTAAGTAAATTCGTACATCTAATGGTGCCTTATCATCTCTGTGACAGAGTACCATAATGTTAATGGTGCGTTATCATCTCTGTGACCGGGTACCATAATGTTAATAGTGCGTTATCATCTCTATGACAGAGTACCATAATGTTAATGTTGCGTTATCATCTATGTGATGGAGTGCCATAATGTTAATGGTGCGTTATCATATCTGTGACAGAGTACCATGATGTTAATGGTGCGTTATCATCTCTGTGACAGAGTACCATGATGTTAATGGTGCGTTATCATCTCTGTGACAGAGTACCATAATGTTAATGATGCGTTATCATCTCTGTGACATAGTGCCATAATGTTAATGGTGCGTTATCATATCTGTGACAGAGTACCATGATGTTAATGGTACGTTATCATCTCTGTGACAGAGTACCATGATGTTAATGGTGCGTTATCATCTCTGTGACAGAGTACCATAATGTTAATGGTGCGTTATCATGTCTGTGACATAGTGCCATAATGTTAATGGTGCGTTATCATGTCTGTGACGGAGTACCATAATGTTAATGGCGCGTTATCATCTCTGTGATGGAGTGCCATAATGTTAATGGTGCGTTATCATATCTGTGACAGAGTACCATGATGTTAATCGTGCGTTATCATCTCTGTGACAGAGTACCATGATGTTAATGGTGCGTTATCATCTCTGTGACAGAGTACTATAATGTTAATGGTGCGTTATCATCTCTGTGACAGAGTACCATAATGTTAATGTTGCGTTATCATCTCTGTGACAGAGTGCCATAATGTTAATGGCGCGTTATCATCTCTGTGATGGAGTGCCATAATGTTAATGGTGCGTTATCATATCTGTGACAGAGTACCATGATGTTAATGGTGCGTTATCATCTCTGTGACAGAGTACCATGATGTTAATGGTGCGTTATCATCTCTGTGACAGAGTACTATAATGTTAATGGTGCGTTATCATCTCTGTGACAGAGTACCATAATGTTAATGTTGCGTTATCATCTCTGTGACAGAGTACCATAATGTTAATAGTGCGTTATCATATCTGTGACAGAGTGCCATAATGTTAATGGTGCGTTATCATATCTGTGACAGAGTACCATAATGTTAATGGTGCGTTATCATCTCTGTGAGAGAGTATCATAATGTTAATGGTGCGTTACCATCTCTGTGACAAAGTATCATAATGTTAATGGTGCGTTATCATCTCTGTGACAGAGTGCCATGATGTTAATGGTGCGTTATCATCTCTATGACAGAGTACCATAATGTTAATGGTGCATTATCATCTGTGTGACAGAGTATCATAATGTTAATAGTGCGTTATCATATCTATGACAGAGTACCATAATGTTAATGGTGCGTTATCATTTCTGTGATAGCGTATCATAATGTTAATGGTGCGTTATCATATCTGTGACAGAATACCATAATGTTAATGGTGCGTTATCATCTCTGTGACAGAGTATCATAATGTTAATGGTGCGTTATCATATCTATGACAGAGTACCATAATGGTACTCTGTAACAGAGACGATAATACACCATTAACATTTTTTTATATGTATATCTATAGATATGACCATGACCATCTTCTTTTTCGATCAAGTCTGTTTGTTTGTAAACCCACGATAAGATTACGGAATGATGTTATAATTGATCCTCTTTGTCTTTTACGAACCATAGAAGTAGACGGCGTCTTTTCTTCAATAAGAGACCGTAAAGTACAAAGTCGGGTATGGGACATTCGGCATTAAAGATCACACAAATATCTGATCCGTATGGCCACTTTCAGATTAATATTTTTTAAACGGCAGTTCTGCGTATTTTCACCATACGAGTCAATACAAGAAACTGTTTTGTAATAAAATCGTTCTTTATTAATATAAAGAACGATTTTATTAAAAAAACATGTGTCAGGAGCTTTATTAATATAAAGGTCCTGACACATGTTTATATGTAACCAGGAATTAATTCTAGCAAACAGGCTACTAGAAATAACGAAGTAGCATCGTATACGCAAAAGTAGCATCTCTTGGAAAATATGAGATTTTTTGTGTTTTGTAATAAAAATTCTCAAAGAGCAAGTGTAATTCTAGAATTGCAACTAGTCATTGACGTGTATAATAGTGGTAATATTATACCCTTCAATGCAACTAGTGTATACAGCATTAGCCAATATTATTAGGACATGTCCATTCTCAGGCAAGTGAAATTTTCCTGAAAACCTGAATTTTTGAAAAAGAATTTCCCCCGCCCCAAGGACACGTGTGCATTTACGAAGCTGTTACTAATAAACCATTGAAGCGACAGCGTATAATTATTTGTTATTCTTTATTACAGAATATTTACTGGGAGAAGACTTCCTAGTAGCCCCAATAATTACCGAAGGAGCTACTGTACGTGACGTATACCTGCCTACCGGGAAATGGCAAGAGAAAGGAGACCCTAACAAAGTGCACGAAGGTCCAGTTTGGTTGAGAAACTTCTCCGCTCCCCTGGACGTGCTGCCGTTCTTCGTGCGCGACGCGGGGGATTCCCCGGACGCGGCGGACGCGCCAGCCGCAGCCATATTGTTAATCTTATTAGCGATTGTTGCTAATGTTTTCAACGTTTGTTAAAATTAATAGTATTATAATAAAGATAAATTGTTTACAAAATAAGTAAACGTTACAGTTATCCTACTGTACAAAGTTCAAAAAGTTTATAATCGCAAAAATACATAAAGTAGGTATTTCTGAAATTTTCTAGTAGTCTAGACAATTATTCCATGTAAGATGAAGCTGTCATGGTCTACGACGCTATTCGGATCATTCACGAATATGCCTTAAAGGCTTATATCGCTTTCTCTGTCTGTTCCTATGTCCCTATGTATGCTTAAATCTTTAAAACTACGCAACAGATTTAATGCGGTTTTTTTTAAATAGATAGATTGATTCTTGAGGAAGGTTTTAGTATATAAAACTTCCCGATATTCCCACGGGAACAAAAGTTACGCGGGTGAAACCGCGAGCAGGTCGCTAGTATAATATAAAATTGAAGTCTCACGTCAAAGTAAACTGTTTTTAGTAAGTACATATGAAGGTTTTCACGTTATTTATACCAATAAGATAAATTAAAATAATATTATACCAAATAGATAAAAAAATAAGATAAATTAAAAAATTGTTTTCAGTCTGTGAGGCTTTTAATTCCAGCTCATCTCCAGGAAAATTAGCCTAACTTAACGAAGGCGGAGTATATTACATATGTGTAAAGTAAAAATCCTCAACAAATTTGAAATATGCATAAAATAAAAATCCTCGATATATTAGAAATATTTTTAATATAAAAATATACTCCATCTCCTCAGCTAGCTACAGAGCTCAACCTCCGTGACGAGGCCGGCGCCCAACAACTTGAAGTCCTCCACGATGGCCTCCACGTTCACTCGGTACTTCGTCTCGCCCTTCACTTTCACTGGTCTTAGAGCGTTCGCGTTTGAAATCTGAATCATAAAACAAATTAAATTATTATTATTATGTTTGTATTTATTCGATAACTCCAATTATGGTAATTTTTTTCCTGTCGGATCATGATGATCCTATCACAGTAAAATCCTAGAAATTGATACGCCAGTGTCCCTTGTTTCGGCCTGCTAACACTCAAGACACTGGGGAAGAATCATTAACGAGCCGAAATCCTAATGAATGGCATTCCAAACTTTGGATTCCGATAGGTTCAGATAAAAAGGTGCAGAAATCCTAATGTCATTTGACGTTCTTCACATTAAGATAATGCCCTAATCGCAGATTCGGACATCCTTAGGGCGGCCTATAATTTCAAAACTCAAATAATTTAAGCTTTATCTGGGATTTCACTACGGTTAAATAGGCCAACAACTTTAAAGTGAAGTGTTCAATCATGAAAATATGTTTAATTTTCATGATTGACAATTTTGACTGTTCGGCTCCATGCGTTATTTATTGACTAGTACTTTATATATATTTTTTTTTATAGAAGAGGGGGCAAACGAGCAGGAGGTGCACCTGATGGTGAGTGATCACCGCCGCCCATGGACATCCACAATACCAGAGGTCTTGCAGTTGCGTTGCCGGCCTTTTAAGAATGAGTAAGCTCTTTTCTTGAAGGCCCCCAAGTCGTATCCGTTTGGAAACACCCCTGCCGGTAATTGGTTCCACAACAAAGTAGTGCAAGGTAAAAAGTGTCGAGAGAAACGCACTATTGTGGATTTCCAGACATCGAGATGGTGAGGATGGAATTTCAAATTTTGACGCGATGTCCGATAATGGAATTCGGCGGCAGGAATTAATCCAAATAACTCGTCGGAACACTCCCCATGAAAGATACGATAGAAGACACAGAGTGAACCAACATCTCTGCGTAATGCCAAAGAGTCGAGCCGTTTCGAAATAGCCAGGTCGTCAACGATTCGAACCGCTCTACGCTGAATGCGATCAAGAGGAAGGAGCTGGTACTGGGGAGCTCCGGCCCAGAGATGAGAACAGTACTCCATGTGGGGCCGTATTTGAGCCTTATAAAGTTGAAGGCGATGGACCGGCAAGAAGTACCGTCTTGCTCTACTGAGCACACCGAGCTTTTTGGAGGCTAGTTTAGCCTTACCTTCCAAATGACCGCGAAACTGAACGTAATTCGATATGTTGACTCCCAGAATCCCGATACTAGCTGAGGCTGTCAGGAGAGTATCCCCAAATCGAGGTGACACGACAAAGGGTGTCTTTTTAGCGGAAAACACGCAAAGTTGTGTCTTCTTGGGGTTAAAAGTGACCAGGTTTTGACGACCCCATTCCGAGACATCGGTTAGTCGATTCTCAACTTCGGACACAAGCTTGTTTCGGCTCTTTTCGACGTGTTCCCGAGAAACACCGCTTCAGCCGGAGTATGTAGCATCACCGGTACTGTCATCTGCATAGCAATGTATGTTGCGAATTCGCATCATGTCATTGATATGCAGAAGGAACAGTGTCGGTGATAGCACGCAGCCTTGTGGAACACCAGCATTGATAGATTTAAGGTCAGAGCACGTACCGTCAACTACGACCTTGATGCTCCGATCAGCTAAAAAACTGGTGATCCACTTGCATAATTTCTCGAGAAGCCCATAGGAATGCAGCTTCGCCAGAAGCGCTTTGTGCCATAACCTATCAAAGGCCTTCGCTATGTCTAAACAAACTGCCAATGCCTCCCCCTTGGACTCAACTGCTTCCGCCCACCGATGTGTTAAGTATACTAGAAGATCACCAGCTGAGCGGCCGCGACGAAAACCGTACTGGCGGTCGCTAATCAGCTGGTGCTCTTCTAAATACCTGAGGAGCTGCGAGTTGATGATTGTCTCCATAATTTTGGAGAACAAGGAGGTTATGGCTATCGGCCGATAGTTAGACGGATTAGAGCGATCTCCTTTTTTAGGGATGGGATGCACTAAAGCTGTCTTCCATGAAATCGGTACTACGCCGAGTGAGTAGGAGAGCCGGAATAGGCGTGTTAGTACTGGCGCCAGCTCTGGAGCACATGATTTAAGTACAATCGGAGGGATGCCATCCGGTCCACTCGACTTATGGACGTCCAAGGAAAAAAGTGCTTTACGTACGTAAGACTGCAAGAATTTTTATTCCGTCATAGAACTATAGCACTGCGGGATGGTAGGCGGTGCATTTCCTTGGTCGTCCAGAGTCGAGTTGGTCGCAAAGAACGAGCCCAAAAGATCGGCCTTCTTCCTTGCGGTATGGGCCAGAGAGTCATCATCTCCGTGTAAGGGTGGAAAAGAGGGCTGTGGGAAATCCCAAGACAGCCTTGGCGAGAGACCAGAACGCACGAGTTCCCGAAGGAAGGCGAACTAATTTCTCGCCAATTCTGCCAATGTGTTCAGATTTTGCCTTGGCAATAGCTCTTTTGAAGAACCTCGAAGCGGAATTGTACTCCTTACGTAACGCGCTGGTTTTTTCATCACGAGATGTCGACGCTGCAGCCCAAGCCCGGTAGCATTCCTGCTTTCGGCGTGTAGCCGTTTTGCAGGAGCGACCAAACCAAGGCTGAGACTTACCACCAACTGGTACCGCAGAATATGGAATGAAAAGTTCCATGCCCTGCAGCACCTCATCAGCGATAGAGTCAGCGATGACACTTGGATCATCCAGCGAGAAGCACAACCTCCCCCATGGGTAGGACGCAAAAAAAGACCGCATCCCGTCCCAATCTGCTGACCTATAGTGCCAAACGCGACGACAGCCTGCAAAAGGAGGCCGTGATAGGCGCGTAACCGGCACTTTACTCCGGATCAGGCAGTGGTCTGACGTACCAAGAGGAACGTCCACAGATACCTGATAATTGTCCGGATGAGAGGTCAGCAGAAGATCCAGCAGTGAAGGCGTATGATCGTCCACATCGGGAACTCGCGTAGGCGTGGTTACCAATTGTGTTAGACCATATGCCAAGGCAAAATCGTGAACAGACCTCCCCGCATGACCGGTAGTGCGTGAACACAGCCATTCGGCGTGGTGGGCATTAAAATCGCCTAAGATCACGATCTCAGCGGAGGGGGTCTGTTGCAACACGGAATCTACAGCCGCTTGAAGGTGCTCAACGAGCCTGTCGACTTCAGCATTTCCGCTATGGGACCTGTAGAGGCACGCATAGATGCGGGGATGGTCGTCGCAGTCTACACGCAGCCAGAGGATGGATAGGTCCCTATAGCCTTCAAGGCTGCTGAGACGTCGAGAGCAGATATCCTCTCTGACATAAACACAAACTCCTGCCCGGGGTACAAATGAATGCTCGAATTTGTACCCCGGGTAGGAGAGATATGAGGTATCAGCCGGAAAAAATATCTGCGTCTCAGTTAAAAAGAACAGAGCCGGTTTAGCCGTCACAAGGTGGTAGTGGACGGCATTTAGGTTTGAGTGAAGACCCCTAATATTAGTATAGTCCACGTTGAGTATGGTAGGGGGTGCCTTTCGATTTCTGTTCGATTTGCCCCGAGCAGCGAAGTTTGAGAGCTATTGTGCCCCCCCCCCCCCCCCAGAGTACGCAGGGCAGCCTGGGCATCCATGATTAAGCTGATTACAAACCCCTGAACATGGATGTCCAGAGGGGTATTCTTCACCCCCTGGGGTAAATTACTACCTTTAAATTGCGCTTCCATAGTGTTAAGGGGAGGGGGGAAAGGGCTTACATGCTTGATATCTAAACAAATATAATTATAAAACATAGCAGGAAATTGTAAAAATGTGTCATATTGAGCATGGTTAAATTTGTAATCTTGTCGATGCAAGAGTTGATGTGCAAGACTTTATATCATTATGGTAAAAAAATAAGTTTTCATATTATGATAACATTTAAGCATTAAGGTTTGAAAACCATTTTTAACAATACATACTCTCCAGCTGGTGAGTTATTTAAATCGAGCGATTAATTAAAAAACTGTCTCCAAATAACTGAAATTCTGACTAATGCCCACCGCATTGTTACACATTTCAAGCGCTAGGGCTATATTTTTTTTTTTTTATGTCATAAGATAGCAAACAAGCAGATGGGTCTCCTGATGGAAAGAGTCAACCATCGCCTATAGACACCAAAGATGTTAATGGTGCGTTGCTATCTTGTGGCGAGGTATAATGCCACATGCATAAGTTTACCGGCTACCTTACCCTCCAAACCGGAACACGACAGCAACAAGTACTGACGCTATTGCGGCAGGAATAGGTAAGGCAGTGGTACCAGACCCGGGCGAGACAATGCAGAACTCTACCACCTAGTAGCCACGATGGTAGTGACTCGATAGCCAATCGGTCGCCTTTTACGACCTGCCTGGCAGAACGGCAGTTGGCCTATTCTACAAAGGAGGCCGGGACCAACACGGCGAAATACTTATATATAAAACTTGAACTCGAACCGCCTATTAATAAACTGGTTCAAAATATTCAAACTCGCTGAAACGCAACATAAATATACTGGAGCGTCTGATAGACCAAAAAAAAGCGCAATTTCAGTGTGTATATCACAATCAAGGAGCGTTATTTTAAAAACTTCACAAGCGAGCAGTGGGAGATCATAGAAACGTTAAAACTCTTAAAATCTTTTGAAGAGATTATAAAAATAACGAGTTCCACATATGCACCTATATCAGAGATATCAGCTGATTCAAAAACTGAACACTTTAATTATTATAGAAAGAAGTTAATGGAAAACATTTTAACCCGTTTTAACATTTCAAGCCCGTTTTAACTTGGAGGATCTGTACTATAACAAGACATAATACTTGACATTTTTAGATACCCGCTACAAGAACTATTCCTTTGACAATGGCCAAGCTAAACGGGTACGTGGAGATGCACTCAGAGGCTTCTTTCGATTAGGAAAATGCTGATTCGGATCCAGAAATGCCGTTGAAAAGACCCGTTTAAACAATGAAAGTGGAAATGTCGATTAAGAAACTTATAAATTACTTTGGGTATATTTTGAAGAATCTATGACAGAGCAGCGTTCTGAAGAACAACCCAAGAACGCCGCTGCGGAAGAAATCGCCCACTTCATGAGACCTGAGTTAATAAAGGCTGACAGAAGTATGAATCCATGTGATTTTGCTTTGAGTTACAATAAGAATGAAATCTCCTGTTTTGAGTAATCTCATTAGACGATATCACTCTGTTTATTCAGAAAAAGTATTTTCTGAGGCAGGTTTGTATATGAAAAACCAATTTGATCCCAATCGTACAAAAGAACTAGTTTTTTCTTGCACCACAATCTGCCACTTTTGGATTTTAAATATTAATTAAAAACGCAAGGTTTTATCACTTAATACACTTGTACTGTTTCACAATTAGACGATTATAAATAATTTCCAACCGGTTTCGATTACACAAGTATCATCAGGGTATTTACAGTTACAAACAAAAAAAGAAAATCGAAATATCACAACATAATTGACCGCCTCGTTGGTCGAGTGGTTAGAGACCCTGACTACGCAATCAACGAGGCTCGGGTTCGATCCCCGACGGGGACAAGCATTTGTGTGATGAGCATAAATGTTTGTATTTCCGGGTTTGGGTGTTTATTATATATATTCTAGTATTTATATATGTATTTCTATGTATTAGTATCGTTGACTAACACAAATAACACAAGCAAATAATTTGTTTACTTTGGGGTTAGATCAGTAAGTGTAATTTGTCCCGTGAATTATTATTATATTATAATATAATTTTTAATCGCATATTATTTATTTAGACAGTAATTTTAATGTTACTGGTAAAAGAAAAGTTAAAATTTATGTTGTGATTTTAGTAATTATTTGATTGTTTATTGTTTTAACTTTATATGTTATAATGGATTTTATTATTGACATTAATAATATTTACAATAATTTTATTATTAATTTGTAATTTTTAATAATTTATATTACTAATGATTAAAATTTTTAAGTTTTGAAAATTTAAGGCAGATTTAACTAATAACTATTTTGAAAATTTAAGGCAGATTTAACTAATAACTATTTTAACATTCGTCAAATATTATTCAATATTTGACGAATGTTAAAATAGTTATTAGTAATGCAGAGTACCGAAAAATTGGATACTATTTAGAGAAGATGCCGCGAATACAGCAAGTATTCGTGGCATCTTCTCTAAATATTATCCAATTTCATGAATGTTACAAACATACATGTAAAATTGATAGCCTTCGTCTTTTTCTCGGTCGATAACAAAGTGCTCTTCTTAAGCTTCTCTTGCTCATTTTCCCTATTATTTAAGCAAAAAATATAACAAGTATAAAGGATGTGGTGACCTGCAGGTCGTGTAGCTGGTGTACAGCGGGTGTCCAGAGCACGGCGATGACGTGCCCGCCGTACCCGTCGTGGAAGAACACCGCCCACGCGCCGAACGCGCTCTGGAACAGGACCGTGCACTGAACTGAACTGTACTGTACTCTACTGTACTGTACTGTACTCTACTGTACTGTACTGTACTGTACTCTACTGTACTGTACTTTACCAGCGCCGCGCACACCATTATTGCACCGGGTATGCGCCGGAGTACGCGGTCACAAAAACTTTTCTTTTATACATTTTTAGCATAGCCACAACCACGCGGCGGATCTCTAAGTCGGAAACCATGCTAACAGAACAAGTCTTACATGTACTACTATTCATTCATATTCCATACTAATATTATAAATGCGAAAGTAACTCTGTCTGTTTGTCTGTCTGTTACGATGTGGATAAAATTTGATACAAATATAATTTGAGACCCAAGAAAGGACATAGGATAGTTCTTATCTCGAAAATTCCACGGGAACGGGAACTATGCGGGTCTTTATTTTACAAATTTTTCACGAAGTCGCAGGCACAGCTAGTTTCTAATCTATACATATACTAAAATCGTAGGAAAGTCAAAACTTTACATTGAATATTTTTTTAAAAGAATACTTGAGGCGTGATCTACAATCGATATCGAAGCCAAAAATATAGTTTTTAGAATTTTTGTATGATGGTCTGTATGTATCTGTATGTATGTCCGGGATAAACTCAAAAAGTACTGCATGGATTTACTTCAAATTTTTCATGAATATTACTTATGAGTCGGGTCAACATACAAGCTACATATTATCATGCTATCACCTACGGGAGAGGAGCTGTGCGGAGTAAACGAAATCCGCGCGGACGAAGTCGTGGGCAACAGCTAGTAAATAATAAGCTAAAATATAACTACTCACCTAGTCAGCTTGTTTTTTATTTCATCCTTGAGATTACTATATCCTGATGTAAATAAGACCCGACACAAAATTTCGGCTACCTCAAATATCTTCCCAGAAAGCAAACAACATCGATCAGCCTTTGAAAAATGTTTCTATTGCGATCGACTTTAGCATTATGCCTCTCAATATCTAATCGTAACTGACTGTTGATACTCATTTCAATACGAGATTTACCAAAAGTATTTAATTTTAAGCAGACCTCCAGATGTTTTTATGTATGGTCATGTTTTTTTGCCTCGGAATAGAAATTATGTAAATCTGAATATCCCGAATCAGTCTACATTGTACTACAATTACCAAACAATATGCAAGGAAAACAATATAACTTAATCGTGTGTACACAACCACAGAGCCAGTTATACGTTTCATAAATTTTAACATGAAACTTCCGAGTTTCATTTACTTTTTGCTGGTTTAATTATAACTTGGGTACACACCTACTTTTAGACACAATTTGAATCTTTTCACTGAATGACAATTGTGAGAACTTGTTAGTTTTAATTTTTAATAAACACACATTTTCAACACAAACTTCACAATCAAATAACATTTAAAAAAAATCTACAATTAATGCACTAGTAAAAGCAAATCACTACAATTATTATAGAAACTCAGTAATAAACTTAAATTTACAATTTTTCAAATGTTAAAATGAAAAATCTTCTAAGAAAACTAATGATAAATATATGACGCAAACAAAATAATAAACAATGCTTATCACACGAAAAAAGCAAATGGCTTTCGCAAAACACAAATACATTTCTCCTATTTAAATAAATAAAACCTTACTAAACAAAAATGCATAATGTGCAAGTCCGTGATTTATTAGATTTCCATCTATTATTTTTAGTCGGATTATACGCATTAGGCAACATTTTCGATTACTCCCGACAACAGCCGAATAGCAGGCTACGGACTGCCGCAGTAGATTACGTCATCGCTGCTTACGAAATTCATAGATGTGTGCACTATGTAAACTATGTACAAATACAAAAATTACTGCACACATGCTAACAAATATACTGCAGATCGGCTCGGCATTAGTTTGAATGGAGGTACCAAACGCCTGGCAAACATAATTTTTGTGTGCTTGCAAATAAGTGCTATTTATAAATTATTAGGCTTTTTTTTAATTAATATATTTTGTTTATCCATTTATATTTACTATTTAAGTCATGAATGGCAAGTGGAGCACTGCTTTTATGCATTTATGGACTGCACACCACTGTACTTTAGTGCCATCGGAACTGTACTTTTGCCAGCCTGTTTGCGTATTACGTTAAGAATTAATTTCACGTCCGTATAGCCAAAGACGTAGGCAGAGGTATAACCAGTAAGTCCACAATTAGCCGAAGATACTTAGTCCCACAATGTTATCCAATTTATCCTTATTCAATCCCGGATAAGATTGCTTTTATTAGGAAACTGGAAAACCCCATTTTGAAATTGCCTGACCTGGGAATTGAACCCGGGACTTCGCGTGGTTAACACCAATACCGGACTACTAGAGCAACGAGGCCATAATTTAAGGTCTTCGAATGTCTTTGTAAAATTTAAATCACATTTTATTTAGAGGTAAAAACTATACCAGCGATCGCCTGTGGTCGAAATACGGCGACAAACTCAATAATAAATTCTCTTTTAAGTTTGATAAATGACTTAAAATAAAAAAAATAGACATGTGCATACAGATTTTCTTGTGCAGTCCACAATAATCGTTAGTTAGAACGGAACAATTACCTGCAATTCCTGTAAATAGTTCCTGACGACGTGAAACTCGACTACTGGCACGAGTGATTCCTGTTGTTGGTCGGAGGGCAGGTGTGTCCTTGTGTCAGTCGGGGCCGCCAGCGCCTCCTGTGCGAGCGGCACGAGCCGCGGCCGCAGGTGGATCAGCGCGTCGTACCCGGACAGCGACGGCACGAACGTAGCCTGCCCAAACCAAACGACCACCACCACTCCAAACTCAGCTTTTTCACTAATATATCTACTTTTTTATTCGATACGTTATTCATTTTGGTTAGGCATTAGAATATGCATATATCTAATACCTTTAAACGAGAAATTCTTGTATCCCAATTATATATCGATATGTAAATAAAATTTTATATGTATATATCAATGTAAATATTGGAACAGCTCCAACGATTTTCGTGAAATTTAGTATGCAGGTGGTTTCGCGGGCGAAATCGATCTATCGTAGGTGCCCAACAGACCTACAATAATATGGCGCAATACTTTTATTGTGCAATAATATTGAATATCCCTTTGTTTCCAGACATTCAATAAACTCACTCAATAAAATTGACAAATCAGTCTGATCAATATTTTCGTGCGAGTAACATGTCTGACGACGAAGTTTTGGAGGCAACCATGCTGATGATTTTGTTAAATAAATTTATACAATTCTATACACTCAAGAAAAAACTCCCGTTCTTCACCTTTTATTGATTGGTTTTGTTTCGATCAACAGTTATATTGATTAGTGAATTGGCCTGAATGTCGAATAGACCAAAATTTCGACCACTGGCCGAAATTCGACACTCGGTCGAAATTTAACATGTGACCGAAATACGTTATTTCGCCGAATTTCGACATTCGATCGAAATTTAACTTCCGGCCGAAACTCATCATTCGGCCGAAAGTTAAATTCGGTATGATAAAACGGTACAACATGGTTTATTTCTATTTTTCTACAATATAATGTAATCTACAAATGTATGAAATTTTTGCCAGTAACAGGAGCGTTTGCTCATATGCTCGGTGACACGTTTCTGTTCCAATAGCATGTCTATTGGCATTCATGGGGTCTGTGTTATATACAAACTTCAACCAGGCAACTTGTGTTTAGTTATGGATAGAGATATTTTTATGTATGTTTTCTATAAATGTGTTTGACGCTAAGACGTATGACAGTAGATACTGTACCAGTAGATTCCCGTAAGGATTGGCCTCCACAAATTCCAGCGTGGCCTGGGCTAGGGCCTGTAGCCTGGCCAGCGCCTGCGGGCTGAGGGTTTCCCCCCACACGCCAGGCAAGTCGCCGTCGTAAGACGTCACTATGTACATGGCTGGGATATTCCCCTCTTTCTCGTTGAATTTGCGTTCCAGTTCCAATATCTCTTCTCCTATCAAAAGAAAAACAACGCTTACATTAGGAATCACCAAAGATTTTCATTTTTCATGAGGACAGTAACCACTTTAATATCATTTTTGAAAAAATTTGAAAACATTGTTTTCGTTGTAAATCGAATACGCGCTCTTAAAAGATAAATTTAAGCTGTAGTAACTCCTAGATACTTAACAGAGGGAAGCATTTTTAAATTGATGTTCCAAGGTAAATTATTGGCGGAATATGTCAATTGGCAAGTGTATAGTGGCTATCAATCATTAAGTTTGGTATTTTTGTTTCTCTTGTAAGCTAAAGGTTAGTCCAGGAAGCAATAATATTAAGGTTGATATTAATTAGAATAGTGTTCCATAATACATGAGTGATAAGAATCTTGAAGATAATCTGCGTGTAAATAATAGTTTGACTAAATAACCCCAGATATTTTATTAATAAACACGGCAAATAACAAAGGAGAAAAGGTGTCTCCTTGAGGTACACCCGATATAATAAATAATAAATAAATATTCACGGGACAAATTACACTGACTGATCTAACCCCAAAGTAAGTAAATTATTTGCTTGTGTTATGGGTGTTAGTCAACGATAATAATACATAGAAATACATATATAAATACTTTTACATACATAATAAACACCCAAACGCGGAAATACAAACATTTATGCTCATCACACAAATGCTTGTCCCCGTCGGGGATCGAACCCGAGCCCCGTTGCTTGCGTAGTCAGGTTCGCTAACCACTCGACCAACGGGGCGGTAATGTTAGTCTAATCAAAAATTGATCCCAAATAGTTATAAGTAATACAGAGGAGACTGACGTGTCATGTCGTCGTTGAAGTCGAGCAGGATCATGTGGTGTCGCCAGTCGGTGGTGGCCAGCAGGTGGAGCGCGCGCAGCAGCGCGGCGGTGGGCGAGCGCGGCGCCGCCAGCGGGGCCGCGCGCACGAACACCGCCGCCGCCACCAGCTCCGCCAGCGGCTCCGCCACCGCCGCCTGCAGCAGCTGCGCAGACACCCAGCGCTTCAGCAGGCACGCCGCCGGACCGAACGCCGGGTACTTCTGCTGTAACCTGCAAGTGTCACCAACCTCTTCACCTCACTCGACTCCACCTACCACCACCGAAACCACTTCTATGCCGAAAGTAAAATTATTCTACACTGCAGTGCGTAAGACACTTGCACCTTTGGACGTCCATAAGTCGAGTGACCCTGATGACATATCCCCCATCGTGCTCAGGATATGTGCTCCAGAGTTAGCATCGATCTTAAAGCATTTATTCCAGCTCTGTTACTTACATGGCATCGTATCCAAAACTTGAAAGACGACCTTAATGCACCCAGTCCCTAAAAAAGGTGATCGCTCGGTCCCTTCCAACTATGGGAATATAGCGATAACCTCCCTATTCTCCAAAATAATACAGTTCATTATTAACTATCAGCTTCTGAAATATCTAGACGAACACCAGCTGATTAATGACCGGCAGTACGGTTTTCATCGCGGACGTTCAACTAGTGATCTTCTAGGTTACTCAACACATCAGTGGACGGAAGCTATGGAGAATAAGGGAGAAGCATTGACAGTTAGTTTGGACATAGTGAAGGCCTCCAATCGAGTATAGCACAAGGTACTTCTCTCTAAGCTTCCGTCCCATGAGCTTCCTAAAACATAGTGCATTTGGACCACCAATACTCCAACGATATCGAAGTATCAAGATCGTTGTTGATGGCGCATGCCCCGACTTTAATATTGCAATGCTGATGTTCCTCAACCGTATGTGCTATCGCCTACATTGTTTTTCTGCACATTAATGATATATTGCGATCAAACAACAGTCATTATTATGCGAATGATATTAAAGGTGATACTTTGTACTCAGGCCGCAACAGAATTTCTCGGAAACACGTCAACGAGTGCCTGAACAAACTTGTATCAGAAGTATCAGTAGGTTAAATTGGTCCAGTTTACCCCCAATAAGACACAAGATTGCGCGTTTACCGCTAAAAATCACCCTTTGGTAATATCTCCTCGTTTTGAAAATACTTCCCTGAGACTCAAGCCTCAGTATTGAAGCTTTTTTGGGCGGAGGCTCCTTAGAATCAACTTCTTCCTTTTGATCGCATTCAAAGTAGAGCGGCTCGAATAATCGATAACTGGACTTTTTCAAATTGGCTTGATTCTTTGGTGTTATGTAGAGATGTGGTATCACTTTGCATCTTTTATTGGCTCTATCACGGGTAATGTTCCGGGAAACTATTTGGATTAATTCCTGCCGCCGAATTTCACCATCGGACATTGCGGCAAAACTCAAAGTTTCATCCTCACCAACTCGACGATTGGAAATCCACAAATGTGCGATTCTCATAGCACTTTACTCCTATGTGGAACCAATTATCTGCAGATTTTTTTCCAAACGGATACGACCTAGAGCTTACTCATTATTAAAAGACCGGCAGCTCTGGTAGTGTAGTTTATGGGCAACGGTAATCATTTACCATCAGGTGAGCTTTCTGTCCATTTGTCGCATATTCTATAAAAAAGATAGTTCCCTGGCGAAATAAAGAGTGAACCGAACGATACCATAGACATTCCAGTTTACGGTTCCGGATGAATCGTGTCCGGACAAGATGGGAGCAAATTCTTTAAGCCGTATTTTATGGACCTGAAAATGATTACCGATTATCATGCCCGACCGATAACTTTTAATACCGACGCTATGAAGGCCGGAATTATAAAACCATGATTCTTTTCAAATTTACAAAATAAATAGTTTTCTTAGTTGAGTTATGGATTTCCGCAAAGTAACGCCTGAATCTATAAAATATCATAAGACAATAATCAAGCAGATGGATCTCCATTGCCTACAAACACTAAAAATACTAATGATGCTTTGCTATCCGTGTGACAAGATAACAATGTCACATGTATACCGACTACATTACCCTCCAAACCGGAACACGAAAATAACAAGCATTAGCGCTATTGGATTATAAATTGTGTGATTTTCGGAGTGTTTATTTAAGTTGGTCGCTGGTTATAGTTTCTTCGATTAAGTGGACTTTATAAATATATAGAGAGAGAGTATGTCAGTTCCCAAGACAAATCGGGGATAATTGATTTCCACCAACCTTGACTGACACCGCCACGCTCGACAGTAGACAGCTTCTCTTGGTCGCACGGCGCTCCACAGATCTGGCTGGTTATCTTGCGAGATGGCTACGCGTTTTAGCACGGCTAACAACACGCGAGGAAGTACGTGAAACGTTCACGAATATTTGTAACTGATTCGCACCCAATTCGCACGGCGATCGTAGGCAGAATGCCGTCACCCGTTTCGCATTGACGGATGACAGAGTATGGGTGGCAGAATATTTTCAATTACCCACCAACAATTGTGATGAGAACCGAACATAAATAAGGCTATACTGTATTATATACCTGTATGAAATATCGCAGAAATCTACCACCTATTGGTGACTCGCATAGACAGTCTTTCGCCTTTAAAAAGTTCCTGGCAGAAAGATGGTCTATTTTTCAAGAGGGCCGGACCACACTTGATACCGTACTAATGGCACCTAGTACCTTACTGACAACTCTGAAATCCAGTTACGACGTTAACCTTTGCTGTAGTCTTATGGCTAATTGCACTAACCTTGTCTTAACCTAGGACACTCTTTAGTGACATGCTGTCACATTCTTTTTTTATTTAAGACAAGAAATGGCAGCATACTATTTTGGATTGCCCTAAGCTAAGACAATGTTAGTGCAATTGGCCAATAGTGTTTGTTTCTTTGTACCAATTTAAAAATGTAAAAAAATCGAAGCTAACCCATGCAATGCACCACGCAGCCTTGGCATGAGAATGGTCTCCATGACCATCTTCTTGGTGTCCTCGTTGTCCTCATGTCGCAGCCGGCCGCGTTCCACGGCGCGTCTCATCAGCGTCAGCTCCTTGGGGTGTGCGATGGCCAGCCGGAACACGTGCCCATTCTTCACCACGTCAATGTGGCCCGGGTGGGCTTGGCAGGGGAGGGAATACTGTTGCTGCAGCCGCTCGGCTATTTGAAGGTGAAAAGCTGCTTTGAGACATCTGAAGGCTTCTAAGTCTCCTGGCCATTTACCGCTATGCCCTGTGGATAGATGTGTACATGTGATATAACAGTAAAGCAGTTTATATGGCTAAAATGCATAAAATTTTAAGTAAATCCTAAATCAACAACAACAAAAAATAACAATTATATATCTTAAAACGCTATGTACAAGTTTCAACGCTTTCCACAACGGATTTCGCTCCCCAGACAACACACTTTGCCTTGCTAGGAAGATCTTCCGTTTTCCACGGCCTTTCCTGACGTCACCAACCTCCAGAAGCGTTACTTCACCTCAACAACCATCACCCCACTGTGTAAAACACGTCGTTTTCAATCGACTTCAAAATAAAAAGAATGTTCTTGATTCATACTCTCTTTTTAGGATCTCATAAGGAAGGTTTTTTTATACAGGTTTCCCAATTTTGAGTACAAAGACGCCTGGACCGATTTGGAAAATTCGTCTCTCCTTTAAAAGGTATATTTTCCATTTAGTGCGCTTTAAAGCATGTGACATTTTTAATACATTTCATTTAGTTAGTGTAAAAACTGATTGAAAAATCTTCCAAGTCTGTCCAGATGTCTGTACGTACGGATCTGGTACGATTACACCCGCAAAATCAAAGTTTAATGTACCGCGTACTAGAGGAGCTATGCTAAGTAGAAGTGGTATTCCACTTCATTAACACGCTGCAACGCCGCAATAATAATAAATCGTCCAACCCAAATCGAAATTAAGCAGTGCTGCAGCGTATAATAGAGTGTAATACATATTCGCGACGAAAATTTCATAACCGCCGTAAATTTCATAACGCTTACGCGATTCAGTCAGCAATATTTCATTCATTCCCCCGTGTTGGCACGAGCTCTTTTGAAGAATAGACCATCTACCGGTCTGCCGAGCAGTTCGTAAAGGGAAAACAATTGGATTGAGGTATAAATACGCGCTGTGACTTAGGGGCAGCCGAGAGACAGCACTTTAGTGGCCCACAAATGGCGTGGCGCATGCCTAGTCTAGTAAGTTACTACCATTGACGTGTATACTGTATAATGTGGTAATATTATACACGTCAATGGTTACTACATAGAAGTAACATACCGAGATAATTTTTTTATTAACTTCAGAATTACAGCGCGCAGTTTCCTATTGCAAATGGCTGAGTAATTCAGTGTTGTTTAACTATCTATAATTTATAAAAAACTACAAATAAATAATAATAATCTATGCATATAATAAAATCGTAGGAAAGTTAAAACTGTACATTGAATATTTTTTTAAAAGAATACTTGGACGATCTACAATCGATATCGAAGCCAAAAATATAGTTTTTAGAATTTTTGTCTGTCTTTGTCTGTTTATCTGTTCGTCTGTTCATCTGTTCGTCTGTTCGTCTGTTTGTCTGTTTGTATGTCCGGGGTAAACACAAAAAGTACTGCAAGGATTTACTTCAAATTTGGCATAAATATTACTAACAGGTCGGAATATTACTAACCCCCTTCGGGGGAGGAGCTGTGCGGAGTAAACGAAGTCCGCGCGGACGAAGTCGCTGGCAACAGCTAGTAAATAATAATATAGGTATATTCACGGGACAAATGATACTTGCTGATCTAACCCCAAAGTAAGCAAATTATTTGCTTGTGTTATGGGTGTTAGTCAACCATACTAATACATAGAAATACATATACTGTAACAGACATAATAAACATCCAAACCCGGAAATACAAACATTTATGCTCATCACACAAATGTTTGTGCCCGTCGGGGATCGAACCCGAGCCCCGTCGTTTGCGTAGTCAGGGTCGCTAACCACTCGACCAACGGGGCGGTAATCGATTAGACTTTGGTACACCTATTTGTAAATATGATTCATAACAATTTGCAGCATTTCAATTTATAAGTTGATCTTGGTTGATCAACTTGTAACGTTTGGTTCTATGACAGAGATTTTTCTACAAACAACCAACATCTGTAATATAGAAGCAGTCATTGCGATTCTTAGCTATATTAGTTTTAATCACGAATGTACGAGTTTCTTACCTCATGTTGGTTTGGGTTCCTTTGAAGAATAGGCCAACTGTCATTCTGCCAGGCAGGCAAAAGGGACCGATTAGCTGCGCGAGTACTACCAATCATGGCTACTATGTGGTAGACTTCTGCTTTGTCTCGTCCAGATCTGGTACCACCGCCTTACCTATTCCTGTCGCAACAGCGTCAGTGCCTGTTACTCACGTGTTCCGGTTTGGAGGGTAAGGTAGCCGGTAAACGTATGTATATGTCATTATACCTCGCCACAAGATAGCAATGCACCATTCATATCTTTGGTGTCTATAGGCGATGCTTGACTCTTACCATCAGAAGATCCAACTGCTTGTTTGCTATCTTATGATATAAAAAAAAAAAACAGTAGCAGTCGTGGGACTGCCGATAGAAGTGAAAACGGAACTATTAAGTTGAGAGTAATTAAAACTATATGCAAAACATAGCTATAGATATACTATTATCATTAGCATGTCGGTGACGCGAACCGAGGATTTTACCCTCTACCAAAACGCTCAACGCGCCTAAAGAAGTTTTCACTTCAAAAATAATTGTATGAGACTAAAAAAAATTACTCCTAAGGAATTGTATTAATTAAATGGATACCGTTTCTGAGGCTGTGTTTATATGTGTTTGTTAGGTCATACAAGGTTCTTCCAAAATAGGTGAACATATTTTGACATAGCATTCGGTACGTCTAAACAAAGATATCCAGCTAAAAAAAAACCTCATTCAAGGTACTAAAACTTTTTGATTTTTACGAATATTTTTGTCCCTTTACCGCTTTACCCCTTTCTGCATAAAATAATCCACTTTTAACGTTAGAGTGAGAGGTTATTTATCTTCTTATTCCGTGCGTGTGTTTTAGAGCATGTGCGTCACGTCATTTACCTATTGACGCGGCCTTATCAGCTGATCGGCTGACAGCTGTTACATTATTCAATAATAAAATGTCAATAACAAAATAAAATAAAATACCCAAATGAAAAAAAAATCCATTGGTAAACAATACCCTTAACTGTTATGTTTAAGGAGTTACCTAATTCGATGAGAGCGCAGTTAGCGGGCACGTAGGGCGGCAGGTGGTCGGAGGTGTCCTTGATCAGGCAGCAGCCCCCGCGCCGCCGAGGGCGAAGCCCCGGGGGCACACGCCCCACCACCGGCGCGCTGTAGCTGAACACCGGGGACACGCCTGGGACATCACATTATACACCGGTACTATTCAAAGTCCGCCCAAATTTTAAAATTAGATACTAGACATTGAATTCAAAATGTGTTTTAATTGTAAAATTATTACAAGATAATATAAAATTCATTTTATTCTTTTCATTTAATCAAATGCTTACAAAGATTTCTTCCTTTTAAGACCAAAGTTATTTTAGTGCAAGCACCGATTTAACCTTTAATAGATTATGCTGATATTTGTTATCCTGGCATTACTGAAGAAGGCCTGAATAAACTTACAGAATATAGGTATTCGGTTTATTTTTGGCCTGAGAAAATTTGACCATGTTTGTAATTTTAGAGTACAGCTCAAGTGGCTTCCTATTCATGAGCGCAGGAATGCCCGTGTACTACGTTTTCTTTATAATGTTTTATTTAACTCTAACTTTCCTAGCTATCTCCGTAAACGCTTTAACCACAGAATACTTAGAGACTACCAGAAGTCAAGTATAATTCGGGCATAGCACACATAAATACCTCTCACGGACGCGATATCTCGGACGCGACACAAACTGTACCGAACCATTCCGTGATATCACGTCCGTGAAAGGTGTCTATGTGTGCGTTGCTCCAATATCGCATGTATGTAGATTGACTACTATTAGTCTCCAGTATACTGTACTTAAACTTTCTATATAACTTCGACTCAATTGCGTGGACTTTTACAATATCCTACGAACTCTTCTTTAATCTACAGTAATTCTTTCACTATCAACTCTGTAAAACTTTGGAACTCACTTCCTTTACATATTAGGAGCAGCAAAACATTAGTCATCTCTAAAAAATCTTTAAAAGAAATTTATCAGTCTAATTTTTAGGACAAAAAGACATTGTATATACATATTAGGATTAAATAACATAAAATAAGTTTTTTATTTTATACCTATTGTATATATTTTTTAAATTAATAATCCGTATACGTGTATTCTACATTCCTTTCATGCTTTCTCACTGTTTTGGGTTTGCTGGAAGAAATCTCTTACAGGGATAAGCTCGCCTTTTGTGGAGTTTTCAAGAAATAAAATGTAATTTTGCCTCTATGTATACAATAAAGTATTAAATAAATAAATAAATAAAATAAAAATATTCAATAAAAAATATCCCACTAAATTCATAATTGGATGCACGGAGTCTAGTGAATGAACCCTGTAAAGCTGGTAGTGTGTCATTTTACATTTACCTATAATTACGATAGTAACTATTATGTAATCTGTCGCTCTAAGTACATTTTTCCCGATCACTTTTAATTTGGTTGAAAACAATAAAATATTTTAATTCGATTTTTACGTAATTAAATTTATCCATGCGTTTCGTTTTTTGTGTCGGATAAATATGAAATTTTGAATTTTTTAATCTACTTTTTTATTACATAAATCGAACATATTATCGATTCTGAACAGCCTCTAAAAATTTTGCCGGATCTTTCAAAGTAACTCTGTATATATCACATGTGTATATACAACATGAGTTGACAGGACAAGAGATACAGTATCCGTCACCGAGTCGGTGTAGGCGCAGGAATAAGTGAGGTGGTGGTACCAAACCTAGGCGATATGTTGCAAAACTCTACCCTCAGTAGTACGGTTGGCTAATCGTTCGCTTTTTACGAATTGCATTGCAGAAATTTGGATAAAACATATCGACATGGGAAGTTTACATGAAACACAGAACGAGGGTAATCTTCGTAGGGTTGTAGGGTATTAGAGTTCTAGAAACTAAGAAAATTTGGCACTATATAGGTATTACTATCTATACATCTAGAAACAAAACAGTTCTTATACAAAATGGTCCTTCGAGCCGAAATTTAAACTTTTATAATACATTCCCTTACTTTATATTGAATAGTATATTAACATAGATGGGTATGTTGATAGTAAAATAGCAACGAACATCAACAATATTTTTTTTCTGTAAACATTACTTGTCCAACTTTACCGGCTACCTTACCCGATATACGATAATGAAAAGCCAACAGTAATAGATGAGCACTAATTGTAATCTCCAGTGTACTAACCGTAGACGGCGCTGATATCCAGCGGCAGTTGCGCTAAAGCGCGCAAATCGCGACGCAGCTCGTCAAAAGCTTGCAGCACTGACACTGTCGCCTCCTCGCAGTACTGGCCCAGCGACTTCACCAGCGTCAGCCGGGACAGCTGGTCACACAGGTGGAATGTATCCGATGAAGACACTCCTGCAAATTGTTTGTTATTTTATCTCAATATTTACACTTAATTATAACTGTCACATATAACAAACAAATATTTCCTCGTCGGTTCCTTTGCGAGTAGACCTTAGATAAAGGAAACTACTACTAGATATGAAATAACTAAGCAAAAACCGTGTAATTTCGTCCCTAACAATGGCGGACTTATAAACAGCTGTTTACTGTCTACATAACAATTGATAAATTATATTGCAATTGGGCATGTTATTTTAACAATTAGTTTTTATTTTAGATTTAAGGTACACATTAAAATTATAGAAAAATGTAAATAATCGCTCAAATCAATTTAATATTTTGTAAACAAAGGGTTATTTGACATTTTACGTATTTTAGTAATGGCGTTTTGGCCGCAAGCCGTTAAATTTGACGTTATTTTCTCAAATGATTTGAAATTAAAGCATGGACAAATTTTTTGCAGCTTTGTCTATTATGAAAATTCGAACTTGTTAGACAGAGATAAAGCCGTTTTTATTTGTTCAGCGTTGGAATGCATGCAATTTTATAATTTTGATTGTTTATAGAAATTAATGCCAAGTTCTTATCTTTCTCTTGTCAAAGGAGTAACCAGATAGAGCCGTTGCCCTCTGGTGAGATGACTAGTGATACCCCTCACCGCATTTTAAGTTACTGACTCAACCAAAACAGGATTTCATTAAACGCGTCCATTGACGATTTGGTTAAAAATTGAAACGTGAGTGTTGTTTTTTGTGCTAGTGATAATGCAAATGATATAGAAGTGGGTGGCTATTTCGCCGCTGAAGTGTCCTTCATTTTCCAAACCTTCGGCGAGTGAGAGTAGCAGATATCCTTTATAAGATTTCGTGAAAAACAAATTAAATTATCTTTGCCTTTAGAGTGTAATTTTTATTATGCATTTTATTTATTGAATTTCTAGTACTGTCAAGAGCCAAAATGTTAAATTCCTACCATATTTTAGCTGCAGCAGGTGATCGATGATCTGTGTAACAATAGTTCTCCTTTGAGCAAGACAATCCGCGGTCCACACGCAGGCCTCTGTGATGGCGCCGTCTTGAAAACGGCGCAACTCTGACTTGTCGCCCCAAAACGCTCTGCCAAATAACAGCATAATTATTATTTTTTGGCAAGTGATAGAGTGACGCGAACCGTAAAGGGTGGTTGCGGCAAATTAACATGATTTACTATAGTACCATAAATAAGTTTATAAGCATTGCAGTGTCGTTGCAATGCCGACGGAGCTGGATTCCGTTTTCTAGGTGTAAGACTTAAGACAACCTTACAAACCTATTTCATTTTTATGTAAGAAGTCAGGTAGAGGCTAATTTGTGGTTATTTCGAACAATATACTAATATGACACAATTTACGTCACTATAAGTTATAAGAATAATGGCAGAGAACAAAAAATCCTGAATCGTGAAAATTGTCCGCCGAGAACATGCCACAAACTTACGTACACGGTGTGTGATCAATTGTTGTTCGGAAATTTAGTGAAGCACGTTATATAGGCAAATATTCTGAGATAACGTTGTGTTGTAATTTAAATCAAGTTTAAGAAAAAGCATTGCATTGATCCCGAAGAAAGACTGTCAGTAACTTTAAAGTAAATCACTCCCGAGCGCTCAATGCAGACTGTATTGTAGTCTGTATGCGTTGTTGCTCCTTCTAACGTTAGTTCTATTTTTTCGGGAACTCCCCCGTACTTTGGTCCAGACCGGTCTCTCAGCGTCCTCGGTTATTCGGGGGACATTTTGTACGAGGTAATTTTAGTCCTCTCTGTGCGTTGTTCAACAGAGTTTATTAAGAGTCTATATTGATGGACAATAAAGTACCCCGTGGGTAGTTCACAAAAATGCAGCTTGTTATTATATCAAAAAAAGTTTGTTCCTGATACCACGGTTTAATACAAAAACTAAGAACAAAATTAAAGTAACAAAAATAACTCCACTTTTTGTTTGTATTGTGTGTCTGTACATGTATTATGTTGTGTGTCAGAATTAGTGATGGTGGGTGTTTTCAAAAATCACTTCATGGATTTTGAGTTATAAAGCTGTAATCAATTCGATGAGCTGCATACAGACTCTGTCTTTAACATAACTCCACAAAAACGTCGAATGCGACTCACAGCTGCGTGTTCTCACTTGAACGACCTGGACGAACAGGGTTGGTGTTAGCACATTATGTACCAAGCCTGTTGACTCCAATTTTTTGACTAAATTAAGAAAGTGGTCTCAGTAGGACCATGATGTTGACCGAAAATATCTCAAACTTTACGAAATTTTTCGTGGTGGTAAAATTGGCGCATTAATTATAATATTGTTGGTTCCGAGCTCCTTTGAAGAATAGACCAACTGCCGTTCTGCCAGGCAGGTCGTAAAAGGCGACCGATTGGCTATGCGAGCCACTATCATCGTGGCTACTAGGTGGTAGAGTTCCGCATTGTCTCGCCCGGGTCTGGTATCACCGCCTTACCTATTCCTGCCGCAATAGCATCAGTGCTTGTCGCTGTCGTGTTCCGGTTTGGAGGGTAAGGTAGCCGGTAAACTTATGCATGTGGCATTAGACCTCGCCACAAGATAGCAACGCACCATTTTTAATTTGGTGTTTATAGACGATGGTTGACTCTTTCCATCAGGAGACCCATCTGCTTGTTTGCTATCTTATGATATAAAACAAATAAAAAATATATATATAAATTCACTATGAAAATGGTGGATCTGTAAAAGCTTTTACAGATCCATCATTTTCATAGAGAATTTTTATTATTTTAATGCGATTCTCGAGAATAATTGAATTCATTGCAACAATCGCCCAAGTGTCTACAATAGATATGTCAAAAAACGAAATGTTAAAACTGTCATGTAGTTCCGCTGGGATCATATTGAAAACAATGTTTTTGTAAAAAAAACCCTTTACTTAAATTGTGCAAACATTTAAACAAATAAAATTCACTTCTCCGTGACATTCGTAAAAACTACGCAGCGAGCTAGAAAACGCAACTAATATGTAATAAAATATTACCGGAACTCTTCAGCCTCTGGAAGATTGGCCGGCGGGCCACGGTCTACAATGTTCATGGCGTTCTCAGGGTTCCATATTAGTCCAAATGATAATTTCTCCTCGTATCTGTAAATACAATCAACACAGGTAATTAATATAAAAATAAAAAACCTAACTCGATCCAACTCACAATATAGCCTACATATGTCAAAGGCGAATCTAATGATTCTTCCCCAGCTTCCATTAAGCTGTTTAGACTATAGAGTCTACCCAAGAAATATTCATACATATAAACAAATAAACAACATACATACATGTGCTTTAGCACTCTCATGTCACACATTCACTTGAAAAATATAATCCTCCTTTTAGCACAATCATTGGTTGAAAATATATTTTTTAAAAAACAAATATGTTGGCTACAATGCGTTAAAAATCTTGAAACATAGCAAACACACAAACAAACAAGCGGTTTTTCTGATGCTAAATGATATCCGTTGCCGATTGAAATTCAAGATTATTTTATTTCGTTTATTTTTTATATATTATAACATAGCAAACGACCAGATGGTTCTACTAATGAAAGAGATAACCATCGCTTATAGACACCAAAGTTGATAGTGTCTATAATCCATCTTTTTACAAAAATATGAGTTTGCTTGAATGGCAGACAATTTATTGTTCAAAGGGGACCTGGCCAATATTTTTATTTCAGTAAATACATATCTACAATATGATTATAAGTGAACTAGTCGTTTTCCATAGTATAACTCGCGTAGGTCCCAAACCTCATGGGGAAATGGGGATAAAATGTAGCCCATGTGGCTAGAGAATAATGTACCTTTCTAGTGCTGAAAGAAGTTTCAAAATCGTTTCAAATTTCAATAGTTCCAGAAATTACTCTCTAGAAACAAACTCACAAATTTTAACTCTTATCTAATAAAGATTAATTGTTGTTGTTCAATATTACATTGTACTACAACAATTCACAAGTTTCAGTTAATGTATTTTACATATTTTTTTAGATACAATTTAAATATTAATTTGCAACTACGAAATCTCTTGCCATTATCTTCCTTATAGAAACCACCTTCTGAATTAGGGGTAACGTCATTATTTGATGATCTATGATAATTTTCATAAGATTTCATCCATAAATAAAAGACTTTCGATTTTACTAATACATAGAACGATAGTACTAATTCATAGAATAACTAATTATATAAATACTGAAACATATTTATTAACACCCAAACCTAGAAATACAAACATTTACACTCATTTCACAAACTGTAATCTGTGTGGAGGATTATTTAATTATTTTCTTAATACATGAGGTTGGCTAGTATAGAATGCCATTAGGTGTTAAGTTAAACCCATGTACTTTTTGTCTGTGCATAAATATAAATAAATCTATACATATAATAAAATCGTAGGAAAGTCAATGTATGTCCGGGGTAAACTCAAAAAGTACTGCATGGATTTACTTCAAATGCATGAACATTACTAACAGGTCGGGTCAACATATAGGCTACATATTATCACGCTATCACCTACGGGGGAGGAGCTGTGCGGAGTGAACGAAGTCCGCGCGAACGAAGTCGCGAGCAACAGCTAGTAAATAAATAAAGTTGAACCCATGCCCTACCAATCGCATAATCAGTCTAGCCACATGGTGAAAAATTTAATAATATAACTAGCTTACCCATTCTTCATAGCTTTGCTTAGTTTTTTATTAACCGGCCACGAGAAATCAGCCTCCACAATTTGCAGCACCAAATCAACTCTGTTCGACAAGCCCCGAACCAGCAACATATACAAAGAGTTGGTCACTAAAGCCAATTGATCTAGGCCATAATTAAGTCTGGTCTCTTTACTAGCCTTATTAAGAACTGCTTCCTTAATTGAAGATAAATTTTTAAATCTGGAAATCAATTTCATATTTAGCTATCACTATTGCATGTCATCTATCAGAACAGTGAGAGGAATGAACCTTAAAGTTAATAGACACGCAGATTCACTATGATCTACCTGTTTTTCAGCTGAATAATGTAGTATAGAGGTAAGAAGGACCACATTATAGGGGAAAAGGAATAGGAAAATAGAATTTATATTTTATTTATTTATGTATGTATAACAAAGTTCACAGCTCTTAATCTATTTTAAATTTTACTTACAAGAATTATTCTAAAGCCAATTACGGACTTATATTTTTTAATATTTATGTACAAGTACATCACTAAGTAGTATTGATGTGTGATTGAGTGTGTGTATATGGATATACGTGTACTTGAGTGTGAGTGTGCAAGTGTGTGTGTGTACATGTGATCTGCAATTTAGTTAGAAATATACATATAATTATTTTACATACATATTATCAGTTTTACCAAGGGACTCAGCAAATTTGAATAGTTATAGATGAGAGTTATGAAAGTGGACAAATCGAAACAGGTAAGCCTCGGTAGTGATGCATGGAAATGGGTTCTCTCTGTCCGTCGACTAGGGGTAGTGAATATATTCATACATACATTACATATATTTACATGTTGTGATATATTTAAAGAATTTTTATAAAAACAAGATTAGAATTTTTATAAAACACGGAAATCGATTACTTTTACAAAGGTTGTAAGTGTCCTGCTATGTACAGGAAATATTTTTTTTTTATGTCATAAGATAGCAAACAAGCAGATGGGTCTCCTGATGGAAAGAGTCAACCATCGCCTATAGACTCAAAAGATCTTAATGGTGCGTTGCTATCTTGTGGCGAGGTCTAATGCCACATGCTTAAGTTTACTGGCTACCTTACCCTCCAAACCGAAACACGACAGCGACAAGCACTGACGGTATTGCGGCAGGAATAGGTAAGGCAGTGGTACCAGACCCGGGTGAGACAATGCAGAACTCTACCACCTAGTAGCCACGATGGTAGTGACTCGATAGCCAATCGGTCGCCTTTTACGACCTGCCTGGCAGTACGGCAGTTGGCCTATTCTACAAAGGAGGCCGGGACCAAATTGGCGAAATATAGTTACAGAATGGCATTAGGTTAGGATGATTTACGATATGAAGTTAGCCGTCATAGACTGACTGAAATGTGCTGAGCATAAGTCTTTTAAAATACCATAATATTTTTATAAATAGAATCATTTCACTTTTTTATTTACTAATTTAATCGACCTACCTACTGCTTTTTTGGACAAGGTTTTTGTTATCATTATATAGATACTAAATAAAAACATGTTAGAAGCTTAAACTAAAAACTTAATACTTACTTTAATATTTGGTCAAATTGTAAAAGCGAGGATACAGGTGTCATGAACAATGGAATAAAACTATTTAATTTGGCATTATCCAACATTTCTATAGCCAAGAAACTCTCCCGCCGCAGAGCGTAATATGTTCCTCTACACATCTGCCAACAAACATTATAATATCCTGTTTGATCTAGGAACACCACTCCAAAATACTTGTGAAATTCTTCTATACTAGGTGCATTGCCATTTTTGTTAAGAGAAATGCCCTTAACGTCCCATTCTGAAGACTCTGAAATTAAGTCAATCAAAAATTTTAATAGGTAATAATGTAGGTGTTTACTACTCTGAAGATCGCTGTGTGATTTGGCACAATACTATCTTTAATCTTTGGTTTTTTTCTGTAGTGTAATAAATAAGCAGATTGATTTGTAGTTTGAAAAAATCGTTAATTGCATAAGACACCACAATAGTTGCATGTTACCATCTTTAAGGCAGGCAAATATAAATTTGCATAAGCTTACCAGAGACATTATTTTCTGAATATAAATATAACTTACTCGCAAAGACTTACAGCTGGAGTAGATAAAATATACTAGGTGGTAGAGTTCTGCATTGTCTCGCCCGGGTCTGGTACCACTGCCTTGCCTATTCCTGCCGCAATAGCGTCAGAGCTTGTCGCTGTCGTATTTCGGTTTGGAGGGTAAGGTAGCCGGTAAACTTATGCATGTGGCATAAGACCTCGCCACAAGATAGCAACGCACCATTAACAGATTTTACACTTTCAATCGTCGGCACTTGGTGAAATTCCATTATTACAAGTCCAAACTAGGTTATAATCACTTATACTTTAAGTTCACTACAAATATAAACATACAATTTTAGATTAATCGACCGGTTTCGCTTTCTAAAACATCTTCAGGACGTAATATATATTACGTAATACGCTTTAGAAAGCGAAACCGGTCGATTAATCTAAAATTATATGTTTATATTTGTAGTGAAATTAAAAAACAAGTGATTATAACCTAGTTTGGACTTGCACCATTAACACCTTTGGTGTCTATAGGCAATGGTTGACGACTCTTTCCATCAGGAGACCCATCAGCTTGTTTGCTATTTTATGACATAAAAAAATATATATATTTTTACCATACCCAGCCTAAAATGAGCAAAATTCTATTACCTCCCCATAACTTATGATCGCTTTTATGAGCTGTCTTGTAGCAAAGCAAGGCAAGATAGTCTATTTTTTTTAAAGGGGCCTAAACTAGTTTGGGTAAATCTTGTATATAACATAATCTACTATAATATGCCCCTATAACAATATAAAAGCCTATATTAAAATTACATGACATGACATGAAAAATATTTGGATGTGTTACTTAATCACACCAAAAAATATAAACAAATTTACGTCATGTTTCGTACATGAGAAGATTATCTTACCATAAAGAATTTTATACCAGAAAAATAAGAGTTACTGCAGGACTTAATACATATTATATATTAGTAGTTTTAGTATTATAGGAGTAACTGGTATTATATTATATGAAATACTTACTTAATGCAATCCAAACATTCCTAACAATTTGGTAACTGCTCATAATGTTGTTAATCCTCTTTGTCTGGACCAAGTATGCAACCAATAAACTTATAATATGGCCAGATACTTGTAATTTACGTTGTCTTGCCCATATTTTAAGCAAAACTATTGCTTGTTTCAAATTTTCACAATTCTGAAGTATTTCTTGCAAGAGTTTCTGATTTTCTACTGCAGTAAGATCACTGAGAACACTGCTATTATAATTTGGTGTACAAATGGTATCATTGTTATCTGAGTGAGTGGAAAAGAGCCACGATTCTCTCACATTATTACGAGTTGGACAAAATCGATGTAATTTGTATGCTTCAGCCTCACACACAAGATTAATTCGTACAGACACACGATTACCAAGCTTACCGCTTGGTTTTATATCTAAAAAAGGTTTAGTATAATCTCCACTTAAACAAGTAAACTTAAGCTCTTCTAGGGATTCATGTTTTTTGAGATAAGCCGCTATATATGCCAGATAAGCAGCCCTTTTTTTGTGATATTTATAATTTATTGAATCATTTTTTGTATATGTATTAGCAGGTACAATAATCTGCAAATCTATCATTAATTTAGAGTTTATAGAAGTGCCTAATAAATATGAACCAACAATATTAATATCTTTGAATTTGTAAAATTTAAATACTACTTTTATATCCTTAAGTGTACTTTCAATGGGAAGTTTTACTTTATATTTTTTAGCAAATATGTTCTCCGATAAATCATACTCTGTATTATCTTCTGGGATAGTAAGAAGATAACTTTTGAATGCTCCAAACCAATCCTTAAACCGTTTAACATGCTTTTCCTTGATTTTTACTTCTGCTAATACTTCCTCTACTTGAAGACGAAATAAATTTGAGTTGAAGAGATTTTCAGTTTCTTGTAAGCGGTTTAACTCTGTTGCTGTGGGCTGCCGATATAAACTCTTTCCTTTTATTCTTTTTTTAGTGTCACCATTGGCTACCTGCTTAGGTCTTTTGCCATTCTCATTAATAATATCAGAACTTGCTTCAACATCATTTTCAGATATTGATGATTTAGATTCCTGGAATATTTAATTTTAAACTTAACTTATTTTATAACTTAGTCCCTCTGCTTTTAATTATAAATGCAAACCTTTAGACACTTTACACTTCCTAGTGGTTAACAAAGCAAATGAGCGGCAATGGTTAAATAAAATGATAACTTTATATTGTACATATACATGATAAACACATCTCTCTTTAAAGTTCAAATTGGCACATGTAAAATTATTATTTACTGGGTAACTACCTATACACATGTAAAAGTAAAAATATCTTCATACCCAAATCCCCGAAGAGATAGGCAGAGGTACAAAAAGAGCACCCACGATTAGCCGAAAATACTTAGTTCCACAATGTGATAGGTGATAACCCTATCACCAACAGGGCACTTATCTAATCCTGGACAACATTGTTTTTATCAGAAAACTAAAAAAAACATATTTTTGATTTGCCCGACTTGAGAATCGAACCCGGTACCTCATGTGGTCAACACCTACACCGGACCACTAGAGCACTAGGCGATGACACATTGTGTAAATAAAAATCACAACTTCTGTTAATCTGCTGGGGTATCAAAAAAAATATTGATTTTTCTTTGACTTCCTTACTTTAAACACAAGAATTATATACAATTAGAATAATTTTTTTTAATTTTCCAAGTACTAAATTAAATTTGTTCATAACTTTTATTTATTCAATAATAAAATAATAACAAAAAGTATAATTTAACATTAAATTTAAACTGTGAATAGATTTGTTAGGCATCTGGTGTAGATGTCTGTATCTATATACATTGCAATAGGCCTCAAGTATTTTTTAAATTAATATTATGTATTTTTCATATCGCACCTCCGCTCAAATAGTGTCACAAGTCAAAAAAACTAATTTTTGAGTGAAAGGGGTTTAAAGTAGCTCCTGCTTATTTTTATAGCTTTTCCGGCCAATACCACTAACGTCACTAACGCCATCAGTATGAAAACATTGAAAACCGTAGGAGATCACCATTCGAGATAAAACTATGGCATAATGCAATATGAATGGTACAATGAAATATATTTTCCGATTTTTTGAATTGTAACACTATTTGAGCGGAGGTGCAATATGTCAATTCAATATAAATTATAATGAATAGGTTTGTTTATAAGAATTAGAGTTTATAAATAATAATATATTATTTTATCTACTACTAACAAATAAAGAGGCTTTGGTTAATTGAAATGGGCCCATACTTTCTTAAATAAAATATGGCTTATATTACTAATAATCTAGGTTTATACAAGACTATCCATTATGAACCAAAACAAGCACTGTCTGGTTATTTCCTTATAGTTTGGTTTGGACCCCTTTTAAAGAATAGACAACCTGACTTCCTGCCATGCAGTTCATAAATGGCAAAATTTGCCAAATAGCTCAACACCATCATTTAGTTTATTACGGTCTACAATTTTATTACACAATTATTATTACCATGTTAATATGATAGGTGCATTGTTTAGAACATAGAATATTTACAGTATTGTACATGTATAAAGGTAGCGTTGATTGCTTATACTTCAGGTAATGATCAGCTGCGACTGTCCATTTGCCCTCTACAGCCTTATACTATAAAAAACTTAAGGACTATTTTTTATCATGTTATAAGGACATAACATGGCAAAAATCAAATTAAACTTTAGACTTTAATAGTAATATTCACTGGTACCGTAAGAATTGTTTAGTAATATTATAATCATATAAAATCGCAATGCAACAAGTTCGAACTCAATTTTCAAACCTATTTACAAAATTATATTAAAGAGTTTTTCACCAGAATCAAAGATATAACAATACTTAATTTTGTTTTAAGTAAGTTGTACCATTACTCATATTTATATGTGAAAGTATAAACACATGCAATAACTTACACGCTTTACCATTTTTATATAGGCTCATTAATTATTATTTGTGGTAACCGTTACTTTACTTTAATCAGGCTAAGAATTTTATTAATTAAAGTTATTATTAATAATTCCATTAAGGTTAGAACTTAGAATTACAAATTGTAAAGTGTAAACACAACACGCGCAAATGACATATGCGCAGTAGTGTTGCCAGCCCCTACAGAATTTTCACCCAAATTCATTTATTTATTTATTTAATACTTTATTGTACAAAGAAAACAATACAAAAAAGACAATATTAACTTAACATAAGTACAATGGGCGAGCTTATCTCTACTTAAAGAGATTTCTTCCAACCAACCAATTTCATTTTAAAACACACAATTCATTTTAAAATCCCTTTAAAAACCCCTTAGTATTTTTAGTATACCTAGTATAGTTTGTTTAGGTTTACAATTAATTTTTATTGGTATGTCAAATAAGTAACTATTTTTAAGATGAAATAAAACAATTATGTAACGTTATTTATTATGTCTAAAATGGCATCGTCATCAATGACTTCAGCCGAGGTGCTAGTGCTAGGCGTCTTTTCTTTAGTAATAATACATCCTGCAGCTGAGGTTTATTACATATTTTCTGAAGCTTTAAAGTTTATACAAGTATTAAATTAAATGTAAATGTGAATCTTATCATGCTTTACACCATGTCCAGCGATAATTTGTTCTTTATTTATTATTTTTAATTACATATATAGGGAAGAGGACAGATTATTTCCAACTCTTTTTGCAAGCAACTCTATGGGATGGGAGGGGACCCCGCCTAAGACGTCTTATTATGGACATTTTATCACTGCTTTCCCTCGACATCAAAATCGTCAATACATTACAAATAAGCAGCTACTACATTAACTGGAAGAATGCCAGCTAATTAACGGTAAACATACGGTGTTCGTCACGGCAGCTTCTCTAGAGATCTAATATTAAAAATACATACCTTACGTATCGCAGGACTTAATCCATTGAAAGCAAATGAGAAGCACTGGTATTTAGTCTGGATATCGCTAAGGCCTTCAACTGAGCTTAGCACAAAGTACTTCTGAGCAAATCAACATCTTACGGATTGCCTGTAAAGATTTGTAACTGTATCACCAACTTTTTAGATAGCTGACCTGCGAGACCATAATGCTACATTATGGTTTCGCAGACGGAAAATGATTTGGAGTAAAATACATAAATGCTGGTGTTCCCCAAGGCGGTTTGTTAATTCTAACTCTGTTTATCCTGCATTCATTGTTATGTTAATTAGATTACAGAAAATGCATTATACGCAGGGTGCACTGTTAATTCACGGCAAAGGTGGATGAGTGTCGAGAGTCGAAACATGCTTGTGTTTGAAGTTGAGATGTCCTTGAAGCTGGTCCTAGAATGAGATAATCAAAAGCTGGTTTTATTTAACCCCAGAAGACACCGATATATACGTTAACTACCACAAAGAACTCATTTGTTAGGACTCCTGTACTTCAGAACATACCCGTTAAGATCTTATCAAACACCTCTGTACTGGATGACGAAATTTTGAATATGTTTCAATTCTGAGACAGTTTAAAGGGTAAGGCTAAAAAGCCTCGCGCAGTTCTTTTTTCATGTCATAAGATAGCAAACACGCAAATAGGCCTCTTGATGGAAAGGGTCCACCATAGCCTGTGCCACCAAAGAGGTTAATGGTGCGTTGCTATCTTGTGGCGAGGTCTAATGCCACGTGCATAAGTTTACCGGCTATATTATCCTACAAACCGGAAAACAACAGTAACAAGTACTGACGCTATTGCGACAGGAATAGGTAAGGCGGTAGTACCAGACCCGGGCGAAACTAAGCAGAACTCTACCACCTACCAAAAGTTCTAGCGATAGTTCAATTGCGCAAAGTGATATTTAAGTCCAAGACATATCTTGCTATTTTATAAGGCACAAGTTCGGTCCAAAATTGAATATTGTTCAAATATCTGGGTGGAAGCACCTGAACATCAAACATTCCAATTTGTCAAAATTAGGTGGAGACTCATACCACTTATCAAATATCCCTTACTCACCAACAGTTAAGAGTCACTCAGTCTTTTGATAGACATTGGTTCTTTTAGCGTATTCTACCGGTATAATATACCGGTAGAATACGCTTAAAGTACCAATGTCTATCAAAATCTTACCGGTAAGTTCTTTAGAACACTTCCAATTATATTATAATTGGAAGTGTTCTAAAGAACTTCCATTTTCCGCCTTCGTGCTACAGGCCGGATTTTGGCCATATATCACTGTTCACTTTCCATACACATTCTTGTGGAACAATCTCCCTCACAAGGTTTTTCCAAGAACCTTTGACATGGTTATTTTAGCTATCCCCTTTGTTGCTGTTGATGTGTGAATAAAGAATTTGAAAATGTGACCACAGACGTATCATGACTTTATTCAGGCTTTTACTTTATTTCCCATTGTTCCCCATGGCATTACAGGCAATGTCTGTCTAAAGGCTATCTATTTTGTGCATAAATTTTCGCTTTTCTTAAACATATATAGATTAACCTTCCGCTGATAAGTGATGCCTCTAAAAAAACTAAAATAATCCTGCCCCAAAAATCCCCCTTTCAATAATTTGCCTCCCTAAATTTAAGGGTAAAACCCCTAAGTTGGCAGCACTAGCACGCAACAGCTGAAAGTTGCTTATGAAAAGTGACAGTAAGATAGAAGATATTAGTAAGGAGGAACAACTCTATGGAGAGAAGTGTGAAGTGTCCATCAAAAAGCATCAATTTTCTGGGTACGTGACCCCAGCGCCATCTAATGATACAACTTACGGTGGCTCTTTTGAGAAAATAAACATGTATTGGATGTCAAATAGCTACTGAAAAAAAAAACTTATTACAAATAAATGTTTTTGATGATACATTGGAGGTAAATATATATTCGCTCACAGGCTTAATCCACCGTTTGATTCATGGATGTATTAGGTTGATCAGTTATTTCAGACGGTTCTATAATATTTTTGTTACTTAGACTTTTTTGTTATTCTCCTGTCCATGAAGCGTTTGTGTCTAAATAAATAAATTACGATAATATAAATAAAAATAAAATTAAATAAAACAGGTATTGCTAAATCATTAACTATATCAAATAATAAATAAACTATATATAACTATATGTGAGTGGTTACGCAAAAAGGGACCTGAAGGGATTGGAAACAGTTTTTTTTTTTGATAAATTCTGATTCTATGGTCCTTCATCTTTGTTTTGTTCTAATCAAAATAATTTTAGGTGCCGTAGTTTTTTTTAAATGATTTTTTATGTAAGCCGAGGCAGTTTTGAAAATATTACACCTTATATACAGCGCACACTAGTTTCTTTTTCTAGCGCGCACATAAAGACAAGTAAAAGACGAATAAATAAGTCACCAATAATACAGCTATCGCAAACACGTGCTATTTCTCACTAACGAAGTCGCTCACTAACGACACTAACATAAAACACCCCGCGCCTCTCTCCCGCACTCGTGACGAAACTCATTTCGACTCAACATTTTAAACGTGATTTACTCGAAATCAATTATTTTTCCTTGAGGTCCCTTTTTGCGTAACCACTCACATATATAATAAACTGATGGAAAAATAGTTGGAGCGTAATTAGGACTTGATTCAACATCTGATTTTTCACCGCCAATGAAGTGTTCACTGCATATAACATCCATAGGTTTTGGAGACCATAACGATCCATCAATACTTTACAAAAAAAAATTATTACTCCGTTTTCTTACACGATATACATGTAGGTTATAAAAATACTTACTTTTGCCTTTTAACAGCACGTTGCCTCAGTTCTTGAGTGGCCAACCGACCATTAAGCAAATTTTACAGGAAACGTTTTTTTTCGCTTCTCGATTTTAATTATGAGAAAAATTTGAAATGATTCATGATAATAGGTTGATATGTCACGCATTTATATGATTATCTATATGTCATTTTATTATAGTAAGCATAAAAGGGTCATTTTTACAACTACATATTTGTGGAGGTTGGCCACAACGGCTCCGATAAAATTTAGAAACTGGAGATAGTCCATAGTGACATGGAGATAGCCCATGAAACATATTTTATAGTTCAATGTTTGTATGTCCCACCGACCATTGTTTACCATATACAGCATATTAATGAATATTATTCATAAAATTAACTTGAATCAAATAGATTATAATTAAGCAATGTATCTTTAAAAATAGATCTAGTTAGAATTTAGAAATGAGGGTTACTTTAAAGGATTTTATGATAACAATAGGTAATATTGTGTTTCGTTAAGAATATAAATAACTACTGTTCTAATTATTAGGTACATCATTTCTGGTTTTAGAATCTTAAAGTGTTGGCAAAAAATTTTTGGCTAAAGATTTTTACCCGACTTCTCAAAAAGAGCTTAATGTTTTTCGAGGGTGTATTTGTAAATAAGTATGTAATATATCTAACTCTTTGTGACCCTTTACGTAGCCTAAACGGCTGAACAGATTTTGATTTACTAGATGTAGTTAAGATTGGTTTTTATTTGCATGGTGTCATAGATTATGCTATGAACAGCCAGTGGATTTACTGGTAGGTACTACATCACAAAATATGTGAAGTGAAGGGTTTTTAGCCAATGTATGTCAAGAGTATGTTTTTATACTAGTATATATGTGCGCATATCTAACTTTTTGTACCTCTACCAAAAATAAGTATATCGCCCTTTTTAACTCATTGTGCTACTGTACTAAATAGTTAAAATACAGTCGGGGATTTACTTTCGCTAATAATATACGTGCTTGTTTTTTTTGCTTATAATATAGTTGTTTTTAGAATTGGGGCTTCAATAAATATGAGAGAAAAATTCAGTAAACAATATTTTCATAGAAATAATATTAAGTGTTATTATAAGTTTCTTCGGTTAAATAAATGTAAATACGGTAATGACAAAGTCTGATAATTTATTGTAGAAATGTAGATAAAAAGGATTCTTGGTGCAGCTACCTGAGTGGGACAATGTTGCACATCTGTTTAATTTTTATTGTTTTAGTTGAATATACCTTTCGAACCACGTACCGTTTGTTTAAAATATTTATGAGATAGCTATAATTAAATTTGTCCTTTTTTTAGACTAGCACCGCTTAAATAGCGAGAAACAGACAAAAGCAGTCAAAAATGCCGGCTTAAAACACGTGCAATGTCAAGTAATCACTAACAGTCGAGAGTTCCGTACCCAAACGACAAAACGGAACCTTCTTAATAAAACTTCACTGTCCGTCCGTTTGTCTGTCTGCCTGTCAGATACTGGATAGAATATTAAAAAAGTCTATCAAAATATGTCGCAGTAACCATTTATCCCCAAGGAGTCTTCATTCTAAACTAATTTTGTTGTACTAGTTTCACTTGTTATATGTATATGGAATCCAGTCACATAGTAAGCATTTACGAAAAAAAAAACACACAGATTCCCTTACTTAGTAAAATAAATATTGCGGGACATTTTTACCAGTGATCCCAGACCTTTTTCACATCAATTATGAATATTAGTATCTTCACGCCCAAATCCCCGCAGAGGTAGGCAGAGGTACAACAATTGCACCCACGAGTAGCCGGAGATACTTGGTCCCACAATGTGATGGGTGACCAGCCTATCGCCAGCCAGGCACTTTCCAATCCCGGACAACGTTGTTTTTTATCAGAAAACTAAAAAAACATGTTTTTAAATTGCCTGACCTAGGAATCGAACCCGGGACCTCGTCTAGTCAACTCCGACTCTGGACCACTAGACCACAGAGGCAAATATTACTATTTTGATAGATAATGCCCATCAATACAACAGCTATCCTATTCATTTCCATTCAAAGAGCTAAATTTAGAACCATCTGTGAGATGTGGATAATAAATTACTAAATAAATTGTACAGATAATTTTAAATAATAGTATGTGAAATATTTTTAATAATTAATTTAAAAAAAAATATGTCATAAAAGTTTATTCGATACCGTTTGATATAATATCCTTAATCCATCCTTATTTATAAATTCATTATTATTACTACCCATAATTATTTTCCAAAACAATTATAACTGTAATAGCTATTGATTGATGATTGTTTCAAATATAAAAGCACATAGGTGCTTAATATCTGAAATTATCTAAAATGCACTGATTAATCAATTATTCAGAATCAGCCTGTATAATTTGTAATGCCGGCTGCCCGCAAAACTCTATGATTGTAAATCAGAAATATTATTACTTAAATGCGAACTTACCTCTTTAAATCCAATGCCATCTTTTCATAATTAAATGTTTTATCTGTTTCAGGCATTACTAGCTAATTTTCTTATTTAAATTAATATATAATTGAACAAACACTGCCAAACGTCTAAACAAAATTATCTTAATAAAAATATTATGGCGGGGAGGCACTGCATAATACTTGGCTGTGATTGGTTGCATGGTGGAGATTGGGCACTCAAGAACGCAACTTCGTTCATGAATGCGGTCATTCAGCCAAATAATGGAGTTTGACTAAACAAGCACTAAAGAATATTTCTATTTTGGAGATAAGATTTTTATGATTGTAAATATTGCAATATAATATATGAAACATATATTTTTTTTTATATATAGTTAATTTTTTTTCTCCAAATGATATAATCAAAAAGTGAATTTTGGTAAATTTGGTCGTTTGGCCATTCAAGAACTGGGGCGACGAGCAGTTATTCATTTTTTTCGCTGATTTAATTTCCACTTGGCAACCGGAAACTTATAAAATTTACAATTACTATTTCTACTAGTATTTTTGCAATCGACTACACAACAACTTTGATGACCCATTTTATTTTATATATTTGGTAGAACTGACACACGTGTTATTTTTATGGTCATAGATAAAAAGAAAGATGTGGTGTCACGGGACACCAGGTAGGAACGAACTTCCTTCGGCTAAACGGCACTACTCGCTTGTTTACGCGACTGTCGCGCCTGCGCACGTCTCATTTAACGCTTTTATTCCACGCATTTTTCTTACGGTTTTACTATCACATTTTTTTCAGTTCGGTCGCGCAGCAAAATCCCTATCCCCTCCAAGCCTGCCGTAAGGAACTTCGTTCCAATAAAGAGTCACCCAAAGAGTATACAATACTACGTAAGAGAGCCACCCGTAGTTCTATATTGTCCACAACGGGCGCTGACATCACTTTTGTGTCTCCCACTATGTCTTACGCATCCAGCGAATAGGTAGGTAGTACAGGCTACTATGCATTTTACCAAAAAGTAAATTAATATATACGGATATTCCATGTAAAAATAGGACTGTCAGGATGACATATTGCTCCGCATTTTGCAAAAACTTCATAAGTGATGAGTAAGGTGTGCAAAATAATTCTAACGAAGATACACTTTAACAAAATATTTTTATTCTAATTGGTGTATTTTTTATTTAGATTCCCATCAGATCATGTTACTATGTATTAAAATAAGTTGTAAAATAACTATAACGATATATATATATATATATATATATATATATATATATATATATATATATATATATATATATATATATATATATATATATATATATATATACATATATGTGTGTGTACCGCTACGGGGACTACATACGTACGGGGAACGGCTAAATATTAGTCAAATATATCAATATTTTATTATTTTGTATTGATGAATATTATATTTTATATTCTGGACAAATACAAACTAAACCCACAAAACTCGCCACAAATTGGCTTCGTCGTTTTTCACTTATAGGTAACACGACTTTTTATATATATAGATGAAGAGCTAGACTGACGTTTCTTGCTAATTTTTTATTGATGAAAATCTTATTATTAAAACGTTATTTGTTCTTCAACAAATCAGCAATAATTTTTAAACAAATATTTTTTTGCTGACATTACATAATTTCACACATGATGTTGATAATGAGCACGTCCTATTCTCCGTTGGAACGCATAGTACTTAAAGATACAAGCATATACGTGAGCATACAGTGGAGTTGGAAGGTCTCCGTCATCCGCCGTACTCATCAGACCTTGCGCCTACAGACTTCTACTTTTTCCAGAATTTGGATAACTTCTTGGCGGGAAAAAAATTCAATACCCGCGAGGCCATACAAAATTCCTTTTAAGAATTTGTTGCCTCCTGTCCAGCTGGGGCAGCTGGGGCATTTCTTCAAAAGGGGCATCAATAAGCTACCAATGCGTTGACAAAGATGCATTGATTGCATGAGTGATTACTTTGACCGATAGAAATAAAAAATATAGAAAAAAATACGCCTCATTTATTTAATCAAAAATGGCAATTTCATAGATTATTATTAGGTTGTATCGCGCCAGAGTTGAGTAAAAATTTTAGAAAGTAAGCGGTTTTAAATATTTTCAAAATTAAAAAGTTAAAACTACACTACAAGCGCGATTAAATACTTATGGTCATCACATTTCACCGTATTTACAACAGCTAAATATTATGTTCATATCGTAGTTTTTCAATTTCATAATACGCTAGCTCTATATATACTAGAAGGAAATTAAAATTTTATTTTTTGTAAACAGGGATACTCGCACAACATTCCCCCATATACGTAAGTTGGCCCTTATTACTCTATATTTCATGGACGGGGAATTCTCAACCATGAAGTATTATGTAAAGGTGGAGCTAGCACTCGGATTAATCACTTGATACTTAACCTACGTTATATCTCAGTCTACGAGGTCTCGCCATCTCTTTTTATATAGATGTGTTAGAAAGAGAAGGTAAGACCTCAGAAGATGACAGCAGTATTCAAGTTTTATATCAAGTAGGTATTAGAAGTGTTGTCTCCAGATATAATAAAGCTTCATGCTCTCGACAAATGTGAGAACAAATACTATGCATAAGCATCACAAGATGCTTGCATCTCTAAACTAGTGATGGGCAATGGAAAAATTTCGGATGGAAAAGAAAAGAAAAAAAATATTTTTCCGATATTTTTCCATTTCTTTTCCAATATTTTTCCACTAAACTTGGATTGTAAATAAAATAATTACGACATTGAATATTTATTGCTACTGTTATTTAAGTATATGAAAGCACTATTCTTACAACGGTAAAAGAAATAACAGTTCGCTCTATGTAAACACTCAATTTTGATTAGACTGAGGTAACTGGAGGACACAAAACTGTCACTTCATCTACATTGATGCGTTTTCCTTTAAATCCATCTACAAATTTTAAAATATGACGATAAAGTAAGTTTCTCATACATGGAGCTACATATAGTAATTCTTCCAATAGTAAAGAGTTCTCTTGTTTCTGTGTACAATCAAGGCAATCATAGTTGTAAATCTTATCAGAATCACTTTTGCTCTCTTTTGTAGCTGACTGTGATTTGACTGGACTTGTTTGATCTTTTTCTTCGATTTCGTAGAACGGCGAGGTATTTGTGCATTCTTCATTATTTCCGCTTTTTTTCCATTTTCCCTCCCAAATCTGCGAGAATTCAAATTCTTCTGCTTCGAGACAGTCTTGTGAAAATTTCCTTTTTTTTGCTAAAATAACAATAATATCCACATATGAAACACATTTTCATAGTTTTCAGCACGGCTAGTTATAATGAAAGAAAAAATATAACATTTTACTTATTATACTTACATAGACTCATACATATAATATCATTGGACTCATATTGGTGAGCTCAATTTCGAACGGAACAAATATTGTTGTATATTATATTATATTTAGTATCACAAACACGATAAAACAAGTGAATCAAGATCACGGGGCTTCCACGTTATAAAATAATTTATAACATAATATGTCTATGGGGAATCCCCGTGAATAGATAATTTTGCAGTATCGATAATCGGCAACATTAATATAAATATATTAACGAGTTCCGTTTTTAACACAGACACGCATCCACAACTTTAAACCAATCTAATACATAAAAAATATCAAATACATAAGTGATTCACTTCAAGATAAATGTTAAAATGATAAATAAAGTATGATATTTAGTACAATGTAGATATTCTATTGTTGTCAAATAATGGATTATATGTCTAAATAATTTAAACTATTGGTTAATTACCGTAATTATCTATTCCTAAATTATGAAGATATTACTAGACATATTTTTTCTATGACCTCACTGCGCCCCACTAGAAGGTTAGAGTACTTATTTCATCACGCTGAATAACAACGATACTTAACCGCTATTTTAGATTATTATTTAAATATATTCGAACAATCGATTAATAAATACGTCTTCTATTATTTGGCAACACTAAAACATTTTGTACTAGTTGCTACAAATGTCTCGGGGATTTCCCGCAAGACCTTTTAAATACTAGCTACGTAATTTTTAACTCAATTGGCGTGCAACTTCTCTACAGTGTATACTTACGTTTCATGCAAGTGGTGTTTTTTCTTTATCAGTTTTATTAAAACAGTATAACTTTCGATTAAATATAATTATAACTAGTAAAAGGCAGAGCTTTGTAAGGGCTCGCAAAGTTACACTATCTAGTAATATTTTTATAAAAGTATTTTTATGAGAATCTGTGTATTTTCACCTAAACATTACATTTGCATCAAAGGCCCGCGTCGTCAGGCTTTGGACTAGGAATATTTGGTTTTTGTTTGTTGGTATTTTCAAGGAAAAATATGTATTAAAAATGAAGGTTGATCTTATAAAAAACACATTTTTGACATTTTGCTGAAATAGTTGTTTTTTTTCTAAAATCAGGAAGTTCCTGGTTTTACGTCGATTTACGAAATCAAAATCATAAATGTTTTATTTAAATAAACCTTCAAAATTTATAACTACGCAGGCACGAAGAATTGACGGTAGACACTCAGCGAATACATTTTTCGAATTTTTCTGTCAGAGAAATCCTCGGAGTTCGATTCCAGAGTCAGGCAAATGAAAAAATGTGTTTATTCAGTTTTCTGATAAAACAACTTTGTCCGGGATTGGAAAAGTGCCCTATTGGCGATAGGCTGGCCACCTATCACATTGTGGGACTTAAGTATCTTCAGCTAACCGTGGATGCACATTGCACACGTTGTACTTCTGCCTACCTCTTCGGGGATACGGGCGTAAATATACCTTTTTTTAGCTTTTTACCCTCGCCCTCGGGCTAAGATTGGGAATTGATCTCAATTATTACATTTGTACTGTTTCTCAATAAGCTTATTGTGAAACTCTCTAACGCTCTATTTACTCTGTTCCCCGCAAACATCCCTGCTCTAGACCTAAATTCCCCTTGTGCCTCCCACAATATTACTTCGAACTTCCCTTGCATTCTCCTTTCAATGATTTTATCATACACCTTCTATGCCAAACTGATCAAACTGATGGCCCTATAGCTATTGCAGTTTATACTTGAACCTTGCCTTTATACGAGGGCACGATAACCGCGCGCCGCCAGTCAAATATGAAGAAACAATTCATGAAGTAGTCTCTTAATAAGTTCAAAAATTCTAATAGAAAATGTATCTTCTATCAATTTTAATTCGTTAATTTAATAAGAGATGGCGTTAGTAGTAATAAGATTCTAATACAAATTGTACTTGTAATAATTTTTTTATTTTTATAAATTGGCATTTTTATGGTAGATAACAAATCTAGACATGAATATAAACTACCACGTCGAAGCTCAAACCTAAAAATGCGATATTTTTTCAGTAAAATGTACCACAAAAGTGCATAGAAAGTGGCCTAGTGTAGGGCTCGCTTCGCTCGCCCTGATGAGTCGTAATAAAGATAAAAGCACGTGGAATCTGTTTGAAAAACGAAATAATGGTGTATCATGTAGGTATTGTACGAAAATATTTCGATACGCTAACGTAACCCGTATGCGGTCACACATTGCAGATTGTGATAAAAGTCCACGAGATGTGAAAATTATGTTAGATCCGAAAGGAACCGATTCTACGGATAGTTTGCCTTCTACTTCATTGTGTCTGTCAGTTCCAGCAGCTTGTATGGTAAATGAAAAAAGGCATAAATAAATTAATAGCTTTAACTACTGCAGTATCCGGAACCCCTATTTCTTGGGTAGAACATCCATTATGGAAGAAAGTTTTTGCTGCTTTGGCACCATCATATCAGTTACCTACTATAAAAACTTTAACGTCACACATTGATGAAGAATATTATGAAATGAAAAAATGTCAAGATGATATGATGAAAACACACTAATTAAAGACTAATAAAAATATTATTTATAGATGCAGCACAAAATACAAAAAATGATCTACTGTTTGAAAGTGATGATTCAGATTAATTATCCAACATTCCTACATTACATATCTAAATTCCAGTTTAAAATTATATAAATGTTATATAAATCTATAGTAAAAGAGTTTATAAAAAAAAGTTTGGCAGTTATTTGAATCATATGCATCAAACGTGTACGTATAATCAAACGTGTTTACGATAAGTAATATCAGAACAATATTTTAAATTTTATAGTAATAAATATTTTACAGTAAACAATATTTTTCCATTATTTTTCCAATTTTTTATTTTTCTGAAAAATAAAAGGAAAAATTTCCAAGGTTTGAAATTTTTCCGAAAATTACCCATCACTACTCTAAACAGTCTGTAATCACAAGCATCATTGGCTATTTCAATGCTACATGCATGTCATTTAATGTGATTCCTATATAGTCAGTCGGGGCAAAAACGCCGACGGAGTAGGTGCGCCCCCAATAAAAACATCGAAAACTACTGATATTATTCCAATAACGACCTCTTATATCAATGTATCAACTAAGACATAGTGCCATTTCACAATCACAGATAGCTCTATTCAGCTTAACTTAAAATATCCACCATTTTAGTTTTAGTGTCATTTAGAACTGTTACCATAGACTAGTACATAATATTATACTTTACCTGTTACCATCTCTGAGTAGGTAAGGAAAGAACCAATGTAGACACTATACCTACGAAAAAAACGTGCATACATACGCAACGAATAATGGCGGATTACATACTCCTTGTGGTACTCCATCAGGAGAATATTACTGTTCTATGCTTTTGTATTTTACCATACACAGTATAATATACTTATCTACAAAACTATCTTTGAAGCTTATTGACTTCGTAATAAAGTCCACTTTGACATTATCTTAGTTACGATGGGTTTTTAGGATACCATACTTAAAAGGTAAGATGGGACTCTGTTACTAAGACTCAGTTTCAGTAGCAGAAGATAATTGTGACGATACTATCGTACTATTACAACTGCTAGGTACTGAATTATATTAAAATTATAAACGATTATATTTTAGCCTGTTTATTAGTGTCCACAGATTATATTTATGGTTTACAACGTAAGTACATAGCGACGAAAAATGGCGGCTCGGCACACTCGTGACGTCACGTAAAGTTTTGTCAATACAGCAAAACCAAGGAAGTTACATTCTACCCGGAATGTTCACACATGCTTCAAAATCGTTCCGAAGAGTACCACGACATAAGTGGAGTGTGTCTCTTTCTACTAAATAAAGCGCCAATCGCCATATATAAGTGCGGCCATGCGTAGTTTGCAAATTACTACTAAGTAATTCTACTAATTTGAGAAACAGCTTTGCATTGAATAAGTAATTACGTAATAATTAAAATAAGCACATTTTAGAACTCACTATGCTAATTACAATACATTTTATGCTAATGTATTTATCGACGTGTATGAAAAAAGGGATTTAACGATTACCGAATATATAAAAATCTACCATTAGGTAGTTTTATTTACATTGGCAATTGCAAGAAAGGGACAACATCCACTCTTGTCGTTGTCTTGCTCAGAACATTTTTCCCCTCTGTTAAGTAAGAAATAAATGTCAACTTTATTGCTAACTAAACAAAGTACATTTTTATTTTTCAAATATTGCTTCGTAACAATTCCAGTTATCGTATATAAGTTCCTTGAGCAAAACAAACTATTGCGTATAGAATTTGCTTGTTTTCTTTGCGTATTTTAGACAAAGACGCCATTATGTTTATTATTTCGTCTTCTAAACTATTACATACCTAAGTATCTCTGTGACATTGCAACATCTTCATTAGTATCCTATATCATTCACATGGATGTACCCCCAATTACCAGTAAAAAGGTAATGTCACAAAACAGAGCAAATGACAAAGCTGTTCAGGTGTATTTTACAGTTTTTCAATTTTAAAATTCGATACGAGTGAACCAGGGTACACTTGATAATGCCTTTTATAAACTTAGAATAGCAATATCGGCTTAGACAAGGATACGGAATCACAAACCATATATTTAAGGACCATAACGCTGAAATATTTAAAAGCATCACCAAGATTCAATATTGTAGTACCTTCCATTAAGTAATTCTATGTCACCATCGCATTATTTTTGCAGCCGCTTTTATTTTTTATTGTGATATTCATTGTATTGTCAACCGGTACAGAAAAAAGAGCAATGAGAAATAAAGAGTATGGGTCTACTTAAAGAGTACACAATCACGAAGGTGTTAAGACTTCTTATACTTTCGGATTCTTAGACCGACGACAGACATAAACCATCCACCTTTTATGACAAGCAGCTCTCAAAAAGTCGATCAAAAGCTAAAATTGCCACTACTAGGTAAACCACACTACTAGGTATCTCATCCTAATACCGTAACACTGTTTTTTTCCAGTTTGGTAGTCGATAAATTTGCTATATAATGTGGTTTTCGACTGTATATATTTATTTATCTTTATCAAGCAGATAGCAATGCACTATAAACATATTATTTGGTATATATAGGCAACGGTTACGGGAAAAATCAGGTGATGCTGTAGGCAATACATTAATTTTTTTTACCATATTATTAATTTTTTTTCTTTTTTCTTTTCGTTTCTTGAAAATCCAAGATCTCAGTAGCAGGTTGGAGTCTGGCGGGTGGTGTGTTATTCCCGTGACTCGGATAAAAAAGTTCACCTATTGGACTCGTTTGTATATAAAAGGAGGCGTTAATCGTTATCAGGTTGATTAAATGCGGCAATGGGATTACCACGTATCTCGCTAATCAAGAAATTTGTGAACCGTGGTGAACCAGAAGGTCAATAAACGATCACTTCACTATGTCTACAGCGCAAAGTAACTGGCGTGATGATATTTTTAACTTACTTTGCAATTGTCTTTTGCCATCCGCTTACTTTACTTGTCATACTTATGCTTAAACAACTTGTAAAAATAAACACACTTTGGCTTAACATTTTATTATAAATTATTTCTACAACATTGTTGGTAACTAATAAACATAATATACCGTGCATTCTTTTTTTTAGAATAAATATTTAAATATTGTTCAAAATATCTTGACCGTGAAGTAAATTTATCAAATAACTAATTTAATATATTAAAACATATATTATACTTTGGCTATCACGTGTATTATAAGTTCAACTTATCAATACACTTCAACGTAAAAAGTACACAAGTGTAAATTGTAATAAATAAAGCTCCCTATTTTGTAAGGTGCCATTATATTATATAAATAAATCTATAATCGGCTTAATACAGTAAGAATACCATAAGGTATAACTGGGCTTGTTGTAAGCTTAGCACAGAATAATTACAAGTATTTCGGGAAAACACATAAAGTTGAAACAAATCAATATTAACATTGTGTTATAAAACAAAATTATCAATACATTTCTTTAGAAATAGCATTTGATATTCGCTTCATTACTTTAGTTTAGATATAATAGCATTTGTATATTCACTACATTTCCCAGTGCCTCCCAAGTCACCAGTCAAAGACTTGCCTTCACGAAGTGTTTCGTAGCAGGCGTTTTGAACTCTATCCGCATGTTCGTTAAGTTGTAAATGCCTTAACATCATGATGGCAGATAGGAGTAAGGCTGTCGGGTTGGCCATGTCCTTGCCGGCTATGTCTGGGGCAGTGCCGTGTACCTGAAATTAAAATTTAAATTTAGGGTCCAATTCTACAATGGACTGAACTGCTGTTGCTGCCGATGAAATTGAATACTTGCAAATGTCGACCCTCCCTGGTAACATAGTCTGGTCAGACGCTGTACTAAATTGTACCTAAATATTTGTTTTGTGACGTTACGGTGACATAGTCTGGTCCGACGCAGTACTAAATTGTACTTAAATATTTGTTTTGTGACGTTACAGTGACATAGTCTGGTCCGACGCAGTACTAAATTGTACTTAAGTATTTGTTTTGTGATATTACGGTGACATAGACTGGTCCGACGCAGTACTAAATTGTACCTAAATATTTGTTTTGTGACATTACGGTGACATAGTCTGGTCCGACGCAGTACTAAATTGTACCTAAATATTTGGTTTGTGACGTTACGGTGACATAGTCTGGTATGACGCAGTACTAAATTGTACCTAAATATTTATTTTGTGACGTTGCGGTGACATAGTCTGGTCCGACGCAGTACTAAATTGTACGTAAATATTTATTTTGTAACGTTACAGTAACATATTCTAGTCAGAGACGCAGTACTAAATTGTAACTGAATTAATTAGAATCTCATTATCGGGCCGGTGAACTAGCTATGATGAATTAATTACAACGGGATGGAAACGTTTAGCAACATACAGCTAAGTAAAAATTATATAGCTTAGTAAAAAATATTTGGTGTCTAAGCTATTGAGTTTCTTGAGTTAATTCTTTTGTGTGCGGTCTAAAAATATTAAAATGTAGGCTATGTCGATTGCGGTACATTTTATTTATAACTTAGCATTTGAGGATAGATAGAAAATAAATAAAAATTAGGGAATAGCATTTACGCGGTGGTTGTTATGTCGTCGTATCACGATGTAGGTGTCGTACAAATCTTATTGTGATTTCTTTATACCTCTCATTAGCGAAGAGTTTCGAGTGATTTTTAATTTTATGCGCAACAGAAAAAATCTTAGATGAAGGAAAATACTACTAGATATGAAATAACCGAGGGAAAACCGTGTCATTTCGTCCCTAACAATGGCAGACTAAAAAAACAGCTGTTTACTATCTACATAACAATTGTGATAAATTATATTGCAATTGGGCATGTAACTTTAACAATTAGTTTTTATTTTAGATTTAAGGTAGGTACACACTAAAATTATAGAAAAATACAAATAAACGCTAAAATCAGTTTAATATTTTGTAATCAAAGGGTTATTTGATATTAAATTTTAACTTACCTACATTGACAGCGTATTTTAGTAATGGCCTTTTGGCCGCAAGCTGTTTAAAGTAACGTTAATTTTCTTAAATGATTTGAAATTAGAACACTGACAAAATTGTTGTAGCATTGTGCATGAACATTGACTTACTAATATATGGACATTGGGTCCGCGCTCTAAAAGTGTACCAATTAAAAGAGAAACAAAACATAAAAAGAGAAACAATTTCGCGTTAGTCATCATTTACCAATAAACCTGACAAGACACTAAGAATTTTGTGTGTGAAAAATTGTAAAAATTACGCGGCCAAAGAGACAAAAAAATATGGAATATTATATTTCTTGTAAGTATAATAATTGTTTGACCTATTATAGTATGTATTTGGCCTCTGAACACGATATTTCATATAATTTGGAATTATATATTAGCTACTGATTGAAAAACCAATTAATTACATAGACAATATCTCTTTGTCCTTGTCCCACATACGCTCAGATATACGTAGAAAGAAGATGGCTATATATAAATTCAAATATGTCACACGTTTGTGACTTGCTACACAATTTATTGTACGCAAAAGAAATGGAGTTGCTTCCATATTATTTATTATAATATTTTACTTATTATAATACTTTGATAGTTTTATTTTTTAATAATAATTATTACTTAATCATATAAGATATTAAAGCATATATATTTATTGCATTTTTCTACGAGATGCAATACGTTGCGCAACGTGGACGAGTATTATTAGCCCTTATGAGGAATACTTTTTGCCGAAACTATCAAGTCTTGTTTGTTCAAATCATTTTACAGAAAGCGACATGAATGTATATAACACAGAAAGGATTAAGAAGATTAAAAAACAGTTACACCTAATTTGCAAATAGGTAAATGTTATTTAATTTACGTATTATATAACTAGCTGTTGCCCACGACTTCGTCCGCGCGGACTTCTTTTGCGGAATAAAGTTCCTCCCCCGCCATATATAACACAAATAGGATTAAGAAGATCAAAAAACAGCCACACCTAATTTGCAAGTAGTAGATGATATTCAATTTACGTATTATATTATAATATGTAATTGTATTAAGTGTAAATTTAGTTCATGAGTTTAATTTAATTAAATATGATTGGTAATTAGTATTTAGTAGATTTATATTATGTACTAGCTGTTGCCTGCGACTTCGTCCGCGCGGAGTTCGTTTACTCCGCACTGCTCCTCCCCCGTAGGTGATAGCGTGATAATATGTAGCATATATGTTGACCCGACCTGTTAGTAATATTCATGCAAAATTTGAAGTAAATTCATGCAGTACTTTTTGAGTTTACCCCGGACATACATACAGACAAACAGACATACAAACAGACAAAAATTCTAAAAACTATATTTTTGGCTTCGATGTTGATCATAGGTCACGCTCCATGTATTTTTAAAAAAAAATATTTGAACACAGGCATTGTCGGTAGATTATGGTGATCTAAAATTTATTACATACTAACTGTTGCCAGCGACTTCGTCCGTGCGGACTTCATTTACTCCGCACAGCACCTGGCCGCTAGGTGATAGCGTGATAATATGTAGCCTATATGTTGACCCGACCTATTAGTAAGATTCATGCAAAATTTGAAGTAAATCCATGCAGTACTTTTTGAGTTCACCCCGGACATACATACAGACAAACAGACAAACAGATAAACAGACAAACATACAAAAATTCTAAAAACTATATTTTTGGCTTCGATATCGATTGTAGGTCACGCCCCAAGTATTATTTAAAAAAAATATTCAATGTACAGTTTTGACTTTCCTACGATTTTATTATATGTATAAATAAAATTTTATGAAATATAAAAAATATGATATCATAAACTAATAGACGTAAGAAATATGGGTGGCTTATTTGTCGCTAAAAATTATGTGTTTGACATATTATGTGTGAGTACGGAACGCATTATACGCAACTATTATCGCGTGAGTAGAGGAAAATAATTCAAAAAATATGATTAAAACTTTATTTCTATAGAGATATTAAAATTGTACATTTTAAAAGATGTGTTTCATGGAGGTAAAGAACATAAACATAAATTTGATTCTATTAATTATAGAAAAGTTGATGGATATACGATTGATTACATCTATAAAAAGAAACCACCCAAATAAAAACTTATTCTAAAACTTTATAACAAGTTTAATTCATTTAAAGGTAATCTTTAATATTATTATTAATATTATAAATGCGAAAGTTTGGCTGTTTGGATGGATGTTTTTAACTCAATCACGCAAAAACTACGAAACGGATTTGAATGAAATTTGGCACAAAGGTAAATGATGACCTGGAGTAGCACATAAGCTACTTTTCATCTTGGAAAACTTAGGTGATCCCCGGGACTTGCCAAAAATTTTATGATGCAGCGGGCTGCACGCTGCAGCTAGTTAATAATAAGTATAATCAGCCATATGACATTACGATCACAATGATAGTTTAGTAGGTAATTATTTATTAAGAATAAATATTTATAACTTGTAATAAAAGGACTTTTTATTTTTAGTGCATTACATAAGACTGACTGACTTAAAAAAATCTTGTCAAATTTTTAGATAATTGAAAAATAGACATACAAATGTTCAACGCAACTTAGCATCGGCATTTTTGTTTACAAAAGAAAAAAATAGCATCCTTCATTTTTTTATTTATTGAAAAACCAGACTAAAAAAAATTGTAACAAAACTTTTAGTCAACATTCCTGTTTTTTTTATTCCGTAAACTAGTTCATAGAGTTAAGTAACTTTAACAAATTTTGTTAACAAATCGACTTCATGCATTCTTTGTTCTATTATATTCTTTATTTGAATTCTCTATATGAAAATTCAAATAAAGAATATGATAGAACAAGGATTCTCTTTATGAGTAGCATGTCTTGCCATTTTACATGTTAAAGCTATGGACTTAATGTTGAATTTTCTAAGAGCCCATTGAGTAAGTTACTAAATTTTACGAGCAATTTTTCATTTCTGTTCGAAGCAATCGAAATTAAATCGTAAAATAATGAATTTAGTGTTTAAATTACTTTGTTAACATTTCTATTTTTGAGATGAGTAATAGGTACATTTTTTCGCGACCCGATGTCCATATATTTGTAAGCAAAGAAGTTACATTCTACTCGGAATATTCACACGCGCTTCAAAATCGTTCCGAAGAGTACCACGACATAGGTTGAGTGTGTCTCTTTCTACTAAATAAAGCGCAAGGAACTTATATACGTTAACTGGAATTACTACGAAGCAATATTTGAAAAATAAAAATGTACTTTATTTCGTTACTCATAAAGTTGACATTTGTTTCTTAGTTAACAGAGGGGAAAAACGTTCTGAACAAGACAACGACAAGAGTGGATGTTATCCCTTTCTTGCAATTGCCAGTGTAAATAAAACTATCGGATGGTAGATTTTTATACACGTATTCGGTAATCGTTAAATCCCTTTTATTCACACACTTCGATAAATACATTAGCATGAAATGTATTGTTATTAACACAGTGAGTTCTAAAATGTGCTTATTTTAATTATTACTTAATTACTTATGCAATGCAAAGCTGTTTCTCAAATTAGTAGAATTACTTAGTAGTAATTTGCAAACTACGCATGGCCACACTTATATATATGGCGATTGGCGCTTTATTTAGTAGAAAGAGACACACTCCACTCATGTAGTGGTACTCTTCGGAACGATTTTGAAGCGCGTGTAAGCATTCCGGGTAGAATGTAACTTCCTTGATAAACAGACAAAAATTCTAAAAACTATATTTTTTTGGCTTCGATATTGATTACAGATAAAAAGTGTAGAATATAGGTTATTTTTGTTACATGGAGATTTCAAATGGTTTTATATTTCTATCAAATTTATCATCGGGAGTTTTCCAAAGAATTATTCGGATTAATTCCTGTCGCTGAATATTACGATTGGACATCATTGACCAGGGGTCAAAAACTCTGAAACGGAAACCTATGGAACAGCCATACCTACGAAAAAAAATGTGCATACCTACACAACAAAACATGGCGGATTACGTAGGTACTCCGCGTGGTACTCCATCAGGAGAATATTATCGTTCTATGCTTTTGTATTTTACCATACGCAGTAGGTATATACCAAGGAACTTACATACGATAACTGTAATTGTTACGAGGTAATATTTGAAAACTAAAAATGTACTTTATTCGTTACAAATAAAGTTGACATTTGTTTCTTAACTAACAGAGGGGAAAAACGTTCTGAGCAAGACAACGACAAGAGAGGATGTTGTCTCTTTCTTCCAATTGCCAGTGTAAATAAAACTAACTGATGGTAGATTTTTATATATATTCGGTAATCGTTAAATCCCTTTTATTCATACACGTCGATAAATACATTAGCATAAAATGTATTGTAATTAACATAGTGAGTTCCAAAATGTGCTTATTTTAATTATTACGTAATTACTCATGCAATGCAAAAAACTGTTTCTCAAATTAGTAGAATTACTTAGTAGTAATTTGCAAACTAAGCATGGCCGCACTTATATATGGCCATTGGTATATACACTTATCTATAAAACTATCCTTAAGGCTTATTAATTTCGTAATAAAGTTTAGGCACTTTGACATTATCATAGTTAAAATGGGTTTTTAGAGTTCTGTACTCAAAAGGTAAAATGGGACTCTGTTACCAAGACTCAGTTTCAGTAGCAGTAGACAATTGTGACGATACTATCGTACTACTACAACTACTGCTGAATTATATTAAAATTATAAACGATTATATTTTAACCTGTTTAGTAGTGTCCACAGAGTATATTTATGGTTTACAACGTAAGTAGGTACATAGCGACGAAATATGGCGGCTTGGCACATAATTCTACTAATTTGAGAAACAGTTTTTGCATTGCATAAGTAATTACGTAATAATTAAAATAAGCGCATTTTAGAACTCACTGTGTTAATTACAATACATTTTATGCTAATGTATTTATCGACGTGTATGAATAAAAGGGATTTAACTATTACCGAATACATAAAAATCTACCATTAGATAGTTTTATTTACAATGGCAATTGCAAGAAAGGGACAACATCCACTCTTGTCGTTGTCTTGCTCAGAACGTTCTTCCCCTCTGTTAAGTAAGAAACAAATGTCAACTTTATTAGTAACGAAATAAAGTACATTTTTATTTTACAAATATTACTTGGTACAAATTCCAGTTATCATATATAAATTCCTTGAGTAAAACTATTGCGTATAGAACTGAGTGCTAAGTGTGAGTTTTTCTTTTCGCATTCGATCGTGAGCGCGTTTGGAGTTTACTAGGAATTTGTATGTGATTTGTACAGCGCCACCTAGTGGTAAACTGGTTTCTCACGTTTACCAGTAGGTGGCGCTGTACAAATCACATACAAATTCTTAGTAAACTCGAAACGCGCTCACGATCGAATGCGAAAAGAAAAACTCACACTTAGCACTCTGGCCTGTTTTCACTGCATACGTTAGACAAAGACGCCATTATGTTTATTATTTCGTCTTCTAAACTATTACATATGTATCTATATGACATTGTAACATATCCATTAGTTTCCTTAATCAGATGTCAAAAACCATAAAAATTGCGCAAATTTATGGTCATTAAAGGACGCACCTTCATTGTTATTAATAATGCCACCACATTTGCAATAGTAACTCGTGGCAGAACTAAACATTTTTTACTACACTCTAACAGCGTAGTAAAAAATGTTTAGTTCTGCCACGAGTTCTGCCCTGTGGTTTATGCCCATGTAGTTCTGTAAATTTACTAAGTAACAATAAAACAATGTCAATACTTTTTATTTTATTTTCATCTACGCCAAAACATACATTTATACATTTAGTTATAACAATTAGAAATCACCTAAATAAAGTCAATTATTTATTGTCAGATCATATCTGAACATTTGAAAATTAAGATTTTTCATAAAAATCACATAATATAATCACAAAAAAATATTTTAAAAATATATTTTCGTACTCAATAAGTAATAACACATTTAGTAAACAAAAAATACAATAAAACAAAATTATTAAATCTAGGAAATTCAAATATTTCATTAAAAATACTGATGTATGGCTGGTTTTATAATATAAATTTTTATGCATTTTTAACATTTATTTTCACGCAATTCATATTACACACATAAATAATTATATAAATAAAACATAGTCAGCATTAAATTTGTCTAGTTATAATTTCAAATTACAAGAAAGGTGTTGACGGTAGTAGCACAAAAATAAGTTACTACCCGTGCGCTTAAAGAATGAGATTGAAAATGGCGTCGCCTCTGTTCACCTCTCACTCGCACATTCTCGCTATCTATACTCACACTCGCCGGTACGGACAACCAAAAAATTGCCTTTTTTAGATTTTTACATTCTTTTTAAGTTTTTAAGAACAAATAGTAGGCGGAAGTCCTATTTGTTCAATTTACTACTTTAACACATATTATATCGCTATATAAAACTATCGCCATAAGCGGTTGTCGCTATAGATCTGGTGTATGCTGACGGTACACATTATTGGCCGCCATTTCTAATCCCATTCTTTATGTGCACGGGTACTTGTGATCTTAAAGTGACGTGATTTCAAGGTAGACTAAGATAGATCGCAAGAATCACTTTGCTCTGTAAATTGCAGACGCTCAGTGGCGAGCATACGTTCGACTGAATTCAAAATTAAGTAGGTAATCGTTTTTCTAAATGACAATAGTATTCATTTGCAAGCACAATGAATTCAAGTGATGGTTTATTTTCTTTAAAATAATAGTAATCTCAGTAAATGCCATCAAAATGTAACTTATTTTGGTAGTGCTACTAGTACATCCGACTACACTGATTTAATAGTAATTAGTAAGTACAGAGAACATTTTATTTTTGTACAAAGAATAAAGGGAAATCTAGTTACATCATTTTTAGATAATACACGTCACATCAAAATAATTTAGCTAATAAAGTGTAGTCGTGGGATTTCACTATATTTTTACATTTTGTATTCAAAATTAAGATTCCAAGTAGATACTTTCTTTAAATAAATACCGTTTTAATAACATAATAATACTTTGACATTGTCTAAATAATACTTAGGAAGCATTGATATAAAAAACCCAAAATACACAATCAGTGTGTCAAAAACGTCCTCCAAAAATGAGTGCACAATTTGAAATTGTGCACTCATTTCAAATAGAATCGCATCGGCCGCGTCACTGTCAATTTTATTTATTTTCGTACATTGCTTTGTAAAAACAACTATAAGTCTTGCACTTAAGGTTGGATATGCAAAGACATATGTTTTTGCCATATCTATAACTACTTAAAAGAAATTAGGGACACTTTTGAGTGTCAGTTTTGTTCGGGACTGTGCATCTAGGGTTTTTTATATCAATGTTAGGAAGTATAAATGATATTAGTGACGAACAGAATTGAAGCAGATTCAAATAAAAGCTGTATATTGTATACTTTTACCATTGGCATTATGGATACCATTGATTCGGCTATATCATTTTACATTGTCTTGTTTTTTATATCTAAGCCCATTGATTTCTATTTTCACACTATATGATCATCATCATATCTTCACGCCAGATCCCATGGTATGCAGAGAACCGGATGCCATGCGTCACGATTCTTGTAGATTTGTCATTCTTCCTCCACATTTATTACTATCTTCATACACACACACTAGTTGCGAAGGCTCTTGATAATACCACCTTTGGACAGTACTCGACCAACCTGATCACGGTACGTCAATCTTGGTCTTCCCCAATACATCCTTTCACATTCGCATTGTGTATTAATTATTTAAAAAGCTGTCATTATTCCAGACTATATTTACTAAATTTCATACAGATCAGTTCAACAGTTGTGGTGTGATTGTGAATTTTCAAATTTTAAATCATGTTTAATATTTAAGTAAGAGTGTTTTACCACACACAAAAGATAAAAGTATACAATATAATCACTAGTATTTGAACAGCCCTAAACTGAAAGCCCAATATCAGGCCGGACCTACAAACTTAGGATGATCACTTACTATACTGTTTCTTAGAATTAAAAAACACACAGATATAGAAGGCGTCGGTAGCACCAGTGTTATGTCGAATGCAAATTGTATGAGTAGTTTAATTTACAGCGCGCCTGTACTTAAACAAAATAGTATTTATACTAAACTTTAGTGCTTTATTTTTGTCGAAATTATACTCGGAATTGGTAGCAAACTGTTCTTTCTTTGTGTCATTGTATTTGAAATTATTTCCATTTAATTTCTTGCGATGTCGTAAGCCGTAAGGATTCTTTTGTGAACTTTTGTTGTGGCTTCTTGCATAGCCACATCTTATCTATCTTTGTAAAAGTAGATGGAAGTAGTTCAGTAGTTCCACTGCTTAACTGTTCATAGTGCACATTATTTTCTCTGTTTAAAGATTAAACGGGGGCTATTTGTTTATAGCCTTATCAGATAAACTCTTTTATTCATCAATTTATGTACAAAAAATAATTTCAATAATCTATTTGCTTCGGTGTAAACAGATGGATTCCTGGGTGTAAAATCCGGATCCAACAATATATTCTACATCAATTTGTTTCTACGAAAAAAAATAATGTTTGAACACACCAATCACAGGATATAATACCGTTAGGATACGGGCATGTCCGTATTTATTTACATTTTGTCACCCACCCCTTCAATATCTGTGAATTAATGTATTTTACATATAACAGCCGCATTTCTCACTAATAAACGCTTAAAGGTAACTTGGGTATAAATAAATTAACTTAAAAATTTAAGGTGCAATGGTAAATTGTCACACGAAATGCTTGTACTTTTTCGAAACATACGCTTTCGTCGCGGGTTCGTACACATCATGCTTATATCATATTCTAACAGTATAAATTAAATACACACTTAGGTCACCCTTATTAGTGACTTAAATCTCGTGTTATTAAACTGACAAGAATGAAAGTTTCTGTCACACGTTATGAAAAAAAATGTCAGCCAGCCAGGCATGTAGTTATACAGTGAGCAACAAAACCCTGTCTGATCCGAAAGGGACATATGGGTGGGTCGATGACATTATACAAAAAAATAATGAAATTATTCTATTTGTGAAAATAAAAATATGGTATTTTAAAATGTTTGTATTTATCTTACAATTTCCCTAATCTTTAGCAAATAATTTAAACTCCACACTACGTCCTGTCAAGTGCCAAATACAGCATCCCTTTCATGTCGTAGCTGGCTTAACACGGAAGCGACTACGATTGCATAAAGGTAAATTGTATGTTCCTATCATATGGTTCAAAAATATTATTTTAAATTAATTTTAATCGGGAAAATTTATCAAATATTCAAAATACAGCGACAAATATGACCCCGTATTAAGCTATCAAGTAATGCCTTCGACTTTTTGACACTAACTGTATATTTCACATAATAAATGACTGTTTACATTAAAAGGGTTAATGTACGTAATATTATTGTTATGTGGGTTTTATATAATTTATTCGAGTTTATTGGGTTCAAATGAGTGTGTCTCACGTCCTCAATTACTAGGATTTATAGTTGGGGATAGAAACGACTAGTTTAACACATTCAAGTAAAAAATCATATAAATTAAGTTGTCAAGAAATAAGTTAACTAATTATATTACAAAACAGATAAAAATGATTAGTCATAAAAAACATTTATAAATAAAATAGATAAATTCAATGTCAGTAATTCATTAAATTAATGAATAATAAAATTTTAAATCATGTATCATGGACTTTTATGTTAATAACAAAATATTAAGTAAATAGTATAATTTAAATCAGCATGATGTGGTCCTACCCTTACAATTTCAATAAATTAACCGGCAGTATTACACTTGAGGCAGATCTACTTTTTCAAAGTACAATTATAATCAATTATTTTGATCTTTAGTTTAAATAAATTAATACTTAATACAATATTCTAACAAATTTCAACTATAAAATTGCCACTGCGTTTCTGTTTGACCTTGGTGGACCATATACGGTATAATTACTTAAAATGGAATGTGCTAATTAAATTCTATATTAGAATAATAATTTTAACTGTCGGAACTTAATTGAAAATTTTTAATAATCCACTGTGAAAATGTAATTTGATTTTTTCAAACTAATAATAGTACCGAGGTAGAGTCTAGCTATTCCGCTTAAAGTTCGAACATTCAACTCTTACCTTTAACATTTTTTCATTTGTACTTTGTCATGGCATAACTTAAATATCACGGTTTGTTAAAACCACTATTTTAAAAGGAGTTCAACCATTTTTCTCTAGGGCATTGGTTAAGATCTTTGTACAATAATGTTATATACAAAGTGCTGGTGACACGATCAATTTAATTTTATATAGATGGCTTTCATTTAGTCCATATAAATGTTTCTTAATAAATAATTATTTTCACTTAAAATAAAAAATAATAACAAATTTTAAAAACACTAACACGTTGATATATGATGCAAAATTTAATACCCTTAATTTGTTTATTAGTATTAAGAGTACTGGCGTCACGCTTGATGCGTTACTTTTTACGATACCATTATCTGCGTCGGCGTAGTACATTGTAAATGACAGATTAACAATTTCAATGATTCATCTGGGGTCCTTCTCCCAGAATACTCATCACTTTGTACGGACTAAATTTCAACGCATTTCGGTATTACGTAACGTTTAGTAATCAGAATGTATGTGTAAAAAAATGAAATCGAAAAAACAACCTGTGTCTAAATTATTGTTTTTTTTAATATCTAGCATGTGTGAGCAAATAAGTTGTGGAGACATAGTTGGAATGCACTGATGCAGCAACTTTATATGTGACGGCATTATAAGAGTATCCGCGTGCCCTCACGCGATATGTACTAGTCTGTGTAACTTGTAATTTATGTGTGTGACGCAATACACAATATGAATACTTATAAACTCTATTAATTCCCTAAGTGGGGCAACCGAACATAGAAGTTAAAACGACCACACGCGCGCCTAAAGCCCTAACCCTTAAGTCGATAGGTTAAAGTGTCTATTAGTGAACTTCCATAATGTCGTCACATATAAAGTTGTGTCTGTGTCAGCGCATTCCATATTGTGTCTCTATAAAGTCAGTACCAATTTAGTTGAACTCCTTTTAAAAATTGTTTGGCAACGCAGTTTAAAATATTTCAAGGTATCCGCATAACACGTCCATGGTCAATAGCAATAACAAATAGTGCAGTGAGTTGGGCAGTGCATTAGAGTTTCCGTATGATCTCGTTGGTGTAGTCGGTGCAGGAGGAGTGTCCGCCCAGGTCCTCGGTGAGGTGTCGTCCCTCGCGCAGCACGGCGAAGCAGGCGGCCTCGATGCGCTGCGCGTGCTCGGCCAGCTGCAGGTGGCGCAGCATCATCACGCCGGACAGCAGCAGCGCCGTGGGGTTGGCGCGGTCCTGGCCCGCGATGCCGGGCGCAGTGCCGTGCACCTACGCCGGGACCGGGTTAGTGCATGCGGGACACGTCACACCGACACACCACACACCACACATCGTGACACACTCTCTAAATGTATTACTTTATACTATACGGCTTCACTGATAAAAGACTGTACATATTAAATGAGGGCGTTCACTGTTCAATACTTCATTCTGATACAAAATGTATAAAAAAATAGGTACCTAAATTAGTTGTTCACAAACAACGATTTGCCAAGTTATGACTAGACTCATTAGCACACCATATCGCCCGCATGGTGACATCATAGTATACAAACAGATGGGTCTCCTGATGGAAAGGGTCAACCGTCGCATATAGACACTAAAAATTTCAATGGTGCGTTGCTATCTTGTGGCGAGGTCTAATGCCACATGCATAAGTTTACCGGCTATGTTACCCTCCAAACTAAAACACGACATTGACAAGCACCGACGCTATTACGATAGGAATAGGTAAGGCGGTGGTACCAAACCCAGGCAAGATAATGTAGAACTCTAGCACCTAGTAGCAACGATGGTAGTGACTCGTATAGCCAATCAGTCGCTTTTTACAACTGGCAGAACGGCAATTGACCTATTCTTCAAGAACCCGAGACCAACATGGAGATAACTACACTGATTTTGTTGAGATTTACTAAATAGCTAAACCATATTCTCTTTTAATAGTATTTTTTTACTGGTTACATATGACTATTCACTATCATGTCCCTCAATATGTACAGACTTTTACCAGCTAACCCGTATAAATTATACAAAAGTGGAAAATCTGAGGCTATTTGATGTTCATGCTACCGTTCACAACTTTTACACTACATATTTTATATACATTTATCTTTATATTTCTATGATAGCAAATGTGCACGGTAAAAGATAATCTCATCTCTATTGTTTTCACACGCTCTATGAGTAATTTACTCCAGATATAATACAAATAAAAAGTATGTCACAATATTCATACAACATATTATTTGGACGAACTGACCGTCAGTATATCAGCTCTTAGGTTGACTTCCACCAACATATTAGTATACATTCACTTTCACACAATAAACACTAACATTTTAGTGTAATAAAAATAGGTTAGACATAACATTATTAGTGAGTCACACATTGCATAAATTAGTTGTCAAAATGATTTATTGTGTAACATCCAACAATCTAATTCTGTATTTCTGAAACAGATCAGATCTGCACCAGATTTATATAGGACCAAATGGGAAGTTTTCCATCCCAAACAAAAAACATTTCCTTTCCAAAAAACATTCATTGGTTAATAAATAACCAGTTAAAGAAAAACAATTAATAACAAACATAAAATTACAATGAAATTCAGGGCCTTCTCCTTTTGGGAAGTTGATGTAAGCGTAAGACGTTTATTCTAAACCAAATTTAAAATCTTCTGTCGTTACTCATTTAACCTATGTATTATCTAGCCACATTAAGTGGTATTGACTATTTCCACAACAAAATCTGTGTGCAGCTGCCCTATCTAGTGATATATGTCAGCTATTTAAATGTTAGTTACTGTTCGGCAATTTTTTTAATATAATATGGCAAACAAGCAGATAGCTCTCCTGATGGACAGAGAACCATCGCCTAAAAACACCAAAGATGTTAACGGTGTGTTGCTAACTTCTGGCTTCTGGCTATCTTTATGGCGAGGTCTTAATGCTGCTTACATAAGTTTACCGGCTTCCTTACCCTCCAAATGCCATTCTGCATATCGCTCATTTGGTGGAATGGAACATCGTCGGAAATGTATTTTATTTTAAATCTAAGTAAATATGACAAACATTGCTTGATTGACTGCTTTATGACAAAACTTAAAAAAATTTACAATGAAAAGTCAATTTTTTTAAGTTTTGTCATAAAGCTCGAGACGCTGTCAAAGTGGATATCAAGATCCATGGCTTTTTTAACAGTGCCATGGATCTTGATATTCACTTTGACAGCGTCTCGAGCTTTATGACAAAACTTAAAAAAATTGACTTTTCATTGTAATTTAAGCATGTAGGTATTATAACATTGACATTGTATATTTAATTCTAATTGACATGTTATTTAACGCAAATTAATTTATTTTATTGTATATTGATATTTGACATTTATTACTGTTTTAGCTTATTTTTCTCAAATTTATATATTCAAATTTAATTTCAATCTTAATGTTACAGTTTTCATTTTTTTTATCTTTTATTTTATTTTTATTTTAATTTGGAGCAGCGTTCTATATCTGTAAGCATGATGTGATTACCTATAATAGTAAGAACAATTTAAAAAAATCACAAATGTATATTTAATTAAGGACTGTATAACACTGTATCTTATGTTGGTGATCCAATAAATAAATAAATAAATGTGTTTTATTTTTAAATCTAAGTAAATATGACAAACATTGCTTGATTGACTGAATGTATTTTATTTTTAAATCTAAGTAAAAATGACAAACATTGCTTGATTGACTGATATGATAAAAAAGTTAAGCTTTAATAGTATTTACTAAAATACTATTACTATTGTTTAAATAAAAAAACAAACATGAATTGTCATAATCAGACCATAAACTCATTTAAAAAAAATCCTGTAAAATACGTAAATCCGTAAATACGCCAATGTTCCAACAAATGAGAGATATAAGATATACTGACTATTTTAGCTCACCCCAGAGATTCAGGATAGTAGAGTGATACTGAAACCGCTCCTTAATACATAACCCCCTTTTATATGAATAAATTTGTGCCTTTAGATATTTTAATTCCTACATTCAAACAGCACATGCTAAGTTTTCTTATAATTTTAGCGAGCCCTACGTGAGGGACTTTCTGTTAGTCCCAGAACACGCACGTGCTTTTCCCATTTGACATTTAACTATTAATTGGGATACTCTAATCATGGCTAGATTAAATTGGTATGTGTTTCACTAACTATACACAGATAATTGCAATAAATATCAACAAATTCAAAAACTTCAGGTATTACTGATAAAAAGAGACACCTTGACACATTGTTTCTATTGTCAAAAGATACCAAACAAGCAGATGGTTCTCCTGAAGAGAAAACCATCGTCTATAAACACCAAAGATGTTAATGGTGCATGGTCTTATCAGAAATGCCAAAAATCCTTGTTGCGGGGTTTTAATGTCACATGCATAATTTTATTGGTTACCTTGCCCTCCAAACGGAACATACCAGTGATAAGCACTGATGCTATTGCAGCAGGAATAGGTGGTGGTATCAGACCGGAATGAAATAATGCGGAACTCTGCCACCCGGTAGCCATAACAGTAGTGGCTTATAGCTTATTATTTAACTCTTACAAACTGACAGGTGGTCTATTAAGGGAACGAAACCAACATGGGGAAAACAATATAATTATTTTATTTTTTGTCCCAAAAACTAATTGTCATAGTGAACTTAAATAATGTATGTTGTAAATGCAATGTTAAATTATTAATATGTGGACAAAATGCGTGTTACATTCAACATGCAACCATGTGAGAACCACACCCACAGCGTTAGTGTAATATTCATGGAATAAGACTTACAATAAGACTTAAGACTTCCTGGCTCACAGTTTAACACTAATAACCGAACAACTCATATTTTCTTTGATTTTAAAAAAGAAAACCTGTAATTTCTTTTATATTTTTAATTTTTAGCACTTTTCAATTAATAAAACACAATTTAAAAAATTCACACATCATTATACTTAGTACTTATTTTTAATAGCGAGATTTCTAATAACTGTTGGACAGGTCACTCTCAAATGTAAATTTAAACATTCAATTCATCATGGCTCTCATCTTTTTATATAGTAGGGTGAAAAAAATTATCTGTATTGTGTACAAAAGAGCTAAATTTTCATCAGAAAAACAACCTAACACATATCCCCCTTAGGGGTGATCCATATGTGTAAGGGAGGGGGGGGGGGGGGGGGGGCATCAAAATGTGACATTTGTGACATTGTCTAACAGGAAGTGGGGGGAAGGGGCTAAACTAAAAAATATTACTAGCTCTATATTAATAAGTTCTTAATAATTCATAATAATAATGTTATAGGTTTAAATTGTTGGCAAGTTAAAATTAGAAAAGACTGCTATTTTACCAGTAAAATAGCTATTTTAACTATTTTTAAATATAAAATTGAAAAATATGTGACCTTACAACAACAGGTGGAGGGGGTTTCACAAGTGTGATTTGGGGGAGGGGGGGTCCAAAACACTAAAATTTTAATAAACGATGTAACACCGGTGGTATAAAAAGACGGCAGTGAATTTGTGTAAAAGTGATGCTGAGAGTGAAGTTTAACCCAAAATATCTGTTGCGCACGTTTTACCTTGAAACTGTCTTCATTTATGCATATAAAATATATTTATAATTTCAAGATCATTCTTAAGGTGTAAACGCGACCAGATCGAACTGACACATGCATTTCTTTATATCTGTATTTTGTACAAAGTTTTGCTAGGCCATCGTACAAAAAACGACTTAACATTTACATTACAAATTTTCCTTGTTCATACTTGAAATCAAAAAGCACTTTCAGGGATTCTCCAAAATAAGTAAGAATTACGTAAGGGAGAATTAAATAGAGGAATTGCGGGGCGCGTCATTAAGTTTTTTAAATTGGCTGAATAACATGAACATTTATGTCAAAATTTTACAAATATTTACTTAAAATTTAATCTATTAGAAGATGCGGAAAAATGTCAATATTTATAATATAAATATAAAATAATAATAGTTTATTCTGAACAAAAATTATTTTTAGTACAAACAGTTTTTAGCGCTCTCAATTGCAAATGTTAAAAACTGTTTCCATAATATTTGAATTGTCCCCTTACTTTACATAATTATCTTTTAAAATTTGCATGTAAGTTTGATATTGACCAAACATATAAATGGTGTTCAGTTGCCTATTTATTAGTGAAATTACTCTTCCATAATAGTTTTTTTAATACTTGACTATCATAAAATCTTATTTATAGGGTTTCAAGCATAATAAATGTTTTAAATAGGAAAATATTAATGATATGTAATTTTATATATTAAATGTACTTACAGACTCGAATAGTGCGCCATTTTTACCAATGTTGCCGGAGGGAGTGAGCCCCAAGCCGCCAACAAGTCCAGAGCACATGTCGGACATGATGTCACCGTACAAGTTGGGCATCACCTGTATATACATTACAACATCAATAGTAGTAATTCAATAAATTCGCAATATAAAAATATGGTTTCTGGCTTTTATCACCGTATAGGCATGAATCCATCAATGATGTCAATTTACGCTTGCTTCTTACAAGCAAAAGCAATAAGTATTGAGCATTTCAGTTTACCTACTAAAAAAATCATTTTTAAGTACCAGTGATGATGTTGTTTCACTTGGAAAGAAACAATCGAATTAATTTAGTTACCTATTCAAAATTTTGTCTGTCACCAAGCTGTATCTCATGAACCGATAGTTGGCCAGTTGAAATTTTTAGACGTTGTTGTTATAACAAATTCTAAAAACAGAATAAAACAAATATAAAAAGGGGAGGGGTCCCATACAACAATAATACAAGTCCGATTCACGCTTAGCCAGTTTTTGTTCGATTCTCACTTGGCCAGTTACTTTATATTACAGGATAGTAAACAAGCTGCAAACAGGTTGCTCTCTGTGTGGCGAGGATAGTACTCCTAATACATAAGTTTACCGGGTACCTTACCTTCAAAACGAAACAATATAAATTTAACACTCACCAATACGTCGAATTTGGAGGGGTCTTGCACCATGTTGAGGCACACAGTATCCAGGTATCGCTCCTCGAACTTGATGTCCGGGTACTTGGTGGCCAGGTCACGGCAACAACGCAGGAACAGACCGTCCGACATACGCCTGGAATATATTAAAGTTTGTACTGTAAGTGTACTGGTAAGGGAACTTCCTTCCTCAAAATGCTTATCACCTGAAAGAATCTTATCACCTGAAAAAAATCGACAGAAAAATGGTCGTTTTTGGACGATTTAAAATTTTTACTCATTAAAAGTAGGAATAACTCGATTGGTTGATATAAATTAAAAAAATCTTCATTATCGTATGCATCTTTACTAGAGATGGGCCGAATGTAGTTTGAACCGAATTCGAACTTCGGCCGAACATTCGGTAAAAATAAAAAATTCGGCAGAATTTCGGCCGAACTTCGGTACTATTCTGCGCGCTTTCTGGAGAGCGACAATTCTTATGACTTGTTTACGAATTCATTTAAGTAAATTATTTTATATATCGTTAATCGTTTTCGCAGCGTATGCGAAATAATGACTAAATGCCGAAATTATGACACCTTGGGTTACATTGTTTCAATTTAGGTAATCTCCAATTTTTTTCGAAAATAAATTACAGCCTATGTTACTCGAGGATGATTTAAAATCCTTCTAATGGTGAAATATGTTTTTAAATCGGTCCAGTCGTTTTTGAATTTATTCGATACATATAAAAATATAAATCTTTCTTTTTTATAATTGTAGATTTCAGTCAAAATGGTAAAAGTAGATACATTTTTCTGTTGCCGAATGTTCGGCATTTAAACCGAATTTCGGCCGAATGTCGAAGTTCGGTTCAAGCTGTCGAAATTCTGTTAAACCGAATGTAAAACGAATTTCGGCCCATCCCTAATCTTTAAGTTTAAAAAAGTCTTAATATTTTAACAAATCGAAATTCGATTTTTTGGTTCGTATAAATACGAATGGTTTTTACGGTCAATTTTTTTCTTGTTGATTATTAAATGGAACCACTGATGATTTTTTCCCCGCCGTGTGCCTTATGGGAAAGATGAGGAAGGCAAGTGCGTTATTATCGGAGATCAGGAATTCTTGCTAAAATTTGCGACAAAAGTCAATAAATATTGCTACAGGGCTATAGTAACAATACTAGTATGTATGTAAAAATACATATCTTAGGATACTGATCATCTACAAGATAATAATTAGCTCAATTGCGGGACTGATAAAATAAAGAAAAAAATTGAGCGAGCCTTAAAATCCAAGTGTGTGTAACATCCAAGTGACTAAATTGGTACAATCTGATGGCCAACTCTGCCACCGCGTGCTCATTGATCAATAGCGCGCGTTTCTCGGCTCACTGTTATGCTGCAGTCATACTTGTGTCTGTCGTCACAAAGCTTTGCGCAATGACGCGATACATGCAGATGTGTCCGGCTATTATCGGTTATCGTCGCAACATTTGGACTGCGTATGCGCGCTAACGTCAGAGTTAGCGCGCATATATTCTCGGGACGATACACACAGGTGCGGCCTAAAAGTTAGGAACTATTCGTAGAAAGCGCTGAACCGTGCGCTCGATCCGCAGCGCCTGGGGCTCGACATTAAATTGATTAAAAACGAATGAATTAGTGATAGGCGTTAAATCAATAAACTAGTTAAAAAAAAGTATCTTCACGCCCATATCCCCGAAGGGTTAGGCAGAGATACAACAAGTGCACCCACGATTAGCCGAAGATACTTGGTCCCACAAATGTGATAGGTGGCAAGCCTATCGCTAACCGGGCACTTTCCAGTGCCGGCCAACTTTGTGTTTTTCAGAAAACTGAAAAAACACTTTTTTTTATGTGCCCGACCCGGGAATCGAACCCGGAACCTCATGTGGTCAACGCCAACGCTGGACCACTAGATGCCAGGAGATTAAATTACCCGTTAATCTCCTGGCGAGACCTCGACGTTAACTGTTTGTGACTCCACTACTAAAAGTTTAGAACTGACGAATTCGTCAATGAACAACTCGTTGAATATCGGCTAAGTTTGGCTAAGAATGTAGCGGGAAAGCTGTATGAAACGTATGCAAGGAAGAGAGGAGAATCGACAAAGGCAAATTTTTTTTTTATTAAAACGGAGACATATTTCAACAGATTTATTAAACAGCGTAGCGTTCAATTAAAACCGTTCAACGAATGTGCGGTTTACGTTGCAAGTTGCCATTAATTATAACACGAAACTAGTTGATGAATTCAACTACTGATTAACGTAACAACGTTAACATTACGTTAAAGGGAAAAACTTTCAGCGACCCATCGCTAGTATAAATAAATTTGTAATATATATATATATAAAAATCAATCCCTATTTTCCTTGGTCACGACATCACGCCTGAATGGCTGGACCAATTTCGGTAATTTTTTTTTGTTGTGTTTGTAATTGTAAGGAGAAGGTTTTTATAAAAGAAAATATTAAGAAAATTGCGGGGAAAAATAGAAAATTTAAGAATACTTAACCACCATATAAAGTGTAATGCCATTTTGGCTGTGTGGAAGGACAATCCCATAGGGCGTAGACTTATATAAATTACGTGTCACGTTGTTTGTCCGCTATGGATTCCTAATATGATTGGCAAAACAACGTTTGCCGGGTCAGCTAGTGAAGTACCTATATAATGAAAATGCAGCTCAAACGCGCGGCTTGGGGGCTTTCTATGACTAGTCCCTATAATGTATTCATGACATTTGATGGTGCGTTCCGGGCGCTGCGCATCGAGCGCACGGCTCCGGGGCTTTATATAACTAGTGCCCTACACACTTCGCCGAAAACTTTACGAAATCACTCCCACATATTGCAGGAAAGAACAGGAAAGTGTTACTGTGTGTACTAGAATACAATCGTCATGACACATTAAAGTATATAAGTATTTGGTCGCTATAAATATATTGTATCAATCAATTCAATTGCCCTTGATATCAGGCTCAGTCAAGTGTGTACATGCAATAATGATAACGAGCCATGCAACGTGAAAGACATTCGACACCCCACTCAGTATTTATTAATGACGGCTGTAATCCGACACTATCTTATAAAAGAGACATTTATTATATACTGGCTGTTATCGGCGACACTGTCCGCGTGAAATTTAATAATTAAGAAGTTACACTCGGGGAATGATGATAGAAGTTAAAACTTGAACAATTCATTGTATTTACTTCGATTGGGACATCCTATCCGCTACGTTCCTCTTACTTCCCCCTACCTTCCTGCTACTTTCCCCCTACCATCCTACTAGCAGTTTTTATCCACTGTATCTATATACGTACATACACAATATATGTACATACATACAGAGGTGTCAGCTACGGTAACATGTCAATGGTTTTCCCCATCTCTAAAAATGCTAACATGCTTAAAGAAGTTTTCATTTTATAATATTTGTTGAACGGCCCGTTGGTCAAGTGGTTAGCGACTCTAACGAAAGTTACTATACTATCGATGGGGCTTGAGTTCGATCACCGAAAGGGACAAACATTTTGTGTGATGAGCATAGATATTTGTATTTTTGGGTTACAATGTTTTATTAAATATATTTCAGTATTTATATATGTATTTCTACGTATTAGTGTTGTTGACCAGCACTCATATCACCAGTAAATTTGATTGCTTTGGAGTTAGATCAATTCGTCTAATTTTTACAGCGATATTTATTTATATGTTTAGTTTGCAGCACCGACATCGACATACATAGGGTCGTCGTCAGTTCGCAGAGTAAAGAAACTTAATAATTATGTATTCCTCACAAATAAAATATTACGTAAATAAAATTTAATGTTATGATTGTAATTAAAATTGAGTGTTATCTATGTACACAAAAATTTAATGTTCTTATATCCAAAATCATAAATCCTCAAGTTCGTTACCAATGCTTGTGGAATACTTTAACAAAAAGCAGGAATAGTACAATTAATTCAAAATAGGTGGTATGCTTATTGCAACGGTTAACGATTTTTTCAAAGAGCATTTTTGCGATGGCAACGCGCCGGATGAGAAGTACTTATAAGTTATACCTTGAGTTCTTATAAAACCGTAAAAATATAACAGAATAATTTGAAGTTTAAAGAACGGAACGGTAGAAAAATAAAAACTACCCAAGGAAACAAAACAAAATGAGCAAATTGCTAGAGAAAAGCCATGCGCGTTAGAACAAGCTGTTTCGAAGATTAGCCAAAACAATAATTATACAGTCTTATATGATTTCCGAAAGCTGGTACTTTGATATTACAAACAAACATCTCAATTTTAGTTGCATACATATCTAGTGAAGGTCTTGTGAGCATAACTGCGATGCACGGTTGTGGATCGTTGTTTTTACTCACAAGTCTTCAATTTTGTAACAATTTACTTAACATTACTTTTGTTAAATTGTATGTCACTTGAACAAATGATGTGATAAATCCTAATCTATTACATATAATAAAATCGTAGGAAAGTCAAAACTGTACATTGAATATTTTTAAAAAAAAATACTTTGTGCGTGATCTATAATCGATATCGAAGCCAAAAATATAGTTTTTAGAATTTTTGTCTGTTTGTCTGTATGTCTGTTTGTCTGTATGTATGTCCGGGGTAAACTCAAAAAGTACCGTATGGATTTACTTCAAATTTTGCATGAATATTACTAACAGGTCGGGTCAACATATAGGCTACATATTATCACGCTATCACCTACGGGGGAGGAGCAGTGCGGAGTAAACGAAGTCCGCGCGGACGAAGTCGCAGGCAACAGCTAGTAGACTAATATAACTAGATCTGGTACTAATACTAGATCTTTAGCAGTATTTAAGTGTCTTCACGCCTGTATTCCCAGATGTAGACAGAGGTACAACCAGTGCACCCACGATTAGCCGAAGATACTTATGGCCAATTGCACTAACATTGACTTAGCTTAGGACAATCCTAGATCAATATGTCGTATCTTTCTAGAAGACCTCATAAGTGTAGGGGTCCATAATTTAACTTCGAGAGTCATGTGTTCGATTAATGAAAGGTCGACTGAAAAATTATAAAAAAATATTTTTCGTCACATATCATCTTATATATAAAATTCCCGTGTCACAATGTTCGTTCCCGTACTCCTCTGAAACGGCTTGACCGATTTTGATGAAATTTCGTATGCATATTCAGTGGGTGTGAGAATCGGCCAACATCTATTTTTCATCCCCCTAAATGTTAAGGGTTGTCCACCCCTAATTTTTTTTTTATTTTATGGACAAAAATTTTTATTTTTTTATGATTCAACATTGAAAAATATATACAACCCTTAATTTTCAACCCTCTACGATCAACCCCTCTTTTTTAATTAAATAATTTATGTGGCAAAACAATGTTTGCCGGGTCAGCTAGTTTAATACATAATCAAGGAAATCAAACACGTTTAAGATATCGTAAGTTCTTCTCGTAGATTCAGAAACATGAAATTTGGTGAAAAGGAAAATAGTAAAGCACAAATGAAGAGAAAATGTTTATTATAAAAAAAAACAGTAGCAGTCGCGGGACTGCCGATAGAAGTGAAAACGGAACTATTAAGTTGAGAGTAATTAAAACTATATGCAAAACATAGCTATAGATATACTATTGTCATTAGCATGTCGGTGACGCGAACCGAGGATTTACCCTCTACCAAAACGCTCAACGCGCCTAAAGAAGTTTTCACTTCAAAAACAGTAGCAGTCGTGGGACTGCCGATAGAAGTGAAAACGGAACTATTAAGTTGAGAGTAATTAAAACTATATGCAAAACATAGCTATAGATATACTATTATCATTAGCATGTCGGTGACGCGAACCGAGGATTTTACCCTCTACCAAAACGCTCAACGCGCCTAAAGAAGTTTTCACTTCAAAAAATTACTTTACGATTTTCGCACAAAAGATATCTTAAACGTGTTTGATTTCCTTGATCATGTATGAAATAATATGTAACAAAAAATATTTTTTTATAATTTTATTTTAATTATGAAATTATATTTCAAAATAAGACTGTTATTTTTCGATTAATAAATATTGGATTAAACGTTCAATCGAAGTAGCGTTTGGCGATAAAAGGTTGTTTCGAAATAAATTCCATTCGAACAATCGCTCAGTCGACTTTCCATTAATCGAACACATGACTCTCGAAGTTTAATTACGGACCCTAAGTGTAGAGCACAAGCCGCTACTCACATGATGTTGGCCTTGTGGACGGCGGTGACCTTTTTCCTGTGGTTGTCGCGGGCGAACTGGAAGGCGAACTCGGCCACTCGCTTGCTGGCCTCCTCCGTGATCAACTTGATGGACTGCACCACGCCGTCCACGATCTCGTGCTCAATGCCGGAGTACTCACCCTCCGTGTTCTCACGGATCGTCACTACATCTACATTGTCGTATAAAGTCTTGATTCTAGAAAATATAAAAAAGAAAACTTAATTTAGACAATTTCTATCAGTCATATTATTTTTTTTTATAAATTATATATTAAAGAAATTATCGTAAATCACGAACTACCGTTCTACGGATGCATAATTTTACGTTACATTTTAAATTTTTTAAAATATATAAACAAATCAAAAACGCGTACTTGAAAGATAACGCGTTAGTTTAGAAGATTACATTTTAAAAGTTTTTTTAATAAAATTAAACATTAATATGCCATTCAAAATGTTGAATTCTTACGTTATTAAAAATAGTTGATGGTAGAAAAGTGAAAATTTAGGGTTGTGTGTGTTTTTTAATGGCAAATCATGAAAAAAATATCCAAAAAATAAATATTTAGGGTGGCCCGACCTTATCACTTATGGGTATAAAAACTAGATAACCTTTCCTCAGACTTACTGAATACATTCGTAAATGTATTCGTGTTTCGATTTTAATTTTAAAGTAGCCGGTAAACTTATGCACGTGGCATTAAGACCCCGCCACATGAATAGCAACACAACCATAAAAATATTTGGTGTCTATAAGCGACGGTTATCTTTTTCAATCAGGAAAGCCATCTGCTTGTTTGCTATCTTAAGAAATAAAAAAATTACCAGTAGCAGCTAATGAAAAAGCTAGCAGTGGGGATTAATGAACAATATATGCCGCCAAATATTCGGTATTCGGCAAAATCACTAAGTATTCGTGGCATCTCTAGTTCAAAGCAACAACCAATGACGAAGAGCTACATCACGAAAATCTTTACAATTGTCGCCATAGCATTATAGACTTCGTTAATATAAACTCACATGATGAGTATAATTGGCGCTAAATGATTGTGAACCATGGCAAATTATCTTATCGTTGCTAATCGATTTACTCGTCACTTTAACACAGGGTTGCCAACCGTTATATATTTTTTATGAATACTAGGAAAACATTAATTTTGCGGGACTAGCGACCGCCCTCTGGCCGAAATTCGACCACAGACTAAACTAAACAATAAGTCTCTTCTAAGTTTGACAACAGACTTTAAGCCATAAACGTAATATTATACATGCATGTCAAATAAAGATAATTGTGAGTGTAGTGTTTATCTATATCTATACATATAATAAAATCGTAGGAAAGTCAAAACTGTACATTGAATATTTTTTTTAAATAATACTTGGGGCGTGATCTACAATCGATACTGAAGCCAAAAATATAGTTTTTAGAATTTTTGTCTGTTTGTCTGTATGTATGTCCGATGTAAACTCAAAAATACTGCATGGATTTACTTCAAATTTTGCATGAATATTACTGACAGGTCGGGTCAACATATAGGCTATATATTATCACGCTACAAGGGAGAAGCAGTGCGGAGTAAGCGAAGTCCGCGCGGGCGAAGTCGCAGGCAACAGCTAGTATTTAATAAATTAATGTGTTTTTAATGCATCTATATTAATGTTATAAATGTGAATGTTTGAATGATTGGGTTGAATGTTTGGATGGATGTTTGTTACACAATCACGCAAAAACTACCGAAAAGATTTCAATGGAATTTAGCACACAGGTAGGTGATGACCTGCAATAGCACATAGGCTACTTTTTATCCCGCAAAAATTAGGTAGTCCCGCGGGATTCGCCAAATTTTATAATGCAGCGGGCTGCACGCTGCAGCTACTCCATTCTAGTATTATAAATGCGGAAATAACTCTGTCTGTCTGTCTCCACTTCACGCCTAAGCCACTGAACCGATTTAGATGAAATTTGGTACAATGATAGTTTGAGACCCGAGAAAGGATATAGGATAGTTTTTTTTATCCCGGAGACCTCATGGGAAAGGGAACTATGTGGGTAAAAGTCCGGGATTGCCTTTAGAAATTTTACACGCGGCCGATGTCGCAAGCACAGCTAGTATTCTAGTCTAGTACTCTAGAATCTCATCCTAAGATTCTGACATGATGACATGGAACCTGGGCAGTATGCCTTTTCAAGAAAAAAAACTACAAATCAACCGCATACGACTTACGAGTAACTGGGCAATACTAAAAAAAAACCGACTAATAAAAAATATCATTTTTGATATTAAACACGCTTTACTATGCGTCTTTGTGGTGGTTCTTTTTTTTTTTTTAATTTGTAAATAAATATAAATAAATATTCACGGGACAAATTACACTTATTGATCTAACCCCAAAGTAAGCAAATTATTTGCTTGTGTTATGGATGTTAGTCAACGATACTAATACATAGATATACATATATAAATACTTTTACATACATAATAAACACCCAAACCCGGAAATACAAACATTTATGCTCATCACACAAATGCTTGTTCCCGTCGGGGATCGAACCCGAGCCCCGTTGATTGCGTAGTCAGGGTCACTAACCACTCGACCAACGGGGCGGTTTTTTCTATATTATATGTTTTAAATATAACATTTTTATACTAAAGTTTTCACATCCAGACAATTTTTTTGAAAATATTACGTCCACAGTAAAACTGCAAATATCAACTTCCGATTTACTATGTACCTCTGTAGCCGTGCATCGGATCTTCACCAAATTTAAATAGGTCCAAATGGGAAGTATATCCACCCAAACAAAAAAATAATTCAAAATCGGTTCATAATGCCCGAGTTCTGAGGTAACAAACATACAGCCGAATTGAGAACATCTTCGAGAGAGAAGTCGGTAGATAAAAGTGTTGGCAACCCTAGTTAAGCACGCGCCAAAAATTCCCACTCGTAACCTCTTACGTCTGCCATACAATGTTTAATACTAACACAAACTAGATTTTCTAGTTGCTAATAATATTTTTGAGATCTAGTGCTAAACATGTTACAAAAGAGAACCATGTTATTATCTTCGATCATTTTTGATCGAAGATAATGTACTTTAAAAAAATCGCTTAATATATGCTTTATATTTAACTAGCTGTGCCCGCGACTTCGCACGCGTGGGATTTTTTTAAAAAAAGTAGCCTAAGTAGTCTTTATTACATCAGCTATCTACCAGTGAAAGTCCCGTCAAAATCGGTGCAGCCGTTCCAGAGATTAGCCGGAATAAACAGACAAACAGACAAAAATCGTAAAAAGTGTTATTTTGGTATGTGCACCGTGTATACATCCATATGCATTTAGTTAAAACCGGTTATTTTAATATTACAAACAGACACTCCAATTTTATTTATTTGTATAGAAGATGTATAGATAGTGTAAATATATTATGTGTACGATTTATAACTACAATATATAGGTATTTATAAATACAATACATAAGAAATACGTAATATTTAACGTAAAATAATTTCATCACAAAATTTCAACTCAATCCGTCGATAGGAAGGGCTCAAAAAGGGCACGGAAATGAGACAGGTATCAAAAAAGCTAGCCAAGGCCGCTATTCTGTAATCAATAGTTTTCAAAATAAATCGTTTCAGAAACCGCTATCGCGTGGCGATAAATAGTTTCATTTTGATACGGCAAAACCGAGAAACTACCGTACCCTCGGTTTGGAGGGTAAGGTAGCCGGTAAACTTATGCGTGTGGCATTAGATGTCGCCACAAGATAGCAACGCACCATTAACATCTTTGATGTCTATAGGCGATGGTTGACTCTTTCCATCAGGAGACCCATCTGCTTGTTTGCTATCTTATGATATAAAAAAAACATTAAAAAAGTAGCAACACTGACGTCTTCTTTCTAGGTTGTCTTAGGTTGGTGGAGAGAAATTGATTTTAATACTTTTTTTTGCTATTTCAATTGTTTGTTAACTGTTCTTAACTGAGCGACCAAAGTTTCCGCTCGCCAACTTGAATCAATTTTTGAAAATTAGAAAAAAAACTAGACACACACAATTAAGAACAGTTAATGAACAATTGAAATAGCAAAAGAAAATAATAAATAATCAAATTCCCCTCGCCAATTTAAGAGTCAATTTTAGATAATTAAAAAAAAACTAAAATGTACAAAAAAAATGTTTGATAGAACAGTTAACAAACAATTGAAATAGTAAAAAAAAAATATATTTCCCCCACCAACATAAGAGAGCCTTTCAACTAGGTATTAGGTTGGTTAATTGATATAAAAAGCCCTAGATGCACCATCCCAAACAAAACTGACACTCAAAAGTGTCCCTAATTTCATTTAAGTAGTTATAGATATATAAATAAACCACCCGCAACGGCTATTTAAATATTTATCTTTACTTTTATAAATGAAAATTCATACAGATTATAACTTCATTTATTTTGGACTGATGCCCGACCCAACTATTATTAATCTTCTATTTTATAACATTATTACATAATTCTTATTTAAAACCTCGGATGAATAGTAGTAATAGTCAGTCAGGAGACCGATCAGCTTGTTTGTTATCTTATGGTATAAAAAAACCAGTAAAACTGCAGCAACCGACTTCTCATTTTCTTCGGAACCCAGCATCAGATCTTAACCAAATTAAAATGGGACCACACAGGAAGTGTACCGTCCCAAAGAAAAAAATAATTTTCAAAATCGGTTCATAAATGACCACGTTCTGAGGTCACAAACATAAAAAAGAACATACAGCGAAATTGATAACCCCTATTTTGGAAAGTCGGTTAAAAATACATAGTTCATTGTCATCGTAACTACCTAGACAGAGATACGCGACGTCGCGTCACGTACGATGCTATCTTATCAGTTATCACACACTTTCAAACAATAAATCAATTTATCTGGCACTGAAAATACAGAATTGATCGAATGGATTATCCAATGTAATTTTGGTTATTATCAAAATTCGCAATCACAATCAATAATCTGTTGTCTAACATGTTTCAGGAATGCATTTGTGATATGCAATTTATGCCTTTCACAATGTTTGATAATCATCATGTGTAATCATGTTGGGATGATGTCAGTAGTGTAAATGTTGATGGTGTCATAGAAAGATGTGAAAGGGAAAAAGAAGATCTGCCCAGCCAGGCAAGGTATACTGCCTGGGTACCGAAGTCTGCATTATAAAAGTTTTCGGTGAATCCCATGGGAACAACACATTTCACTAGGATAAAAAGTAGCCTATGTGCTATTCCAACGAATCATCTACATGTGTACCAATTTTCACCCAAATCCGTTCAGTAGTCTTTGCGTGATTGTTTAACAAACATTCATCCATTCATACATCCAAACTTTCGCATTTACTATATTAATTAATATAGATTATCTATTTCGTACATATCATTTAATACTTATTATTGCAACTTTTGTTTTGATGATGACAAGAAACATTCTTTCATATTTTATGGTAATTCTTTCACTATCAATTTTGTGGAACTTCGGAATTTACTTTCTTTTCATATCAGGAGTAGTCAGTCAAAAGCAATTTTTTAAAAAACCTTAAAGGAATTTTACTTGTCTGCATAATTTTTGAATAAAAGGGCACAGTAACATATTATTTATTATTATTATAGTATTAAGTTAATTAAAATAAGAAATTGAAGTATTTTTTTTCTTTAAGTTGTATGTTTCTTAATTAATAATTTGTACACTGTATATTCTACGTTTCTTTTACGCATTCTCACTCTTTTGGGTTTGCTGGAAGAAATCTCTTGCAGAGATAAGCTTGCCTTTTGTGAATGTTCACAAATAATAATTTAATGGTGTAAAGTAGCCAAATGTCGGCCCCCTAACGAAAGATGCAACTTTTGTACCTTATCAGACTTAAACTGTTACCGTAAAAACATAATCAATCATTTGCTTTTTCGTATTATTTAATTATACGAAAAAGTTGTTAGTGTTCGTATTAGTTGATATGCCAGCCTTGTTGATAAGACTCCCAGACGATATACATATCTTCACTCCAGGTCCCTTGCGGGGTAGGTAGTCCCAGATAATATAAGGTAACTTATAAACTAAGTATTAATAAAATGTAAACTTGAATCCTGGCGCCAACACAGTCTGGCAAATGAACGCAGAGGTACACGTTCATCGTCATAAAAAATACTCAAAGGTAGAAAGATCATTTGATTCATAACGATATGTCAATCGACCAAATTTTCGCGCCAAACCATTAGGTCGACCGTATGGATCGCGAGCACATCAATTCTTATTAGTTCAGTTTTTCCAGTTAGACTATTATATTAAGGTCAAAACTAATTAGATTTAGAATCTAGAAACATATAGTTACTAGCATTATTAATTATAACTGGGCTAATTATGTGATGATCATAGAAAACATGTGGCCGCGTTTCCGATCCGGTAGTAGTTTAAAAAAATGTTGACGCGTCAAAAATAACTTGTAAAAAGTTTTATTGAATAAAGTACTTCTGATTTCTGATTTCTGAACAGGTTTGGAAAAATTGGTACGAAGAGTGTAGTTCTAAATTTGAAATTAAATTGAGATCATCTATTATACGTTTTTATTTACAGATGTTTTTTAAAAAATATGTAAATGGTTGACCCTATGGGCCATCCCTGAAAATTTCCACAAAATTAAGGTATTTTAAGCTCAAAAGAGTAAAAAATACAAGCATAGATTTTTCAGTTCAAACATCTATTTTGTTAATAATGGCAGTATATTAATTTTTGAAAAGCTGTATATTTTTAAAATGATGAGGCATTCAACTCAATTTTTGAGACCTAAAATATTGTTTTAGCTAAATAATCGATTTATTTCCTAAACTAACCTAAAATATTGTTTTAGCTAAATAATCGATTTATTTAGCTAAAACAATATTTTAGGTCTCAAAAATTGAGTTGAATGCCTCATCGTTTTAAAAATATACAGCTTTTCAAAAATTAATATACTGCCATTTTTAACAAAATAGATGTTTGAACTGAAAAATCTATGCTTATATTTTTTACTCCTTTGAGCTTAAAATACCTTAATTTAGTGGGAAGTTTCAAGGATGACCCATAGGGTCAACCATTTACATATTTTTTAAATATGTAAAAATTTCGATGCAATGTCAAAAAACATTTTATTTTTCATTTTCTTCATTGATAAAACCCAAACAAATAGACCAATTTTGATTAAAATAACTGTATTTGACGCAGTTTTTAAAGGGGAAAAGCTGATAAGATTTTTAAGTCAATTGGTGAATTAATTTGAAAGTTATTTAAAAAAAAAGTTAGTTTGCTAAAAACAGCGTAATTTTAATATTTGAAAAGCTATAAGTTTTGAGAATTAGATTCGATTTTGATTTTTAAATTTGACGTAGTTTTTTTTGGACTAAAATATCGTAGAATACCAAAAAATGATTTGGTTCAAAATTTTTGAAGCTATGTCGAAAGAACACGCACACGCACGCACACACACACACACACACACACACACACACACACACACACACACACACACACACACACACACATATACATACATACAGACATACTGACGTCATCGTGAAAATAGTTGGAAAGGGTTCCTCAAAACGTGTTTTTTATTTTATTTTTATATCATAAGATAGCAAACAAGCAGATGGGTCTCCTGATGACAAAAGTCAACCATCGCCTATAGACACCAGAGATGTCAATGGTGTGTTGCTATCTTGTGGTGAGGTCCAATGCCACATGCATAAGTACGAACAATTGTTATTTCAAGTTCTCGATAGATCTATAGGTATTGAATCCAAATATTCTGAAAATTTCTCGTCATCGTCAACGCCTTCCAATATGCGAAGGAGTTCGAAAGAATCGCTCATGTTGCACTTCACTATATTATTCCCAACTATCGCAAATACGCCTATGACGTAATCAGGCTGTCGTCTATCCATGACTATGGCGCCCGGAGAATACGCGCGCGCGAGTTGAAATATCGGGTTTATTATGTGCATTTTTTTGAGGATATTTTCTTTAATTCGTGTAGCTAATGTTAGTGTAATGTTTTCTATATTTTGTTTTATTAAAATTTCATTAAATATAAAATAAAATAACTATTTTGAGTTGAATTTTGAATAGTTTTCAAGAAAACTATATCATCAACAGTACAACACTAGCGGTCATGAATAGATGACTTTGGCGTGTTAGGCGTAGTATTTGCTTGTGCAACCGTGCTGACGCCTGACAGACAAATCGGCCATATTTCTTTAAAGGTTACAAATATGCGCCGTAGATGGCGTGAGCATGATTTATTAAAATGTCGTAGAACGGATCGCAGATTATCGTGAAACTTATTTCTCTTCGTTCATAAAAGAGTAAAAATTAAAAAATAGCAACACTATAGTGTTGTCTTTATTAAATCAACCCATTGATATAAAAAACCCAAGATACACAATCAGTGTGTCAAAAACGTCCTCCAAAAATGAGTGCACAATTTTAAATTGTGTGCTCATTTCAAATAGAATCGCGGTGGTTGCGACACTGTCAAGTTTATTTCTTTTCATACATTGCTTTGTAAAAACAACTATAAGTCGTACACTTAAAGTTGGATATAGAAAGACATGTTTTTGCCATATCTATAACTACTTAAATGAAATTAGGGACACTTTTGAGTGTCAGTTTTGTTTGGGATGGTGCATCTAGGGTTTTTTATATCAATGAACCAACCTAATACCTAGTTGAAAGGCTCTCTTATGTTGGTGGGGGAAATATTTTTTTTTTTTACTATTTCAATTGTTTGTTAACTGTTCTATCAAACTTTTTTTTTGTACATTTTAGTTTTTTTTTAATTTTCTAAAATTGACTCTTAAATTGGCGAGGGGAATTTGATTATTTATTATTTTCTTTTGCTATTTCAATTGTTCGTTAACTGTTCTTAATTGTGTGTGTCTAGTTTTTTTTCTAATTTTCAAAAATTGATTCAAGTTAGCGAGCGGAAACTTTGGTCGCTCAGTTAAGAACAGTTAACAAACAATTGAAATAGCAAAAAAAGTATTAAAATCAATTTCTCTCCACCAACTTAAGACAACCTAGAAAGAAGACGTCAGTGTTGCTACTTTTTTAATGTTTTTAATTATATCATAAGATAGCAAACAAGCAGATGGGTCTCCTGATGGAAAGAGTCAACCATTGCCTACAGATGCCTACAGACACCAAAGGTGTTAATTATGCGTTGCTATCTTGTGGCGAGGTCTAATGCCACATGCATAAGTTTACCGGCTACCTTACACTCCAAACTGGAACACAACAGCGACAAGCACTGACACTATTGCGGCAGGAATAGGTAAGGCGATGGTACCTGACCTGGGCGAGACAATGCAGAACTCTACCACCTAGTAACCACGATGGTAGTGACTCGCATAGCCAATCGGTCGCCTTTTACGACCTACCTGGCAGAACGGCAGTTGGTCTATTCTTCAAAGGAGCCTGGAACCAACACAGGGAAAAATGTCTACTATTTGAGTTAGTATATAAGATTGTGTATTAGGAGACTTCCGAGCGAAGCCAGGTTTTCATCTCTTTCTCTCATCATCAAGAAATATTGAACTACTAATATTTCTCAGCTTTTTAGGCTCTAAGACTTATTTTTATACTGACACGTTGCTGGGATATTCTATGTTACCGAATGTGGAAGAAAAGTACCAGTAATAGTGTCTCAACATGTTTATTTCATATTTTTGTGAGCCGGGTTTTTTGTTATCTATAGACATCGTTGGCGTACAGGTCCCGCAGGTGCTTGTCACAAATAGATGACCATGGAGCTCAAAAGGTTAAGCATAATTTTTTGGGGGGTTCTAAAATTCTAGCAGCACTATTATTATTTAAACATAAACAGTATAAATAAGTATTATGATGCTAGAACCCAAGCCAGGTTGAAACATATGATACATACAATAAGCTAGTTGACTAAATTTTGAAAACTGTCAAATACTTTACCTTATTACTTATTAGATATATTAACCAAAACACTATTTATTTGTATATTGTACATTTATTAAAAAAAAATTTGCATTTAAAAAATTAAAATTACCATGAAAACATTCAGGACTATCGTGTTGTAATGAAATTATGCTGTGGCTATATGTATGTATGTGTGTATGTGGCTATATATATGTATGTATGTGGCTATATATATGTAGGTATGTGGCTATATATATCATAAGAAACTACAATATATCCGATTCATTCTTAGTGGAAAAAAGCCTATTCTATCAAATCTACCAGTTTTTAGGCTGATTAAACAGATGATTATCCCATCTTTTTTTTTATAACATAAGATCAACCAAGCAGATGGATCTCCTGATAAAAACAGTCAACCATCGCCTATAGACACCAAAGATGTTAATGGTGCGTTGCTATCTTGTGGCTAGGTCTAATGCCACATGCATAAGTTTACCGGCTACCTTACCCTCCAAACCGGAACACGACAGTGAATAGCACTGATGCTATTGCAGCAGGGATAGGTAAGGCGGTGGTACCCTACAAATATATAACCCTACAAATTTAACTACTTTTTGCTAACCCCAACAAATATAACACTTTACTTGCAAGATTGAGAAATGTAAATAATTTCTGAGCACATAATAAAAATTTTGAAATTATCTATCCTAAGAGGTATTGAAATATAGAAGTTGATAGTCAAGTACGTGTTAAGACATAATTATATCCATTGTGTTTACATATATTTCTTTATTTACCTATTCAGATGCCTGGAAAACTACACTTAAGAAGACCTAAGAAATACTACCCCTCCATGCCATCCCGTCCCATAATCCTATTAGCATCACAAATGTGCCTTCTTGTTTACTCTGTTATGTTTTTACAATAATATAATTATTTGTATAATTTTCCTGTTACTGACAGTAAAAAACAGTTAACCTGTATGACAAAATAAAATTCTCACCTTGAATTCATTGTTATGTCAGATGTATGCAATTTATGACTTAAAAATACATTACATATACTGTAATAACAAAAATCACTTACCCATCGAGACTCTTACAAGGCCGCACATTAGCATATAGGTCAAATTCTTTACGTAAAGCTAAATTAAGTGATCTGTAGCCTTTTCCGACTGGTGTCATAAGAGGACCTTTAAGGCCAATTTTGTTAGCATTTACAGAGTCAATAGCTTTTTGAGGTATACCAAATTTTCCATCTGGGCCCTTAAACAAAAAAATAATTTAAAAATCAGAAATAAGTTTAATTATTATTTATTAATGGAAACAATTACACATTATATTCTCTGTGGATGTATGTATGTACATACCAGGAAGGACTCTCATTGGATCAAGTTGAACAAGCAATGTCTGAAGTTAATGTCAAGTTTCCAAACCAATTGTTGCTATTATTAAAACTTTTCAAGCACACATTCTCCCCTGTGTTGGTCCGAGCTCCTTTTAAGACTAGACCATCTGCCATTCTGTCAGGCAGATCGTAAGAGGCAAACAATTGCCTATGCAACTCACTACCATTGTGGCTACACGGTGGTAGAGCTCTGCATTGTCTCAGATCTAGTACTACAACCTTACTTATTCTTGCTGTAATAGCATTGTTGCTTAACACTGTCATGTCCCAGTTTGGAGGGTGAGGTAGCCAGTAAACTTATGAATGTGGCATTAAGGCCCCAAGGATAGCAAATCACCATTAACATCTTGGGAGTCTCTAGGTGACGGTTATCTCCTTTCCTGGGGAGAGCCAAAGGCTTGTTTGCTATCTTATGATATAAAAAAAGTGTACAATAGGCATTGATTGTGTCATAACATCTACAATATAGCAACACATGATAATAAAGCAGACTTATGAACACAATTTAATTTGGTTATGTTACGAGAATTTTATAATAATGATATGAAATAGTGTGCAAGAAGATACAATCTACAATGTAAGTTAAACACCTTAGTAAGCAATACATGATAATAATAAAGGAAGACTTATGAACACAATTTAATTTGTTTATGTTACGAGAATTTTATGATAATGATATGAAATAGTGTGCAAGAAGATACAATCTACAATGTAAGTTAAACACCTTAGTAAGCAATACATGATAATAATAAAGGAAGACTTATGAACACAATTTAATTTGTTTATGTTACGAGAATTTTATAATAATGATATGAAATAGTGTGCAAGAAGATACAATCTACAATGTAAGTTAAACACCTTAGTAATTTTTACATTGTGCATTGCACTTATAAAATACTATCTGACCCATAGAACTTCGCCCACAAGTAAATAAACCTGTTGTTGATATAGATTTTTGAAAAATAATAGTCTCTGTTGGACCCCAATTTTTCCAACTATTTACATGCTAAATTTCATCAAAATCAGTTCGCCGGCTAATTCATGAAAGTGCAATAGACAGACAGACGGACAGATTGTTAAATTGTCCCATATTTATGTAGTATTGGATAATTTCAATATGAATATGAATTGCTAAGTACATTTCTTTTTTACCTATTTTTTTATTGTTTTGAATATTTTTTTAAAAGAATACTTGGGACGTGATCTACAATCGATATCGAAGCCAAAAATATAGTTTTTAGATTTTTTATCTGTTTGTCTGTTTATCTGTTTGTGTATCTGTACAGCATGGATTTACTTCAAATTTTGCATGAATACTACTAACAGGTCGGGTCAACATATAGGCTACATATTATCACGCTATCACCTACAGCGGAGGATCAGTGCGGAGTAAACAAAGTCCACACGAACAAAGTCGCAAGCAACAGCTAGTACAAAATATGAGGTCTCCCATATTATTTCAGGTCCATTTTGAATGATAGACCATCTGACATTCTTGCAGACAGTTCCTGAATTGCTAATCAATTGGCTATAAAAAGTACTACTATAGTGACTACTAGGTGGTAGTGTTTTGCATCAGCCGCCATCAGACAAATAATAACATCCATACTCAAGTATAAAATATTCATATTGATCACACAAATGCATATATATGTTACGTTACAAAACTGAATCCTTTCAGCATCATAGTAAGAGTTGCCACATATATATAATGAAGAATAGTTTTATTGACTAAAAAGTTAAAACAAAATCAGTGAATTTAACAACTACTATTTCTCAATTTAATTTGTATTCATTTAATTTGTAGAACTTGTAAATATTAGAATGCTGTTAATTTGGATAAAATAATGCAAGTTAAATTTAACAATTTATGGTAAGGAATGTTTACCTACGAATTTAAAAATAATAACAAAGTTTTACACATTGTAAAAGTTATCACTTGGTTTTGATTGTTAATAAATATAATACAACCTCACTTTAGAATTGAAACATTAATGTTAAGATTTGTTACACATATAATAAAATGTACTTGTATTAAGTTGTATAATATTTTATATGAAGTAAGATTAACTATAAACTTACCCTGACAGCTGTTACGTCCACCTCATCCCATTCAATGGGCACTTTTGCAGCTTCGAATATTTTTTGTACGGCTACCGTGATTTCTGGTCCGATTCCATGACCAGGAATTAGTGTCACTTTTCGCACTCCACTACTGTATTGAGCGGCACCAGTTTTGGCCGCTGGGACCTGACATAAACCAGAAAAAATCCGTCGCATAACCTTAACCATGAACACAGACGAGAAACTTTAAAAAAAGTGTGTTAACCTTATTTTTCGGGCTTCCAACGACTTTAGTTGGTTTATTGGCTCCAGAGTCAAATAAATTTAGTAAGCTTTCAATAACTTTACTCTCACGAAAAGGCTTCAAAAGCGCATTTATGTAATTCTTCGACATAACTATAAACGTCTATTTTTGGATTACGAAAGTTTAGAAGCGTCTTTGTAAAGGGTTAATAGAAGGTTGGCATGCAAAAATTACAAATACAAAGAATAATATCTACAACAGTATTCTACGAACTTACGATTTTCCTGATAATTCTTACAGCCATTTCATAAAATTAAAATATTCGACGACGTTAGACACTCCGCGCGGAAGAGGCGGAGCGGGGTCCGGGGAGGATATTGCGAATTTCGATGAACGACTTACGACGCATGACCGGAAACAATAAATCAAGGACAATGCTGTCTACTTTTTTGACTTTAGTTTTAAATTCTAAAATATGTTAAATAAAAATAAAATTATATTAACAGTAACTAAATTAACAGCAAACAATACTGATATAAAAAATTGTGGGTTTTAAATTACTATAAGAGCAGGAGTTTTTGTTTAATAAAAATATTAAATTAAACTGATAGGTACGAGTTAAAATGGTCGTTACAATGGTTACAAGTTACGTCTCTCTAAAGCACCTATTACACTACCAAATTTCTCGGGCTTTGTTGGCAGGGACAGGGTGATGACTGATGTATTAAAAAAACTGGGAGTTAGGGTCCCTGTCCCTATGGAATGTTTATGAATATTATAAAATTAACTTGAATCAAATAGATTATAATTAAGTATTTTTAAAAAATAGATCAAGTTAGAATTTAGAAATCAGGGTAACTCGCATTCCTAAATTTTAACTAGAACTAGATCTTTTAAGGATTTTATGATAACAAAAGGAAATATTGTGTTTCCTTTACAAAATAAATAACTACTGTTCTAACTATTAGGTGCATCATTTTTGGTTTCAGAATCTAAAAGTGTTGGCAAAAAATTATTGGCTAAACATTTTTCCCCGACTTCTCAAAAGGAGGCTAAAGTCTTTCGAGGGTATATTTGTATATAAGTATGTATATCTATATATGTAATATGTATAACTCTTTGTGACACTTTACATAGCCCAAACAATATAAAAAGATTTTGATGTACTAGATGTAGTTAGGATTGGTTTTTATTTCCTTAGTGTCATAGATTATGCTATGAATAGCCAGTGGATTTGCTAGTAGGTACTATCACTAAATATGTGAAGTGACAGGTTTTTAGCCGATTGCCCAAAATGAGGGTAATACTTTTCAGAGTATGTTTCAAAAAGTAAATTAATACATACGGAGATGGTATGTTTGTATACTAGTATATATGTATGTCTAAATATTGGTAGATAGTGTCCATCAAAACAACTATTCTATTAGATACATATTTTCCGTTCAAAAAACTCAATTTAAAAATATCTGTGAGATGTAGATAATAAATTACCTACTAAATTGAACAGATAATTTTGAATAATAGTGTGTGAAATATTTTAGTAATTAACTAGCTGACCCGGCAAACGTTGTTCTGCCTTTTTAACTACTCTTTTTTTTCTATATTTTCTCACCTTTTAAACCTTCCCTGGTCTTCAACAATTAATTCAAAACTAAAATTAGCCAAATAGTCCGGGAGCCAGCAACAGATTTTTATGACCAAGTTCCTCTCAAGCGGTAATTAGTAAAATGCATCAGAGTATAGTATTATGAAGCCTCGTGAACGTCAGCTGGCACTCGGTTGGGGGGATGAGCGGTTTGTAGCACGAAGAAAAAAAAATACATTCACTGATTTCCTCTCAGCTGAAATTTTGTCAAATTGTAGCTCATCTAATATCTCAACGAAAAAAAAATAATCAGCAGGTTACAACATAGTGTATTGTACGTCACCAGCTGACTGTCTCGAACATGAAAAATTTTTTTTATTTTCAGTGATTTCCTCTCAAACAAAAATTTACCTGATGATAGCTTTTATGTAACTGTGGATAAATATATAGGTCAGCTGGCTGTATCTTGGTGGAAAAACCGTCAGCTGATACTTTGAAAGTTATTACACAGGAGTTAGGCAGGAGCATCTACTGTCAATTTAAATGCATCAGCTGACTAGCTTTTCCTAGACTTATTGCTAGCTGATTTTTTTTATTTATCGCATCAGTATATTATCAATCAGCTCACAAATTTACATCTGGGAGGAAATGAGGCTCCAACATCGGTTTAGCCGTTCTCGAGTTTAAGCGAGACTAACGAACAGCAACTGATTTATATATAATATAATAAGATATATAATATAATATAAAATAATAATAATAAGATAATAAGGTTATTCGATATAATAAAGTAAATATACACGGGACAAATAATACTTACTGATCTAACCCCAAAGTAAGCAAATGAATACATAGAAATACATATATAAATACAAGAATATATTTAATAAACACCCAAACCCGAAAATACAAGAACTTATGCTCATCACACAAATGCTTACCCCCGTCGGGGATGGAACCCGAGCCCCGTCGATCGCGTAGTCAAGGTCACTAACCACTCGACCAACGGGGCGGGAAATGTATAAATTTTATAAATTACTAACATTTTGCAATACGAGTTATCAGTTTTGTCTTATTTAGATTAATTATCTTAATGGACAAATGAGCTAAAATCTATATTTTAATAAATAAAATTAAATAGCAATATATAATTACTTTTACGACTTTATAAAACATATTGTTACGTACTTCGGGTTCGTAATTGTAAGAAAACACCACTTATATTAAATCCGTGTATTTATATAGTGCGCACGGAACTAGTTGGCCGCGCCTTACGTATTACGTATTACGTATGGCGCGGCCAACTAGTTCCGCGCGCACTATAATACAGATACACTAAACAACACAACGTAATACTCAAATACTCTGATTAACGCTAGTTACTCACAGTACTATCACTGAACTTAGAACACTCGCTTTGCACTGGTCGCTTCCAGTATCGTTTTCGATCACTTGATAAAAACTGCCCTGTATTTGTTAACACATCTCTATTTATACCCAGGGTAAAGTTCTACCTGGATCCAGAAAAATCTAAATGTATCGGGAAACAATGAATCACTTCTTACCACTTCGTATTGTAAACAAGTTATGACTCATAAATCCTAGTACACGCTACTTTAACCTTATGCCATATACCACAAAGTCAATTATGGCATAGCTTAGGTCAACTATTTATTTGTCAATAGGAGTAGCTATCTCTTTCTTTTATTTCTAGATCTCTACAGTGTTCCAATTCTACACGTTTCTAGAATATTCGTAACAATATTTTACAGCGGTGACGAGACCACTGTTTGATGCTTTTTGATGGACACTTCTATTCACAGAGCTGGTCCTCCTTTTTTTATATCTACTCCATGTATAAAACAAGAACATTCAACATGGTGGAATTGTTTTTTTTTTGTAATAACGTCGAATTGCTCACTATAGAGAGTTAGGTGCCTCCAAGGAACTTATATACTATAACTGGAATTGTTACAAAACTATATTTGAAAAATAAAAATGTACTTTATTTCGTTAGTCATAAAGTTGACATTTGTTTCTTACTTAACAGAGGGAAAAAACGTTCCGAGCAAGACAACGACATGAGTGGATGTTGTCCCTTTCTTGCAATTGCCGGTATAAATAAAACTATCTAGATGGTAGATTTTTACATATTCAGTAATCATTAAACACTTTTTATTTATACACGTTGATAAATAAATTAGCATAAAATGTATTGTACTTAAGACAGTGAGTTTTAAAATGTGCTTATTTTAATTATTATGTAATTACTTATGCAATGCAAAAACTGTTTCTCAAATTAGTAGAATTACTTAGTAGTAATTTGCAAACTACGCATGGCCGCACTTATATATGGTGATTGGCGCTTTATTTAGTAGAAAGAGACACACTCCACTCATGTCGTGGTACTCTTCGGAACGATTTTGAAGCGCGTGTAAGCATTCCGGGTAGAATATAACTTCCTTGGGTGCCTCATAGACCTACAATATTACGTATGGGGCAATATTATTGACCGTTTAGGGTTAATATTGAAGATTGCACAAAGATTGAATGATGAGGTCGCATTCGGTCAGTCACGGTGTTTAATATTTGGTCGTATCGTAAATTTAAGCAAAATGGCGAGCAAGAATGCTATAAAAGATAAAGTACGGGAGTTTTTACTTGAATATATAGAATTGTATAGATTTATTTAACGAAATCACTAGCATGGCTGTCGCCAAAACTTCGTCGTCAGACATGTTGCTCGCACGAAAATATTGATCAGACTCGTTTGTCAATTTTATTGAGTAAATTGGACGTTTTCAGTCAAAAAGTGGAATTGGAACGTTTGGAGTCAAAGGGGTACCTATACGGTTGGGTAAAATATTATTGCGCAATAAAAGTATTGCGCAATGTTATTGTAAGTCTATGGGGCGCCTTACAAAAAAATGTAGATACCTATTACACTTTTGTAATAGGTACATCTTTCGAGAATTTCTATATTGCTAGTTTATATAGAAAAAAATTACCTATTTTTTGAGATATATGACAATCTCAGACAAGACAAAGACCATTGTGACCAGCCTTCTTTGACAAATTGTTTGAGCGTTTACAGCCTGCTTTATTCATAGCAATCCAGAGATCTATGCCACAGTCCACAGATCGTCAATCTGTGGTCAAATGTCAATACAAATTATAATTTATATTATACCTACAGTATATGACGTACAGTATTGTATACTCTTTGACACAGACTACTCTTTGATACCTACAAATTACAGAACAAAACAATAATTACTCTTTGATAAATACTCTTTGCAATAATTATAACAAAATAATCTCATGATCTCAATTTCTTATTTCCTCAACTCCAGCTCAAATCAAAAAGTATTGTAATTATTCTATTCAAACTCAAATCAAGGATCAGCATCACAGAGTATTTTGTAATATACTTAAAATTAGCATTCAGCATAATTTTCGAAAATATTTTTAATTTTAACATGTACATATTTATAAATATTGGTGATTGAAAGCATAATTGTGTACTTAATATTAGACAATATTAGATTATTTGTAGTAATTGTAGTTGAAGGACTGGGTGATATAAAATATAACTTAAATTACAATGGATCAGCCACTATCGTTAAAATTGACGTCTCTAAGCCTGATTTCTCAAAAAAAATTACAAAATATACTTTTGGCTTGTGGAGATAAAATTGATTTGATAATTGATCCAGCTCTAATTAAGCCATTAGAACGGATTTGTGGTGTAAACTGGTTAAGGTAATAGTTTGCTTTTATATTAAGCTTATAACATCTTGTTTCGTATTAATAACCGATTCGTTGCGGCGCATATTTTCCAAAACTTTAAGAAGTGGCGGCGTACAAATATTTCGTGACATGGCTGCCGTGTCAAACGCCATATATGTTGATGACACGGCTACTTATAGACTTGATCGGCGGTCTACTGGATAGACTTGATTCATTCAATTGAAATCAAACCATGGGTATAAACGGAAGATTACGTTGTTTTCAGAGTGCCCTTCATGCAGTAGTAGGAAAAATTGAAACCGCACTAGAAAATAAACAGTCATGTAAGGGAGCCTTCATAGACATTGAGGGTGCATTTGATAAAACCACCTTTAAAAGCATTGAAAATGCTCTGCATAGGCATGGAATACCTAATCCTTTAAGAGGATGGATCCTAGCCATGCTGAGTAAAAGAGTAATACACATAGCACTAGACTACTAGACTAGCACTAGACTTTAACAGAAGGGCAATTGTTGTTAAGGGATGTCCGCAAGGAGGAGTACTATCGCCAACCATGTGGAACCTTGTCATAAATAGCCTTTTAGTGATCCTCAATAGTCAGGCCGGGGTACTAACGGTAGGATATGCCGATGACCTGGCTGTACTAATAAGTGGAAGCAACGAAAACATTCTCTGTCAGATGATGGACAGTTGCCTAAAACTAACAGAGAAATGGTGTAACGAACAGGAACTCAGTGTAAATCGGCAAAAAACGGACCTAGTTTTATTTACAAACAAATGTAAGGTAGAAAACTAAAGAAGTCAAATATCTGGGAGTGACTTTAGATAACAAACTAAATTGGAGCAAACACCTTGACAGCAAGTTAACCTCATCCTGCATAGCCCTAGCACAATGCAGGAGGCTCAGGAGGAGACCAGTGTTGTATACAATTCCATTTTTCAAGCAGAATGTCTAGGACTAACCATGGCCGCAAAGGCTGTCATAAACAGAAAAATAACTGATACGGATTTAAGATTTCTAACTGACAGCCAAGCGGTGTTAAAATCACTCAATTCCAATTGTATAAGTAACAGCCTAGTAAAAGAATGCAGAGAACTGTTTCAACAACTGGGGACGTCATGCAAAGTTACTGTGCAATGGATTAAAGGACACAGTGACTCGTTAGGGAACGACATTGCAGATGAATTGGCAAAAATGGGGTCTAGGATGGTAGTTATAGGTCCTGAACCAATAATACCTCTACCCTTCAACCTGCTAAAAACCAAGATAAAAGAGATCACCAAGATAAAACACAAAAAACACTGGGTCGGGGTCGATTTTTTGGTTTTGAAGTTTGTTCAAAACGTAGCGTTTTGTGGTTACATTATTGCAGCTGGAATAGGTAAGACTGGTACTCGTACCCACCACAAGTGAGTCGCCGCAGAACTCTACCGCCGCTAAGGTCACAATGCGATCTAATTTAAGTTTGAATTAGAATTTAGAAAGGAAAAGTAAGAAAAAGTCTTCACAACCGTATCCCCAATGAGATAGGCAGAGGTACTACAAGTGCACCCATGGTTAGCTGAAGATACTTGGTCCCACAATGTGATAGGTGGCAAGCCTATTGCCAACCTAAGTGCTAAAGTGCGTACTTTCTAATCCTGGGCTACCTTGTTTTTATTAGAAAACTGAAGAAATACGTTTTTGAATTGTGGTCCCAGTGGTCAACTCTGACACTGGACCACTACACCACAGTGGCGACAAAAATTAGAATTTGAGGTGTTTATTCCCTTCAAAACAATTTGAGTTACTATCAATCACATTGTTGGACTGTCTTCGGCTAATCATGGGTGCACTGGTTGTACCTCTGCCTACATGCTAACATCAATAAATTAACAACAAGTTTGTTTTTTATTTTATTTTTGTTTCGTTTGTTAATATTAATGCAGCTTAAAAATCACTGACTATTTTAAATTTGTTTAGAGAGTTCTTGTATACATTGTTACAGCACACCCATATTGACTTTCAACATTAATCTTAAAACAACTACATACTCAGAAATAGGCTACATAAGTGTTCATATTTTAATTTTTTATGTGTTTCATTTATGTTTTCCTCTATTGTTCTTATTTTAATTTATTTTATCTTGTTTAGTGACTTCTCTTAGTTTATGATATTAATGAATTACAAATTGCTCTGTAAAATGAAGTCATAATGTAATAGTTCCCTAAAAATAAATGTAAAAAAAATTTTTTTTATAATAAAACTAGTGTCCCAAGATACAGGCCTAGCTTAGTTCGGGAACCTCTGGTAATTCTCCTTAATAAGCACGATTTGTAAATGTAGCTATTAAGCATTTATAAAAAGTATCTTCACCCCCATATCCCCGAAGGAGTAGGCAGAGGTACAAGTGCACCCACGATTAGCCGAAGATACTTGGTCCCACAAATGTGATAGGTGGTGGCAAGCCTATCGCCAACTGGGCACTTTCCAATCCCGGGTAACTTTGTGTTTATCAGAAAACTGAAAAATATTTGTTTTAATTGCCCGGCCCGGGAATTGAACCCGGGACCTCATGTGGTTGATGCCAACGCAGGACCACTAGACCACAGAGGCGAAGCATTTATAAACTGTTGTAAAAGCTGTTGTACGAAATAAAATATTATTGAATTTTTTTTTAATCATGACCTGGCTGACGAGTCATCCGCAACAAATCGGATAAGACACTTTGTATTTTCATTTGAATGGATCCTTTTATTATTCCTATATTTTTATTCTCAATCGAGACAAATTATATTTTCATTGTATTTCAGACAACATGGTGTTGATAAAATTTACAAGATGGATCCTCAACTGGGAGCTACAGCAAACTTAAAAAGAGTATACTTTATTCCGGCTTGTTTGAGAAAGTATAAATGTGTTCTGGATCATATTTCTTCAATATTAAGCCAAAACTCATCATTAGCAGATGCTAATTGTTTTAATATTATCATTGTACCAAAAGCAATAGCATCATTTGAGTCAATGCTTGAAAGTAAAGGACTTCATGGTATTGTAATATTACATTCATTGTCATGGGAATTTATGTACATTGATGATAAAATATTGAGCTTGGAACTTCCCTTTTTGTATAAGTTACTGTTTGTGGAACAAAACCATTCCTTGTTGTCAAGTGTTTCTATGTCCTTATGGAGCTTATTTCATGTTATAGGTCAACCAAAATGTATACTTTCTTCAGGAAAGATGTCAGCTAGTGTAATAGATATATTAGAAGTCTATAATGAGAGTTATTCTAGAGATTTCTTGACAAATTTTACACAAGATGTTGATGCTTTAATTATAATTGACCGAGATCAAGATTATGCCTCTAGCCTGTTAACACCTGCAACTTACAGTGGATTACTAAATGAAATCTTTAGCATAAACTGTGGCCATTTAGACCTTAATGTCAAAGAAACCAAATTCAAAAAAGGAAAAATTAATTTTAAATCAACAGAAGAAGCTACAAAAAATGTTGTGATGACTCTTGATAGTGCATTAGATAATTTATATGGTGAAATTAAACACAGACACTTCTCAGAGGTACTGAGTGTTTTAAGTTCAAAAGCTAAGCTTCTCAAAAATGAGGATATCAAAGCTTTAGGAATACAAGAAATGAAGCAATTTGTAGCTACAAAGTTGCAACAAGTCACTATTTTTAAGCAGAATCTCGTCAACCATGTTCTGGCATGTGAAACTATTATATCTGAAATGGATAATAAATTTGAGAATTTAACAACAACGGAAAGTGAAATGTTAAATAACAGAAACAAGAAATCAAATTTTACATATGTTGATGAACAGTTTGGTACAGAAATACATATTTATAATAGTTTAAGACTAATGTGTTTACTGAGTTTGACTCAGGGGTTGTCATATGAAGAATACAATACTCTAGTAAATAAATATTTATTGGCATTTGGTTATAAATTTTTATATGTATTTAGTAATTTAATTAATGCTGGATTATTGGTGCAACCATCTAGTCCTAAACTCTCATTGTCAAATTTTGGAAACTTAAGTGAAAGATTACCAAAGTGGCAGAATGGATTCCAACTTACAGCAAACAAGTTAAAGCAGTTATCTTCTCAATCTACAGATGGAAAATCACCTAGTTATGTATTCAATGGAGGCTACACCCCATTAATAGCAGTCTTGTGTAGCACTCTGTTAACCTCAGAATCTCTAACTGAAATTTTAACAAAACTATCTGCCCTTAATGACCTAAAATTAGGAGGTCCTATATTAGATCGATTTAAAGAAGGCTTAGAAACATTCAATGAAAAGTTAGCAAGTTCAAAACAGCAACAATGTCTGGATTTTGGTTGCAAAGATGCTAAGCAAGTTTTGAAACAATTGAAAAGTGACAGTAAACTAAATGATTTCTCATTAAAACCTCAAACTTTACTAGTTTATGTTGTTGGCGGAGTAACATTTGCAGAAATAGCAGCATGCAATGTAGTTGAAAGGATTACTGGGAGTAAGATTATTATAGCCAGTGATTGTATTGCCAGTGGAAGTGATCTTATCAGCGCAAATACATAATGTTTTAATGAAAGTGTACTATGACTTTATTATAAGCTGCTGGACAGTCTTGTTGATTGCAATAATGCAAGGTTTCTCAAGTGGTGGTAACCATGTGTGCCCCAAGGGGTACATGCAGATATGTGAAGGACCATGCACAGTCATGTATTGAATTAGTTAAGACAGTTAATTTACGGTGCTGGGCTTCTTGGAGGAGTTGGGATGGCAAGAGTAGAGCCATCCCCAAGTCACACGCAAAAAGGACGAAGCCGTCAAGTTGTGGAGACTTGTCCATGTAAAGAAGACAGTTAATTTAATTAGCGAAAAGTGTTGACACAAATAACAATTGTTGAAATATATTTTTAGTTTCAGCCTGCTTGGAAATATCTTTTAAAATGCTGTAAATTGCTTTTTAAGAATTGCCTAGCAAGAAAGCAGATGGTCTTACTTACTCTCTTTGTTACATTATAATTAATGTTATACAGAATAATAGGAAAGAAATGCAGTGTTGGATGATCTCCATACTTCTTTTCAAAATGAGTTGACACTCTCGCATTTCTTAACCATATTGATTTTGCCGCGCCCTAGCTTAATCTTCACGGCGCCCAAGGGCGTCGTGGCGCAAACTTTGGGAACCCCTGCAATATAGTGTTACCTTGCTGTTAGAGCAATTTAATAACAAATGCCAATTGATTAAACAAATGTATCCATGGAGATCATCAGCAAAATATGTATTAGCCGACAAAAGTGAAAGATGAACTATGTACTATGATGATGGAAGGGGGAGTGTACTTACATTTACTTAATATGAACATCTACAGAATTTTATTCCTGAATGGGCATACTTACCCAGCATGCCCATTGTAAAGAGCATTTATGACTTATATAAATATTAAGTTTTAATTTTCAATAAATATTTTTATTTTTATAATTTGGTGTTTTTGCTGAATATAATGTACAACTAATATACCCATCACTTCATGATGCATTAGTTGATAGGACCCCAATTGTCAGCAGGTTATAAATTTTTGGCATTTTTATATAAATTTTTTTTTGGACCTGAACAAAGCGGTTTGATTCGACATTCTTGATCCGAACCGCAAGGGACTGGAATATGCTACCCGAGTCTGTGTTCCCCGACGGGTACAACCTGGGGATCTTCAAGAGGAGAGTGAACAGGTACCTTCTAGGGAAGCGTGTTCCATCTTAGGCTGCACCTTAGCTTACCATCAGGCGAGATCATGGTCAAGCACTTCCCTATCGACAGTAAAAAAAGGTTATATAAACCACTATCCTATTATATACTATAACAGTCAAAATCTGTTTTAATGACATCGAAGGGACTACTCATATTTAGCTGTAAAAACAGATAGTCGTAACAACTGGTGATGTTTTCAAGACACAAAGACCTATTTTTTTATGAAGTGTTATTGAATGTATATTGTGAAGTACATACAAATCCATAGGTAATTACGTAATTTGTTTCCTTTTTCTTTACGACATGTTAAAAGTTTCACAACTAACTCCACAATATGTTTTGATGTGTTACTTGTGTACAGATAAGCAACAAACTAACTGGAGATATGAACAAGCGGGCTTTGACTCTATTGCATGCACATGTTTTGTTTCTAAGAATTGCAAAAGACCATACACTCGACACTTATTTGTTTACTTTTGCAATTTTAATAGCCATTGACAATTTACAAAGTTGTAAATACTGTGCCAAATGTGGATACCTCTTCAAATTGTTCACAATACAGCATAGCTGGTCGTTCTAACAGACCTAATTCTCCAAAAATATTAGTTAAATGTAGTTGTTTGTTAAATGCAATGTTTTTGATAAGGCGGTCATACAGCATTCAGCTGGGACCTTTGTTCTGGGTCAATATAACTGGTATGTTGTTCTAAACGATGTTGCTATAAACGGTTTTCACTGTATATGAAAAATTTGATAATCAAATAAGTATATGCCAAATATCTTTTATTTTCTGTACGGTGTAGAGTCCGCCGCCCAGAAACAGCAGCTGTAGTCCACAGTTTTCAATAATTGTATTAATAGTTCTAAGATTTTTAAACGAAACAACTATAATTTGAAAAAATAATTTTATTTTACAAGTATATCACAGTAAAAAATTACAAATACAATTATTTCTTAAAAGTAGTTTCATTAACTAATGAAAGAAATTTTAATATAGGTAATTATATCATTCTAAAATGTTTAATGATTTGACAAGATAATCAATTTTTTCCTTTAAGAAAAAGTTCAAATAAAAAACCGTCTCGCCCATATTTACGATGTGTTAGAAGGGTGTGTAACTCACCCACAATTGGCCAAATGTGTATTTTAATACCTCATGATGTGACAGAAGGCCAAATTATAGACACATATTTGAGCAAATTATATTTTTCAGAAAAACTGAAAAATTGATTTAGAGTTTATTTATCGCCCTCCTTAGGATTCAAACTCATGACTATGTGTTTATATGTGTGCGAAAATATTTAAAATATTACAATCAAATGTTAATTATAATTAAACAACATGCTTGTCATTAAAAAACAGATCACATAATTTATTATTTAATATAAAGCATATATTTATATATAGACAGATATAACTAATGCATACTTAAGTTACTTTTATATAGGATAAAAGTAATGCATTATGTACCAGTTAATTAAATAGATTTACATAAAAAACGCCAAGGCTGTGTCTGCACAAATAGGCGGCTTGATTGGCGTCTTGTGCCTCGCGCCTTATGACAAAAAATCGACACGTTTGTTTACTTCGATAGGTCACTAAATAATTAGCTAGGCGGCAAGCGTGCACAGCGGCCGCTCGCGAACATTTTTGAACGTTGTTTTACTAAGTTACTCGCTAGGTTCTAGGCGCTAAGCAAGCCGCCTGTTTGTGCGGACGTAGCCTAACACAGATTTACTGGCTGACAAGTCCGTGCACCTAGAAAGTGGTTCCATGTATATAGGAGCGTAACACTAAGAAAGGATTTTAAAGTAATACCTGTAACCTTTGTAAAAAATTAGGTAAGTTAAATTTTTATTGTGCTCGCACACAGAATGCCAAAAAAGCGACAAAGCTGGATTTCAAATTTCAGTGAACACTCGTAACAATATTCAAAGTACTACTTCTCAAATATTTTATTAACTTACTTAAAATCTTCAGCTATTTTTGTTCTGTTACGACAAAGAAGTATAACTTCTTACGTGCGTACATAAATATACACACGTTTTTAAAGTTATTAGCTAAGTTAAAAGGGAGAGGGGGTTCTAAAAGAAATTTTTGTCCGATTACTAAAATACGTATTAAACGAAATTTCAAAATATCTCCAATCTTCACCCCTAAGGTGGTAAAATGAGGGTGAAAGTATAAAGACGAGTTGGCTCTCAAGTTTGGACACGAAATATTTATAGCGAAGTCCATGTAGGCATTTAGTTGTCAGTACCAAAGACAACAAGAAAGAAAAAAAATCAGATAATATCGAGAAGCCCCCTCATCTCAATCCGGCTCTATGGTACCATCACCGTCATGATGGTATTATAAAACAAGTCAACATCCAACTTTAGTTGGTAAATATTTGAGACTAAAATAATAAAGAATAAAAGTATAATTAAAATTAAAACTGTTACACATAAACATGCATTAATCATTAATTTTACATTTTATTTAACATGTAAGTAAATATTTAAATAACATCGGTTACATAAATGTGTAAAATACAGAAAAACTGCAATGAAATGATCGTATTGCATTATTACTATATCACATTTAGTAACATGACTAATATTTATCATATTTGCACTGTGGTGACTATAGACAGTATTTCATAATTAAGCATAGAAATGACCCTTGAGCAAGTTAATGACTTCTTTTTTACATCATAAGATGTCAAACAAGCTGCAGATGGCTTTCCTGATGGAAAGTGACAGCCATTTCCTCTAGATACTAAACATGATGATGCGTTGCTATCCATTGGATAATTACCTCAGCCTCCAAACCGGAACAAAAGTGACAAACATTGAGGTTATGGCAGGAATAGGTGAGGCGGCCGATACCAGAATAGGCCAAAACGTCGTGGAATTGACACCTAATAGCCACGATGGTAATGACACGCTATTCGTTCGCCTTTTATAATCTTCAGTATGGCAGATGGTCTATTTTTCATAAGAGGCTTAGAGATCACGCTTTTTCCGCAAGTTTTATCTCTTTAATCCAAGAACGCGCAAGAAACATGCGTTTACGTTATTGCGGTAGAGATAAGGCTCTGGCATGAGCCCTAGTTCGCTTCCTTAAAAAGTAAAACGAAGCACGATTTCGCTTCCTTTTACTTTCTTTTGTGGTACTATTATTATTCAGATAAGCTTGCCGTTCTGTAGGCTTAATATTAGACCGTGGTCCCAGGAACAAACTTGTTTGATTAATAAGCTGATTTTTTGTGAACAGGTTCGTTTTGACGAGACGCAAATCTTTTCTATCTTCGAAAAATCTCGAATCAGGTAACTAATAAAGTTAACTAACACTTTGATTGGGTGAAGGAAAAATATTTTATTAGTATTATTCTTTTGCTTTAATCGCTTGATTATTTTATGAAAAACACGAAAAACTAGTTCTACACATTCGATGGTTTTTCTGACGAGTCCTCCACTCTAAAGATTCGGAATTATGAGATTTTTAAATTGATATTAATCTATTTAAAAATAACGTAATTTTCTCATAACAGTTTGTTAATTATTATTATAATTCAAGGGTTACTTTGACCTACAAGTAAAGTAAAAAATTTTCTTAGTCCGACACTTTTCTTTTTTATCTAACTTTATTCATTACCTGATTCGAGGTTTTTCGAAGATAGAAAAGATGGGCGTCTCCTCGAAACGAAGCTGTTCACAAACATTCAGCTGATATTAATAAAAAAAGTTTGTTACTGGGACCACGGTCTATGTGATATAGCACCTTGTAGCAATATTTTCAATGTGTTTGTTTTATCTTCTTTGTTAGTATCCTCAACTAAGTATCTTCACGCCCATATCCCCGAAGGGGTAGGCAGAGGTACAACAAGTGCACACACGATTAGCCGAAGATACTTGGTTCCACAAATGTGATAGGTGGCAAGCCTATCGCCAACCGGGCATTTCCAATCCCGGACAACTTTGTGTTTCTCAGAAAACTGAAAAAACACATTTTTTTATGTGCCCGACCCGGGAATCGAACCCGGGACCTCATGTGGTCCACTAGACCACAGAGGCGATTATTCTATCCTCAAACTTATCCTCAACTAGTTAATTCTAAATTGTATAGTTCTGTTATAATCGGTGATATTATCAACGATTCCTGTGCAATTGCTTGCACTAATTATACGTAACGTGTTTTTCAATATTTTTTTTATAGCGCGACCCTCTTACGTAGACAAAGTTACGAACCACCGCGGAACTTTTATTACAAATACCAAATACTAATACGTTTAAGCTTTTATTAGCAGCAGGTACGTAGTTTTTCTTAACTTTGTTTTTTTTTGCTGACGCTAAAAGACTTCTGAATCCGCTGTTAGAGATTCGACCTTCTAGAGTGTAGGGGGTCACGACAAACGTTTTATAATCACTAATGTCTAAGCGGCAAATTTTTCTGATTGTTAATATACAATGTAAAGGTGAAATGTTTATTTCCGCCAGTACTGCGCGAACTTGTGGAAGTGCTCCACCAGCACCGCCATTACGGCCGTGACTGACATGTCCAGCAGGTTTTGCAGATACAGGATGGCTTCCTCTTCGGACAGGTCCAGCCTGAACCATACACAACATTATTTTAAACAATTTATGTGTCTAAAAAATATAGCTTACTCATTCTTAAAAAGCGATATTGACCTGAAAGATCTTAATTCTTAGTATTCCAAAATTGTAGAATGTAGAGTTGGAAACCTTATTAATTATTCTATGTGTCAAATGTCAATATTTTGTCTACCTACATTAATGTTGTAGGCTATTTACAAATAGAACGACTGTTATTATTTAAATAACTAATCTCATTGGCCAATTTAAATAATTTGCGCCCATTGGTCAATTCAAATAAGGCGCGCTTATGGGTCGATTACAATAAATCGTGCTCATTGGTTAATTTAGTTAGTGCGCACCTTACCCGGCATCCTGTTATGAACTTTCGTCACACACTGACACCACAGAGGCTAATATTAAACATATTTAATTAGTGAAGTACAGTCCCTAATAATGCTGTAATTAGCGAAACCGCTCAGTTGTAAAAAATAAGGTCAATTATAACATGATACAAGTAATTTTATTTGATCTGTAAGATTCATGACTAGTTGTGTAATCGCTAAGTCTTTTCCCTCTTCTATAAGTGCCATCGAAATGAAAACATTTCAAGAAGATAGATTTTCACGTGTATTAATAGTGTTAAATTACTTAAAGACGAAGGGCGAGATATTGCAGAACTCTACCGCCTAATCAGTGATGGGACTGAAAAACTACTCGAGTGAATCGAGTGAAACAGAGTAACTCGGATCACGAGTGACTCCAGTCAACTCGAATAACTCAGACCACTCACATGGCCTTTACCGACTCGAGTGAGAAATTCAAGTTATGACAGGTTAGCCGATGTATCTTTAATTTGAAATTCAGTGCAAATCTGTGCAGAACAGCGATTAATATAGTAAATGATTTAATTTCATTATTTTTGTAATACTTACCTGGTTATGTTGTGAAAGTAATGCAAAAGTCTATAAAGAATTTATGTTAAAAAAAAGGTCTATTCTAAGTATTTTTAAATTTGTGTAATAATATAATATAATAGCGACTATAAGCCACAAAAGAAGACAGCAAAAATTAAAGATTTGATTTAATTGATTTATAATATTTTACTTATTTTTGTATTTTATTTCCTATAAAAAAACACATTTTTACTCCAGCAACTCGAATCATATCCTTCACTGGAATGCAAAAAAAGATATTCGAGTCTCATCTTCACTCGAGTGGCACTCGAGTCAATTAGTTTTCACTGGCGAGTGGCTCAAGTGAAAAGTATCACTCGAGTCCCATCACTACACCTAATATGCTCATTCCTTAAATGGTAGTGACTAGTATACAGTCGCCTCATTTGCCTTTTACGAACTCCCTGGTAGCATGGCAGATCGTACATTATTTAGAGGGGGTCCGGACCAATACAGGGAAAACGTATTTGTGTGTACACACACATAAACGCGTGTTATTCAGGACTGAGTGGGAGTACGTGTCTATGTCCTGGAAAAAGAAGGTTGGATGGATGATGGAGGATTATACAATGAAACATTTCATACCTGGCGTGTATTGTATTAGTATGAAATGTGTTTGTAAGCACTAGGTTTGTGGTTCACTAAGAGTGAATTGATAGTGAAGTTTTTAATGATTAAAATATGATATGGGCAAACAAAATACTTACATATTTGTTATAAAAGGATTAATAATTGTTATAATCCTTTTATAGCGCAACATATTATACTTTATCTTGGGTATACCACAATATGTTATACCCAAGGTAAAGTTCGACCATGTTCTCGAATGTTCCGAAAATATTGCATTGACAATAATTCTAAATGTAAACAAGTCTTATTACACGCTATTTTCACCCTTATTTCCTATGCCAGAAGATCCATTATGGTATAGCCGCTTGGGTAACGGCTGCTATTGTTTATCAATAGAGCAGCTATCTCTCTTTTATTTCTAGATTTTTTCAGTGTTCTCACTCTTCACTTTTCTAGATTATTCGCAACAATATTTTAAGGATGTAAACTCGGCAAATATATACAATAAGTCACGTGACAGAGAACGCAGATCTGGAAGTGTTACGTCACGCCGTGGTAAAACGTCATCTTGACGTTATTTTCATAGAAACTACAGAGTGTGTAATGTAGATATTACAACGTCATAATATCATTAAGACGTCATAACAGTCCAAAGCGTTTTTGCGGTAAATTTTAATTTTAAAAAGCAACATCTTTATTATAAACTAGCTGCAGCGTGCAGCCCACTGCATTATAAAAATTATTGGCAAATCCCGCGGGATCACTTAATTTTTCCGGGATAAAAAGTAGCCTATGTGCTATCCCAGGTCACCATCTACCTGTGTGCCAAATTTCATTCAAATCCATTCAGTAGTTTTTGCGTGATTGAGCAACAAACATCCATCCATACATCCAAATTTTCGCATTTATAATATTAATATACATGTACGTTGCTTAACAAAAATAAATAGTTTTTTGTTTAATATACCAAAATATGTGCTAAATTATTAAATAGTTTTTCAAAACTAGTCAACTAGCCTAGTGTGTGTGTGTGTGTTGTCGCACCTGAGTTTGTCCAGCACCTTCTTGACGGCCTTGTCAGGCTCGAGCGCGATGTCGGGCACGGACGCGTCCGTCATCAGCGAGAACAGGTTCAGCATTACGTTAGCGTGCCTGGGGATAACGGATTACCACTCGTCATAACACTCGTCAACTTATTATTACATTAACGTTATAAATGTGAAAGTTTAGATGTATTGGATTGACGTTTGTTACTCAGTAGTCGGTGTGCACGCCGCACATGGCCTCCACCATCTCCTTGTGTGTAGTGTAGTGTAGTGTAGTGTAGTGTGGTGGTGTGTGGTTACCGTCGCAGGTGCAGGAAGGCGGTGTACCAGTACTTGTGTGTAGTGTAGTGTAGTGTAGTGTGGTGGTGTGTGGTTACCGTCGCAGGTGCAGGAAGGCGGTGTACCAGTACTTGTGTGTAGTGTAGTGTAGTGTAGTGCAGTGTGGTGGTGTGTGGTTACCGTCGCAGGTGCAGGAAGGCGGTGTAGCAGTACTTGTGTGTAGTGTAGTGTAGTGTAGTGTGGTGGTGTGTGGTTACCGTCGCAGGTGCAGGAAGGCGGTGTAGCAGTACTTGTGTGTAGTGTAGTGTAGTGTAGTGTAGTGTGGTGGTGTGTGGTTACCGTCGCAGGTGCAGGAAGGCGGTGTAGCAGTACTTGTGTGTAGTGTAGTGTAGTGTGGTGGTGTGTGGTTACCGTCGCAGGTGCAGGAAGGCGGTGTAGCAGTACTTGTGTGTAGTGTAGTGTAGTGTGGTGGTGTGTGGTTACCGTCGCAGGTGCAGGAAGGCGGTGTAGCAGTACTTGTGTGTAGTGTAGTGTATTGTAGTGTAGTGTGGTGGTGTGTGGTTACCGTCGCAGGTGCAGGAAGGCGGTGTAGCAGTACTTGTGTGTAGTGTAGTGTAGTGTGGTGATGTGTGGTTACCGTCGCAGGTGCAGGAAGGCGGTGTAGCAGTACTTGTGTGTAGTGTAGTGTATTGTAGTGTAGTGTGGTGGTGTGTGGTTACCGTCGCAGGTGCAGGAAGGCGGTGTAGCAGTACTTGTGTGTAGTGTAGTGTAGTGTAGTGTAGTGTGGTGGTGTGTGGTTACCGTCGCAGGTGCAGGAAGGCGGTGTAGCAGTACTTGTGTGTAGTGTAGTGTAGTGTGGTGGTGTGTGGTTACCGTCGCAGGTGCAGGAAGGCGGTGTAGCAGTACTTGTGTGTAGTGTAGTGTAGTGTGGTGGTGTGTGTTACCGTCGCAGGTGCAGGAAGGCGGTGTAGCAGTGCTTGTGTGTAGTGTAGTGTGGTGTAGTGTAGTGTGGTGGTGTGTGTTACCGTCGCAGGTGCAGGAAGGCGGTGTAGCAGTGCTTGTGTGTAGTGTAGTGTGGTGTAGTGTAGTGTGGTGGTGTGTGTTACCGTCGCAGGTGCAGGAAGGCGGTGTAGCAGTGCTTGTGTGTAGTGTAGTGTGGTGTAGTGTAGTGTGGTGGTGTGTGTTACCGTCGCAGGTGCAGGAAGGCGGTGTAGCAGTGCTTGTGTGTAGTGTAGTGTGGTGTAGTGTAGTGTGGTGGTGTGTTACCGTCGCAGGTGCAGGAAGGCGGTGTAGCAGTGCTTGTGTGTAGTGTAGTGTGGTGTATTGTAGTGTGGTGGTGTGTGTTACCGTCGCAGGTGCAGGAAGGCGGTGTAGCAGTGCTTGTGTGTAGTGTAGTGTGGTGTATTGTAGTGTGGTGGTGTGTGTTACCGTCGCAGGTGCAGGAAGGCGGTGTAGCAGTGCTTGTGTGTAGTGTAGTGTGGTGTATTGTAGTGTGGTGGTGTGTGTTACCGTCGCAGGTGCAGGAAGGCGGTGTAGCAGTGCTTGTGTGTAGTGTAGTGTGGTGTATTGTAGTGTGGTGGTGTGTGTTACCGTCGCAGGTGCAGGAAGGCGGTGTAGCAGTGCTTGTGTGTAGTGTAGTGTGGTGTATTGTAGTGTGGTGGTGTGTGTTACCGTCGCAGGTGCAGGAAGGCGGTGTAGCAGTGCTTGTGTGTAGTGTAGTGTGGTGTAGTGTAGTGTGGTGGTGTGTGTTACCGTCGCAGGTGCAGGAAGGCGGTGTAGCAGTGCTTGTGTGTAGTGTAGTGTGGTGTAGTGTAGTGTGGTGGTGTGTTACCGTCGCAGGTGCAGGAAGGCGGTGTAGCAGTGCTTGTGTGTAGTGTAGTGTGGTGTATTGTAGTGTGGTGGTGTGTGTTACCGTCGCAGGTGCAGGAAGGCGGTGTAGCAGTGCTTGTGTGTAGTGTAGTGTGGTGTATTGTAGTGTGGTGGTGTGTGTTACCGTCGCAGGTGCAGGAAGGCGGTGTAGCAGTGCTTGTGTGTAGTGTAGTGTGGTGTATTGTAGTGTGGTGGTGTGTGTTACCGTCGCAGGTGCAGGAAGGCGGTGTAGCAGTGCTTGTGTGTAGTGTAGTGTGGTGTATTGTAGTGTGGTGGTGTGTGTTACCGTCGCAGGTGCAGGAAGGCGGTGTAGCAGTGCTTGTGTGTAGTGTAGTGTGGTGTATTGTAGTGTGGTGGTGTGTGTTACCGTCGCAGGTGCAGGAAGGCGGTGTAGCAGTGCTTGTGTGTAGTGTAGTGTGGTGTAGTGTAGTGTGGTGGTGTGTGTTACCGTCGCAGGTGCAGGAAGGCGGTGTAGCAGTGCTTGTGTGTAGTGTAGTGTAGTGTGGTGGTGTGTTACCGTCGCAGGTGCAGGAAGGCGGTGTAGCAGTGCTTGTGTGTAGTGTAGTGTAGTGTGGTGGTGTGTTACCGTCGCAGGTGCAGGAAGGCGGTGTAGCACTGCTTGCGGAACTGCTGGTAGTGGTCGGAGTGCACGCCGCCCATGGCCTCCACCATCTCCTTGGACAGCTTCATGGGCGGCGGCAGCGGCTTGGGGTCGCGGCCCAGGATGTAGCCGAAGTCGATGTGGAACAGCGCGCCCGCGCGCGTCAGCAGCAGGTTGTCCAGGTGACGGTCGCCCACGCCTGGGGACACCACGCTCACACACAACACTCCACACCACACCACACACCACACCACCGCACCCCCGACCAGGGCTCACCAGCGCCCCTGAGCCCTACGAGTCATTCCATCTAAAATCGTCTAATCAGCAAAGTCGACTCATTTTAGATTTTGGTGTAACTTTGAGAAACTCTTCTCTAGGGTCCCAAAGAACAAAATTTACACGAGTTTGATTTTTACAAGCGCTTGTTTTCGCCTATTTAAATAAAGACTTTTAAAAATCGATATTTTTAAAGCTTATCAACTTTTACTGTGAAATTTTTCTGATTGAAGCTATCTGCATGATCAAGATGGAATTCACAGTGGGAAAGATAGTAGTTTAAGGGTAAATGAAGATAATTTGCTCGGACGAGTCCTTTAAATATAAGCAGCGTGCTGAAAATGAGTGTTTTTTAGTCATTTTTCGTGAATTTCAATCAACTCTAGCGTCTTAGCTGTTGAGAATTAAAAACTCATGCTCCGCGAGAATTAAGTATATATATCATAGACAAAATTCAGCCACAAGTTGACTTGAGCTGCCCATTCTTCATAGAAGAAAACTTTGCTCGAAATTTTGAAATTAAAAAAAAATCCAATATTCAGGTTATGACACGAGCTTGTTGACTGCGCGATAAAAATCTGATACTCACAGAATCTATTGTTCTTACCTCCAACTTTAAACGACTACATCACTTGTTTTGTTATTTTCATTTTTAGTGCATGTGCGAGCCGTTTTTTTTATAGCAAAAATCTGGACGTTTTTACAAATGGATTAAAATTACTTACGATCAGAAACAACTATAAATGAAGCTATCTGCATGATCAAGATGGAATTCAAAGTGGGAAAGATAGTAGTTTAAGGGTAAATGAAGATAATTGGCTCGGACGAGTCCTTTAAATATAAGCAGCGTGCTGAAAATGAGTGTTTTTTAGTCATTTTTCGTGAATTTCAATCAACTCTAGCGTCTTAACTGTTGAGAATTAAAAACTCATGCTCCGCGAGAATTAAGTATATATATCATAGACAAACAACAAAGCTATTACCCAAGCTTATAACCATTATCTCATACTGGGGGATTTCAATGCCAAAATAGGACAACCTAGAAAAGACGAACGTTTAATATTGAAATCATATGGTTACGGCGAAAGAAACGGCAGAGGCCAGAGGCTTATCGAATTCGCCCTCGAACACAAATTGGCAATTCTAAATACTTTCTTTCCCAAAAAGCCTAACCAAAGATGGACCTGGCGCTCTCCGAATGGAGAATACAAAAACGAAATAGACTATATATTATCAAACTCAACCAACTTATGCCAAAATATAGAAGTGCTAAACCTAAACTATCCGTCGGATCACAGACCAATCAGAGCAACCCTGATCATCACAAAACAAAAGAAGAGACGCACAGAGTATAAGAACAAAGGACATTCGTCATTGAAATCAGAGATAGAAATATCGAGCTATAAACAAGACCTTTTGTCTCATCTACAAGATATAATTATGTGCCAAGGAAAAACAGCAGTACAAGACTATTATAACAAAATAACTAATGTAATATCTGAGAGCCTATGTAACACACGATTGCCTAAAGAAATATCAAAAGGTACACATAGAGTCTTAAGAGAACGTACGCTGACACTCATCAAGAGAAGACAGGAGCTTCAGCATGCTAAGGCAAAAACTCGAGCCGAAAAAAACGAACTATCAGCACTATACAAACTAATTAGTAAGTACATAAAACATGACTATAAAACCTACAGATTAAAGACTTACGAAAAACATTTGAAACAAGCAGGAAGCTCAAAAAAGGCTCTTAAAGAATTAAAAACATACAAGCACTGGATAGATAGTTTGAACCGGGGGGACAGAACAGTGAATAACCGTAAAGAAATTATAGGGATAGCTACAGATTTCTACAAAGCACTATATAGCGCCAAAGACAAAGGGTGCACACACCATAGTTGTGCTAACTCTACAAACATTAAAGAGAGCGGAAATATAACACCAATATCCGAAATTGAAATCTTACAAGAGATAAAAAGACTAAAGACAGATAAAAGCACAGGACCCGACGGAATTTCCAATGAAGCCATCAAAGTAGCAAAAGAGATTCTGACCCCACCCTTAACATATTTATTTAACCAAATCTTAGTTACTGCCGAAATACCATCACAATGGCTAGAATCAGAAATTATTCTTATCTACAAAAAAGGAGATCCGAAAGACATTACTAATTACAGACCTATAAGCTTACTCTCGTGTATCTACAAACTGTTTTCTTCCATCATAAACAAAAGAATAAGCGCCACACTAGAATTAAAACAACCAATAGAACAAGCAGGCTTTCGCAAGGGATTTTCAACCATCGATCATATACACACACTAGAATTAATAATAGAAAAATACAAGGAAAAGCAAAGAGCGCTCTACATCGTGTACGTAGATTATAAAAAAGCTTTCGACACCGTGTCACACTCCAGTATTTGGACCGCTCTACAAGCCCAAGACGTCGAACCAGAGTACATAGAAATAATTAAAAATATTTACAAGAGAAGCACAGCAAAAATAAAACTAGAAGATACTGGCCCTACATTTCCCATTAAAAGAGGAGTGAAACAAGGAGACCCGCTGTCCCCAAAATTATTTATATCGATTCTAGAGTCAATAATAAGCAAACTTAACTGGGACAAAATGGGACTTGTCATAAATGGCAAATATTTAAACCATCTACGCTTCGCAGATGACTTAGTACTACTTTCAGAATCCCACGTACAATTACAAACCATGCTTGATTTACTAAACGTAGCCAGCAGGGAGGTAGGACTGGAAATAAATCTTTCAAAAACAATGGTTATGACAAACAGCACAAATATAAAGATAACAGTAGATAACAAAATTTTGCAATATACAGATAAATATATCTACCTTGGAAAACAAATTGGCTTCGATAGTAATCAAAATGAACAAGAGATTGAACGAAGAGTACAATACACTTGGAATAAGTACTGGTCCTTAAGAGAAATTTTTAAAAGCACCATGCCAATATACATCAAAACAAAAGTCTGGACTTCATGCCTCCTACCGTGCCTTACCTACGCGTGCCAAACTTGGAAATATACTAGGAAAGTAAAAAACAAAATAACTGTTTGCCAACGCGGAATAGAAAGAAGCATGCTGAATATTAAAAAGCTCCAAAAAATTCGCCACACTAAAATCAGGCAAATCACCAAGGCCAAAGATGCTGTAATCCTTGCTAAAAAACTAAAGTGGAAGTGGGCGGGGCACGTAGCGAGGTTAACGGACGAGAGGTGGACCGGCAGGGTAACAAATTGGAAGGGCCCGCAGGGCAAGCGCCTCAGAGGCAGACCTTATACGAGATGGGAAGACGAAATAGTAAAATTCGCTGGCCCTTGCTGGCCACAAATAGCTCAAGACAGAGACAATTGGACTTCTTTAGAGGAGGCCTTCACCCTCATCTGAGGAGGGGTTCTTGCATATAACATATGTGTTAAGAAATTAAGTGATAGATTGGAAAAAAAAAAAAACACTAGTATGTATTAAAATTTTCTTTTTATTTTTTACCAATAACGTTTAATTCTTTCTTTTTCTTATTAAGTTGTATTCTCTTTGCAAGAAATAAAAGGCTTTTTCATTTCATTTCATTTTCATCATAGACAAAATTCAGCCACAAGTTGACTTGAGCTGCCCACTCTTCATAGAAGAAAACTTTGCTCGAAGTTTTGAAATTAAAAAAAAATCCAATTTTTAGGTTATGAAACGAGCGTGTTGACTGCGCGATAAAAATCTGATACTCACAGAAACTATTGTTCTTACCTTCAACTTTAAACGACTACATCACTTGTTTTGTTATTTTCATTTTTAGTGCATGTGCGAGCCGTTTTTTTTACAGCAAAAATCTGGACGTTTTTACAAATGGATTAAAATTACTTACCATCAGAAACAACTATAAATATCTAAAATTTTTCTTATACTTATACAATTATTTTATACTTAAAAATTTCTTATACTTATACAATATACTTATATTGTTAATAATTAATAATATTTCTAATTTTTCGCTTGAATTTACGTCTATTCTCACTTACTTTTCAATGCAATGCAGTCAAATATTGAAAATAAGCTTATCTCTATACGCATGCATGAAAATATATAAAAATCCTGTTGTGAAGACAGAATTTTTATAGACAAAAAATTGAGATAAACACTACCAGTTATTTAAAAAAAATTGAGTTGATTTTTGCTATAAAAGAAACGGCTCGCACATGCACTAAAAACGAAAATAACAAAACAAGTGATGTAGTCGTTTAAAGTTGGAGGTAAGAACAATAGATTCTGTGAGTATCAGATTTTTATCGCGCAGTCAACAAGCTCGTTTCATAACCTGAAAATTGGATTTTTTTTTAATTTCAAAATTTCGAGCAAAGTTTTCTTCTATGAAGAGTGGGCAGCTCAAGTCAACTTGTGGCTGAATTTTGTCTATGATATATATACTTAATTCTCGCGGAGCATGAGTTTTTAATTCTCAACAGTTAAGACGCTAGAGTTGATTGAAATTCACGAAAAATGACTAAAAAACACTCATTTTCAGCACGCTGCTTATATTTAAAGGACTCGTCCGAGCCAATTATCTTCATTTACCCTTAAACTACTATCTTTCCCACTGTGAATTCCATCTTGATCATGCAGATAGCTTCAAACAGAAAAATTTCACAGTAAAAGTTGATAAGCTTTAAAAATATCGATTTTTAAAAGTCTTTATTTAAATAGGCGAAAACAAGCGCTTGTAAAAATCAAACTCGTGTAAATTTTGTTCTTTGGGACCCTAGAGAAGAGTTTCTCAAAGTTACACCAAAATCTAAAATGAGACGGCAACAATTTTATTTTTTTTCAGACGATTTCATATGGAATGACTCCTACACAAATGTCTAAGGGGGAACGCGTTTTATTTGTGTCTTGGAACGAAAAAACATTTGATATGTGAATTAATCATCATATTAAGTTCCTGGTCACTCGATGTACTTTCGCATAATATTTGCCTACCCGCTGTCCTTACTAAGCATAGATATGACATGTCAGGAAAAACATTTTTTTTGTTTTTATTTCAAGGATATACTCAAAATGAGAAAGAAATTTAAAAAAGATCCAATTTCCGTCGATACATTATAAATAGCCAAGACAGATCGCATTTTAGTCAGTTTAGGAAAAAAATTCAACCTAAAAGCTTGTACGCGATATAAGTAACTGACCTTGTCAGTATCCCTTCTTCGGTTATTAGACTTTAATATACAAGTCGACCTACCAAGTCTTCAAGGGACTTGAGAATGTCAATATAAGGCATTCTCAAGTCCCTTGAAGTGTCGCATTATGTCATAGATTGGTTCAACTCTTGTCTTCTTGAATAAACAAATTTAGTTGATGGAGTTTCACATGTTAAGTAAGTAAGTTAAATTATGATCAGTCATATTTTTTATTTTTATTAAAGTTATCACTGAAGTAATTTCTCCTTCCTGGCGTTGCGGATTATTTGGTAAAAGCTATTAGTTTTTACTTGTATTCTGAATAAAGCAGATGCTTCTGAGTGCTATGTGTGAGTTTTTCTTTTCGCATTCGATCGTGAGCGCGTTTGGAGTTTATTAGGAATTTGTATGTGATTTGTACAGCGCCACCTAGTAGTAAACTGGTTTCTCTGGTAAACTGGTTTCTCACGTTTACCACTAGGTGGCGCTGTACAAATCACATACAAATTCCTAGTAAACTCCAAACGCGCTCACGATCGAATGCGAAAAGAAAAACTCACACTTAGCACTCTGGTCTTTTAATGAGTGTTACGACGTTGCAAGCTATTATATGTGTATAGGCGGTAGACAGTTACATGACAGGGTCGATTTTTAATTAATGCAACAATTATAAGTAATAAAATTTTCCAGTGTCTTATAATAACTTTTCCATTCCCGATTAGGTAAAAAAGTAGACTTAATTAAGAATTGTAATTAAACATGAATACCACATGTAAACAAAGTTCATTAAAAACATTATTCACTTCATCAATTAAGAAGAATGCAGAACTTCCTAACTCGTAGAACTAAAATTTTACTTTTCCAGAACCACTTCCTTCCTCTTTTGTATTACGCTGGTGTTACTTAGCTGTTAACAAAAAGATGTTGGCTTGTGCGGCCAATTGCTTCAGTTTTTCTCATGTTTAAAGTTGCAAGTGGAATTTTCGCAGAGACTAATACTGATTAGTCTCATCGGGAATGTTCATATACTGAATGTACTTTAGAATACGCGTAAAAAGTCGCCCTACTTATCACTGCGAGCGTTTCAGTTTAGCTCCCTTTCGCAGTCGTCATTTTGCCAATCTTAAGACATGAGTTCTTTAGACATATCCAGAGCAGCGTAACTATTGATTCTTTTAGAATTAAACTAAAACATGTTTATTTTTCAGATATTCAATAGTTGTCTTCCTTTTTATTACAACAACAATTTTTCTTTCTTTTAACTATATTTACATATTTCAAGCAGTGATGTACCTAATTTGAAAAAATAGTGTCCCGTTGGCTCTGTAAGGTATAAGGTATGTAAGGGTGTACTGACCGAGGAGGTAGGTGATGACGCAGTAGCCGGCGCAGCTCCGGATGTAGGTGTCCATGGCCTCGGGCTTGATCCCGTAGGGCGCGCCCTCGCAGGGGTTGTGCTTGCGCAGGAAGTTCTGGATGCTGTGCTCCTGCTGGATGGCCTCCGCCACCGTCACCGACTCGATGAACTGGAGGAACCCGTGCTTCGAACTCGTCGCTAGCACTTTGTACGGGGTGAGCTTTAGATCAAGATTCTCTCTGAAACGGATTATTCAAAAATTATAGGAGAAAACGTACAATGGTCATAATAAATTTGTGTATCACTTTTTCCTTTGGTACTAGACAATGAAAAGAATATTTAATGTATTCTTTTTTTTTTTTTTCGGAATGTCACAATTGCTGTTAGCCTTAAGGGCTGTTACAGCTTCACCGGTCGCGTGGGCGAGCAGAGTGCTCAGCCAGAATTTAAAGGTGTAGGGCTGTACGCCCTCCGCCCTAAGGGTGTCTCCTGTGAGACCGAACCTCGGCTTAGGGTGGGGTCGTGATTTGCGATGAGAGGGCTAGTGGCATTGTTTTGTCCGTCCGCCGAACCTTGCCCTTGGGCTCGGTTCGCCGAAGGGCGAAACAGGGGTCCTCGTCGCCGCCGGCGGCGACGGTGTCGCGAATGTAGGTGTGTAGTGTTATCGTGTAAACCGTTGGCCAGAGTTATCGGGTCATCGGGATCGGTAAGAACGTGGCGGGGCCTACGTAGTTTGGGATCGGGATTAGGGTCTGGGATGTAGTCAGCCGCGGCTACCACCAGTGGGTTCGGATGCGAGATGGCACGATCGAAGTATCTTTCGGAGATGTCTTTGAAATGCTTTGCTAAGCTCGGCAATTCAAGATCGTTATGGAGGTCTACGTTGCGCATATACCACGGTGCTTCCGTGGCAATACGCAGGAATTTATTTTGTACCACTTGCAACGGATGCAAGTCCGTACGGGGGAGGTGGGCAAACGCTACGCAAGCGTATGAAAGGATGGGGCGTACGCACGACTTGTAAAGTGTCACCTTGTGTCTAAGTGACATTTTACTGCGTTTATTGATAAGATGATATAACCGACCTACAACGAACTTAGCCTTAACTTTCATTCTTTGTATGTGCGGTTTGAATGACATTTTGCTGTCCAACGTTACCCCGAGGTACTTGACTGTCTTTTCCCACGGGATGACGTTTCCGAACAGGGTAATGTTGCCTAGTTTTCGCAGCCCGCGCCTTTGTTGTCGCAGGTGTTTACCGCGGCGAAAGTACACGGCTGCACTTTTTGAGGGATTTATTTCGATACGCCATTTTCTGAACCAATCACCGAGGGCGTTGGCCGCAGCCTGCAGGCGCTTGGTGATTGTTACTTCGGAAAAGTTGGTAATGTATTCTATAAATTCAAACCTGACTTTGCGCAAATCCATAACTACTTAATACAAACAACGCAAATACATATAATAAAAACGTAGGAAAGTCAAAACTGTACTTTGAATATTTTTTTTAAAAAACACTTGGGGCGTAATTTACAATCGATATCGAAGCCAAAAATATAGTTTTTTGGATTTTTTGTCTGTTTGTCTGTATGTATGTCCGGGGTAAACTCAAAAAGTACTGCGTGAATTTACTTCAAATTTTGCATGAATATTACAAACAGGGCGGGTCAACATATAGCCTACATATTATCACGCTATCACCTACGGGGGAGGAGCTGTGCGGAGTAAACGAAGACCGCACGGACGAAGTCGTGGGCAACAGCTAGTAAGATATATTAATCTAAATCTTTTCATGGACTTTCATATGAAACTTCTGCAATGCCACTGAAAATACAATTTTTAATAATACGATAGCCATAAGCATTGACATTTCTGTAGTAGGCATAGAAAACAAAGTGGTCCTAAGCACTGGCAAGAAGTTGCAGAATTTTATATCCAAAGCTGCGTCCCTGCTTGTAACATTACAACGAACCGGACAGCGTGGCATCGCTACAGACACGTTACGCTAAATGTGGACGGTATAAGTTGCACTGAAAAGGTCACATCGCATCGCTACACGTGGCTACACGGCGCAGTCTTAGATCAAACATACTATAGATGTAGTGTTCCATACAAATGTTAACACAAAACGTGGCACCGTGTTACCACTAGCGCATACATCTGTGTGCGTATTTTCGTGTCGGGTGTTAAAAAAGCTGTATTACAAAATCAATCTTAGCTCTAATAAATACCTTATACGACACAAAATGAAATTTTGTTAAAACGTGCTTAAGGTAGCTTCTTATTTTTTTGCTCAAAATTTTGAAAAGCTATTTTTTTAGATATTCGGTAACGAGAACAAAAATTTAGTGGAGGCGCATTATCAATTCGGGCACGTAAATACAGAATTATATTAACCAACATTATTATTTTAATTACATTTATTATACCTGCACATTTGCACCCACCCACAATCTATAGTATATTTGATCTAAGGTCGCAGTACAAAACTAAACAACGTATACAACGATGTTTATAGCGTACACTCCAACCCATTGTCTGAATCTGTGTCACCGGGTGTACTTCGACGCGTGTCATAAATACAAGTGTGGACGTCTCCTGGTCCGCGGACAATAGCGAAAATCCTTTGAAATAAACCGACTTTCGATGGACCGGCTCTTAACACGTGACGTGACAGTACACAGACCAGCGTCCACACTGGGCCCGGCTAGCAGATCATAACTCCGTACATTGTTCTGCCGTATATTCTGTGTTCAGCAGTTTATTTCAGTGTTCGAAATGGACTGAACCGTACTGCAGGTCGTGACAATTGTACGCGTAACAAAATACGTCCACATTAATGGGTACTGACACGCGTGTCTGACACGGTCACGGGATAATGTACGGTAAATTGTTACAAGTGGGGACGCAGTTCAATATATAATTAAAAGTGCGAAAGTTTAAAAGAAAGAAAATGTTCAATCTTTATTACATCTTTATCATTACCTGTAAAAAAGATGAAACATAATAGTATCCAGGATATCCTAATAAGAAAAAGAATAAGAATGCTTTTAAGTTGCCTACTTCTCTTAATCTTTTTGGAACATAGAAAATCATATTAATTATATTGCAAATACATTCAATATTATGTGCTTTCTATTTATAATGTTTGTCAAGAATATTCTTAAGAAGTCGTAAAGTATATTCTACATTTTTTAAAATATTTATGTTGTTAAAAAATACTTATATTTGATTTTATAAATGTGTTACTGTAGTAAATCTGAATTTCAATAACTTTTGTTTTAGTTATGTCAACTTATAGATTATTATACTTTATTATTCTGAGACTTTTGAGTAAAGTTTTAGCTGTTTCATTTATCAAGTCATTTTTATCTTTACGTACAATAAGAAGAGTACTGTCATCAGCAAATAAAAACAAGTCATAATGAATAGAATAAGTAAAATCCTTAATATGAGACACGAATAGTAAGGGCCCTAAAAGAATGCCCTGTGATATTCCATAGTTGTTTAAAAGCTAGTCCGAAATAAATATTTTCTTACTTATGAATATCCATAGTCCATACTAATATTATAAATGGGAAAGTGTATGTGTATTTTTATTTGTCCGTCTCTCGCGGCAAAACGGAGCAACAAATTAACGAGATTTTATAAGTGGAGATAGTTGAAGGGATGGAGAGTGACAAAGGCTACTTTTTGTCTCTTTCTAATCCCTCACTTTCCTAAAATAAATTTAACGCGAGCGAAGCCGCGGGCAAAAGCTCTAGTTTGTATGTTTGCTTTTTAATAACACCACAAAGCATAATGTTTTGATGACATCATACACAGGTTAACATATAGGTATTTGTATCTCGAGAAAACGTATTGTTCTCAAAGAATTAGAACAATGGTTATCCCTGTAGTCATTGGCAGCATGACTTACAGCGTCGTAGTAAATAACAGTGTATTTAGGAGGTTCATTCATTTGACACGAAGTGAAAACATTCAAATTTATCTAATCATGTTTATACACATATGCACAATAGTCTTATTACACAATGTGGCAATGAATCACGTCGGTACATACTGAAATTATATTGAAATAGCGTAAAACTGTGCATCGGTCATTCTTTGCTTGGTTATTGTTAAATGTGTTCCAGGACGATTTTCTTGATGTTTTGTTTAGAGGCAAAATGTGCGTCCCATGCGTATATTTGTCGAAAGAAAAGGAAATATTTACAGAAGGGGAAAGATCATTTTGACGCTGGTTTTTCAGATCATTAGTAAGTTGGTTCTATTTATTGCCCTGGTTTTCTTGTTTCAGTGACGGCAATTACGGCAGCTAAAAAATCCAATTACGGCAGCTAAAAAAATTTACTTTTTTTAGCTGCCGTAATTGTATTTGCGTGATAATTTACCGCGAATAAAACATAAATCAAAAGATGATAGTAATTCAGTTTTTTCGAACTGTTAGGTTGCGCCTCCGAGCACTTATAAAAAAAAGCACTTTTTCGGAACACAAGTTATTTATTTCACTTCCTACAATTACTAACTAATGGGACTTTAACTATAAACACTCTAACTTGGATCACACTTTTCGCGGTTCCCTTGTGAAGGGCTATTGCGACCCGGAGTATGGATATAGCACTAGTCTATTCGCTGTGTCCAGGCCGGCGGGCAGAAACCAGGTCCGTAGCTGGGCAGCGTTTAGGCTAGAGAATATCTAACTGAAGAATATTTGGGAAACAGCGAGTATTTATACATATATATTGCTGACTATCCAGCTTATATGCACTTCAGCATTATTGCATGGAAAATAGGGATGTAACACCTCCCCCCTTTAGAACGGAACATGCGGAAAATAGAAATAGAATGTGAGTATGATCCAAATTAAGAAGAAATAGAAACAGTTAAAATAACAATATAAAAATAATGACATAGAAAATTACAGCGTAGATTAATTATCATTAATTATTATACAATTCAAAGTAATCACAAAATCGAAATGAAATAGTAAAATATAGCAATTAAGAGTTATCAAACTTTAATGTAAATGTAACAATATATTAAATAACAGGAAAGAGTCTATAGAAAATAACATTTGAATGGAATTAGTTATCATTATAAAATTATAAATATTCACGAAATCGAAATGAAATAGTGAAATATAACAATTGAGATTTATTAAACTTAAGGTAAATGTAACGATATAGTAAAAACATGAAATAGAAAATAGCATTTGAATAGGCGAAATAGAAAACAATGATTTAGTAAATTTTATTTCAACAGAACTAGAAATAGTAACTAAATGTAAGCAAATACTTATTACAATAAAGAAAATCATTTATAAACCTTAATTAAAAATAACTTAATTTAAACACATCAAAATAGTAATAGACAGAGCAAAATAAAAAATAAAATTTACAACAATTCAAGATTCCTATTGGGCGTAATACTTGAATCAGTACCTTCAGTATCATAGTCTCGATTAGACATTTCGATACTCGATCTGGCATGAACATTTGATTTTGGTTTCGTTATACAATTGTGGATAATCTTAACACAACATGAAGTATTTCTATTCTTGTTACAACAAAAGCGTTTATATGAACAAAATAAAAATACAGAAACGGATAACAAAGTAGTTATTATACTAAAATAATAGCTATATTTAATATGGTATGGTTGAGTTTCGATCCTGGTTAAGTCGTCATCGGCTTGATTTAATTTATGAGAAGCATATTGCAAATAATCTAAGTTTACATTTGATAATTTAACAGGAGACAGATATGGTATAGTTTGATTCAACTTTGTTTTTGAGCAACAATCATCTTCTATTATGTTAAAATTTGGATGTGGAATATAGACTTTAATTTCAAACTCCTGTGATGGAATGAACTGAAATAACTTATGATAAGCCTTACAATATTTTGGCAATTTCATAATGCCTGTGCCAATTATATCATAATCATTAATACTACCATTACAATTAATAGACAATTTTGTTACATCTGATTGCACATATATCCACATATTATTATTAAGTTTTTGCCATATATCTATTTCACCAACAATAGTCTTATAGTTACAAGAGTTTGGGATACCTTTAACGTGTTCGGTTAGAATAATCACTTCACAAATTGGATTTCCGACACTAGATTGTATATTTCCTAGTTTGCACAAATAGTAATTGCCGTTTATCACTTTGCACTCACTTAGGTCTTGTAGCGTGGAATATAATAATTTATCTTGTGTTATTGCCAAGAACTTTGCGGATGGATTAATTAAAGCAAAAGTATTAGGATTATGGATATCATGTGGGGTTGGTAGCGAATAAATATGATACAGTGTATAATCTACAAAAGATGCAACTAGAGGAATCTTAATAACAAAAATTAGTTTATTATCGCTAATGAAAGAAGAAATTTCAGAAATATCTACGATTTTATGAACATTATCAAGGTTTAAGTGTAACGGAAGGTTTGGAATAACATCATTGTTTTTAGAATTTAATTCGTTATATAGTTGCATAGGACTTAGTATTGATGGATGAACTATGTTTTGTTTCCCAAATAGAATAGCATCAATAAGATCTCGTAAACTAAAATTGAGTATCATTAGAGAGCTTTCCAAGGCACTGAACACCATTGATAGATGAGAAACTACCTCTAATTTATTGGCATTTGTCGAAACAGTGTCTAAAATTTTCCCTAGATTTTGAATATTATCATTAAGAATGTTTCCATTTGAATTTAATTTGGAAATAGTATTGTTAAAAGAAGAAATAGTAGAACTTATAATATGTATATTTTCCTTTGATATAGAAGCAAGATGTCGTTGATCATCCTGAATTGCATTAATAGCGTCAATAAAAGATTTGGCGTCATCTTCATCTAATGAGCCAAATAGTTGTTTTAATATTGGACCACCTATTCCGAACCAAGCTGATCTTTTAATTCTTTCAGAACTATTTCTATCGGTTATATGAGCAAGTGAAATATAGTTATTCTGTACATTGGTAAACAAACTTTCTAACGGACTTAGAACATTCAAACAATCAGTTTTTACACTAGTCGATTTATGTGTGTCACAAATTTGTTTACAAGTATTAAGTATATTTTGAAGAGTTTTAATATGAGGCTGAATATAAGATAAGTCAGAGAATGTTACGATACTCCAGTGATCATTATAGTACTTTAAGCTTCCTATAGGGTCGTAGAAGAGACCTGGGCTGTTAACTATCGGAGTAGTTAGGTTTGACGTTGCGAAGATTCCCGGCGCGATGGCCCTAGAATAAAAAGATTTGACTAACTTACAATAATATATAATGAGTTGTTTATAGTAAATATGTAGTAAACAAAAAGTTAAGAATAATATAACATCTAAAATATAAAGAAAATCGCTAAAAAAGTTAATTAATCTAAAATAGGCATATCTAAGGGAGCCATAGCCGTATTTGAATTTGACGATGAGCAAATTGGTTTGTTATGGGCTAATTTGATTTCATCGAAATGATGTCTTACATGTCTACGATTTATAAGTAAAGTGACGTTGTTGTTATTGTGAATCTTAATTATCTTGTATGGGCCTTTCCATATACTGGATAGAGCTTTCCGTAATCTGTGATGTTGTTTTAAGTAAACCATATCTCCGACTTTGTAAGAGACATTTCTCGTGTCTTTGTCGTAATAGATTTTAGATTTCTCTTTGCTTCGAAGTATATTTTCTCTGGCTATGTTACGAGTATTAATTAGTTTTTGTTTTAGCATTTTGACATAGTCAGGATATGTTACTGTTGGGTCAATATCATAGAGGGAACTAGGAATATGAGGCTTACAGCCGAACAGTAACTCATGGGGAGTAAAATTTGTGGATGAGTGTACTGATGTATTATAGGAGACAATAGCAGTTGGAACGAATTTATGCCAGTCACTATGATTGTCATTAACGTAGGATTTCAAGTACTCTTTCAGAGTAGCATGGCTTCTTTCGAGAGCACCATTAGTTTGGGGATGGTAAGGAGTAGAAAAAAGGTGTTTAATTTTAAACAAAGATGTTATTTGTTTATACACATCAGCAATGAAATGAACACCTTGATCGGATAAAAGGGTCTTAGGGATTCCGAAGTGGCAAATGAATTGAATTAGACAGTCAGCTGTCTTTTCAGCTGTCGAATTAGTAATAGGATAAGCCATTGAATATTTGGTTAGGTCATCTTGAAAGGTAACGATGTATTTATATTTTTCAGGACCGGATTCAGGTAAGGGACCGACTATATCGGTGGATATTCTTTGGAGAGGTTCAGAGGAAGTAGAAGTGATTTGCATAGGGGCTTTGTTGCAAGCGCGTAATGCTTTATTTTGTTGGCATTTGGGACAGTGTTTTACATATGTCTCAATGTCGTTTTTCATATTTTTCCAGTAATAGGATTCTTTTAATTTATTATATAGGCGTGAAGAACCCATATGACCACCAATAGGTGAATCATGATTATCTTTAAGTATGGTGGGTATTTCACTTGGATTAGGATAAATCAATTTATTGTGATAAACATTAATCTTGATACCAGTATTGTGAAATATAAAAGATATCATATCATAAATTAAAATGAACCTTAAGTTATCAAAGGGATTAGAAAAGTCGGAAATAGCAATTTCATTTAATTCAGAATGAAAAATTATAAGGTTATTTCTTAAGTCCTTAAGGACCTTAAATATGTCCTTGTAGCTAGTGGAATCAAAGTGATGGACTTTTATGAACATGTGAAAAAACGTTTTGTCTTTTATCGTAGAAGACTTGACAGTATATAATTCCTTTTCGGATGATAAGAATGATTCTTTGTCTTCTAATAGATTAAGTATGTCTTCGCAATAGGGGTTTGAATTATCGAGATCGACAGACGTTGGATACGCAATTGCCTTGCACGGTGTTTTTAAAAGGTTTTGATTTGTTTCAGTGATTATCGTATCGTAGACCGTTGGACTCGATCTTTTACGCATAAAGGTCTCATAGGTGATGGTATCTATATCGTCAATTGCATGAATCGGAGGACGGGAGAGAGCATCGGCATTACTATTTAGTTTTCCTGCTTTATATACGATTTCGTAATCGTATTCTTCTAACTTTAAGCGCCACCTTACTAATTTGCTGCTTGGGTCCTTACAGTTAAACAGCCAGATAAGGGGACGATGATCCGTTATTATTTTAAATTTCCTACCGTATAGATACGGTCTAAAAGTTTTAGTACCAAAAATTATAGCTAGCAGTTCTTTCTCTGTTGTGCTATAATTTCCTTCAGCACGATTTAAAGTTCGGGATGCGAATGCGATAGGTAAATCCTTTCCGATTTCGCCTTGGGACAGAACAGCTCCTAAAGCATAGTTAGAGGCGTCAGTTGTGAGTATGAATTCTTTTGAAAAATCTGGATATTGTAAGATAGGGGCATTAGTTAGCATTAGTTTTAGTTTGTTAAAAGAGTCTTCCTGTTTGTCTGTCCAGTTGAATTCCGTATCTTTCTTTAATAATGAAGTTAGGGGCTTAGTAATCTTAGAAAAATCTTTTATAAATTTACGATAATATCCTATTAAGCCAAGAAAAGACTTTATCTCTTTTAGAGTTCTTGGTGTAGGATATTCTGACACGGCTTTTACCTTATCGGGGTTAGGAGACACACCCTTGTCAGTTATGACATGGCCTAGATATGCGACTTCTCGTCGTAGAAACTCGCATTTGTCAGGCTGCAACTTGAGGTTATGTTTGCGGAGTGCTTCGAATACTAGCTTGAGTTTATCAATATGAGAAATGAGACAGTGGGAATAGATTATGACGTCATCCAGGTAAATAAAACAGTGCAGACCTTGGAGACCGGAGAGAACAGTATTCATAAGTCTTTGAAAGGTCGCAGGTGCATTCTTTAAGCCAAATGGCATTCTTGTATACTCGAAATGACCATTAGGAACGGAGAAGGCTGTCTTAGGGGAGTCGTCTTTACTCATTTTAATTTGGTGGAAACCTGACACCAGGTCGAGAGTGGTAAAGTATTTACTATGTCCTAACTGGTCTAGTATGTCTGTAATGTTGGGAATAGGATAGGCGTCTCCAACAGTGATGTCGTTGAGTTTTCTATAATCAACTACTATGCGCCATTTCTTTTGGCCAGAAGCATCTTGCTTTTTTGGGACGACCCAGATTGGAGAAGACCAAGGAGAGTTAGAAGGTTTAATTATTTTTTGATCTAACATTTTTTGTATTTGTTTATTGACTTCTTCTTTATGACACTCAGGGTATCTATATGTTTTAACGTGGATAGGTTGTGAGCTAGTAGTTTTAATTTCATGTTCTACAGTATTTGTACAAGTTAAAGTATCTCCATCTAAGTAAAATAAATCAGAATATTCTGAACACAGATTTAGTAGAGCTTCCGATTCTTCACGGTTAAGATGTGAAGTTCTTATTTGTTTCAAGACATTTGAACACCTATCTGCAGGTGAACAGTGATTAATTGGGTTAGTAAAGTTTACAGAATTAATAGGTTCCGATGAGTTATTTAATAATATTCTAAACATAATGGTTTAATTAAAACATCATTATTATTAGTATTTAGAATGGAAACATTGACGTGATTATTTTCCTTAATAGTTACGAGACAGCGAGATAAATATACGCCTTTTTGAATTTCGCGTTTATTTATGTAACCAGTTATTACTTCTGGATTTAAAACATTACACTCAATGACCATTTCGGATCGAGCTGGAACAGTATATTTAGGCTTAGTAAAATGAATTCGTATTAAATAATTGTTTATCTCTAAGGTTTTATTTTTATAATCTATGTTACAATTATGGAACTTAAGGCAATCGTTTCCAATAATACCATCAAATTCTATGTTGACACAATCAGGTATTAAGTGAAATTTACTAAGAATAGTTTTATTATTTGATAATATAAAATCTAAATTAAAATGACCAAGACTATTCAAATATTTAGTACCTTTTTCGATTCCTTTAAATTGTATGGTTTCGCGAATTAATTCTGGTTGAATTTGTAATGATGATCGTTTTATTAGTGATATACCTGCACCCGAATCGATTAATAAAACTAACAATTTATCTGAATATTTTGATTTAACGTATATATGTGGCAAATGTGTTTTATTATTATAATGAATTTCATGAATATTAGAATAACTGTCTGGGTTATTCATAATTGGTTGAGTATTGTTAGATATAGAAGATTTAGGGATTTCGATACACATGTCAGATATAGTAGAGTCGGTGAGTTTATTAGATATAGTAGATGTAAGAGATACAGTGGATTCAGTGGATTTAGAAGAATTAGAATTAGTAGATTCAATAGATTTAGTAGGTTTAGTAGATTTAGTAGATGTAAGAGATACAGTGGATTCAGAAGAATTAGAATTAGTAGATTCAATAGATTTAGTAGGTTTAGTAGATTTAGTAGACTTAGTAGATTTAGTAGAATTAGTAGGATTAGTAGATTTAGTAGGTATAGTTGATTTAGTAGAATTAGTAGAATTAGCATTAGGAAAATCCTCAGGTTTCTCAGAAATAGTAGGATTAAAAGATACAGTGGATGTAGTAACAATATTAGATTTAGGATAATTAGTATAATTAGCAGGCACAGTGGGCCTAACAAAATTATTAGATTTTTGTAATACATCGAAAGCGTCGGTTTGTTTAGGTGATTCCGTACGACGCGGAACCGGAATCATTTTTAGTTTAAATTTAGATCAGCGTCATTTAAATGAGAATTTGTATAAATAGAATCAGGGGGATTATAGGTAAAATTGTTTCCGTTATCGTTATTGCTTAATTCTGTGAAGTTATTAATTTGTTGTTGAGAATTAGGAATATGTTTCTGTCGCGAATTATTATATTGCCGTTTCTTACATTGACTAATATCGTGGCCTAGGTTTTTGCAATATCGACATACAACTGGTGGATTATTTAATGCATTAGGAAAAGGACGGTGTTGATTATGCGATGGGCCTTGGGAAAGATTAAGGATAGGACGTTGTGGTCTGTTTTGATAACAGTTTTTGTCTGAATGTCCTGCCCTATGACATATTCTGCATTTAGGTTTTGTTTCATGCCGCGAGGATTTTATATAATTTTGCAGCTTTTCCTCTTGGCAAGCAAGGTTTATAGCCTCATGCAGGTTTGATGGGTTTCGACATCTCAAAATATTAGAGATGTCACCAGGGAGCCCCAATAAAAATGTGTGGAGTGCCAGATCTTCGGTACTGGCAATCCGGCCTTTTATTTCGCTAGCGTCCTGAGTCGAATGTGTTATGTCTGTTTGTAATCGAGTTAGGTAAGTTTCCAAACGTAAACTATATTGGGTAACGGATTCGCCTGGTTTTATTTTACAATTTTGCAGATCTAGTAATAGATGGTCGCGATGTTTGGTTTCCCCAAATGTTGATTTTAGAAACTGTTTAAATTCATGCCAATTATCAAATATTTTTAGAGAACAAGCTGCTTCGGCTTTGCCCTCTAATTGTGACAAAATATACTTAAAGAGAATGTTTTGTTGTGAGGGAGAGGCTAAATTTAATGCGTTTTCGCAATTTTTTAGAAAAGGAGACAATTTTGTTTTATCCCCATCAAATGACTTGACAAATTTCGTGAGAATAGAGAAACTTAGCTCTTCCATACCCACGCTTGGTAAACTAGATGTCGACTGGACGTTTTTCTTTTCAAGTTTGCTAGTTTCATTTACCATTTTTAAGCCGTTTATATAGCAAAATATTAAAATACACAATTAATCCTCTCTCTCTAGTTACGGTATAGGTGATACGGCGTGAAGATATATTCGATAGGATTAGTAAAATATTGAAATACACAATGGTTTCTCTCTCTAACTACGGTATAAGTGATACGGCGTGAAGATATATTCGATAAGACACAATGGTTTCTCTCTCTAACTACGGTATAAGTGATACAGCGTGAAGATATATTTGATAAGATTGATAAAATATTAAAATACACAATGGTTTCTCTCACTAACTACGGTATAAGTGATACGGCGTGAACATATATTTAATAAGATTCAGGTTGGGATTTGTATAAAACGGAATTGAAACTTGAAATGAAAAAATAACCCAAACGCAAAATTATGGCAAAAATAATAAATTATTATAATACAGGCAAACACTCACGATAACAGTAGTATGTAGAACATGGAATTGAGTCAGCGGCGTCTTATTACTGGTGAGGTGATGCGGCGATGGAATTTGCAGCGTTGCAGTTACGGGTCGATGCGAAGTGCGAGTTATTTACGTGTTTTCAAATATTTCGTTATAACCTTGGCAGCGTATAGCCTGGTGCTGGGCAGATAACCCTCACGCACTATGCGGCTTAGATGACAGGTAACGTAGAGTCCACGGCGTCGGCGGCGATCTCTAGAGCGTCAGTGAGACGGCGGAGACAGCAGGTGGCCAAACGCTTAGTTAGCCCTTGTTGTAGAGGTGATGGTCGTCGTCAGGAGTAGGCGACCAAGGGAATATCAATCCCCTTTTCTTCTGACACCAATGTTAGGTTGCGCCTCCGAGCACTTATAAAAAAAAGCACTTTTTCGGAACACAAGTTATTTATTTCACTTCCTACAATTACTAACTAATGGGACTTTAACTATAAACACTCTAACTTGGATCACACTTTTCGCGGTTCCCTTGTGAAGGGCTATTGCGACCCGGAGTATGGATATAGCACTAGTCTATTCGCTGTGTCCAGGCCGGCGGGCAGAAACCAGGTCCGTAGCTGGGCAGCGTTTAGGCTAGAGAATATCTAACTGAAGAATATTTGGGAAACAGCGAGTATTTATACATATATATTGCTGACTATCCAGCTTATATGCACTTCAGCATTATTGCATGGAAAATAGGGATGTAACAGAACGTAATGGTACTAACATGTTCTAAGTTCTTAAATGTCGGCACTTGGAGAAACTGCATAATTCGAATAGTGCAATAGATTACCTCCTCAACAGTTTGTCCATGAGCGTGATCATCTGCAGTATGAGCTGGTCCTGGCGCAAGTCGTCGCCATGCTTGAAGATGGCTTCGTACTCGCTGCCCTCCGTCGTGAGGAACGTGAGCTTGCACGGCATCATCGCCGACGAGAACACGTTCGCCTTCTTCGCCACAATACCCTGAATGATATTGGTATTATATTTATACAAGTGAATAGAAAGCTCTGCTTTATTCACATCAGAGGTCTATTGGAAGACTGATAGTTATGTGATGTGTATGTTTGATTGAGATTTATCTTACTATTAGGTATTATTTTGCTACATTATTAATTTAAGAGAAATTTCTTGATAAGGCCCATATATATTCTCAGTGAAATTTAAAACTGGAATAATTTATTGCAAAAACGCAACGTCCTGAGTTTTCAAAATGCTCAACTGCATTTGGCCAGTTTTAGAATCTACATTTTATCTTTATCTAGTGTGTAAACTGTTCTGTGGTGTATTTTGCAAAATTATGTAAATTTTCTGACATATATTATATTTTCATACTTGTATTAGCAAGGCAAAGTAGAGACATTTTTGTTAAAATGTCTGGAAACGAGTTTCGGGTACTGAATTAAAATAGCAATAACTTTAAAAACTAAAGTGAATTCTTAAAAACTGTTTAGTGGTGATTTTCTGTCTAGTTATAGCGGTGGTATCATAAGAAACAGCTGCTGCGGCGCGGAGCTGTGGAGACAGTGCGCGTGTCACCTTGACGGTGACGGCGGGGTCGAGCGGCAGCGGCAGCGGCTCGAAGGCGCTGAAGCCGGGCTTGCCCCCGTCGGCGTCGGCCAGCAGCTGCTGCGGCGCGGAGCTGTGGAGACAGTGCGCGTGTCACCTTGACGGTGACGGCGGGGTCGAGCGGCAGCGGCAGCGGCTCGAAGGCGCTGAAGCCGGGCTTGCCCCCGTCGGCGTCGGCCAGCAGCTGCTGCGGCGCGGAGCTGTGGAGACAGTGCGCGTGTCACCTTGACGGTGACGGCGGGGTCGAGCGGCAGCGGCAGCGGCTCGAAGGCGCTGAAGCCGGGCTTGCCCCCGTCGGCGTCGGCCAGCAGCTGCTGCGGCGCGGAGCTGTGGAGACAGTGCGCGTGTCACCTTGACGGTGACGGCGGGGTCGAGCGGCAGCGGCAGCGGCTCGAAGGCGCTGAAGCCGGGCTTGCCCCCGTCGGCGTCGGCCAGCAGCTGCTGCGGCGCGGAGCTGTGGAGACAGTGCGCGTGTCACCTTGACGGTGACGGCGGGGTCGAGCGGCAGCGGCAGCGGCTCGAAGGCGCTGAAGCCGGGCTTGCCCCCGTCGGCGTCGGCCAGCAGCTGCTGCGGCGCGGAGCTGTGGAGACAGTGCGCGTGTCACCTTGACGGTGACGGCGGGGTCGAGCGGCAGCGGCAGCGGCTCGAAGGCGCTGAAGCCGGGCTTGCCCCCGTCGGCGTCGGCCAGCAGCTGCTGCGGCGCGGAGCTGTGGAGACAGTGCGCGTGTCACCTTGACGGTGACGGCGGGGTCGAGCGGCAGCGGCAGCGGCTCGAAGGCGCTGAAGCCGGGCTTGCCCCCGTCGGCGTCGGCCAGCAGCTGCTGCGGCGCGGAGCTGTGGAGACAGTGCGCGTGTCACCTTGACGGTGACGGCGGGGTCGAGCGGCAGCGGCAGCGGCTCGAAGGCGCTGAAGCCGGGCTTGCCCCCGTCGGCGTCGGCCAGCAGCTGCTGCGGCGCGGAGCTGTGGAGACAGTGCGCGTGTCACCTTGACGGTGACGGCGGGGTCGAGCGGCAGCGGCAGCGGCTCGAAGGCGCTGAAGCCGGGCTTGCCCCCGTCGGCGTCGGCCAGCAGCTGCTGCGGCGCGGAGCTGTGGAGACAGTGCGCGTGTCACCTTGACGGTGACGGCGGGGTCGAGCGGCAGCGGCAGCGGCTCGAAGGCGCTGAAGCCGGGCTTGCCCCCGTCGGCGTCGGCCAGCAGCTGCTGCGGCGCGGAGCTGTGGAGACAGTGCGCGTGTCACCTTGACGGTGACGGCGGGGTCGAGCGGCAGCGGCAGCGGCTCGAAGGCGCTGAAGCCGGGCTTGCCCCCGTCGGCGTCGGCCAGCAGCTGCTGCGGCGCGGAGCTGTGGAGACAGTGCGCGTGTCACCTTGACGGTGACGGCGGGGTCGAGCGGCAGCGGCAGCGGCTCGAAGGCGCTGAAGCCGGGCTTGCCCCCGTCGGCGTCGGCCAGCAGCTGCTGCGGCGCGGAGCTGTGGAGACAGTGCGCGTGTCACCTTGACGGTGACGGCGGGGTCGAGCGGCAGCGGCAGCGGCTCGAAGGCGCTGAAGCCGGGCTTGCCCCCGTCGGCGTCGGCCAGCAGCTGCTGCGGCGCGGAGCTGTGGAGACAGTGCGCGTGTCACCTTGACGGTGACGGCGGGGTCGAGCGGCAGCGGCAGCGGCTCGAAGGCGCTGAAGCCGGGCTTGCCCCCGTCGGCGTCGGCCAGCAGCTGCTGCGGCGCGGAGCTGTGGAGACAGTGCGCGTGTCACCTTGACGGTGACGGCGGGGTCGAGCGGCAGCGGCAGCGGCTCGAAGGCGCTGAAGCCGGGCTTGCCCCCGTCGGCGTCGGCCAGCAGCTGCTGCGGCGCGGAGCTGTGGAGACAGTGCGCGTGTCACCTTGACGGTGACGGCGGGGTCGAGCGGCAGCGGCAGCGGCTCGAAGGCGCTGAAGCCGGGCTTGCCCCCGTCGGCGTCGGCCAGCAGCTGCTGCGGCGCGGAGCTGTGGAGACAGTGCGCGTGTCACCTTGACGGTGACGGCGGGGTCGAGCGGCAGCGGCAGCGGCTCGAAGGCGCTGAAGCCGGGCTTGCCCCCGTCGGCGTCGGCCAGCAGCTGCTGCGGCGCGGAGCTGTGGAGACAGTGCGCGTGTCACCTTGACGGTGACGGCGGGGTCGAGCGGCAGCGGCAGCGGCTCGAAGGCGCTGAAGCCGGGCTTGCCCCCGTCGGCGTCGGCCAGCAGCTGCTGCGGCGCGGAGCTGTGGAGACAGTGCGCGTGTCACCTTGACGGTGACGGCGGGGTCGAGCGGCAGCGGCAGCGGCTCGAAGGCGCTGAAGCCGGGCTTGCCCCCGTCGGCGTCGGCCAGCAGCTGCTGCGGCGCGGAGCTGTGGAGACAGTGCGCGTGTCACCTTGACGGTGACGGCGGGGTCGAGCGGCAGCGGCAGCGGCTCGAAGGCGCTGAAGCCGGGCTTGCCCCCGTCGGCGTCGGCCAGCAGCTGCTGCGGCGCGGAGCTGTGGAGACAGTGCGCGTGTCACCTTGACGGTGACGGCGGGGTCGAGCGGCAGCGGCAGCGGCTCGAAGGCGCTGAAGCCGGGCTTGCCCCCGTCGGCGTCGGCCAGCAGCTGCTGCGGCGCGGAGCTGTGGAGACAGTGCGCGTGTCACCTTGACGGTGACGGCGGGGTCGAGCGGCAGCGGCAGCGGCTCGAAGGCGCTGAAGCCGGGCTTGCCCCCGTCGGCGTCGGCCAGCAGCTGCTGCGGCGCGGAGCTGTGGAGACAGTGCGCGTGTCACCTTGACGGTGACGGCGGGGTCGAGCGGCAGCGGCAGCGGCTCGAAGGCGCTGAAGCCGGGCTTGCCCCCGTCGGCGTCGGCCAGCAGCTGCTGCGGCGCGGAGCTGTGGAGACAGTGCGCGTGTCACCTTGACGGTGACGGCGGGGTCGAGCGGCAGCGGCAGCGGCTCGAAGGCGCTGAAGCCGGGCTTGCCCCCGTCGGCGTCGGCCAGCAGCTGCTGCGGCGCGGAGCTGTGGGGACAGTGCGCGTGTCACCTTGACGGTGACGGCGGGGTCGAGCGGCAGCGGCAGCGGCTCGAAGGCGCTGAAGCCGGGCTTGCCCCCGTCGGCGTCGGCCAGCAGCTGCTGCGGCGCGGAGCTGTGGAGACAGTGCGCGTGTCACCTTGACGGTGACGGCGGGGTCGAGCGGCAGCGGCAGCGGCTCGAAGGCGCTGAAGCCGGGCTTGCCCCCGTCGGCGTCGGCCAGCAGCTGCTGCGGCGCGGAGCTGTGGAGACAGTGCGCGTGTCACCTTGACGGTGACGGCGGGGTCGAGCGGCAGCGGCAGCGGCTCGAAGGCGCTGAAGCCGGGCTTGCCCCCGTCGGCGTCGGCCAGCAGCTGCTGCGGCGCGGAGCTGTGGAGACAGTGCGCGTGTCACCTTGACGGTGACGGCGGGGTCGAGCGGCAGCGGCAGCGGCTCGAAGGCGCTGAAGCCGGGCTTGCCCCCGTCGGCGTCGGCCAGCAGCTGCTGCGGCGCGGAGCTGTGGAGACAGTGCGCGTGTCACCTTGACGGTGACGGCGGGATCGAGCGGCAGCGGCAGCGGCTCGAAGGCGCTGAAGCCGGGCTTGCCCCCGTCGGCGTCGGCCAGCAGCTGCTGCGGCGCGGAGCTGTGGAGACAGTGCGCGTGTCACCTTGACGGTGACGGCGGGGTCGAGCGGCAGCGGCAGCGGCTCGAAGGCGCTGAAGCCGGGCTTGCCCCCGTCGGCGTCGGCCAGCAGCTGCTGCGGCGCGGAGCTGTGGAGACAGTGCGCGTGTCACCTTGACGGTGACGGCGGGGTCGAGCGGCAGCGGCAGCGGCTCGAAGGCGCTGAAGCCGGGCTTGCCCCCGTCGGCGTCGGCCAGCAGCTGCTGCGGCGCGGAGCTGTGGAGACAGTGCGCGTGTCACCTTGACGGTGACGGCGGGGTCGAGCGGCAGCGGCAGCGGCTCGAAGGCGCTGAAGCCGGGCTTGCCCCCGTCGGCGTCGGCCAGCAGCTGCTGCGGCGCGGAGCTGTGGAGACAGTGCGCGTGTCACCTTGACGGTGACGGCGGGGTCGAGCGGCAGCGGCAGCGGCTCGAAGGCGCTGAAGCCGGGCTTGCCCCCGTCGGCGTCGGCCAGCAGCTGCTGCGGCGCGGAGCTGTGGAGACAGTGCGCGTGTCACCTTGACGGTGACGGCGGGGTCGAGCGGCAGCGGCTCGAAGGCGCTGAAGCCGGGCTTGCCCCCGTCGGCGTCGGCCAGCAGCTGCTGCGGCGCGGAGCTGTGGAGACAGTGCGCGTGTCACCTTGACGGTGACGGCGGGGTCGAGCGGCAGCGGCAGCGGCTCGAAGGCGCTGAAGCCGGGCTTGCCCCCGTCGGCGTCGGCCAGCAGCTGCTGCGGCGCGGAGCTGTGGAGACAGTGCGCGTGTCACCTTGACGGTGACGGCGGGGTCGAGCGGCAGCGGCAGCGGCTCGAAGGCGCTGAAGCCGGGCTTGCCCCCGTCGGCGTCGGCCAGCAGCTGCTGCGGCGCGGAGCTGTGGAGACAGTGCGCGTGTCACCTTGACGGTGACGGCGGGGTCGAGCGGCAGCGGCAGCGGCTCGAAGGCGCTGAAGCCGGGCTTGCCCCCGTCGGCGTCGGCCAGCAGCTGCTGCGGCGCGGAGCTGTGGAGACAGTGCGCGTGTCACCTTGACGGTGACGGCGGGGTCGAGCGGCAGCGGCAGCGGCTCGAAGGCGCTGAAGCCGGGCTTGCCCCCGTCGGCGTCGGCCAGCAGCTGCTGCGGCGCGGAGCTGTGGAGACAGTGCGCGTGTCACCTTGACGGTGACGGCGGGGTCGAGCGGCAGCGGCAGCGGCTCGAAGGCGCTGAAGCCGGGCTTGCCCCCGTCGGCGTCGGCCAGCAGCTGCTGCGGCGCGGAGCTGTGGAGACAGTGCGCGTGTCACCTTGACGGTGACGGCGGGGTCGAGCGGCAGCGGCAGCGGCTCGAAGGCGCTGAAGCCGGGCTTGCCCCCGTCGGCGTCGGCCAGCAGCTGCTGCAGGCGCTCCAGCTTGCGCGCGCGGCCGCCGCTCTCGCGGGCCACGGCGCGCACGAGCCGCACGAGCCGGTCCACGAACGCCTGCCCGCGCGCCAGCGCCGTGCGCGTGCGCTGCTGACACGCCGTGCCTGACCAACACACACATACATACAAACTTTACCACTTTCCAAGGCGACTAAACCCTCAAATGCATACTTATGAGTTTCATACAAATGATAACAAGACAATGGTTTTAGCCGGTTGATCCTGCGGCCCAGTCCTGGAGCTCAAAAATCTAAAGTTTACAATATATTAATTTTTGGAAAGAGTTAACTTTTAAATTCAGTCATCTTTAATCTTTTAAAAATCTTCTACGCGAAATCGATTAAACTTTTCAGAAAATCTAGATTTAGTAGAACTCGATCGAGTACAAAAAACCATGTTTTGATTTGCCGTTTAAAAGTTATAAAATGTGCGTGGACTGGATGTATCGTATACATCCAGTCGTTCTTCATCCAGTGGGACCGTTCCCACGCCTAAATTATTTGAAATTTAGTAGCGACGGCACGGTGACAAAAATACTTGTCTGACTTCGGACTTTAAGAGCTGGCGGTACATAGATCTCATATCTCAAAGAGGTTTTTATTATTGTTTGCATTCGACAAGCCGTTCCTACAAGGTGGATTTGGTGTAATGAGACATACCCTTGGCGAGCTGGTACGAGAACATCTTCATGACGTGCAGGTACATGGCGCGCGCGGGCAGGTCGCGCGGCGGGTCCTGGTCCTCGCACTCGATGAGCAGGTACCAGTACAGGTAGTTGGCCACGCAGCTGTTGGCGCACGCGCGCCCGATCAGGAACCGCGCCAGCGACATGCTCTCCTCACCCGCCTCCAGAAACTCCCTGCACGCAGTAGCGGCGTTAGGGTAGGGCGCGGTTGGGCGACGGCCCAGGGGCGCCGGATAAAAAAGGGCGCCTCTTTACAATTTATAATTTCCCACGGGCGCCCCTTTATAGCTCGCTCATTGAGCAAGGTCTACTTACATGTAAGTTTCCCAAAATTTATGCCGTTGAATTTTATTAAAGATCGCAACTTACAAGAACTGTATCCAAATGTATGGATAACATTGCGAATATTATTGACTATACCTGTTACGGTTGTTAGTGGGGAAAGAAGTTTTTCCAAGCTGAAACGAATAAAAACATATCTGCAATCGACAATCTTTCAATCTAGATTAACAAACGTAGCAACTTTGTCAGTCGGAAATTAAATTACAGAAAACATAGACTGAATGACTAATAAAAGAGTTCGCCGATAGAAAAGATAGAAAAGCGAAATTTTATTAGTTTTTTTAAATAAATGTGTTTTTTTTTAAATGGATAGTTATTTCATTTTACCCCTTGTCTTTTTTCATATGTAATTTTGTAATTGAATTGCAGTTAGGGGGCATCAAAGAAATCTCGCCCAGGGCGCTGGTAGTGTTAAAACCGGCACTAAGACCCAGACTTGTCTATTCTCCGCTAAACGGAGTCCATTCCACCTATCTCCGTGTTTCCAGGGTGTGTCCGTGCTGATATCTGACTACCTCGATATCCTTGGTATCACCTTAACGCCTACTCGTAACTTGGTTTCGTATATCGAATCTTAAGCCCAAGTTACCTCAAAAAAGCTTAGTATTCTGGCGAAGGTAAAACAGTATTTCAGCCCGGGACAGTTGCTCAACCTTTATCAAACACAAGTCCGTTCGTGCATGGAATACTGCTTTCACCTCTGAGATGGATCCGCCAAATACCAGCTGGAGACACTTCAGGCGATAAACAGGCGTGCCAAGAGGCTCATAAACGACGATGATCTGGTGGGCAAAAATCTCCAGAGCCCCACTCATCGCCGCAGAGTGGCTAGTTTATCGGTTTTTTATCGGGTACACTTTGGAGTGCGCTGCGGAATTGCATGTCTTGATTCCGCCATTGCCGTTCGATCGCCGAGGCGCAAAGGTTCTAGGCATTGCCATATGGTGGAAGTTACATGTACCGGAACAAAGAGGTTCGACTTCACATTTTTTATTCGAACCGCAAGGGACTGGAACATGCTTCCTGAGTCTGTGTTCCCCGACGAATACAATCTAAGGATCTTCAAGAGAAGAGTGAACAGGTACGTTTTAGGGAAGCGCGTTCCATCTTAGGCCGCATCTTAGCTTACCGTCATCGTGATCAAGCGCTTCCCTATCGACAATAAAAAAGTGTCATAATTTAAAACAAAAGAAACAAGGCACAGATAAACGTTTAAGAGATAAGACTCAGCTGATATTTGGAGTTATCATCTTCACAATGATCTAACTTAAATAATTAATTATTAACTACAATTTATAATAATCTCAATTGTTAAATTATTCTTATGTATTTGGAGATTTGGAACACAATCATTACGTAACGCATAGGCATGTACCATATCACAATATTCTTCATTAGAACATAAAAAGTATATTCACGTCCATATCCCCGAAGGGGTAGGCAAAGGTACAACAAGTGCACCCACGATTAGCCGAAGATACTTGGTCCCACAAATGTGATAGGTGGCAAGCCTATCGCCATCCGGGCACTTTCCAATCCTGGGCAACTTTGTGTTTCTCAGAAAACTGAAAAAAAAACTTTATTTGATGACATGATTATAATTAGTCAAATAATATCACAAAAATACGCGAGGCAATTTAATGAAACATATCCGGACGTCACGATGTTCTGGCACAACTGAGGGCGCGAGGGGCTCCACGACCAGTCGGCGCCTGGCGCTCGCCACAGTAACTATTAAGCAATCTTTGTGCTAGTGTAGCGTAGTTCATTGATTCACGGCGCGCGTACGTATGTATCTATGATAATATGATTTCAGTATTTTATGAGATAATGGTTAAAATTAAGGTATAAAATAATTTATACACATTTGGGTTCAGAATCGAATACTAAGTACGCTCCTTCAATAGGTCCCACGTCTAAAAAAACAGTCTGTATAATGTAGAAACATACTCGTAGTGGTTGTTATTGCTGAGATTGGCGTCCGGCACGGCGGCCGCGTCCTCCGCGAGCTCCGACTGCCGGCTCGCCGCGGACGCCGACATCTCACTCGCGGACAACCCTGAAGTTGCATTTCAATACTCTTTAATACAACGGCCATTCCTATGCTTAAATATTACACCAGGATATAACAGCTTCATATCCTGTGTCCATGTAATATTTAAGCATGCAGATGTGTAATTTACACATGTGTATGTGTGGATGAAAGATGTGGATGAAAATTTCGACCCAAGATTGTCCCCTTTGAGACAAAACAACAATTTAGGACATTCTATGGGCAAATACCACCGACCACACAGCCCTTAGACATCTTATAACAGGCGAATAGCTTCTGTCAACACATCTGGCTTATAATTCCGATATACATGTCCAGGCGCCAATACTCAATCAGTTAATCAGTGTCGAACAATCAGATGCTCTGTACATTACTATCTTTCACTGTGGCCTTGAGTTAGCCAATCAAGGCGTTGTAACCTCACTTCGTCTTACCTCAGCTAGTTGCTAGGATGCATGCAATACAGAAAACCAAACATTAGGTGTCTATGGGCTGTGTAGTCGGTGGTATTTACCCGTAGTATGTCCTAAATTGTCGTTTAGTCTCAAAAGGGACAACCTTGGGTCGAACTCATAGGCATTTTATATTGCAGTATAGTGGAACAGGCGGGGGTGTGTGTGTACCGGAGGCGGTGAGGAGGCTGGGGTGTGAGGCGCGGTGTAGCAGTCGGCCCTCGCCATCGGTGTACACTCCACCCACTTCTTTGCCACAAATACGAGCGTACTCTGCAACAATATGTTACGGATTACCTGACTGTCTTACTGAAGTGGCCTCTGCTTCCGAAGATTTAACGATAACTGGATTTACTCACTAACTCACGGAAGCGTGGGAATTGCCCGGTCTGCATCTGGTAAGCTTACGATAACTCAATTACTTCGTGGCACATATCACTCTAGAAAAAGAGGCGATGGGGAACTCGAGCTATCAAAGGCTACGGCCTTGGTTTTTATCCAACCGAGATAATGGAGTCTCGAGTCATCTTCAGATTAGCGAGTTTTTTTTTCGGAATGATTGAATCGTTGCTGGCCTATCGGCCTACAGCTTCACCAGGCATGTAGACGAACAGAGTGCTCAGTCGCAGCTCAGAGCAGAGTTTAAATTTTGGATTAGGCTGTACGTACTCTCCCTGAGGGTTTCTCCTGTGTGGACCGACCGAGACCGAGAGAAGACAAAGCCTCGACTTAGTCTGGGGTTGTGATTTGCGATAATAGAGTTTGTGGCATTGTCCTTTAGCCCATCCTAGACCTCGCCTCGGTTCACTAACGGGCGAAACAAGGGTGTTCGTCACCACCAGTGTCAACGGTGTTACGAATGTGGGTACATATGTCGTGTGATCGCGTGTTCCGTTGGCCAGAGTCATTGGGTCATCAGGATCGATAAGAACTTGGCAGGGCTTACTTAGTATATTAGGATCGGTATTTGGATCTAGGTTGCAAGTTTGCCGCGGCTACCACCAGTGGGTTTTGATGCGAGTTTATACCTTCGAAGTATTTATTGGATATGATGGAAATGCCTTGCTAAGCTCAGCAATTCGAGATCTTTGTGTAAATCTACGTTGTACTGTTGAGCATTGCATGCGTCTTGCCTATATAGTCACTTGCGTAGTGGGGTGTCTTGAATTCATAAAGGCATTGGCGAGCGCGTGTCTCTGCCATAACGTCCCGCACGACTGCCAGGCCGGATCCAGGAAGGGGGGGGGGGGGGTCATGGAGGTCATGAGGCCCTTAGGTTCCAACCCAGGTATGGATTTATTGCAAAGAAATAAGGATTAGAGCCTATTTTGACTGAAGCTGAAATATGTGACTCCCCCCTGAGCCGAAGGCTGGATCCGTCCTTACACGACTGCGGACTCGGCCGGTGTGAGGGTGTGAAGTAGCGAGTGAAATTTCACATTGGTATATCTGATCCTTCGATCGAACCAGCCTTCTAAAAAATTATTTTTTTTTGCTCTATGATATCACAATATCAATATTTTTCTATATATGGATAATACATGCATATCATAGTAGACAAAAGCCGAGAAGATCAAAGAAATGTAGTAAAAATATATTATTGTGTGTTTAGATTGCACCTGTGCGAAGCCTGGGAGGCTCCGCTTTCATAAAAAACGAAACACATACGTCGCTCCGTTAACGAAATTGTGCCGCAAGCAAAGTTCTAAGAATAGTCAAATTCTAGAATAGCTTATCTCACTCTGTTTTGCCAAATAGCTTTGATACTGGAGTTTTCAAGAGAAAGGTCATAACATTTTCAGGAGCCAGCATCGTATTTGCAACTTATCTTTTGTGTTGCAAATGTCCATGGGCAGAGATGACCGCTTCCCATCAGGTGGTTCACTTACCTGTCGTGTGCCTGCAGATAATATTTTTGAAAAACCTATTGATTTTACCAAAAATACAACTTCAAGCAATCTAAATGGTTAATATATCAAATGAAACTTAAAACACTATTTGCAATTTTATGTCACTGACTGACTAATGCATGCATATAAATAGTAAAGTCGAAAAAATTATCTTATGTCGAGACTGTGGAGATTCTTGGTATATTTTTTTTGTGTATTACCTTAAAATATAATTTCCAAGATGTTTTATGAATTTTCTACACGTACCCTGTGTTTCTCCTAGCCTAGTTGTAAATATCATAAATATATAAGTTAAGCTACATCCTACAAATAATACCTTCGTGAATTTCATCAAAGTTTTCATATTTCAAAGCTTGCACCAACTGCAGAAGATACAAGAGTAAATCCTCATCTGGAGCTTGTTTTAAACGGGATATCGCGTATCTGAAAAGCAAAGTAAAAAAATATACAAAAGAGAAAACACCAATATATTTAAAAAATGTCCTTAATAACAAATTAACTTTAATGGCTGCAATTTGACTTTAATGTCCTGATACCGGTAGTCCTTTGCAAAAAATATTGATGTAAGTAAAAAGTTATATAAGGTTAGTTTTAAAAAAAATCTCGCGTTAAATTCATGCTGACGTAACATAGACAATTTTCATTTTTCCCCAAATCTTAAAACTGATGAAAAATGAATGAAATACGTACTCAATAATATTGACAGAGTTGAATTTTTAATTTTTTTAAATTATTATATTTGTTACAAGTGACCTGAGTGCTAAGTGTGAGTTTTTCTTTTCGCATTCGATCGTGAGCGCGTTTCGAGTTTACTAGGAATTTGTATGTGATTTGTACAGCGCCACCTAGTGGTAAACTGGTTTCTCACGTTTACCACTAGGTGGCGCTGTACAAATCACATACAAATTCCTAGTAAACTCCAAACGCGCTCACGATCGAATGCGAAAAGAAAAACTCACACTTAGCACTCAGTTCTTAAAACTTTCAGTTTGACCCTCGTGACTGCATAAAGAGGTGAATAGAGACTAAAATTTTGATGGATAAGTATTATTTGCGTGTAAAGATATAGAAGATGGATGGATTAACATCAAGCAATTAAGCAGGACTTACTTTCTGACAGCTGGGTGAGTAAATTTCGGCGTAAGTAGTTCCAGAGCATCCTCCACGTCCATGGGTTTCCAGATCTTCATCATTGCTATCGCCTGACGGACTTCACCTGAAAATATTTTCTCAATGCTATAAGTTATTATACTAAAAGATAATTTAAAATTATGTAAAAAATCCAAAAACTGCACAGTATCTGTACTAAACTTAAAAGATTCGATAACGTGTAAGAGATAAGTTTTGTCCAATAGCTACAGTATTTGGACAAAACCCGACAGATTTTAAAATACTTAAAAATGTGTTTAGTCCAGATATTGTTTAATATGTAAATCATATTTCAAGTCTAAATTATAGAGTTCCTATTGGATTTAAAAAAAATGAGTGTAATGTCTATGTACAGTTTAAGATGAGTGCAGAAGATATGTGAGGGAGAGTCAGTGTACGAGACAAACCCAATGAAATTCTTTCTAACACTGATTTATTATTAAAGTTACAACAAAAATGATGATTAAATAAAAGTGCAACCGTTACAATGTGTGCGTGTATAACTTATTACATTGTTTCTATGTAACCTAAATAAATTACATGTCATTGACTTTAAATATGTGCGGTAACCCGTACATCCTGCGGGCCCAAAAAGGAGACAATGAATACAAGTTTAAGAAAAATAAAAATGTAAAAAATGCTAAGTATTAAAGTAAAAAAAATGTAAAGAATTTATACACACAAAGAATACAAAGGTTAAAAATAAAAATGTAAAACATGCATAATAATGAAAAATGTAAAAAAAATGTAAAATGTCTATTCACTGCACTTATAGCCCGAATGTCCAGTTGGTCAGGTTCTCACGGCTGCTGCAGGCCACGAGGCCAGGCCTCGTTTTATGATTTCCGCCACCCTCCTTTCATAAGAGCAAAGGGGTACTCGTATTTGCCATACTTCTTGTCTCTGAGATATTGTATTTATATAGGTGCACCTTGCAACAGTGATTATGATCAGTATGGAGTTGCTATGGCATCATATCATGAACATCGTGCACACTCAGTAGTATGTATATTCTCGTAGCTTGACATCTGTTTTCACGTGACGTCACTCACTTTCATGCCCTTATGATGCACAGGAACAGAAGAATTCTCAGATAAGCAGTAGAAGTGTGACATGTAGAATTGATGTATCTGATATTGTTAGCGTCCTGTTTTTGATATTAGAGTGGCTCCAGTAGTTATTATGACGAAGTATAGAAAATGTGTCACTCTTTATTTATAAATAGTCAAGGTCAAGGTTGTGACCTATTTCTAGTGTGTTGTTCCTGGTCAGTGACTTAATTGTTATTGCAAATATGTGCACCGTGCATTTCCCACAGTATGAGAATAGCCACTGTTATCGCAATGTAACTTGATCTTCCGCTCGTGGCTCGGCGACTTCTTTGTATACAATGGTATTAAAACTCAAGTTACAAACTGCTTGTGATAATTGTAATTTATTATTGTAAATCGGTTTATTTGCTCTGTAGAATAATACTTTGTTAATACGTGGATGGATCCAAATTTGTAGATGCTAAGTTTTATAATGTTTTATGAATACTGAGCAGGGGGTGAAGTGATACACACATCCTAATTGCCATCATAAGTTTTTTGTAGGCTTCCCCGTCAAGCGCCTTGGTTGATATACACTTGCTTGCGAGACGGCGAGAGTGACGTCATCCCTTGTCAATGACTGTACGGCATTTGGTTAGTTTTGTGTGTATTCATCTCCCACCGGTAAAACAGATAATTTTAAAATTGGCCTCTTGATTACGCCATTTTTAGTTTTTACGGACACCACCCGGACGTATCCATCTTTCCCTGGATATACTTCGGTAACTCTGCCCATCAACCACTTGCCTGGGGGCAGGTTTTCGTCCTTTATTAAGACAATGTCGTCGACTTTTATGTTTCTAGACGGGGTTCTCCATTTAGTACGGACTTGTAAATGTTGTAAGTAGTCCGAGGACCACTTCTTCCAGAACTGCTTGTTCAAAGCCTGGATCATTTGCCATCTGTTGGTCAAACTCATATGCGCAGGTTCCGTTTGTGGTCTGGATACAAGTGAACCTCCAACTAGGAAATGACCTGGTGATAGATATTCATCATCTGGATTTTCGCTCAATTTTAGAAGAGGTCGAGAATTAAGGCAAGCCTCGACTTGGTGTAGTAATGTGATAAACTCTTCATATGTGAGCTTCTGTTCTCCTATCACACGTCGAAGATGATACTTTAAGCTCTTGACTGCACCTTCCCACAGACCCCCAGCGGAAGGGTAAGCCGGCGCATTAAAGTGCCATTGAATGTCGTAGTCGTCGATCTTGCTTAGTAATTCAACGTCAAGCGTTTGAATAATGTCCTTGTATTCTTTCTTTAATACTTTGTTTGCTCCGATAAAATTTCTTCCTTGATCACTGTACATGTGTTTGGGAACAGATCTTCTCGCACAAAAACGTCGAAAAGCTGCTAAAAATCCAGGAGTACTGAGATCGGATACTAACTCCAAATGCACTGCCTTCGTGGATAGGCACACGAATACGGCAACGTATCCTTTTTGTGTACGTACTCCACGTCCCTTGTTTGCTTTGATGTCAAAATGGCCAGTAAAATCGATCCCGGTGTGCGTGAATGGACGCGAGGGGGTAACGCGAGGCTCTGGAAGATCTGCCATAATCTGCGTTCGTTGTTCTTCTTTAAAACGACGACATGTCACACATTTGCGCAGTTCTCTTTTTACTGTACGCAATCCATTTAGTATCCAATATTTTTCTCGGATATAAGACAGTGTTAAACTTAGTCCACCATGTAGCGTGGTACGGTGAGAATCTCGTATAATGAGTTCAGTGAGTCTACCGTAACTTGATAATATTATAGGATGTTTGGCGGATTGACTCAGTAACGAATTATTTAATCTCCCGCCAACCTTGAGTAGTCCGTCTCGGGAGTCAATATATGGGTTGAGGCTCAAAAGTCTACTGGTATTGCTCAACTTTCCACGTTTCTCTAATTGTTGAATTTCCTTTTCAAATTCCATAGATTGTGCTGTCTTTATTATTAAATTTAGTGCATTATTTCTTTCCGATGACGATAGGTAACTTTGCTGTGGCAATTGTTTATTACGTAACCATTGTGTGAAACGCGATAGCCAACCGATGATTGTTGTCATGCGCCGTGTCGAGCTACATTCGTGTAATAATTGTAAAACAAATCGTTTTTATAAGATAAAGCTGCGTTCACACTCGTTTTTTTGGCTTCTAATGTTGGTGATTGGTATGTCTTCTCTTTAATCATGTCCGAATCAAATGTAGACAACCATTGCGGACCCTGCCACCACAACAAATGTTCTGATAACTGTGATGATGATATTCCTCTTGTAGCACAATCAGCTGCGTTCTCCTCAGACCGTACATGTTGCCAGGATGAAGACGGGATGATGCTGAGTATTGTACGAACTCTGTTGGCTACAAACTGTTTCCATCTGTTTATGTCTCCATGCAGCCAACCTAGCACCACCATCGAGTCAGTCCAGGCATACACTGTTGCGGTTTTTAGTAGAGATTCGATGACCTTTTTCATCAGTTTTGATAGTAAGAGTGCGCCACAGAGTTCAAGCTTCGGTAAAGATAATTTGTTCTTCAGAGGTGCTAATTTTGTTTTAGCGGCCACAAGTGTCGATGTGTACTCCCCTTTAGAATTCCGTGTACTGACGTATACAGCGCAAGCGAACGCCTTTTCAGATGCGTCGCAGAATCCATGCACTTTGTAGTCATTTTTATCTCCCATGTATCTATTTATCTTGATTTTTTCTATTTCTTGCAAGTCATGCTTTAATTTTATCCACTCGTTGTTAATGTTTTGAGACAAATGCGTGTCCCAATCAGCTGATTCTTCAGACCATGTTCTTTGAAAAAGTAGTTTTGCTCGTATTGTAAGTGGAGACAGCCACCCCAGGGGATCAAAGATCTTCGAGATGTTTGATAATAACTGTCTCTTAGTTATAATATCGTCGTTCTTGTCGTTTTTAAATATGTTTTTGAAAACGAATGTGTCTGAAGTAGGAATCCATCGTAAGCCTAAGGTCTTCCGGTTTTCCGAACCTTTGAAGTCGAGTGGTGTGTCCAATTGATCAGCTGACAGATCTGCAATCAGTCCGCTGGAATTACTGGACCATTTACGGATATTCATTCCGGCGCCCTTTAGGATATCGATGATCTCTTGTCGTAGTTGTTTAACTTGTGAAATATGATCACAGCCTTCTAGCAGGTCATCCATATAAAAAGAAGACGTTAGTGCAGCAGCAGCTCGAGGGAACTTGTGCCCGTCATCGATAGCTAACTGCTTTAACGTACGCATTGCGAGGTAGGGAGCCGCCTTTGTCCCGTAAGTAACAGTTGTAAGCTGATACTCCTTCAAGGGCTCTTCTGGTGTACTTCTCCAAATAATGCGTTGTAGGTGTTGATCAGACTCACGAACAATTATCATTCGAAACATTTTCACGATGTCAGCAGTTATGACGTATTTGTGTTGACGCCATAATAATATGAGATGCTGTAAGTCCTTTTGTAGATTTGGACCACGTTCCATCAAATCATTCAGGCTGTTCCCAGTAGATGTTTTTGCTGACGCATTGAAGACGACTCGCATCTTTGTAGTAGTGGAGTCAACCTTGAAAACACCGTGATGTGGAAGGTAACACGATAAGTCATTGGGTCGTGTTGCTTGCGTCATGTGACCTTGTTGTTCGTATTCTCGCAAAAATTGTTTGTAGCTTTTAGAGAATTCTTTATTTTTTGACATCTTACTTTCTATGTTGTAAAACTGTGCAATCGCCTTTGATTTAGATTGACCCAAATCATGTTCGAATCCGGGTTTCATCGGGATAGCAACTTCGTATTTTCCGTTTGGTAGGCGTCTTGTGGTGGATTCATATAGTTGCTCGCAATACTGTTCAGCCCTTGATAGATCAGTGGCCGCGTCACTGATCTCTTCATGTTCCCAATATTGTGATATCTCTGACAAGTCATTAGCTACAACGTAGCAATTGAACGTTTTTACGTTGCCTGAGAGTATCCAGCCCAGTCTCGTCTGCTGAGCGATAGGTGCCGTGTTAGGCCCTTTGATGAGACCATTCATAATGACGTCTGAGTATACGCTTGCGTCGAGCAGCAGATCTATTGGTTTAGATACATTATACTCCGGATCCGCTAGCTGTACATTTTCCAGATGAGGCCATGACTGTTTTTTGAAAGAAACGTTAGGCAAGTTGTTGATGACTCGTTTGATTACCAATGCTCGAGTCGTAAACTTGTAATCTTGATATATGGATTGACATTCGAGCGTAACGACTCCCTTTCCATGTTGAGAGCCAATTCCGATGCCAGATACAGATGCGTGAAACCGTTCTCGAGATAAGCCCAGCATCTGGGCGGCATTTTCGGATATGAGTGATATTTGAGATCCTTGGTCTAGAAGGGCTCTCAGGGTGATATAAGTGCCGTCAGCAGCCTTAACCTGAATCGAGAGTGTTGTCAGCAAAATCTCCTCATTGTCAGAAGTGATGTGATTAGCGCTATGTTGTGTATTTTGATTTTCCGTTTGAATTTGAAATTTTTGCGTAGCTGGAATCGAACCCATAGTCGATGAAACGGCGGTCTCGGCTAGTCGGGTCGGTTTCGTAATTGTATCGGTATTTGCGTCATGCAACATCGTATTATGATTCTTTTGACAAACCTTGCATTTTTTCACTGACGTGCATTGTTTGTTACTGTGTGTGTAAAGACAATTATGACACAAGTTTAGTTTTATAACGGTCGTTAACCTCTCGTCGGGTGTAAATTTGACGAATTTACTGCACTTATAAATGTGGTGATTTTCATTGCAAAGGGGACAATTTGACGAATATGTCGCACTGGCTTGAAATTCTCTGTTCGGAATTTTTCCATAGTGGTGACCACCAACATGTTGAAAATGAGGCTTGTAGGGCTTGTTGTTTACCATTTTATGCGTATGAGGCCTGCTCGATAATGGTGTTACAACCTCCCTTTTGTTTAAGGGCTCTAGGGCCTTAAATTTGCTTTCTAAAAAGTTCATTAGTTCAGACAGCGAAGGCAAGTCACGTGGCGATTTTCTGGCTTCTTTATAGTTAGCATATGTCTCAACATCCAGCTTTTTCGATATAATGTGAACCAACAATGGATCCCAAGTACTTGTATCGATACCTAGGTTCCGTATGGCGTGTATACATTCCATTGATGTGTCATGGAGACGTCTAATTTCATATGCCGACTGTTTATGAGCTACGGGTTGATTTAAAAACATCTCAACATGTTTAGTAAACAACAGTTGCGGGTTGTTATATCTGTGCACTAGCAAGTCCCATGCGGTCTCGTAGTTGTCAGCAGAGATGTTTAGATGCTGAATAAGTCGTTCCGCATCTCCACGCAATTTTCCTTTCAAGTGCTGCATTTTTTGTGTTTTGGTTAGTAGGTTATTGTTATGTATGCTCTCTACATAAAGATCATAGAATGTAGGCCATTGCGTGTATTTGCCAGTAAAAACAGGTATGTCGATTTGCGGAGTTGACTGTTGATAATGCACAGTCGATGCAAGCTTCAGATTTAAAGCCTTTTTGATATTTTTATATGAGTTCTCGTAGCCATAAAACTCATCATCATATTGCGTGTCCGAACCTTGTAGCAAGTGGTCGATTTGTAAATGCAAAGCGTCGATTGCACTCCAGCGTGACTGAATGCCACGTAGCTCGTCTTCCAACTCCCATTTATCTCGCAGCTCGTCAACTCGTAGGCTATTCACTTGTCGATGAAAAGCTCTAAAATTTGTTCGCTGTAGAGATACTAGTTCTGCTGCTTGCCCTTCACCCAACGGCGTAGCCATCGTTGCTGTTGACGTCGATGGTATTGCGAGGCGTTGTTGCAGCGGCGATGGAGCCAATACTGTGGCTGGCTCGGGAGTTGAAGGTTTTGTTGTTTCACCTGTAGGAGGAAATGATGATATCTTGCTACGCACAGAATCAAAATATTTTCTTGCTTTTTGGAATTGATTTTCTATAAAATATGCTTCTTTGTCATTGATGTAATCGGACAGCTTGTGATCATTCATTTGAAACTCCGCCCATAACTTGTCAAGGGCATCAAGTCTTTCATTTAAGTACTTACGGGTTTTCCGGATGGCGGAATCCTTCCCGAAGTTGCGTTCTATTTTCTTGATTTCTTCAATAATGTCGTATTGCTGCTGAAGTAGACTTTCCATTTTGTAGGTATATGTACGGTTTTTAAAGAACAATAATCACAATATGACACTCCAAGATAAAAAAAAATACACTTGTAGTATTCACTGTATGATATATTATGATATTCAATTTCTCGAATGTCGACGAGAATTTTCTTGTTTGATTTCGATAGTTAGGGTAGAGCAGTAGTATGCTCCGGGCCACTCTATGCCTCGCGAACCTAGCTGGACCTTTTGCGCCTTCTCAATTAAGCTGGTGGAACCCGCTTCTGGGAAGCCAGTTAACCGATTCGCAGTCACAGTAAATCCACAAAAACACAGAGCGACCCTTTCTGAAGGACCAAAAAAACTGTAATGTCTGTGTACAGTTTAAGATGAGTGCAGAAGATATGTGAGGGAGAGTCAGTGTACGAGACAAACCCAATGAAATTCTTTCTAACACTGATTTATTATTAAAGTTACAACAAAAATGATGATTAAATAAAAGTGCAACCGTTACAATGTGTGCGTGTATAACTTATTACATTGTTTCTATGTAACCTAAATAAATTACATGTCATTGACTTTAAATATGTGCGGTAACCCGTACACTTTTATGCTGAACGAGTCGTATAGTAGTCGTATAGCGAGTCGTATAGTAGTTACATATGACGTTTAACATGTATATAGTTTTATTTATTACTAGCTGTCGCCCACGACTTCGTCCGCGCGGACTTTTTTTACGCCGCAGAGCTCCTCCCCCGTAAGTGATAGCGTGATAATATGTAGCCTATATGTTGAACCAACCTGTTAGTAATATTCATGCAAAATTTGAAATAAATCCATGCAGTACTTTTTGAGTTTACCCCGGACATACATACAGACAAACAGACAAAAATTCTATAAACTATATTTTTGGCTTCGATATCGATTGTAGATCACGCCTTAAGTATTCTTTTAAAAAAATATTCAATGTACAGATTTGACTTTCCTACGATTTTATTATATGTATAGGTAACATTTATATTATGTTATGCTACTATGAATCTGAGATGAAATATACGTGAAGTCAATTTATTCGTCATATTATTGGTTGAATTTATTCTGAACACGAACATATATGTAAATCTATATTAAGGCGCGCGCTTTTCTCACAAGTTTACCACCACCGCGCGCGATCATTGATCAAATGAAATAGCACTCGCTTCATCGTTGTCCTGTAACACATTTCCGTCCCTTTTCCGAAATCACACCCACATAAATATCCAGCAAACGAGAGGAAAAATGTTAAACATCAACAACACATAACGGGTCGCAGGAAGCAACCGGTAATCTAAAATAATATTGGGTGAATAAATAAATGCCGTCACGCTTTTATCGCGGCAGGCAGTTGTGCAACTATAGTGCATCTAGGATTAGCCAACATAAATTTTTATTATATCATAGGATTGCAAACAAGCTGATGTTTCTCCTGGTGGAAAGAGAGAACCATCGCCCATAGACATCAGAAACGTTATTGATGTGATGCTAACCGCGTGGCAGGGATAGAAGTCAAATGCATGAGTTTACCGCATACCTTGTCGTTCAAGCCTGATAACGGCAACGACGAATACTGACGTTATTGCTTTAGGAATAGGTAAGGTGGTGGAACCAAAACTCGGGCGAGAAGTTGCAGAACTCTGCCAACTAGCTTATAGTCACAGCACTTTCTAGCCTTTTAGGCCTAAAGGGGCCTGAATTAACAAAGAAAAAATTCCATGACATGACAGGTCCATCCCATCGAAGGTATGTTTTACCGAAAAATAAATTTAGAATGATTGCCCGACCCTGGATTCGAATCCAAGAATGAAGAAGAATGCATTCATTCCAAACTCATTATCACTAGATAATTAACATGTCAATCTTGAAGTCTTACCTGGTCGGTTCCAATTGATACAAGCTAAAAACTTGGTTAATGCCCGACGGTGTGAAGACAAATAATATCTGGAACATAGATAAATAGATTATTGTAGGCTAATTTTGCGGTGAGCTCTTGGGGTTTGGGTTTCGAGACGTGAAAACAGTTCTTTACACAGAGTTTCTTTATTCGGCATACAAATATCGAGACACGGGGAAAGTTATACATACGTTTTTTATTAGAATTCACATGACAATAAATTATGTAGTTCCTTTTGTTTTCTTTTGTTTTTTCGACATTAAACGTCGTAGCGACACGACAGCCGGATATTTCTTATAGGGCAACCAATCCGCGTCGCGGATCACGCGTTAGGCAATCGCGGCACGGCTTTGATTGGCGGCATGAAGGCGGGAGTCGATTCCCGTATTGGTTGCCGTAGTGTTTGGCAAAGCAATTCTAGTGCGCGCTACATTGTTTATTTCCTCAAACAGCGTTTCATGAGTGCAGATTTATGTTTAACATTTTTGTTATCTATACTAATATTATTAATGCGAAGGTAACTCTGTCTGTTTCTTTTCTTCATGCCTAAACCACTGAACCGACTTGGATGAAATTTGGTATAAATATAGTTTGCGACCCGATAAAGGACGGGATATTTGTCCCGGTAAATTCCACGGCGGTCAGTATCGCGGTAGCAGCACGTGGTGGCAGCGGTGGGCGGTACCTGTACTTCCAGAGCAGGTCCTGGTCGTCGGCGGAGAGCGGCTTGTGCGGGTGCGCGGCGACGGCGGCGGCGAGGCGGTCGCGCTCGCCAGTGTATCGCGGTAGCAGCATGTGGTGGCAGCGGTGGGCGGTACCTGTACTTCCAGAGCAGGTCCTGGTCGTCGGCGGAGAGCGGCTTGTGCGGGTGCGCGGCGACGGCGGCGGCGAGGCGGTCGCGCTCGCCAGTGTATCGCGGTAGCAGCATGTGGTGGCAGCGGTGGGCGGTACCTGTACTTCCAGAGCAGGTCCTGGTCGTCGGCGGAGAGCGGCTTGTGCGGGTGCGCGGCGACGGCGGCGGCGAGGCGGTCGCGCTCGCCAGTGTATCGCGGTAGCAGCATGTGGTGGCAGCGGTGGGCGGTACCTGTACTTCCAGAGCAGGTCCTGGTCGTCGGCGGAGAGCGGCTTGTGCGGGTGCGCGGCGACGGCGGCGGCGAGGCGGTCGCGCTCGCCAGTGTATCGCGGTAGCAGCATGTGGTGGCAGCGGTGGGCGGTACCTGTACTTCCAGAGCAGGTCCTGGTCGTCGGCGGAGAGCGGCTTGTGCGGGTGCGCGGCGACGGCGGCGGCGAGGGGGTCGCGCTCGCCAGTGTATCGCGGTAGCAGCATGTGGTGGCAGCGGTGGGCGGTACCTGTACTTCCAGAGCAGGTCCTGGTCGTCGGCGGAGAGCGGCTTGTGCGGGTGCGCGGCGACGGCGGCGGCGAGGCGGTCGCGCTCGCCAGTGTATCGCGGTAGCAGCATGTGGTGGCAGCGGTGGGCGGTACCTGTACTTCCAGAGCAGGTCCTGGTCGTCGGCGGAGAGCGGCTTGTGCGGGTGCGCGGCGACGGCGGCGGCGAGGCGGTCGCGCTCGCCAGTGTATCGCGGTAGCAGCATGTGGTGGCAGCGGTGGGCGGTACCTGTACTTCCAGAGCAGGTCCTGGTCGTCGGCGGAGAGCGGCTTGTGCGGGTGCGCGGCGACGGCGGCGGCGAGGGGGTCGCGCTCGCCAGTGTATCGCGGTAGCAGCATGTGGTGGCAGCGGTGGGCGGTACCTGTACTTCCAGAGCAGGTCCTGGTCGTCGGCGGAGAGCGGCTTGTGCGGGTGCGCGGCGACGGCGGCGGCGAGGCGGTCGCGCTCGCGCGCGCTCGGCTTGGCGTCCGCCGCCGGCGCAGCGCCGCGCGCGCTGCGCGCCAGCCGGTGCTGCTTGCTCTCCGCCAGGCTCTCCTGTCGGGGACAAACCCTGTCACAGAACACTGGACACTGACGGAACTCAATGTTACAACTTATATTCGAGCAACCCACACATAGATACCTCACAGACACGATAACTCAGAATGGTTCGAAACTTGTTCCACACCAGTCTATGTCTGCGTTGCGCGAATATTACTTGTATGTAACACTGACTTCTGTTATTCTTCAGTAATCTGTGCCTATGTGCTAAACTTCTATATTTAGTACACCCAATACAGACATTTTTCCTACATTAAATTGGAAAAGTTATGATTTATACAAGTTGTAAAAAACCCTGTTCAATCCGGAAGAGGTAGGTATCTTTAAAGGTAGGTCAATGACATTTATAAAAAATAAATAAAATAATTTCTTTTATTTTAATAAAAATATCGTATTTTAAAATGCCTCATTTTAGTACTAAACTTGAAGAACTTCCTCTTAAACCAAGCAAATATTTTGAAAATTTGTCTATCAATATCTATAAAATCACGACACAGATATATTTGTATTAAGCTACCAAATAATGCCTTTGACGATTGGACAGGCATATGTCCAGTATACCATTTTACGAAAAATCTTTTTAAAAAATGTTTTTCACAAACTAAATAAATAAGTAAAAAAATAAATCAAATAGTAAGTCTTATAATTCGCAAACGATAAAGAATAAAAAATAACAACAAAATAGAATATTTATTTATCTGCAATAAATATCCTTACCAAATTAGACCAAATATGGTCTCAAATTAACAGTTACCGAGATATAAACCAAAATGATTTTTGACAAAATAGCGACGTTTGCGATCTCGTAATTTGTAAGTATTTTATGCATTAACATTCCGTACACCTACCTATCTATAAAATATAACTCATGCAACTTAATGCATGACGGACAAAAGAAATAAGCTCGTCTGTTGCTTGTATTAATTGCAAAATATAGCAAACAAGCAGACTTCTCCATGTTAATCCCATTTTGGAAGAACAGACCATTTGCCACTACTATCTGTTTATCTCTACTATCTGTCTAATAATAACGCCTTTTATCTTACCACAACAACGTCAATGTTAATATCGTGTGCACATATGACCAATAGTAAATATTTTACAAACTGCACATCAGAATTACACATACTTTATCCGCTCACACCACCAGCCATTTTCGCATTTATTTCCAAGAAAAACACGGACCGTTACGCGCACACGTTCCGGTGGACCTGATTACAAAAATGGTTTATGAGTTGTTTGGATTGAATCCGATACTGTAAAGCGTATATTTTTAAGAGGTCTTGAGCACTGCAATAAACTGGTGTGAGAATTGTTTAATTTAAATGGCTTAAGCTACAAAATAATTCAGGTTGTTACAAACGTGTAAAACACGACACTTTGAGAAAAATATGACTACTTGTTAGTAGAGGATTTTTAATTCAAAAAGTAAATCTATGCTTATTATATTTTGTTTATATAATTGGTAAACATATACATACAGAAAAAAAATAAACAACATATATTATAGTACAAAAATATTTATTTTCATAAATATTAATTTTTTTTTTATAATTAATACGTAAATTTTTTCGCAATTTTTTAAATAATTTATTACTTTTTCAATTTTACAGCTATGTTAATTTTTTTAAAATATTGTTTAGGATATTTCACATTCACATCATATGATTTTTTTTGAGATCATAGATATCAACACTAAAATTTATGAAAATAAATAAAAATAGGTACCGTCATACCCAAAGCGCTGATATCATCAAGTTGGTCGTTAACGAAATATATGTTTTATTAATTGATATTTACGGTTTTTTGACAAAATTATTATCTAAACTGTTAGATCTTGAACTAATCTTGATTATAAACAAAGTTTACTTGTTGATTAATACGCCAAAATACTTTAAAATTAACCTGTATCATAAACTGCAACCAACACATAACACTCAGCACGAATCAAAATAGCGGACTAAGTACTTTTATTTGTCCCCAAGAGCATATTTGAAAAAAGAATGCCAATTTGATGTTATTCTGTATAATGTTTCGTTCGAAAATGATAAAATACCAGATTGTATTAAAATTGTTAAATAGTGAAAATATTGATTTTTTTGGATGAAGTTAGCGTTGGTCTATAGAGACCATAGTGTATTAACGGAATTTTCTCAGAGGTCTCATTAGTTACCAAAGTGAAGTGAGCGGTTATTCATAAATAAGGCTCCGGACTCACGCTTCTCGTTGTCATGAGACGCATCAGGTGTCATCAGCACGGCGTAAATGAAATACTAAATGCTTAAGTTACCTTACCCTTTAAACGGAAACATGATCATACATTATTTTAATATTCAAATTATTAATTTTATTAAAACTTCAATGTATTTAATGTGTTATCATATGATATGTAGTTTCCCAAAATGTGGATTTATCGAATGTACTGTTACGAATAATCTAGAAGCGTGTAGAGTTGGAGCGTGCGCGCGCTAACTATCTAGAAATAAAAGAAAGAGATAGCTACTCCTATTGACAAACAAATAGTTGACCTGGGCTAAGCCATAATGAATTTTGTGGGATATGGCATAAGGTTGAAAGTAGCGTGTACTAGGATTTACGACTCATAACATGTTTACGATAAGAAGTGATTCATTGTTTCCCGATACATTTAGATTTTTCTGGATCCAGCTAGGACTTTACCCTGCCTATAAATATAGAAGTGTTGACAAACACAAGGCAGTTTTTATCAAGCGATCGAGAGCGATACATCAAGTGACCAGTGCGAAGCGAGAAGTGTTTTGTTCTAAGTTCAGTGATAGCATAGCGAGTGACTAGGGTGTAAAGTGAAATTTAGTATTACGTTGTGTTGTGTTGTGTAAATACACGGATTTAATATAAGTGGTGTTTTCCTACAATCACGAACCCGAGTACGTAACAGTACTAATAATTTAACATTCAGAACCCCTATTCTAAAAATTTAAAAAAATGGTCATACAATTTATAATTGAGAACGATTCCTTTTCCACACTGACAAAATCGCAAACATTAACTAGTATATTAAAGCCACGTACCTGTAATATTTCATGATCTGGGACGGTGACTATCTCGGCCTGTGACCTGAACTGGTACATTTCATCTCCGTCCTGCTCATAGTACACTACTGCATGCTAGAAATATTTCAACGCATTAATTTTTAACTGACTTCCGAAAAGACTGTATTTTTCGTTGCTTTTTTATGTAATAAATTTAATGTATTTATTTTTGTTTTGACTTCATTGAAAGCAAATTTCCAAGTGTGAATTTGGCTTCAAATCTTAGATCTGGTGGATTTCAGTCAATATACATTTCAATTTGGAACCATCGGAACTAATTTTTAATTTAAAGTAAATATAAAATCGCTGATGATATTTGACTTGGTAGTGATATAGTAATTAAAAGTGTTTCTCTCTATTTTAGTGAGAATAATATTATAATTATTGTTATACATATATATATTTTTTTATAAGATTTAATTTTAACATTTACGATTATTCACACAATTTTAAAATTTGCACGTCACAAACAGGCAAAATAGGATTAAAGAGCAGCATATTTTTTATGAAATCTAATTATGTGCCCAATTTTATGTAATAAAAACTAAAAAACACGCTTTTTATAGAAAACCGAACTAAAAAAATAGAAAATAAATTTTAATAAATTTAAATTAAGAATAGTGTTAAAAATTTCAATAATTATAAATTAATAATAGTGTGAATAAAAAATAATAATTTTATTTAAAAAAAAGCGTGGGGTGCATGGTGTCAATAGTTATAAATATTTTATTGACACATATGAGTAGAGTGATTATCATTTCGGTAATATCTTAAAAAGCACCCCACGCTTTTTTTAAAATAAAATTATTTTTTTATTCACACTATTATTAATTTATAATTATTGAAATTTTTAACATTATTCTTAATTTAAATTTATTAAAATTTATTTTGTATTTTTTTAGTTCGGTTTTCTATAAAAAGCGTGTTTTTTAGTTTTTTAAACTATTATTTATTTTCTACTTTTTAGTTTGGTTTATTTATAATAGCTTGTTTTTTTAATTTTAAACTATTGCACGACTCATGATGCGAAGCATCAGAGAGTGCTTTACGATCGAAATTTTTTTTTTCATATATACATATCTTCACGCCAGATCCCTTACGGGGTAGGCAGAGAGAACCGAGTGCCATACATCACGATCCTTGCAGGCTTGTTTCGCTTCCTCCACATTCATCACTCTTTTCATACACACACTCCGGTTGCGAAGACTCTTAATACCACCTTCGGAATTTTTTTTCGCCTTATTTTGGCAACTATTTTTAGTATTATAACCTTGTTAGTTAACGGAATCAAGATATTTTGCATACTATTGTCGAGATAATTTAATGGAATTTAATTCTATACCTGCTAAAAATTAATTTAGTGCAATAGAAACGGAAAAAATATGAAAATAGTTCAAAAAATTTTCATGTCCGTCATGTATGAAACTCCGGAAACACTGTAACTTATGAAAAAATCAATTATTTGAGTTATTTTTTTTAATTCTAATCGGCAATTGTAGATCATCGCATGCGAATGGCTAATAAATTCAGTGTCGTTTAAATACAATTAATAAAAAACGAAAACTACAAGACTGTATATCTATATATATCCATGTAAAATTAACATGGATGGTGATATATCTATATCTATAAATATTATGTACATTTATTTTGTTTTTGTTTTTTGTTTTTTTATTCAGTCAATTAAACTCAGTCACAGAGACGGTGGCGGACTCTTCGTGGCTCGTGAAATCTAAGTTATATGCGCAGACACTGTTGCAAACTCTAATGCGCATACCTAGTCGAGTGCCGCGGTAGAAGCACGGAACTACTTATACGCTTATAGATATGTGTGTGTGTATGTGTGTGTGTGTGTGTGTGTGTGTGTAAGTGTGCAAGGCGTTCCTGTCGTACTCCCATACAGGACAATACGACGGGGCCAGGTATGGGCCATGCTTGGCGCAATGCTGTCTACCTCTGGCCCATGCTTGTAAACCCGCTTTGGCCTAGCCTTGGTAGAAGTAGACTCGGTAAGATCCAAGAGCGTCTAGCGAATGAGTCTTTTGAGCCTCATTCGCTAGACGCTTGAGAGAGCTATTAGAGTTGTTCTCATTATTGAGCGAACTAGCGACTAGCGAGAGAACTACTAGCGAACGAGTCTGCCGAGCAGAAGGCTCATAGAATTAGTCTCATTGAGGAGCGTTTAGCTAAAGAGTCCGCCGAGCAGAGAGCTCGTGGATTAGTAGTGATACGAAACCGTATAGCAATTGAGTCTGCTCAGCCACGTGAGAACCGCCTAGCGGTAGCGCGTCACACGTCACAAAGACTTCGTTCAATTACTGAGCGTAATTTTATAACCACCATAAATCAATATGCTGAAGTACCATGTACAATCTGTAAGAAATTATTATATTCAAAACAACAGACGTCATTAGTTAAAGCACGTCTTGATTTTTTTTTGCTCGACTACCATAAAAAAAAGTTCCTTCTCAGGCCTACTGGAACAACATGGAAGTTATAACTTTACCTCTTGAACTGACCGACTTGACAGACGTAGAACAAAGACTTTTGTTAAGAGTAGTTCCTTTTACAACTAGTTTCCACCCGCACCAAAGTGCTCGTCAACACGAATCAAACGAGCCCAAACTCGATTGAGTTGTGTTATTTAATTGCTGAGCTCCTATGGTCACCTTCTGGCTTCATCATCGAACCCTGCAGGATCCTAGTTAGCACCAAGCACCAAAGTGCTCGTCAACACTAATCAAATGAACCCAAATTCGATAGAGTTGTGTCATTTAATTGCTGAGCTCCTATGACCATCTTCTAGCTACATCATCGGACCCTGCAGGATCCTAGTCACCACCAAGCACCAAAGTGCTCGTCAACATGAATCAAATGAGTCCAAACTCAATAGTCTTGTTATTAACCGATTTTTAACCATTTAATTATTAAGTTCCTGTGGTCACCTTCCGATTCAGATTCATCAGATCAGCTCCATGTCATAATAAGGTTTCATTGTCATTCAATTAACATACGTATACAAAATTTCAGCTCAATCGGTAACCGGGAAGTGGATCAAATTTACTTGCGAGATTTGATTTCAGACATCGAGATAGGTACAATAAATAAAAAAATGCTCATAAAACAAAAATTACTGGGCCTACCTGAATCAAATTTTTATGGGACCAATTCGAAACTATTCCGCATCAAACAAAAAAAGAATCACGTAATTCGGTTCAGAAACCTCGGAGAAATCGGTGTACATACATAAAAAAAATATACCAGCCGAATTGAGAACCTCCTCCTTTTTCTGAAGTCGGTTAAAATTGGAATAATTTTATCAAATTAGTGTATTGTCATCGGTCCTCAATAAATCTACAAAGTTTGAACGAAATCTGGCCGTTTAAAGTGGGTCAAAATCGCGCCCAAAGAAGTCGGTTACAAACAAACATACAAACATACAGGTGAAGTTAATAAAAAGCGTGTAAAAATAGAAATTATTGTATTATTTATCGCCAATTTATATTACTCCGACTGCGCCGAAAGGTTAATGCATCTGTGGTTATACAGCCCCGTGCTCCCAACTTTACAAAGATGATATAGTTCTAAATTCAAATTACACTCCAGCACGCCTTTTAGTACATTTTCGGCGCGTTTCTTGATCTACATTAAAAACACGCGCCGCTTTGTCTAAAAGGATTATATTTTTAAGGCTAACATACAGAGTGACAACCTTTGACAAGAGAAAGATAAGGACTTGGCATTAATTTTTATAAACAAACAAAATTTATAAAATTGCATGCATTCCAACGCTGAACAAATAAAAATGGCTTTATCTCTGTCTAACAAGTTAGAATTTTCATAGAAAACAAAGCTACAAAAATGTTGTCAGTTCTCTAATTTCAAATCATTTAAAAAAATTAACGCCACCTGCGGCCAAAACGCCATTACTGAAATACAACGTCAATGTAAGTAAGTTAAAATTTAACGTCAAATAACCCTTTGATTACAAAATATTAAATTAATTTTAGCATTTTTTTCTATTTTTCTATAATTTTAGTGTGTACCATAAATCTAAAATAAAAACTAATTGTTAAAATAACATGCCCAAGTGCAATATAATTTATCAATTGTTATGTAGATAGTAAACAGCTGTCCTTAAGTCCGCCATTGTTAGGGACGAAATGACACGGTTTTCCCTTGGTTATTTCTTATCTAGTAGTAGTTTCCTTCATCTAAGGTGAAGGAAACTACTACTACTGATCACAGGAAAATTAAATTATAAGTCATGGTAGTATTTTGATCCAGTAGAGCTAAATTTAGTAAAAGAGTAGACACAGAACAAAGCAATTGAATTGATTTTACATAATCTAATTCTAAAACATGGGAGTTGGATAGTTTTTCACTTACATTGATGCCATCTATCTGAACGGTTGGGAACTCAATCATTAAGTACATGTAATTAGAGCTTCGTTTCTCCTTTTCATTGATCATCTCAATTTCGCGAAACGTCAGTCGATCTAGCCAGTCCACCTGAAAGCAAACGGACGTATTTAAAATGAATTTCAAGTAATGATTCTTATTCAAAAACTAATTTTGAGTCAAGATTTTACGGCACTTTTTGTTGATTCGGATTGCTTTTGAAGAATAGACCAATATCTCGTTTTCGTGGGAAGGGGCCTGTTGATCTGTAATTCAGGAACATTGTGCTTAAGTTAGGCACCAGTCTCTCACAGAATTTGAAAAACAAAATAGTGTTTAATACACATCATCTCTGTATGTTTTATTAATTATAAAGTAAGTAAGTTAGGTCTTATGTTTTCTTTTTTTGTGAAGAGGAAGAAATAAATTTATTATCATTATTATCTCTAGTGAATAAAAGGCAAATGTAGGTTAATCTAAATACTACCATTGCGATTACTGGGTTAGAGCTGTGGATCTCCGACTGGTAGAGTTGTTTAATCTCTGGGTGATAGAGTTGTGAAATCTCTGAGTGGTAGAGTTGTTTAATCTCTGGGTGATAGAGTTGTGGAATCTCTGAGTGGTAGAGTTGTTTAATCTCTGGGTGATAGAGTTGTGGAATCTCTGAGTGGTAGAGTTGTTTAATCTCTGGGTGATAGAGTTGTGGAATCTCTGAGTGGTAGAGCTGTTTTAATGTCTGGGTGGTAGAGCTGCGGAATCTCTGGGTGGTACAGTTGTGGAAACTTTGGGTGATAGAGTTGTGGAATCTATGGATGGTAGAGTTGTGGAATTTCTTTCCTGGTTTTGATATCAACGCCTCACTTTTCCTATTGATTTGGCCTCATTTTTTTTAATTTCTTTATTTTATATCATTAGATAGCAAACAAGTAGAACAGAGTAGGCTCTCCTGGTGGAAAGAGAAACCATCGTCTATAGACACCAAAGATGTTAAGGGTACCACATGCATAAGTCTACCGGCTACCTTACTCTCCAAACCGGAACACGACTGCTGCGGCAGCAATAGGTAAGGCGGTAGTACCAAATATCTGGGCGAGAATTGTGGAACACTGCCTCCTAGTAACGTACACGTAATAGCCAATCGGTCGCCTTTTACGACCTGCCAGGCAGAACGGCAGTTGCTCTCTTCCTTGAGGAGCCGCGACAAACACGGAGGAAAGCCCGGACAAAGACAGGGAAACCATAAAATACCGTTCATTTAAATTATCCATTTTTGACAGGCACTATTGACGAGTCAATATTTTTTTATTTTCCGCCGGATCGTAAACGCAGTCACTACGGTAGTCAAGTTAGTGCTTGACAATTGACGTAAAAATTTTTTTAGAGTCTATTGTCAACTTTTTCTGTCACCATCAGAAGAGGCATAAGCTTGTTTTCTATTCTATTGCTAAAAATCTATGAAAGCTCAACAAAACTAATGGAAGTGTAAAGATTGCCCTTAAATTAACCCTGTTAGTTATAGTGCCGTAATTGTGTAGGTTTTTTAGGTTGCCTTTAGGTCCCATACCTAAAAAAAGAAACCCCGATCTGTCAATTAACCTTGACTAAAACTGTAAGTGACCATGCAATAATACTTGGCAGATGTTTGTGTGCAGTGACTTTACGAATTTACGTACGACTTACGTACGTACGACTATATACAATCGTGCTAATTTATGGTAAGCAAATTGCAAACGCTTTAAGGTTCATAACTGTAGCTATAGACTGATAAACTAATAAATACTAAACTTACCTTCGGCATGTGACCATTCCTATGCTTTTTCGCCAGTTTGGCAAGTCTCTGCATTTGCTCCTTGCCTCGATCAGGTGCTTTTCCCGGGGTCTTCTCACTACCCTCAACACCGGGCCAAACCCGCAGATCAAAGATTCCCTTCGACATAAAACGTTTTTTTCGACTCACTATCATCCAACACTTGAACCAACTTACTACATTACCCATGTGTAACCACAGAATCTTTTAACACAGAAAAATTATTTATACACAGAACTGAAAATTTAGACATATAATATAATAACTATGCTAAAAAAGACTTTATATATTGACGCTTTAAACATAAACACTTGTTCTAATTGATAATACTTAATTTAATGTTTGAAATGGGTGATTATAAAAACATATATTTTTAAGTAAATGCTAATTTTTAACAGTATCTCAGTATGACATTTGAATGAATAAGACATTGCAAGTTCTAGATCAATTAATTGGCTGATTACAATAATATAAACAGTGGAGACTTTGTGAGAACACTGATCTTTTATATTACAAGGCGTTTAATAACTATAAACAAGTTGCTTAGGGTTGTCTATATAATATGTAGTAGTATCCCTAGGGTTTTCCCTTCCGAGGTCGGGAGAATAAATCTAATGTTAACATGACTTTCCAGTTCACCACGATTCACCGGTTTGTCAGTTGGCGTGATGAGTGCTGATTCATATCACCACATTTTACCAATATATTAATCATTACCGACTATTTCTAGCGATAACGTTCATAAATTACGTGAGGTGACCCCTAACCGAGACAGACAGCTTTACGTGCTCATCCGAGGCAAGGTAGTGTGATATAAGGATAACATATTTATCTGGATATTTACAATTGTGTTTACAACTATTGACTAAAAACAAAGTAGAATTTTCCAGAATGTTATTTCAACGAAGTTAAATACGTTTGTTTTTTTAACATAAGTTAAATATAGTTTGACTTTGTTTTTCTCGACCAAGTAAAATTGTAAAATCTTTCAAACTTTATTTTTTTTACAAAATCAAAATTCTGAAAATTTTTTGATTATTTTTTATGTTAGTAGTTGTAAATGTCCCAATGGCTTAAAATTAGAATTAATTAGTAAGTAGCCGGTTAAAAGTTAAGTAGCCGCTAGGCTTAGCGTATTCGGATAGCAAAGCACCATTAATGTCATTGGTGTGTTAGGAGATGATTGTCCGTCAGATGATCCACCTGCTTGTTTGCTATCCTGTGATATATAAAAAACGACATTAGTTTATCTGCAACATTCAAATTTAAAAAATGTGACAGCCCTATAATACAACACACTAAGTTGCAAGTAACTTTATTTGACACTAAAATTTATTTTATTTGCCATAAGTAGCTATGTAATCGTTTTAGTAAAGGTTTTATTTATTTCATTTTTTTTTAGGATAAGCATTCCCGTGTTAGTACTGACCTCCTTTAGGAATAGATCGGGTACTTGGTAGCAAGGCCTTATCTATTCCTGCAGCAATATCGTCAATCCTTTATTTATATTTAAATAGCAAACAAGTAGATGGCTATCTTGATGGAAAGAGAAACCATCGCCTATAGACAACAAAGATGTTAATGGTGCTTTGCTATCCGAGTGGTGGGATGCCAATGCCACCTGCATAGTGTAAGTACCTTACCGTCCAGACCAGAACACGGCAATGACAAACATTGGCGCTATTTAGTAGACGCGGCAGGAATAGGAACGGTAGCTGGTCTATTCTTCAAAGGAATTCTGGACGTTGGTCCGGGCTCCCTTTGAAGAACAGACGGAGGATAGTTGTCCCTATTTGAGTCTTAAAGATATTTTAAGTAAAAATTCCGACACTGGCTGAGGAGGATGCTTAGGGTGGAGATCGATGAAACAATAATCTCCACCCTTTAATCACATAGCCATTGGTTTTCCTATGTTAATAAAGGCCCTATATATATATATATATATATATATATATATATATATATATATATATATATATATATATATATATATATATATATATATATATATATATATATATTACATTACAGCTATATATATATATATATATATATATATATATATATATATATATATATATATATATATATATATATATATATATATATATTACATTACAGCTATTTAAAAATTACTAAATTTCGAAATTTGAAGAAATAGCTTGAATTTTTAAATAGCTGTAATTAGTGTTTATGTAAAGATAATCATACTTTGTAATAGAGTTTTGTAAATCTCGTAGACTCTACTTTAAGAATATAAAATCGATTTTTATAAAAAATTGCGTTAATTATGTGTAAATTCAATTTAAAACAAAAAACGAGTTTTCCCATGTTAAGGTTGGGCTATAGGGCTCGGGTTTGAATTTTTTTATATCAAATAGAAACATTTGAGAGGGTATGAGTTAAAAAAAAAATTAAAGATTTTTTTGAATCACCCTAATTTATATATATATATATATATATATATATATATATATATATATATATATATATATATATATATATATATATATATATGAGGTGACCGTTGCTTTATAACGTAATATGTTGTTTACCAACATTGTTGGCGGCATCCGATCCTGAATTGTTCGACAACGGATGGAAGTAACACCATTCAACACGATGACAGCCGTATCTGACAACGTCCGATGTCACACGGCGATGCTCAATGGCCGATACGAGTGAATGAAATATAAATCCAACTGTGTATGGTTCATTTTTTCAAATGCAAATGCAAATTTTTAGCTAACTTAATAAATTATAATTTATAATTACAATTTTGTTTTTATATTTTTCGGTGGACAAATTACGCGAATTAATTTAAACACAAAATAAGCAAATTATTTACATATATATAGAAATACATATATGAATACTGTAACATACATAATAAATACCCAAATTCAGAAATACGAGGGTGTTTTGAAGAGCCGAATACTCTTCAAAACACCCTCGTATTTCTGAATTTTTCTGAAATTTTCTCTAATCTAACCAAGAAATAAACACATACTAAATCAGTTATACTTTTCTTTATTCTACATAATCACTATCACGTTCAACGCACTTTTGCCATCTCCCATTCAAAGCATTTAGACCGTCGAAAAAAATGATTCTTCCTTAAAGTCAAAATATGCATCTACTGCTGTTTTAGAAAGAAGTCCGACGGTGTCAGATCAGGTGAATAAGGCGGATACGGTAATAGTTCAAAGCCACAATTGTGCATTTCAGCCATTGATTGCACAGATGTGTAAACACAGGTGTTATCTTGATGAAACAGGACTTTTCTTTTGAGCATTCCTGGACGTTTTTCTTTTATTTCCTCTCGTAAACGACGTAGTAAGACAGAGTAGGTATCAGAGTTTATAGTCTGACCCCTTTCAAGATAATCAATCATAATCACACACTTCGAGTCCCAGAATACTGAAGTCATTATTTTATTTGCTGACAAAAGCGCCTCAGCCTTTTTAGGGGGTGGTGAACCAGGTCTTCTCCATTGTTTTGATTATTGTTTTGTTTCTGGCGTACAGTAATGAACTCATGTTTCGTCCATTGTAACAAAACGATCAAATAAATCATCTGCATTGGCTTCAAATAACTCCAAACAGTCACGTGAAATAGTCAATCGCGTCCTTTTTTGAACAAAGGTCCTTTTTTGAAAAACTGAAAGCAGTTGCGGAACCCACCTGGCAGACACTTTGTGGAAAGCCAATTCATTCACGGAAAAATTACACTTACTGATCTAACCCCAAAGTAAGCAAATATTTGCTTATGTTATGGGTGGTAGTCAACAATACTAATACATAGAAATACATATATAAATACCAGAATATATATAATAAACACCCAAACTCGGAAATACAAACATTTATGCTCATCACACAAGTGCTTGTCCCCGTCGGGGATCGAACCCGAGCCCCGTTGATTTCGTAGTCAGGGCCGCTAACTAGTCGACCAACGAGGCGGTCAAACCCAATTCATTGACTATGATATTTTGAGTTCGTTCATAACAGATGCCTATAATCTCTGCTATCTCTCTAATTTTTATACTGCTGTCTCCCATAATTAAATCTAGAACTTTTTTAATACTTTCGTCAGTAGTGGACGTCGAAGGCCTGGCCGGAACACGACAGCGACAAGCACTGACGCTATTGTGGCAGGAATAGGTAAGGCGGTGGTACCAGACCCGGGCGAGACAATACAGAACTCTACCACCTAATGGTCACGATGATAGTGACTTGCATAGCCAATCGGTCACCTTTAACGACCCGCCTGGCAGAACGGCAGTTGGCCTATACTTCAAAGGAGCCCGAACCAACACGGGGAAAACACACAACTGACCTTCACACAATTAACTACTCTGAACTGAACTAAATAATGTGGGTAGATTTGATTTTTAGAATTGAATGGGTCTGTGTTAGCCCAAGTACTTTTCAATCCACCCTTGTACAAACTTTATGTCTATCACACAGATGTTTGTCCCCGTCAGGAATTGAACCCGAGCCCTCTCGATTTGTAGTTCGGTTCACTAACCACTCGACCAATGGAGCGGTCGAATAAAAGAGTAAAAAAAATATTTCAATGTTTTGCCTATTTATTTACATTAGGTAACTCTTATTAATTCTCATAAATGTAATTACATTGAAGTACGATAGTGTTACAACATTTATAAAAACGCCAAACTATAAAACTTTAAACATGTTTGATGTTCCCCGGCCAGTATACAAGTTGGATGTCTCACACCGGTGTCAGGAACAATGATGTTGCCAACGGGTGATATTAGCAAAAACAACAATTCTTCCCGTTTTGGTCCCAGGCTCCTTTGAAGAATAGGCCAACTGCTGTTTTGCCAGGCAGGTCGTAAAAGGCAACCGATTGGCATCGTGACTACTAGATGGTAGAGTTCTGCATTGTTTCGTCCGAGTCTAGTACCACCGCCTTACTATTCCTGCCGCAATAGCGTCAGTGCTTTTCACTGTCGTGTTCTTGTTTGGAGTGTAAGGTAGCTGGTAAACTTAAGTATGTAGCATTAGACCTCGCCACGAGACAGAAACGCACCATTAACATCTTTGGTGTCTATAGGCGATGGTTGACTCTTTCCATCAGGAGACCCATTTGCTTGTTTGCTATCTTATGATATATAAAAAAAAATTGCTAACAACAATGTGCATCGATGTTGAAAAATAACAAAAATGGCCATCGCTATATATGGATATATCAACTGCCTTGCTTCTAAGGTTACTCATGATAGGCGAGATAAGGTTAATATCTGTCTGTTCTGTATCTGTTGTAATAGTGATAGTGTTTTGCAAGGTCTCAACCGGGTTTTGGTTTGGTACCACCTACCTATTTCTGTCACAATAACTTTGGTGCTTGCCCCTGTCATGTTCAGTATAAATGATAAGGTATGTGACACTGATGACATGTGACATTTCAAACCCATATCATTGTCTCTCAAACAGGAGAGCCATCTGCTTGTTTGCTATCTTATAACGTAAAATAAGTTAGGGCCACTAGTGATTACTTGTTTGCTTGTACACTACAAGGTTTTTGTGTTAAAATGCTAGGTTGGACAAAAACTATACTATTTTGTGTAACTTGGAAAACTCAGTATCAGCCCAGAGTCAGCTGGTGGTGTATTAAATCCCTTATACTTTTGTCTGCATGCAAAGAAATGATTTGCTTGTGTTATGGGTGTTATTCAACTATACTAATACATAATAATACATATATAAATACTAGAATATATTTAATAAACACCCAAGCCCGGAAATACAAATATTTATGCTCATCACAGAAATGCTTGTCCCTGTCGGGGATTGAACCCCAGCCCCGTCGATTGCGTAGTCAGGGTCCCTAACCACTCGACCTACGGGGCGGTCAGGGGCAAAGGAATCAGTCTTGGTGAATGTAAGTAGCCATTTTTGGTGATGGTGATCATGACTCTACTTTCCACCAATTTTGATAAACCAATAAGACCAAAGCAATATATTGTGTATGTATAAATAAATAATAAATGTTGCTACACAAATTGAACGAATTGATCTAGCTCCAAAGTAAGTAATTAATTTACAATTAATTACTTACTTTGGAGTTAAATACTAATAAAATATATTTAAAACTAAATACTAATAAATATATATGATATTTAATAAGCACCTAAACCCAAAAAAATAAACATCTATGCTCATCACAAAAGTATTTGTCTCTTTCACTTGTTAAGTGAACACCAGCCCCATGGAGTAGGATAGGAGAGAAGGTAGGTTTTTTAACCACTAGAACAACAGAAAGATTTTTGGTTTACAACACATGGCAGGCTCACCTGTCTCATCATTCCATGTTTACCAAACAATGATATAGTGGTACCACCAACCACCATCACTTTGCCGGGGCCAGCACAGTCATATATTGTCATAGCGAGGGTTGAGTTTCTAGGCAGATCACTGTAGTACACTGGTAGGGTCACCCATTCATTCCAACTGTCATATGAAAGAAATTCATTTAATTATTCCTAATCATTTCTTGGCTTGTTTTTACTTAAAATTGGGGATGTGCTGGATATCCATATCTGTATCCTCAGAAATCCGAGGCAAGAAGAGCTGTATCTGTATGCATTACTTTTAAGGTGGATCTTGAACTGATATTTTATATTATTAGATTTAATTATTTTGTGTCATGTTAATTTTATTATTATATTATTGTGTTAATGCCACTTAACATAAGTTTGCTGCAAACTCCTTAAAACCAAACCAAACACGCGAGATTCGAACCCACGACAATCTCTCTCAAGCTGGGACGCTCCACCACTGAGCTAGTGTCGACGGGGCGAAATTCTTCTTTGTTATATGATTGATTATGTCGATTGTACTGATCACTAGATATACATACATATAGCTAGTTAAATGAGTTCATTGTTACAGATGAAATTCACATTTATAATTTTTTGATCAGTACTTTCGTGATTTCTAATTATTTTTGTTTTTATAACACTCACCCCGTGCTTGGGAAACTTGAAAAACTTTAAAAACAACAAACATTTTTATTTACTTTACTTTTATTGATATCTAACTCATTACATAAAATATAGAAAACATTAATTACCATTAGGTAGGTGGAATTGCATGCATTCTTTTGTAAATTTTACAACATTAAGCATTATGATTACGATTGTTAAATACTTACTTCCATCTATTTGTAAAAGCCTTATAAGATGTCATCACTGGTAAGGCTAATGGTTCTCCATCGCACAGGATTTGACATGTGACATATAAATCAGAGCACCCCTCCTGATATAACCCAGAAAACTTGAGCATTGGGTCTGAAAGCAATTTGTCATATTCAGGCTTGGTTCTTTTGCCTTCCAGAGTTCCACTGAAATAGAATACATATATAAATTAAAGTCAGATATATCAAAGTATGTACTTACAATCTATATATCGTATCACAATCATTACATAGTATAGAACAAAGTCGCTTTCTCTGTCTGTCCCTATGTCCTTATGTCCCTATGTATGCTTAAATCTTTAAAATTATGCAACGGATTTTGATACGGTTTTTTTTAATAGATAGATTAATTCTTGAGGAAGGTTTAAGTGTATAAACCTTTCCGATATTCCCACGGGAATAAAAGTTGCACGGGTGAAACCGCGGGCCGGTCGCTAATATAATATAAATTAAAAATATTTTATTTTTAAGTTTTACAAATATAGATAATTCATAGAAATTGTTGCTAAAGTATGAAAAAATATACAGATTAAATTTTTGTTATATAAGTAACAATTGATTATTAAGAAGATTCCAGTTATTACAAATTTATCAAGGTTGATTTATCAACAAAAAGTAAATATTTTCACGTGAATTGCATGTCAATTAACTTTTTTTTATAATTCGTTTTAACAAGAAAAGACATAGTGTAATTTTTTAAAATGATATAGAGGGTTTCACATAAAACACACAACAATAGGAAGTTAGTCATTCTACTTTACTGCATTTCAATTGTTTTAACTTTAGATACCATGGTTCTTATATTATATTTATTGTAGGCCTAACATATCAACTTCTGGTACACTGCATCATCACTTACAATTAGAAAAAACTTCAGCTAGTATATTATTGCACTTATTATACAAGAAATTGAGATGTAAGTTTTCAGAGATAAATAAATAAAAACATAGAATTTTAAAACAATATAAAAATACACCTTAACAAGGTTTTATCACTACAATACTATGAAAAATTGTATTGCCTTATGATATGTAAATGAAACTTATTGAGCCGTTGCAAAGTAACATTTTTATAAATATATTAAAACATCATTAAACATATAAAATTTTTAATTTTTTGGTTATAACCAAAGCAAAATTGAAATTGAATGACATTAGAATTTTTACTGCTTTGATGAAAATAAAAAAATAATGACTATTATAAGTTGCCACAAAACACAAGTAAGAAGTTACTGTAACATCACCTGCTGAAGGTCTACAGTGATAATACAATTCTACTGTAAGTGGTATCATTTAATTAGTTTAAATAGTATCTAACATTGATATCCATACTAATAACACTACTAGTAACACTGTCTGTCTGTCTGTCTGTCACGCTTTCAGGGCCAAACCACTGAACTGATTTGGATAAAATTTGGTACAAACATAGTTTAAGACCCAAGAAAGGACATAGGATAGTTCTTATCCCGGAAATCCCACGGGAACGGGAACTGTGCGGGTTTTTATTTTAGAATTTTTTCCACATGAACGAAGTCGCGGGCACAGCTAGTAGTAGTATATATATACCACCCAAGCAGTATATAGTTAGGCATGTGTCAGACTACACTGAAGAAACGAAAACACACATCAAGGTCGAAACTGCTAATTTTAGTTAGACAGGTAATTACATCCAACTACTAGAGTTTAAGTTAACAGTTTAGAAAAGTGCCACATCGATAGGTGGCAGAGGGATGGCGGTAGGGGTGGGGGAAGGAGAGGGGTGTTCGACCCCCTTAAACCCCCTGCCGGAAACACAAAAAGAGAGAAATAACCTCCCCCTCCCCGTCCTCCTCCTTCGCCGAAAGACATTTTTTAAATTGTTGTATTTTTTCATATGTTAAAGTTTGGTTACGCTTTGCTCCTTAAAAATATGGTTTCAGGTTCTTTAAGTAAGTTTTTTGATTCTATAAGGATGTACTGATGCCTGCTGATTAATCATCACTGTTTAATTGTTTCCAGGATATTGATAAACTATCAAACTCAAGGCAGCAGAGCTACAAAAACTACGACTGACAATATTTTTTTTGGCTTTTCGAGTCATTGGTTATATTGCCCTCATTTAGAACTTCAAATTTCTTTGGCACTTTTCATTGGCATTACGAGAGCAAGTAAAACAATTAAAGGAACAAAAATTAAGTGTCCTTTAGAACATAGATAGATTAAGAGTTTTTATTTTACTGTAACAGTATTGTACAGTAAATGTTTGTGCAGAGGTGAACTTAAAAATTGTTGTACTAAGTAACAATATGGATAACAAAACAGAAAAAAAATACCCACATTTTAATTTCAACTTTGTAATCCAGCGACGAACTATAAACATAGTAAAATTTATCGTCGATCTCGTTCATGTTCCACGATGATACTGGCTTTTATTAATATTTTAAATTATGCTAGTAATAATTTACGATAATCTTATTTTTTTTTATAATCAATTTAAAGATAAAAATCACACATTTGTTTTGTAACTTGCATCACTTTTATTTGTATTTTGTTTTGAAATTTTTGACAGCCGTCATCTGTGAGCAGTGATCTCGAACGTCATCACAGATTAGGGAGAGATACTACGTATAACGTCATAGAGCGAGATCGTAGAATTGCCAGCTAAAATCGGTATATTTGTATCCAAAATCGGTATTTGACAAAAAAAATACAATATTCAATAAAATTCGTTTATTTTTTAAAAATAAACTTGCAGACTAATTTGTAACAATCATAATTATTTTTTATACCAATATTCTTTGGCCATAGCCGCGGTTATCTTCGAATTAATTTCAAAATCGTAACAATTAGCTGTATTAAAGAGTCGTTTTGAATATAATAGACTAGTGATCGATTCAGTAGACAGCCTATTTCGCTGCTTTGTTTTTAAAAGATTAATATGTGAAAATATGCGTTCAACGTTAGTGGATGAATGGGGAAGTGATAAAATATTAAAGATGAAATTAGACAACAATGGAAACATTTGAGTTTCATCGTCACGCTTTAGTAAACTTACTTCATCCCAAAATAGTTCTACATCATCAGGAAATGTTTTGATTTGTTCACAATTTCTTAAAATGCGCCACTCTGTATCAATTTCCTGGAAATCGTTGCTGTGAACAATATTGGGAAAGAGCTTACTCACAGGAACTACCGAAGCAGTTTTGCCAATTTTAACATTTTTTGGATCAATTATGTCTAAACCTTTTATTGGGTTATTTTTCAATGGAAACCGCGTGGTTATTTGCTTACAAGCTTCGATGTAAAAATCTAGGCATCTGCATTTAAACAAATTTACTTGATCTGAGTTTAGATTTTCTGAACTACTTAGTAGTGTATTAGACGCAGCAGCACCATAGTATACGTCATCAATATCCATAAAATTTCTGGGATTCTTAAAATCAACATTTTCGATTGGAGTGCTAGTTAAATATTCTCTTTTTAAAAAACAATCGAAAATAGTTTTTAATGTTCCAGTTATTTTTTCATATAAATTATGAATTTTCGGGTGTTCTGCTTGCATTTATTTACTTAAATCGGTAAATAATGGTAATACAAAATCTAAAAATTCCAAAAATAATATCGTAGTAGGATCTTAGAGCTTCTGTAATATATGTTCTGCAGCTAAAAGATGATCATTGTTAGATATTTGGTCTATAAAAAATAGTTTAAGAGCAGAGAGTTGTTCGAATATTCTCTTCACTGCTGCATGTACTGATAACCAGCGTGTTTGAGAGGGGTGAAGTATTTTATGTACTTTTAAGTCGCAAAACATTTGAAAGTTTTAAAACTCTGCCACTCTTTTTGGGCTTGAAGAAAAGTAGTTGTAAATGTCTCTTACAAGAACCTCTATAAAACGTGGCAATTTGGTACAAGCATATGACGCGCAAAGGTGAAACGAATGGCAGGCGCATTTAAGTATAAAAATGTTAGGAATTTCATTTTGCAGCAATGTTACAACAGAATTATTACGTCCCATCATTACGTTTGCCCCGTCAGATGCAAAACCTATTAGATTATCTTTAAATGGAATGTTATTGCTTCTAAAAAAATTTACAATGTGTTCAAATAAGGTTGCTGCATTAGCTTCTTCTAATGGAATAAGAGCTAAAAAACAATCTTTAATACGATTCATTTTCGCATATCTCACAACTAAGCACAAGTGTTTGGTCGTATTAAGATCAGTGGACTCGTCAATAATAAGCGAAAACTTAGTTTGCCCTAGATCTTCACATAAATTATTGAAACTTTCTTTACCTATAATATGATCAATTATGTCATGAGTTTTAGTTGAAGAGTAATTTTTTTTGCTGTTTTTGAATCAGGACAAACGGCTTGCATCAACTGCGGTAGGTGCTCCATAATAGTGAATGGTAGATTGTGTTCAGCAACAAACGAGGCTAATCTTATTTCACCTGAAATTAAAAATAAAGAATTAAAATTACGTAGGTATATCTAATATGTCTAGTAGCGATGAGGGTATAATTATATCCACTGCTTCTATAAACCAATATGTAGAAAACAAAATAATATAACAATGTAAATAGTAAATTAAATAACTAAAAAAATTACCTTGCTTAACCAGTATATCAGATTTTTGAGTTTTGGTCACAGTAAATGATGATATCTTCGGTTGTGATTTTATATTCTTTGATGATACTGAGTATGCTTGTGAAGAACTATGTTTCTTTATAGCGTCTTTTCCTGATGTGATGTTGATATTTTTATTACAATTCTTACAATAGGCATAGCTTTCGCCTTTACGACTATCTTGCAGCCAACCTGAAAATTCTTCTTCCCATTCTTTTCTATAATATTGTAGATATTTTTTTCTTCTTACACTCGCACTTGTGCTTGGCTCCTCGTCAGACGACATTTTAACTTAATTATCTGATTTTGTAGGGACTCTTTCGGTTAGGTACTCACTCTTCAAAGTTAAGAAAATTAATGAAAAAATAAAACCGAATTACTGTTTATATATACTAGATAGGTAAATTCCCGAGTGGGAAGCCCCTTATAACATCGAATTATGGACACAAGGGTGTCAAGGGTATTCCCCAAAATATATGAACTACATTCTGCACTAGGTCCATACTATTGAGGGCTTCCCCGTAACATTAAACATAAATGAAAAGGGTTGCCAACTTAAAAGTGTAAAATCGGGAGAATTTCCATGTATACTGTGAAATCGTAGAAAAATCGTTATATTTCGGTAGAACAGAGCCCATATCGGTAGAAATACCGAAAAATCGGTAGGTTCGAGACCACTGTCTGTGAGCTATTATTGTCTTATCTTCTTCTTGTGTGTACGAATGGCAATTGGCAGTAAATTCTATTCTATTTCTATTTCTATTCTGTTTCTTTTTCTTACTTTTGCAATTGGCAATTATCAGTAAAATTGGCCTGCATGGAATGATTGACATGTCTTATACATTCCTTGAAAATGGAATTACATAGAAGGATATCTCATATTTTATTAAATAGTCTTATCGAGATGATTCTCGAGGCACATTTTTCCTTTTCGTATAGAATTAGTATACATATATGTATGTTTCTGATAAATGTTTAAATTTAGAATTCTAACAAGATTGACCTAACAACTTAGCTAGCTTAACTAAGATTTTTCTTCGTAAGTCAAGCCGCCATCCATTGTATAATTCTGATAGTTTTTTTATAGGTTTTGATGGCTTAAGATAGAAAGTGCGTCCATACCGAAACTGGCTAAACTTAGAGGCTTAGAATAAAATTTTGTTTACTCTGTTACAAGTCTTAATACCTAATCTTACGTTCTCATATATAAGTTCCTTGTATTTTACTAAGATGGAATAGTTAGCAGACTTGTTAGGAATACACCCAACACCCGTATCAATGACATTTCGGTGTATGTCGTTCATAAAAATATACTTTGAGTATATAGTAAACTAGCGACCTGCCCGCGGTTTGACCTGCGTAGCTTTTGTTCCCGTCGGAATATCGGAAAGGTTTATATACTAAAACCTTCCTCAAGAATCAATCTATGTATTAAAAAAAACTGCATCAAAATCCTTTGCGTAGTTTTAAAGATTTAAGCATACATAGGGACAGACAGAGAAAGCGACTTTGTTTTATACTATGTGTCACAGACTACGTAGTACTCTAATTGGTCTGTGGATTTGAAAAATGACAATTGACGTTTTATTTTGTTTTGAGTTTTGGTCCATTTTGGCCAGTGGTCACAAAATATATTGAATTTTGGTTTACGGATTTTAATAAAGTTAAAGACTAGAAAATTTCAGTAATTTTGATTATATCTACTTAAAAGAGTAAGAAAATAATTCCAATTTTTTAGTGCCCATTAGTATAATCATAAGTTTTTACAATTCTTTACAGTTACTTGTGCAAGCAGCTAAAAACCTAGCTAATCCAAATAATTTAATTAACTACATTATAATAATATATTTAGTTATGTTCTTCTGAAGTACTTACGTTGTTTTTGGTATAACTAAAAGGTACATTCCCAATCATATTTGATTTTTTGCCATACTCGTACTATTTCTTGTAAGTGAGCATTCTTATGGTCTGTTTAACACTATATTCTATTTTTTTCTGTTATGTTTAAAATGTCGCCACGTGTATGTCATTGCTAAATAAACAAAAGATTTTAGGATGAAGCTTAAAAATAACCAACGGTCTAGTTGTAGATTTTGTTATGCCAGGATTGCATCCCAGATGGTGCATGGTATTGGGTATTTTTATTTAATCTGTATAGCAAAAATGGTGTGTCCCACCGATCAAAAGTAAAAAACAATTTCAAAATGCTATTACAACATTTAAACCCCAGGTTGGATATTTAACTTACCTGATTTTATTAATTTCTGTTTGTTTTTCATTTCAGACAATGACAAAATTGTTAGAATGGATATCGGTAACTTCCGCAGTATTTGCAGTATGGTATTCTTTGGTTGGTGGCTATGTCAAACATAGTTTTATAGAATCAAATATGAATTTGATTTTAATATCACCAATAATCTTTGTTATTCTGTTTGGATTGTATGCAGTATTTGTTGTGCTATATCGAGTATTTACATTCAATAATTGTGAGGAGGCAGCTAAAGAATTGCAAGCGGAGATATTGGAGGCCAAAAAAGATTTATATGATAAGGGTCTAAGATGGTAACATTCCAATTTTTGTTAGATATTGTATTTCATATTGTAAGTGTAAAAACTAGCATTTGTTAATAAATTATATTTATTTTTCTTAATTGTTTTATTTTGGAATTACTCTTTACTCAAAACATATATGTTGGTACTCAATTAAAGCATATTGTACATTATAAGAAAATAATATTTTGTGCTACATCTAGGGTGGCAAAATTCCTCTTATTGAAGGCATTAACTTGTCATGCTACAAAAATTTAGGAACTCACATCACAATTCAATAGGGGTAAATAAAGCTCCTATTCTAAATTCTATCATAGCTAGCAAAGGCTACTAAACACAAACATCCTGTCTGGCCTGTTGTGGCTGCTTGACTTTAAATTCTTTTGTTATTTCTTGCATTTCCCCCATAAAATGCAGTTTCTTAAAAGGTCAGCTGTGTCAAAAAATATAAATATTAAAAATATGTTTAAAAAAATGCCACTTTAATTATTAACTCCCATAAAACATCTTTTTTTATGCTGGAAATCCTTAAAATGAGAAGTGGCATATGGCATCCCCAACATGAAATAGTTAAGAAACTAATATCTTTATTTTGTATGCAGATCACCACACAGGTGTATAACCCTAAATAAAAAATATAATTAACCCTAGAAACGTTTCTTCATCATTAAATAACTTTCCAGCTTGATGTGCATCATCTGCAGATCAAAATAATTCTACTGTATTAGTTAAGATATCCATGTCATTTCAATAATACTGAAGTAACAGAATATCAAATTTGTTTTGATTAGACCTGTATAAGTTGCTTAATTCCTTTCATCTAGTTGACTAGAGCTGATGATCATGAAACAGCTGAATTGAATTTCATAAAACATGTCTAAGAATCAGCATTAAAAAATGTTAATATGGGTTCAACAGGTTAAGAGCCATGGGGTAACAGACTGACACACACATAGTGGTCACTGTTGTAATAACACCCCCTTTTTGCGTATGGGCTTAATAGAGGTTTGCCATTGTTGGGTAGACAATGGTGCTTCTTTTTTATTGTCATATGTAGACAGGTAAGATAGTGTATGACTAATCTTAATTAGGTATGTAATATACATTTTGAACATGTTTTAGTAAGGTATAATCAATTGACTGATTTTACCTTACTAAAACATCTTCAAATTCTGGCTTTGGTTGTTAATTAAATAGATCTGAGTATAATATATTATGTACTTTATTTGTTAGTTTAGTTAACACAGTTGACCCATCACATAAGCAAATAATGATTTGCTTACTTTGGAATTTGATCAATTCTAGCTACTTTATGGTCTTAGTAATGGAGCCCTGAATCTGATAGAAACGTACTTGACAACCAGACTGCAAAAAGTTAAAATTAATAGCGGTCATTCTAAAGGCTCATCTCTACAAACGGGTGTACCTCAAGGGTTGATTTTAGGACCTCTTTTGTTTCTAATTTATATAACCTGCCACTAGTTGTTCCGAATTTGTGTTTGTGTTATTTGCAGAGGATACGTCATTAGTTTTTAAAGTCAATAGACACAACCCAGACTTTGACAAAATAAATCGCACACTCTCTCTTATACTTGAATTGTTTGATTCTGTCTCGTAATTCATGCAAATAAAACTAAATGTGTTATATTTACCGCACCAAATGTCAAACAAGTAAATAAAAATAATACTATTAAATTAAATATTGAAGTATCAGACTACATTGATGATACATTGTTCTTGGTCTCACTGTTAATTCAAAGCTGCAATGGGGTCCTCATGTACTAAATTTGTCAAAAAAACTTAGTTCGGCCGTATATGCTGTTAGAAAAATTAGACAATTGACAGACATACAGACCCTCAATACTCATTTACTTTAGTAATTTTCACAGTCGTCTGTTCTATGGAATTTTATTATGGGGAAGAGCGGCTGATATTAACATTATTTTTAGATTACAAAAAAACCCGTACGCGCAATGTATAATTTGAGCAGCAGGGCATCTTTGAGAGAGTTATTCAAAGAAATTAATATCATGACGGTGCCTGGTCTATATATTTACGAAAATATAATGTACGTTAGGAAAAAACTTTGATATGTTAATCAAAAACAAGGATTTGCATAGTTTTAATACCAGACATAAGGATAAATTAGCAGTGCAAAAATCCAGACTTAGAAAAACCTCAGGATGTTTTATTGGAGCGTATACAACGCTTTTACAATAAGATTCCAGAAGAAATCACTTTCTTGAACGACAAAAAATTTAAAATGTGTGTTAAAAGATTTCTTTGTCGGAAAGAATATTGTAGTGGCCTAAAGCTAGGCTAGGACGGCTGGTCCTGGTTTTCGGGTAATTTGTACTACACAGATATATCATGGCAAATATGAAAGTAGTCACTTACCTTGCAGCCGCGCTGTGTAGTTCCCGTGCCGATGTCTCCGAATTTCTCGATAGCACCATCGATATGTGCACCACCAGGAGTTGAACAGCTCACTTAAGTGTGTAAAATGTCTAAGTGTCCTTCGATATCTTAACCGACCGTTTAGAATTCAATTGTTATACGTAAGTCGTGTACGCAACCGTCGCTGAGAGTTTCACAAGCCGAAGTGGTATGGGGTGCTTCCATGACGCTGTCACTACGACAGACGCCAGCCGTCAAGGTTTTTGTGACCTACCCTTGTCACCAACCGTTGTGTATATGTCCGAACACATATTATAATGTAAATGATTATATTAATGACAAAAATATGTGGCGTAAATAATGACGAACGTTTGGCGTAATGACTCTTGAAATTGACATTCACATTTTAGTAGGTATATTTTTGATTTTTTTTATATCATAAGTTAGCAAACAAGCAGATGGGTCTCCCGATGGAAAGAGTCAACCATCGCCTATAGACACCAAAGGTGTTAATGGTGCGTTTCTATCTTGTGGCGAGGTCCAATGCCACATGCATAAGTTTACCGGCTACCTTACCCTCCAAACCGGAACACGACAGCGACAAGTACTGACGCTATTGCGGCAGGAATAGGTAAGGCGGTGGTACCAGACCCGGGCGAGACAATGCAGAACTCTACCACCTAGTAGCCACGATGGTAGTGACTCGATAGCCAATCGGTCGCCTTTTACGACCTGCCTGGCAGAACGGCAGTTGACCTATTCTTCAAAGGAGGCTGGGACCAACACGGCGATGATATGATTTTAATGGTTGATTGTGACAGACTTTTTTATATCATTTATCTAAATTTTTTTTTGTATTATTTTATCTAAATTATATAATTATTATTTTTGACATTGACATTAATCATCAATTAACTTTAGATCATAGATAAATATGTGTTTTACTATAGCTTTAGATGTTTCTTAGATAATAATAATTCTGGTGAACGGTTCCGTTCACCGAATAATTCAGAATTTCAAATAATTTAAGGTATAAGCTAATGTATTTAAATTATTTCTTTTTTTAGAATATTGTAATACGCTTTTTGTGATGATAGTTTTTGACGTTCATCAAATGTATTTTATGGTCTATACTCATTTTGAATAAAAATATGTTTTATTCTATTCTATTTGTGTAATTTGTTCAGGATGTTATTATTATTATATCTGAAGAGTAGTCGAGTGAAATATATTAAGTACAATTGCACATAGGTCATTAGTAAGCTTTTTCAATTTATTGCTATACAACCTTATTTCATTGAAAGGCACAATAATTCGGGTAGCTATGTAAATAAATTGCCTTACATTGTTTTTCAATTCTAATCACTAAAAATTTGTATGTATTATTTTTAGTGATTAGAATTGAAAAAAAAAGTAAGGCAATTTATTTTCATTCTCTCAAGGCTTTTTATCCTTGCACAATTAGCTATTGTGTGGAATGAATTCTCAGAAGATGTGTCGGAAACAATGTTTAAGAAAACAGCTTGCCTACTTATTCCTCAAATGTCAGCAATGAAGCTGCATAACCCATTGCAATGGGCTGTTGTGATCCTTACCTTATCATTCAGTTAGAAACTTGTAAAGATTATTTACTTACTTATAGGGTCTATTCTCAGTGTTGATCACGGAAATCTCTGACGAATTGATCAGTTGCCTTCCTGCTAGACAGTCCTTACAAGGCGAGCAAAGACTATACGTATATAATATGCCACCATTTAGGTGGTAGAATTCTGCTATATCTCAACCGCCTCAATGCTGTTGTTGGCAGTTTTGGATTATCGATTTAGAAGCTAAAGCATGCTGCATATAGCATAATAACCCTGCCATGCAGATAGCATCATTTAAATGTTTGGTGTCTACAGGCGATGATTAGGTACATTTTCCACCAGGAGAGCATCAGAAGAGCAATCTGCTTGTGTGCTGCTATCCTGATATAAAAATAGTAGGTGTGATTGAATGTAAATAAAAATCTCTTTGACTTGATTAGATTTATTTGAGCTAATTTTTAGACTTTTGTATTTATATACAGAGGTATTGCTAATTAAAAAATATCTTAATATAATACAATAAATTATATCGAATTTAACTTGTAATATAATTAAATAAAGTGTTTTTCAATATCAGATTGTTTTGGCTATAGATAATTAATATTTCTCGACACAAAACGGTTAAGATTGGGAAGTTCAAAGTATCCGTACCCTAATATCGTCAATTTTTGGTTCTTATTACATATTATGTCTTAAAATCAAATTAATTACCTTTAAATTAAATCTCAGGTTTTCTCAATAATGTTCAGACTTACAGGCATCCGGAAAATAAAGATTTTTGTTATAATTTAATGTATATAATATGCATTAGGTAGGTACGTGCAATAACCCAATAAATATTGCAGTAGATCATTAACATCTTGGATGTGTATATAAAATGTTTAAGTCCTATCGTGCGAACAATTTGCGCGTTTGTTATTTTATATTACTTAAAGAAATATTTTAATTTGGTACCATGGTTTTATCTATTCTTGCCGCAATAGCGTCTGTGTTTTTCGCCGTTGTGTTCCGCCGCTCTTAGTGCTGAATAAGCCTGCTGCTTAGGGCCTCATTATTATAGTCAAGGCGTTTTAACAGAAACAATATTAAAGAAAAAAATGCTTGCACATGAAATGCCCTTTAAAAATCCGCGCGTTATTTTCGTTTTAGGTAGAGAATTATATCGAGCGGTATATAGTATTAAATTAACGACACATAGGTACGTCTAGTTATTAATTAGGTAATGGTATTGTAGAGGCTATTCAAAGCACTGAGGTCTTAGATAAAGTGACAGTATAATAAACTGGCAAAGTGTGTGTCGTCACGCGCAATATAGGATTTCGAAGTTGCCCATCGCAATAATGCGGACTAAAAAGAGGGCTTTTTGTTCTTTCATACTATGAGTTTTCAACCTATTTAAAGGCTATGATGGATATATCCGCACCACAGTTTCACTGCCGGTAAAAACTTCTCCAAGTACATTTTATATGGAGATCTGAAAATTTGTAACATCTCTTTATTGTAACTCATTTTCATGTAAATAAAATCTATTCTGTTCTATTGCTGGAGCCGCACTTACGTTTATCATCACAAAGCTTCGAGCAATGAGACGATAAATGTATAGGTCACATCTGCATTTATCGTGCCATTGCACGAAGCTTTGTGACGACTGACGATGCAGCATATGAGTTAGTCGACTATTACTGGAATCCTAAAAACGATTACGAGGTTAGAAAAGAAAATTGTATTGGATTGACCCAAGCCGCGCTAAATCACGTGGTATATCGTCATCGTTACCGCAAGTTGGTACACAATGTTATAATTAACGAAACCATAAAGTAAAGAATTGTTTGAACACATAATTTTATTTATTGTCTAGGTTGGCAGTCGCTTTTTTCTTTTTAATTGGTATTATTTCTTTTTCTTAAGAAAAAAAAATAAACAATTCGACACAATGATCGCGACAGTAGTGTCACATTGACTAGGAAATTGTTTACGTTATTTCAGAGACGATGACGAATTTAGATATTGTTTTGCTACGAAGCGATGTTCTTTGTCTAAGCCTCCTGAATACTCATCGTACACCTGACCCTAAACTCAGACAAATTGTAGTTCATTTGTGGATTTGGGGCCAATATTAATAGACAGATTTTATTAACTCGTGAGTCATGAGTTATGAGGACTCCGTATTAGTCCTGCCTCCATTTAAATCAGTGGTTCTTAACCTTTTTGGGATGATGGACTTTACAAAATATCTGCCATGGCAATAACCTACTATTTGGAGGTAATGTAATTGTATAATATATTGATAAAGGCTTGTTCTGTAGAGGTAAATAAAATAACAGCACGGGACCACTTCGGAGGTTTCCAGGGACCATTAGTGGTCTGTGGACCTTAAAATTGTGTGGTTAAGAACCACTGAATTTTAAATAATAGATCATCTAAATATAAAGGATAATAGGCCAAACAACCAACGTGACTATTAGGTAGTAGAATTCTGCGATGATTAGCCGTAGTTTTATTCTACTGTTTTACTATTTCCTGACGCAATGCAAAAAATGTGTCAGTGTTTGCCATTGTCTCGCACCGTCGATTTCTAAGTCAGACTTATCATTCGACCAATGGCCGCCCCGTTGGTATAAGATAGAAAATAAGTAAATTGCTCTTCTGATGTAAAGAGACGACTATCGCCTATAGACACCAAAGATATTAATGGTGCGTTGCTATTAGTGAGGCGGGAATTTATGCCATATGCATAAATTTACTGGCTATTTTGCCCTCCGAAACCGGAGCATGACAATGATATACACTGACGCTAAAAAAACCGGGCAAGACGTTGCAGAACGCTACCACACACCACCACATAGTAGTCACGGTTATAGCGACACGCATAGACAATCGTTCGCTTTTTACGAACTGCCTAGTAGAATGGCAGATATACCTTAGGATAGATCTTTAAAGGAAGTCGGACTAACACAGAGATAAGGGGACTATACACATATTTTAACATATGTAATGTATGAAACAATTCGTATAAATTTGAGCGGACACTAAAATGGCAAGACACACCTGGGTTCCAGGAAAATCAGTTCGCAAGTAAACAGCGTTAATATTCTGTCGTACTTACCTAATGCTAGTAGCATATTTTATTAGTTCAGAGAAAACTTTATATATATATATATATATATATATATATATATATATATATATATATATATATATATATATATATATATATACATAAATTATATTAATATCACATGAATTTTATAATAATTCTATAGTTATAGAAGGGAATTAGGCCTATAGTATAAGTAGAGGAAATATCTTATAGTAAAATTAGAAACTTAATGTGATAAAGAGAGTTTATAATTATAAAAAAGAGCATGCATAAGGTAAGACTAATTTTTACATCTTCAGACGTTCCTTTATTGCTTTTACAAAAGTTGGCTTAAAAATAAATTTGAAATTTAGTAAAAACTGTTTTTATTAAACCTAAAGAGTCATAAATGCAGGGCCGACATCAGCCATCTAGGCGCTTCGGGCAAGTTACTCATTTGGCGCTCTTGGATAGTAAAAAAAGAAAAATTATGAGTTTTGACGCCCCGTGTCCCAGGAAACACGATCGGGACATGGGGCGTCAAAATTGACGGGCCGCCGCGGCGGAAGCAGGCATACATATAAGTATAATATGACCGCCGGTTATTTTTTTTTGAAAAGACAATTTAGCTGATAGTCATTACGAAAATAAAAAAATCATCAATATTAATAGCTGAAGCGCTGCAACAGCGACACCGGACAAGAGAGGGAACAGCGTGCTCAGCTAAAGTTTAAATTTGGACAATTATTAACGCCCTTGCTAAGAAGAGCTATTTCCCGTGAGAGCGGACCTCGGCTTAGTGCGACGTTTTGACTAATCATGGAGGGAAGAGTAGTGACATTATTTAAGGTATCTGCAAATTGATCGAAAGTTCATCTTCAGAAGTTCCTTTAAACCAGCATCTATGACCCCTTAACATTATTAAAATATTGATAATGGTTTATAAAACAGAAAATATATAGGGGTATCAAAATGTTAACAAAGCGAATAGTAATTTAAATTAACCATTTTAAATTTAAATCATGTATCATCAGCTGCATTCTAAAATCCGGGTGGAGGGCAGTAGTAATTAAAAATCTCACTTTCAACGAAAATTGCAATAAGCAATCAAGTAAGGGGAATTTATTTTGACACTGAGAGGGAAAGATATAGATAGGTACTACCTACTATCGTGAAATATATCTAGAGGAAAGAAGTTGTGAATTAGGAAGAATCCCGAAAGGAGGTTGAAGTTGGGATCTTATATTGATGTGAGCGAGATGGTTAAAATCAGTAGCTTTATAATATTTTTAGAATGCATGGGCAGATGCGGAAAACTTGCATAAAAATATGTAAGTACTAAGTTGTTCACAATATTTTAGCGTATATTAAGTTCACCTATACCTAAATATTATTTTTATTCATAAATATACAATATAATTTAAATGTATCTATTAATTACATTAGCCGATGACATGACATTATGTCCCATCATGACATGACACGTGAAAGATTTAAAGCTATTTTTAAAACATTTTAGCGATTTGGTATGAAAAGTACTTTTTGGTAATTTTTCTAAATATATTTTTTTTTTAAATTTTAAACTTGTACCGTTTATTTTAATTTTAATTAAATATAATATGTAGTTTGTGAATTGTAAAACAGTACAAGTGTAAAAATTTAAAATAATAATTTTCACCAAGTGCCGACGATGGAAAATATAATTTTTTTTCATGTTTTTCCTTATAGACAAAATTTAAGAGAAAAATATGAAAAAAAGCTAATAAATGTATGTATGTAATCTATACATATAATAATAATAAATAAAATAATGTTCCGCGAAAGTCTGTCTATTACCCTTTCAAGGCTTAAACGTTGATCCAATTTAAATGAAATTTGGCAAGAAGACAGTTGAAAGTCCGGGCAACACATAGTTTTTTTTTTAAATCAACCCCTACGGGAATGAAATATTATTTTGCTATAGATGACTTGTTACTCTATTTGCTGACGAAGCTGCGTGGGTCGGCTACTTTTATATTAAAATACTAGCTGACCCGGCAAACGTTGTTCTGCCTTTTTAACTACTCACCTTTTAAACCTTCCCTGGACTTCAATAATTAATTCAAAACCTAAATTAATCAAATCGGTTCGACCGTTCTCGAGTTTTAACGAGACTAACGAACAGCATTTGATTTTCATATATAAAAGGTAGAAGATATGAATACCAAAAAATATTTTTCATATTGAATTGATGAAGCGAAAATACGAGTACGTAGACATTTAAAAAAATATGATAAAAATTGAAATATTACAAAAGTATCAATTTAGATAGGTAAAAATATCATCATAAGAATTTATTAGTAACTATATTTACTGAAGAACAAATCAGGTAATAAATACCTTTAGACTCTATATTAGATATTTTTAGTATTAGGTAGTGAAATCATAACGTAACTTACGAGCTATGAATGTTGATTTTTTATTCGAGCTGATAATTCGACATCGCTAGTTTGCTGTCTAAAATTTCACAATGTAAATTGGGTGTAATGCATGTTTAGAACAAAAAGCTCGCAGTGACTTCGTGCGCCTAGCTTATATATAAGCCCCTAAGCGAATTAATTTTGTTCAAGTAAAGTACATATATTTGTAGCTTTACTCAGCGACATTCTTAATAAAGCTACGTTACACATAACAAAATAAATAAAAATACTTGGATATTTTTATGAAAGCAAGATCGTATTTAAACTAGCCACAATGTTAAAAATTGAAACTAAATAAAGCATTATTTGCAGTTTAGTTCAGCTATATTATTATTTTTGATGTGAAAAATACATCATGTTTTTAACGCATAGGGGGCAAATAGATTACTTGGAAAGTTAAGTACGAATGGACAACTACATGGGCGATATCTTTGATATATTTAATAGAAGTATAGGAAGCAGTTGCATTGTTGGCATTTAAAAGACAAAGACTGATTTCAAATGAAAAATAAGACAAATTGGTTGATACTTCGTTTTCTCAATTGGGGAGTCGTATAAAACAATGACAACTAATTACTCATCCATACATAATAAATACAAATTATGAGAAATCATAACGGGTCATGTTTTAGCAATTCCTGTTCTTAGATTGTTTTTCCCCTTTTTTTGAAGGTTAATTAATTAAATGTAGATACAGAAAATAATATACCGTAGAGGTTTAACGTTCTCTTGGAGGGTAATGAGAATTCTAGAAGTCTATATAGGTAAGATTGTCGACGAATTACATCGCTGTGCGTTGAATTTTATTAAATTGGAGTGTTTTAAATTGAGAGGCTTCAGTCTAAAGCAGCGAGTAAGGGCTCGTATAGAACTTTGAAAACCCGTAGTGCTTTTTAAATCATAAATAATAGACCGAACGTAAAGAACTTTTCTGCGCGTTTCAGTACTCCCTATTCTTGTATAGAAACAAACAAAGTGCTAGTTTTTTATTGAAATTATTTAATTGGATATTGTTTTCATAACTATTTACAAATAATTCACAACACCGACACTATTTGGTTACATAAAATTGGTCCAAATTTCTACCCCTAATTATTATCAGTGTTATTAAGATTCATGCACCATCTCCAGTGCTTAATAAATATGTATATAATCAATATAAGTACATGTATCACGAGCTGTTTAATGACTTTCTAATTACGTCACAATAAATTTGGACCTTAATAAACACTAAATAATCCTATCCCAGTTAATAAAATGTCTGCGTAAAATCGTTAAATTTTTAAAGTATTCATCCAATACACCAAATTAATTTAAAATAATTATAAGAAAAAAAAAAAATCAAACCTGATCGAAAGCTCATATTTTCGACTCTAATTTAAGGGTGACAGGGCCTTTTTAAAATGTCTTTTAGTTCAATAATTTTAAATAATTATAGAGCCAGGGAATATGAACTTTCCGTCCATCTGTAATAAAAAATAATATACGCACTAAAGAAGGAAAGTATAACCATGCAAACTGTGGTTTAAAAACATTCATCTCTGGCTCAGGAGAAAATGTCACGTACCTAAGTGGGTTGCAATGTCATACGTTCCTTTCTAGGTGCGAAATATACTATTTATATTTATACATACATTTTTATCTATTGTACAAATAATAGTCATATATAAGTAATTATATTGACGAAAGTCAATTGAAATGTTGCATTTATACATAAGACGGAATAAATCCGCAATCGCCGCTATCCTTGATCAGGTAGGCAGGTGGCGTGCATTGTAGTATTTGATATCAAGTTTTAAAATTTTATTTAATCAACTGCTTACGATGCATCAGCTCAGACTTTGTACATAATTTATGCTTTCATTGGGATTATAATTTGTGTATGCTGTGTAGGCATTAAACAAAATGATAAATTCCATATCAGACTGATAAAAGTTTTTCGCCATGCCTCACTATATAATGATAGAATATTAGAAATTAATCATATTTCTTGAGTTTTTTATTGTTTTCTATTCTATAACATCACGCATACACCTCTGGATATTTTGACATGACATTTGTGCTGTTATATTCAGTGTGTTTCAGAGGTTTTTAGCTAAATATAATATCATCATTTTGATGACAAAAACTATTTTGTCTTTTAATTCTGCCATAAATTTTATTGATTTTCAATCGCTTTTCTATTTAGAAACAAAACCAAAGCTCGCGGGCGAAATTGCGCAGATCAGCAATATACTTATTACTTAATATAAAATATCCACGCAAAATTGTGTTCTAGGGATGCTCTAGGCTGAAATTTGAGTTTTTGAACCCAACAGTGCGATTATTTGTGGATCCAATATTTAATAACTCTTTTCGTAAAAAATGCGTTTATCAATGAAATTAAAACTTGACAGAATTCCAGTGTGGAGGTAATGTTTGTTACCTTTTTATTTCCAAATAGGAACTCTTTAATAAACATAACTAATTTGTATTTATATTTGCAAAAATTTTTTTATTGAATATAAGGACTACGAAATATTTAAATGTATATAATTATAAATAATTAAATTATTTAAATTAAAAATATGAATCAAAAACGTACCTAAGTCTATAAAGCTACGGTCAAATGGGCGCAATCATAAAAAGAGACAAATGCTACGCTCAAAGAAATACATAATTATTTTAATGTATAACACGATTCGTTTCCCAGATCTTTAGAAATTGTTTTCTGGTTAAATTGCGTTGGATCGGACCATAATATATTAAAATCTTTGTGGCGAATATAATGTATATAATTAGGCTATCTACTTGTGCCCTTAAGATTATCGAATCATTACATTGCTAGTAAGATTGTATTCATACTATAATTTTAGTTACGTTGTTGGCCGAAAATGTGCACACTTAGTTTGTTGAATTAGCTTGCCTATATACAAAGTCAATTAATTAAGCAACGTTATTGATATCTAAAGTATAATGACGTATTAAGACAAATTTTAGTAAGGTACTTTAGCTTAGAGATAAATCTGGACTTAATATTTGGCATATAATTTAAAGTTTTTTAATAAAAGATGTTTTCTTGTACTTAGAATGAATAATATATAATGTATTCCAGAACGTAATAAAAATGTAACAAAATTACAATTATGTATTTTGGCCGGATTTATATAATTGTTCATAATTAAATAACATAACACCTTGATAAATATATTAAGCATCTATTGTTTTATTTTACATGAATATATATATTTTGTTTCCATGTCAACGTAATAAACAATTATCTAATGTTAAATTATAAATTAATGTTAAGCTATTGTAAAATAGATAATAACTAATAACGCTTATAAACTGTTCAGTGTGTATTAACCACAGACCACATAAATACTGATGGACACGGCGTTTGGCATTAAACGTGTCGCCATGCATATGAGCGAACGCTCATATCACTGTCAAAAGTATGGCAAAATATTGAGACTAATTGTCATTGAGTTTTTACTTTTCACGTACTGTGTGCATACATAGACGAATTTATGTGAGTATAAAATTTAGCTACGCTTGATGTCTAAGTAATGTCTTAAGAAGGCGCCTCCATTTAATCTGTGGTATTAACTGTTGGAAGGGCTTAAGATAATTATTACTTTAATTCATTCCACACTGAAATTCAAACGCGCTTAAAACAGTATATAAGATGACAACAGATGCTTTTTTAAAAACATTTAATTTTATAGTTATTTGCTCCAGTGTGATCCTTGGATATTATAATTTCAATATTTCATCTAATAAACAGGGAATATAATTTTTTCTAAACATGTCTCTCATCGCCACACGTAATTTTTTTGTAATTAAATAAGTTTAATTGTGTAAATCGGTGTTTTCGTTAAACAGGAGGATTCCTAAAATATAGAATCTTGTAAATATATCGGTTCATATTTTTATGCTTTCTCAACAATAAGCTGACAGACGGAATTGGCGGAGTTGTTCGGCAACAACCTCGAAATCCGAGAACTTCACTAACGTTTCTTTAACCAAAAATTCACGGCTTTGTGACAGGAAACAGTTACAAATATCCTCATCTCAAACCATCCGCGCCACGGCTACAGCTATTATAGTTATGCCAGTCTTCAGTTTGAAGGACGGTGAGACATGATGCGCTGAGGAGTTCCCCGATAGGATGAGGGCTCGTAACCTCTGGCGCTCCTGGTATCTGGTATCTTCGCCAGGAGGGTCGAGACATTCGAATTCGCAGCATCGCTCACCAACGCGGAATTTCTTGCAAAACTGTAAATGACATATTCAACATGAATATTACTGGACAATTTATAAAAATTGATGAAATAGTCAGTGGTCTAGCGCAGTGATACCCAAAATGGTCTTTATTGAGGCTTGACTTGGACTCAATATAGACTATTTTGACAACAAACGCCCGCGACTTCGTACGCGTGTTGTAGTGACTTCTCTAGTGACTTTGTACGCATGTTTCTGAATCTATCGAAATTAAATTACGGGTCCCATCTTAAGGGAGAATCGTTTGGGCTGACAATACTCGTAAACGATATTTAAGTTTACCCCTTTACAAACAATATTTATTTTTGTAAACATTTTTTAGATTACAGCAATCAATAATTAATAATCAATTTAAGTATATTACATAATGAAGATGCTTAAAAACTGAAACCGGTCGAGTTATATACAAAAATAAAGTACTGAACAGATTTGAATGAAATTTGGCACACAGGTAGATGATGACCTGGAGTAGCACTTTGGATACTTTTTATCCCGGAAAAATTATGTAATCCCACGGATTCACCAAAAACTTTAATAATGCAGTTGGCTATACGCTGTAGCTAGTATGTCAGTATATATAAGTAGGTACGTCACTAAGTATATACAAATACACATTTTATACAATAGTTTGTTTAACATATTGATTGCATCTTAGCTATCCGATATATTTCTAACTTGTTAGGTTTGTCGTAGTTAAAAGAAAGTGTTAACTTTATGGCAGAAAAGAAAATTCTTTCCTTGATTAAGAAATAAGAAAAAGTGTAAAATCTTGATTAGTTTCATGAATTCCAACTACAATCCTTTTTAAAATATACTTGTGTAAAATAAATGGTATTAAAAAGTGACCGTTGAATTTTAAAATTCTAATATATATGGGCTTATTTTACTTTAAATTAATTTGATAATTTCGGCTGACGCAATATTTTTGTAGCACTTTGAGGCCGATCTCATCAATCTCCTTTTGTCAAATGGCCTTAATCCGTGAAGGATACGCCAATTGTTTCTATTAAAAACCCTTCCATGGCGCTGCGTAGACGGGATACTTCACGACAAACTAATTTTAATGAGTAAATGATAAAAATACAATTTAAATGATAAACAACTTATTTCTCAAAATACGCTCTGTTACTTTTTAGTTACTACTGAACAAACATACAAAGAATTACTCAAAAAACCCCACAGAACAATACGTCCAACAAAAAAACCCCGTCCAATTATTATTTGCTAGCTTAATACTATCAATATATATAAAAGAAAATAAAGAAAAAAAACAAGTAAAGATTTCTTGAGATTTTGTTCGTTTTTTACGATTTAACTCAAAAAGTACTCGACCGAATTTAAAAAATCCTTTCATCTGTAGAAAGATACATTACCCAGGTATGACATAGGCTTCTTTTTACCCAATTGAGCAAGGGAGAGTATTGATTGTTGTTCACGTGACGAAATCGCGAGTAACTGTTAGTCAGCGAAATCAGAGGTATTACTATGTCGATGCTGTTAGTAATGTGTAATTATTTTGCGAATATTGATAAATAAATTTTCCCCAATTATAATTATTATATTTTTAAAAATAGAAATATATACTATTTTTAAATATTATCAATGGCGACAAAATAGTCGACTTTATACAAACACAGTTTGTTTTAAAAGGGCCGTTACAGAGAATGCTACGACATCAAAGACGCTGCCAGCGCTGACGCGAAGTTGGTGTTGTCTAGTGTAATAATTGATGAATTTTAAGGAATTTTCGTATGTTTCAAAATACCAAAACATTTTTTATTTTTATCAATAACAATAATAATAAAGAGGTAGTTAATATATTTAGGTCCGCTTGCATCAAACTATTTAAACACATTTTAAATTACTTTCCTACCTGTGATAAAATACGTATAACAGTTTGGTGTAAGCAGGCTTTAGAAGATAAAAACATCCAGTATACTTACATAAGGTGGATCACAGTATATAGCTTTGCACCACATGGGACTGGAGTGGTAGCAGACGCAGATTGAGCAGACACTTGGCCCCGGAACGTACAGCAGTCCGTGAGGGACGGACTTGCCTTCCCAGTCTATACAGTCTTCTTCGACGCATGCTGAAATAGATTATACATTGTTTAAGTTAAATCGAGCGGCAAGAAGTGAATGGAATATTTTAAATATCAACAATAAACTACGAGCACCATTTTATCTCGTTTTGCCGAGCTCTTCTGAAGAATAGACTAACTACCGTTCTGCCAGTCAGGTCATAAAAGGCGCCTGATTGGCTATTACATGTCACTACCATCGTGACTATTAGGTGGTAGATTTCCGCAAGGTACTCCAGTATTTGGTACCACCGCCTTACATAATATTCCTGCGGAAATAGCGTCAACGCTTGTTGTTATCGTATTCCAATTTGGAGGGTAAGGTAGCTGGTAGACTGTTTTCCCTTTGTTGGTCCCGGGCTCCTTTGAAGAATAGGCCAACTGCTGCTCTGCCAGGCAGGTCGTAAAAAGCGACCGAGTTACTTGTACTATTATATATTCTGTGACCGAGTGGCTATGCGCGTCACTACCATCGTGACTACTAGGTGGTCAAGTTGTGCATCGGCTCGACCGGGTCAGGTACCACAGTCTTACTTATTCCTGCTGCAATAGCGTCAGTGCTGGTCACTGTCGTATTCCGGTTTGGAGGGTAAGGTAACCGGTGAACTTATGCATGTGGCGTTAGACCTCGCCACGAGATAGCAACGCACCATTAACATCTTTGGTGTCTATAGGCGATGGTTGACTCTTTCCATCAGGAGACCCATCTGCTTGTTTGCTATCTTATAACATAAAAAAAATCTATCACATGTACGGTATAACATGCAATTTTATTCTTTTCCTTTTGGACTGGTTGGATCTTGCTCAATAACCTTCAACAAAAGTTAGACATGCTTCAAATAGATATCACACCTTTTGCCAAATTCTAAATAAAATCTATAATTTCAATTTTATCTGCGTAGGAAGTAAACGCGTCAACAAACAGCTATCTATAAATTATGATAATAATACACAAAATTTGGCATAGATGGCGCCTTATCGGCCACGAAATCTATATAAATGTTGCGGTGGACAAATATTATTATTCCATCGCATTAATACAAATAACTATACAAATGATTTTGAAGAACGTAAGAAGGTCCGGCCTACCTGCCATTTTGCCAGGCAATTTGTTAAAGGCGAACGATTAGCTTAAGCGTCACTGCCATCGTGACTAAGTGGTAGAGTTAGTTAATTTTAAAATATTTGCACACCATATCATGGTAGAATATGTTGGTAACTTAATCAAATTTTAATAACTTGTAACTCCCATATTCTGGCAAATAAATAATTTCTTTCTTTCTTTCTTTCAGAGTTCCGTAAAGTCTCATCCGGGTTAGTATGGGAGCCCACGACACTAAACCTAGTCCCATAAGACTACCGGATGGTATATATGTCGCAGTGAAATTGTCAGTAGCCGTTAGATTATAATCTACCTAGGGAATTTATAATTTGGTTAGGTTAGGTTAGCAGTTAAATTATAATATCACTTAGGTAAATTATAATCTAAAGGTATTGACAATTTCACTGCGACATATACATAGTTAGATTCGTCCCAAATACTGGTTTTTATTTTAATTATAGGTAAGGTGGTGGTCCCAAATACTGGTTTTTATTTTAATTATAGATAAGGTGGTGGTCCCAAATACTGGTTGTATTTGGGACCACCACCTTTGCAATTCCTGCTGCAATAGCGTCAATAATTGTCGTTGACGAGTTCCATATTGAAAGGTAAGGTAGACTTATGCACGTGGCATTGTCATCTGGTCTCACGGATAACAACGCACCATAAGCATACATGGTGTCTATAAGTTTTGGTTTCTCTTTCCATTAGGAGAGCCATCTGCTTGTTTGTTATCTAATGATATACCTACCTAAAAATATATATAGGAGGGTAGCAAATAGGGAAATATATTTCCTTATGGAAAGAGATAACCATCGCCTATAAACGCCAAAGATGTCAATGTGGGGTTGCTATCCGTGTGGCGGAGACAAAATGCCACATGCATAATTTAACCGTCTACCTTACCCTTTAAACCGGAACACGAGAGCGACAAGTGCCACGTTATTTCGGCAGGAAGTCATCATTTACCAACAGCCCTTCCTTGTTCCCTGTTCAACAAACAAAACAAATATTTTCCTGACAAAATATGGAACCCGTAAAATATAAAAGCTATAAAACTTTGAGGATAAGTTAGGAGGCCAGAAAGTTTCCCAAAGGAACATTTAAAGTACATAAAGATTTGCGGCGGGTGCGGTTTAACGCCAGCCGCACGCATTCGGTCTTTTTGCCACATCCTTATCTACCGTTTATAGATTTAGATTTCCTTGAAGGGATCAAATCCGCCGAAGTTGTGTCAAAAATAGAAGATATTTATCTTCAAGGCGATATGAAAACGAATGTAGTAGAAAAATATATTTATTATTAAAAAAATACCTACATATATCTATTTTATATTCTTTTAGGCCGTGTTGGTCCGGATCCCCGATTAGGAATAGACCAACTGTCGTTCTGCCAGTCCAGTCGTAAAAGGCGATCGATTGGCTATTCGTGTCAATATGTTACAAGTGCATTGGTATTTAATAAATAAATAAATAAATATTCACGGGACAAATTACACTTATTGATCTAACCCCAAAGTAAGCAAATTATTTGCTTGTGTTATGGGTGTTAGTCAACGATACTAATACATAGAAAATATACATACATATATAAATACTTTTACATACATAATAAACACCCAAACCTCACCCAAAACTCATCACACAAATGCTTGTCCCCGTCGGGGATCGAACCCGAGCCCCGTTGATTGCGTAGTCAGGGTTGCTAACTACTCGACCAACGGGATGGTCAGATAGCGGCATTTGTATAGCGAGATAGCAATGCCACATGCATAAGTCTACCGTCTACCTTACCTTCCAAACCGTAAAGGTGAGACTACTATGTGGTAAAATTCTGCAAGGTCTCGCCCGGGTATTTGGTACCACCGCCTTACCTATTCCTGCCGCAGTAGTATCAGTGCTTGTCATTGTCGTGTTCCGGTTTGGAAGATAAGGTAGACTTATGCATGTGGCATTGCTATCTCGCTATACAGATAGCAATGCACCTGTAACATCCTTGGTAGGCGAAGGCTGTCTCTTTCCATCAGGAGAGCTATTTGCTTGTTTATTAACTTATGATATAAAGAAGCTAGTTTTACAAGGTGACTGCGCTAACAAGTAGATACATCTACATACATTAAGGCCCAAAGAGACTTCGAGTTACTTCCTTCATATCCATAACTTTTTTCGCCGGTTTCGGGACACTTGGTTCCAGCTTCGGATATCATTCGATTAATTTGACAGTTTTAGTTGGTACGACAGTTTTTAGTTTCCCCTGGTATCCACACCTATCCTCTACATCTTTTCCTTCTACATGTTCGAATTAACGAAGTAGGTATATTTTTTAATGTTTCACCGATTTTTTATTTCAAACTCAATTTGTTTATCAATCCACTAACGATATACCACAGGTTTTTAGTAATTTTTTAATCTGGACCATATTTAAATCCTGCTTTCATGTCCTTTTCTAGTTAATTTTTTTTATTAATTTCATATATTTTTAAAAGTAGTTACCTACATGAGAATGTTTATAATTGCCTATTCAATTTTACTGGAAATATTAACATTTCTCACAAAATGTAAAAAATCATTTGTATTTCTTCATTGTATTTACCTAAACAATATCTAATAAATACATTAAATATGTAAATTTTATAAACTTTAAAATAAGTAAACTCCTATGTTTGAGGCTGAAAGAGTAAATACATCTCTGATTTGAGCTGTGTTCGATTTTCAAACAAGTTCTCAAACTAGAGGAGGTTCTCAGTTTGGTTAGATATATTTTTAATGGAAGCTGTAAATGCTGTTTGATTTGTTACAGAATAAAATTAAATGTGATATTAATATTGTAACTTATTTTAAAATAGGGATCCCTAAAAATACCGCTATAACAACTCAAAGTGTTAAAAAATTTGTTATGAAAGTCATTACACTGCATGTAGATGAAGTCAAAGTCATTCATAATGATACTTGGCAAAGTCCCGAGTATCCAATATAAAGTTTGATGGACGGTATTAATAAACGTCTCTTTCGCGAAACAAGGAAGTTTAAATTAGACGTCTTTGAATTGTGCTTACAGCTTTCACACATTTGCAGAATAGTAAATATATAGATAACGCACAATGTTACTCATATACTGAGATTCCGTGATTGCCAGACCTTCAATTCAATAAAAGCTAAAAGTTTCACACCGCATTCTTCCAACTAAGAGACGATGGAGGAATATGTTCTTTCCCTTTGAAGAAAAGACCATCTGCCATTCTGTCAGGCAGCTCGTAAAAGGCTGTAATACGTGTCACTAACATTAACTTTAACTTAACTTTTTACTTTTTTTAACTTTGTTTAACTTAACTGCTAGGTGGTAGAGTTCCGCAACGTCTCACCCGGCTATATAGTACCAGCCTTTTCTATTCATGCCACAATAACGTCAATCCTTGACACTGTCGTGTACCGGCTTAGAGGGCAAGGCAGCCGGTATAATATGCATGTGGCACTGCGGCGGGCAGCGACGGACTATTAACATCTTTGGTGTTTATAGTCGATGGTTACTCTCGCCATCTGTTTGTTTGCTATCTAATGTTATAATATTCTTACCTATTTAGCTACAACGTATTATTTGCGTTAACTGGCACCGATATCTTTACGTAGTCGTCCGAGTGACAGAAATGTCGTGTATCATCACGAGACTCTGTTGCTATTTTCGCTATTTCTCAATAAAACATCACAAATACTTTTTCCAACAAGTCAGGAATTGAATCTGGGTTTTCATGATTTAAACCGAATAGGTTAAAATTCAGAGGCAGTCCAGTTCCTTACTAGAATAATGTAAACAACTTTCTTCTCCGGTATAAAGTTTTCAAGTATTAACTACCTCCAACGTACTTGAATGAGTTGAATACAGTGCACTCCGCGGGCTAACGAGATTAGCATAAACCTTGACTGCTAAGCACATTACACAACCGATTTACTTATAACAGATTTATCGTCATTTCAATCAAATATGCTTTATGGCTAAGGGCCTCATAGACTGAGAGCTGGTGACGAATGTAGGAAAGGTCCTTTTGGCAGACTGAAATGGCGAAAAAATACAATTTCGAGAAAATGGCGATACCAGGCTTGCGAGTCTAGCAGAGTGGTCGCAGTTATTTCACTACTGAGATGAGAGTATACAACATTTGCAAAAAAAAAAAAAGTATCTTTGACAACTTGATTTTTTTTCTTATTTAATTAGGTTTGAATAGAATTAAAAAAAATATCCCAGGCATTTTTGTCGGTTCTAAAGTATTCCCAGATACCTTCAAATACATTTTATGAAAGTTTCCAGTAAATTTATTTAGTTATTTACTATTTTATTGTACACAACAAAATATAAAATAAATATTCTCCGTGTTGGACTTGTCTGGCAGAACAGCAGACCTTCTGCTGTTCTGCCATGCAGGTCGTAAAAGGTGACCGATTGGCTATAGATGTCACTATTATCTTGACTACTAGGCGGCAGAATTCTGCAACGTTTCTTTCGTGTATTTGGTTCCACCGTCTTACCTATTCCTGACGCAATAGCGCTTATATATATATATATATATATATATATATATATATATATATATATATATATATATATATATGTATATATATATATATATATATATATATAGCGCAAGTAATGCTTGCCAATGTCGTGTGTGTTTGGAGGATTGGTAGTCGGTAGACTTTGCATTGCCATGGCCGTGCCGTGCCGTGTGGCGACATGGCATTACCATACCACCACACGAATAGCAACGCACCATTAACATCTTTGGTGTCTATAGGCGATGGTTTCTCTTTTCATCAGGAGAGTCATTTGTTTGCTTGCTATTTTATGATATAAAAAAATCTGCAAAATCTACCTTTTGTATGTTTTTCATTTGCTTATATTTTTATATTATTGGTTAGTAAACAAGCTATAAGCTAGTTAGCAAACAAAGAAGTAAAATTGTCTTGTTAAGGAAAGAGAGATTTGTAAGATTACGGGTGTCACAAGTTATTACACATATTTTACTAAATTTGACCCGTTGTTTCGCTCGCAATTAAGCCCTTAAATAAGTTTTTTTTTAATAAAAGTATCATCCTAGGTTACTTCTAATACCTCTAAGAATATGTGTACAAAATTTTATGATTGTCAGTTAAGCAGTTTTGCGTGAATGCGTAACAAACAAACTTACATTCGCATTTATAATAATAATAATAGTAGGGATTATTGCTATGCTTTGCAACTAATGGTTAAACTTTAAGGCATGGTAATAATATTTCATGAACTGTTTTATGCAGGCAACTCTATTCGTTTTGGAATAAGGGGGTATATGGTTATTTTAAACTTCCCACTACGTATGTAGATAAGTTATTGATTTTACTCCGATTTTCGAAAATCGAGTTTTCACCAGATGTCCACGTTTTGAGGTCCTAGGAATATTTTCCGACTATTTTCACGATGACGTCAGTATGTCTGTATGTTTGTATGTGTGTGTGTGTGTGTTTGTATGTGTGTGTGTGTGTTTGTATGTGTGTGTGTGTATGTGTGTATGTAAACATCTCATAACTTTTGAACTAGACCGATCGTAACGCAGTTGATGGCATTTGATTGGATTCCGCTCAACTTAGATTTCCTGAAAATTTGAACTGATTCGGTCCAGGAGATTTTGAGAAATTTTGAAAAAACACAAAAAAAAAATTATACGAAACAGTATTTTTTTATATAACTTCCAGATTTATGTACCGATTGAGTACAAAAACTAATCAGCTCTATTCCTCAAAAAACTATGTCTAATACATAAATTGCATCAAAATCGGTTTATCCGTTTGGGAATAATCGTTGAAACCGTTGAAAAAAGTGTTTTTTATTTAAATTTTCAACCAATCATTTTTTGGTGTTCTACGATATTTTAGTACTAAAAAAACAACGTCAAATGCCGTTTCAAAAATCAAAATCGAATCGAATTTCAAAACTTATAGCTTTTCAAATATTAAAATTATGTTGTTTTTAGCAAACTTACTAAAAGTTTTTAAATATTTTTCAAGTTAATTTACCGATTGACTTTAAAATATTATCAGCTTTTGTTCTTCAAAAACTGCGTCAAATACCGTTAATTTAATCAAAATCGGTCAATTTGTTTGGGATTTATCAATGAAGAAAATTAAAAATTAAATGTTTTTTTTTTGACATAGCATCGAAATTTTTCAACCTATCGATTATTTAGCTAAAACAATATTTTAGATTGTGGCGCCGCTGGTCGCTACCGCTGAAGGGTCATAGTGATGGAACCAGCGGGCCAGCTTCTTGTCAGTATGACGTCATTACTGTGGAGGTTGATGACGTCACACAAGGACAAGTAAGGGGAAAGGAAGATCTTCCCAGCCAGGCAAGGTGTACTGCCTGGGGACCGAAGTCCATTTGAGAAGCGTTGAAACTTATATATAGTGTTACAAGATAAATAATTGTGATATCGCGATTCAGGATTTTTATTTTGAATTTCATTTTTTCCATTTGTTATTGATTTTTGTCCATTTTTTATTATTTTTTCTTGTAGCGTTTGTGATTGTTTGAGCCGCTACAATACTCTCCCCCAAGACCGAAGGTCGATCTGGTTGTGCCAGTGAAGCGTATGTGCCTTGAGTGCTCGAGTCTGCGGTGAGTCGAGACGAGCCGAATAAGCGCGGTCCTCGATAAGTCGGGACGAGTGCGCCTCCGCTGTGGTTCGCAATGAGTCGGAACGAGCGGGACAGAGTTGCTGCTTGGAGATCCAGTGAACGTAGGCAGTTCGAAGTGGATTCCGGAAAGCGTAGTTGAGGCGTAGCTTGTGAAGCTGGCTGATGCTGTTTGGAAGCAGAGGGGAGTATATTAGACGCTAATGGTCAGAAGGCTGATGCGTGTTGTTTTGCCGAGGGTCACCACTGTGGCATGTTGATAGCTGTTAGTGGTGATGATCACGTCGGGATAACCACTGTGGCACCGCTGGTCCGTACCGCTGAAGGGTCGAAGTGATGAAACCAGCGGGCCAGCTGCTTGTCAGGTGACGTCATTACTGTGGAGGTTGATGACGTCACACAAAGACAAGGAAGGGAAAAGGAAGATCTTCCCAGCCAGGCAAGGTGTACTGCCTGGGGACCGAAGTCCATTTGAGAAGCGTTGAAACTTGTATATAGTGTTACAAGATAAATAATTGTGATATCGCGATTCAGGATTTTTATTTTGAATTTCATTTTTTCCATTTGTTATTGATTTTTGTCCATTTTTTATTATTTTTTCTTGTAGCGTTTGTGATTGTTTGAGCCGCTACAAGATCTCAAAAATTGAGTTGAATGTCATCATCGTTTTCAAATATACAGCTTTTCAAAAATTAATAATACTGCCATTTTTAACAAAATAGATGTTTGAACTGAAAAATCTATGCTATATTTTTTACTCTTTTGAGCTTAAAATACCTTAATTTAGTGAGAAGTTTCAGGAATGGCCCGTATGGTCAACCATTTACACATTTTTTTAATTGAATTACCTTTCTTCTGATTTTTATTCATTAACATATCAGCGACGTTACGTGCATTGACTCACTTACTCATACCTAATTGCCAGGTAGTCATAAACAGAAATAAGTAGGCAAGCCTACCAACGCTTAATCTCCATGTTAAAAACTATCTGTTGAAATTAAATTTGTTCGATTATCATAAGAATAAAGGTTAAGAAAAAAATATTACTTAAAATTAGCTATAAACTCTTTTCAAATGGCAAGCAAACATAGCTGTGTCAATAAATCAATAAAATTTTATAAAAAAATATCTCTCATCTGGTTATTCGATGGGTAAAGGTCGATTTCCCACCGTCTCTTAGACTATATTGATATAGCTTCATGAAAACATTTATTATAGAGATGAGGATTTTTATTATTGATGTAAAAATGGTGTCATAGAAGGATAAAGTAATGAGATCTTATGAAATGAAATGAAAATAAGAAATAAAAAAATATGATTCTTATATTTGTGTCCCGGTCCTTTTCGAAGAATAAACCACTTGCCATTCTGTCAGCCAGTTCGTAAAATGCTATCGATTGGCTATAAAAGACATTTGACAGGGGTAAAGTAATCTACAAAGTATTCTACTCGCATCTTCTACACAGTCGGAACGCGAGTCGTACTTACATGCCTTAAGTTCCGTATAGGCTGTTGTGTCTAGCGGTGTCCACTTAGAATCTATACATATAATAAAATTGTAGGAAAGTCAAAACTGTACATTGAATATTTTTTTAAAAGAATACTTGGGGCGTGATCTACAATCGATATAGAAGCCAAAAATATAGTTTTTAGAGTTTTTGTCTGTTTGTCTGTATGTATGTCCGGGGTAAACTCAAAAAGTACTGCATGGATTTACTTAAAATTTTGCATGAATATTACTAACAGGTCGGGTCAACATATAGGCTATCACCTACGAGGGAGGTGCTGTGCAGAGTAAAGGAAGTCCGCGCGGACGAAGTCGCTGGCAACAGTTAGTTAATAAATAAGTAGATAGGACGTTTTATCTGAATGCAGATTTTTTAAATTTTTTACTAGGTTTTGGTAGGTAGGTAAGAAAGTTACAGATTTTGTCACGATTTTCGAAAATCTAGTTTTCACCAGATTCTAGTTCTTAGAATCTCGAAGATCTAGGACTATTTTCACGATGACGTCAGTTCATATGTGTGTGCGTGCGTGCGTGCGTGTACTGTGTGTGCATTTAGTATGTATGTAAAAGTATTTATTTATGTATTTCTACGTATTAGTATCATTGACTAACACCCATTACACAAGCAAATGATTTGCTTACATTGGGTTAGATCAGTAAGTGTAATTTGTCCCGTGAATATTTATTTATATTTATTTATTTAAACTCTGTCCGTGAGGAACAAAAACGTGTATGTTATCGTATATAATAAAAAAACTGTTTAAATCGCATCCGAATCGTTCAATAATACTAGGAATATGCTTATTTGATATTATTAAACGATTTTGATCAACGCCATTCCGATAAAATGTTTTGCGTATAAACAAAAAAACATTTCCGTTTTTGAAATTAACCAACAACTATTCTAATTTTTATTGTGTATTGATGAAACAACTGTGTTGACGATCGCGAAACAGAGTCACCATTTGTGATAGTGCTATATTAACCCTCTGGATATTTGGTCTGGGATTTTACAAATTGGAAAATTGATTGCCAATTCACTAGCGTATGAAAGCGGAAGACGAGACAACGCGGATTATTTTATTACCGGCTTTTCCCGCGTGTTCCGTCGCGATAAAAATATTTTTATTTATAAACCGAACAGTACTTACTATTTTGATGGAGGTTATCTTATTTTTTTTTATAGAAGAGGGGGCATACGAGCAAGAGGTGCACCTGATGGTAAGTGATCACCGCCGTCCGTGGACATCTGCAGTACCAGATTATTTTATCATTATTTTTTTGTGTTTCTGATAACAATGTCATGCTATTTTGTTAAACATCTATAGGTGGACGCAATTAGGAATTTATGGACGTGAACTTGGTAAATGGCGTAATTCTGATATTTGTCAATATTTAAAAAAACTAGTAGATGTTTCGACCAAAACTTTATGTGAAACTTATCAAGACTATATATTTAATACACTAAATTAAATTTTTTATTCAAAATTATTGCTAAAACATTTTTATTTTCTTCTTCAAAGTTGCTAACTCCTCTAAGTGGACGCAAACAGGCGAATTGACCCTATTAGGTGGTAGAGTATTGTCTCGCCTGGTCGTGGTGCCGCCGCTTTACCTGCTCCTCCTGCAATAGCGTCAGTGCATGTCATAGTCGTGTTCCAGTTTAGAGGGTGGTCTTATATTTTGTGTTGCCATAAGCAGTGTTTTTAAAAACAGTGTGTAACATTTATTATTTTGATCGATATCATAATAATTATTATCAACATATCGGTATATCAAGATCAGGAGCCTGTTGGGAGGAGTTCAAGTGCCGTCAGCGGATATCATTAGCGAACCAAAAAGCGTGTGCACGGTGTTTATGGTAAATTAGCACATTTATAGTGTCGTAAAAAATATGTCAGTATGTCAGCGTGTGTATGTGTGTTGTATGAGTGTATGTAAACATCTCATAACTTTTGAATGGCTTGACCGGTCGAAACGCGGCTGATGGCATTCGATTGGATTCTGCTCAACTTAGACTTTCTGAAAATTAGAACCAATTCGGTCCAGGAGATTTTGTGAAGTTTTAAAAAACCTCAAAACATTTTTTGACTAAACAGTATTTTTAATGTAACTTCCAAATTAATGTACTGATTGAGTATACAATCTAATCAGCTGTTTTCCTTAAAAAACTGCGCCCAATGCACAAATTGCATCAAAATCGGTTAATCCGTTCGGGAGAAATAGTTGACGAAATGTTTTGAAAAGTATGTTTTTAAATAGCTTTAAGAACTTTCAGGCTAATTGATTGATACTGATTGATTTAAAAATTTAATTAGCTTTTCTTTTTTGAAAAAAACTGCGTCAAACACCGTAAATTTCATCAAAATCGGTTTGAAAAAATCGGTTGTCTGTAAAGTTGGTTTACAGACGATAGTTGAACGTGACAACGTCTTAAGCTCTCGCTTGTACTCCAAGCCTTAAACGGAACGCCTCAGAGCGAGGTAACGCCGCATGAGTCATGTTTTTTCGTGCGTGCAGGCAGCTCTATCGAATTATAAGACGTTGTCACGTCAAAAATTTTGAAATTGCTTATATATCGATTATGGTTTCCAAAATATAGAGAGTCGAAAAAATAAAATTTTAACAAAATTTAGATTTTTTAACTCTGATTAAATCTATAAACTAGATTTTTGTTCCATGGGGTTTAAAATACCTCAATTTAGCAGGAAGTTTCCAGAATGGCCTGGAGGGTCAACCATTTTACAGATTTTTAGAAGTGAGACCTAAAGGCAACCTGACAAACCTACTTTATATTTATATAACAGGTCGAGTAACGGCTAGTATAATAAGTAATTTAGAGAATTTTATGGCACTATAACTGAAAGATAAAATGCCGCTGGCGACACTCTACACTAATATGTTTGCTATCCTATGATATTATTAGAATAAAGACATATCTAATCGAATGAAACTAGTTTTATTTTAAGCTATGTGTATTAATAAAATGAATTATAAAAAAACTAATGTGCATGCGTAATTAGGTCAGCGTTTATACTTACTAGAATAACACGAGCTGCTTGCAGTGTATATGTTATAACTGTATGCACATCTATGTAAATCATTGTGTAAATAGACTAGAGACGTAGAGAATTTGAATCATAATACTCAGTCTTATCTCCTATCCCGGTACCTACATCTATTCACATAAGCATTATTTTTTTTCTGATGCTAATCGTTCATCTGTTTTATTCTATATTTTTTATTCTTTTAACATATACAAACCAACGGAGCATGCCATTTCTCTATTTTTTAAACCGATACTCTGTTTTGATTCCAATCTCTCTCTCTCTTTCTCTCTCTCACTTTACAGGCACGCGTCCCCACATATTTTTCGTAGCGTTCTTATTTCGACCGTTTTACGTAATTCTACTTCTTTGCCCTTTTTGATATACCCACTAACCAGATCTCACTTCCATATGTTGGTGTGAGTACAGAATTAAGCAGGGCAAGCTGGGCACCCCAACTAAAGATAGTAAATTAAACAAACCTATATAAATACCGCTGAACAAATGTTACAAATTGATCTAACCCCAATCTAAACAAATTTTATAGATTCAAGCATTATTTTGCGGAAATTCATAATTTAAAGACAAAATTAAGGTATTTGTATTTTCTGCAAAATTTTATATGAAACTGCATTGATGCCATTGAGATAAAAAGTAGTGTAAGGATGGAGCAAACTTATTCTGTATATATAATGCGGAGGCCGCACTTGCGTGTATCATCCTGAAGCCGGAATCCCAAAGAAATATGCGCCGAAACTTTGCACGATTTGATACTAAAAATTATCGCGATAGAAGCTGTGGTCATAATAGCGGAAACGATTTTTTGTACGAACTATCGTGCAATAATCCTGGCTGAAATCATTTTCAAACGAATAACTATGGACGACGACTTTTAACTATTAATTACTGTGTGCTAACAATTACTAATTTCTTATTTTGCCACACATTTTTAGAATGCCGTATGATGGGCTCAATTTGCCGTTTCATTCCATTTTACACGACATCCACATACATTCCTTTTTCTATGACTTTGAAATTTTATTGATAGTTTGTTTTTCTGTGGGCTAAGACCGTTAAATATTGATACAAATAAATTAAATAAATTAAAGATTGATATTAATATCGATTTTTATTAAAAGTAATTAGTAAGTCGATTCCGCGTACCTCAATTCAAGCGTTAAAAGCAGCAAAGACGAGTGGAAAACCTCGTGGCGATCGGAGGATCTCCACATTACCGCGCTAAAACCTTTTGACGTACCGCCAACTGCGCGATAATCAGTCACATCTGTATGTATCGTATCATTGCATGAAGCTTTGTGACGATAGATGCAAATGCGGCCGCAGTATAAGAAGTGAAACGATATACGTTTACTTATATCGTTTCACCATTGATATTGTAACGAATAATCTAGAAGCGTGTAGAGTTGGAGCGCGCGCGCGGTAACTATCTAGAAATAAAAGAAAGAGATAGCTACTCCTATTGACAAACAAATAGTTGACCTGGGCTATGCCATAATGGACTTTGTGGGATATGGCATAAGGTTGAAAGTAGCGTGTACTAGGATTTATGACTCATAACATGTTTACGATAAGAAGTGATTCATTGTTTCCCGATACATTTAGATTTTTCTGGATCCAGCTAGGACTTTATCCTGCCTATAAATACAGAGGTGTTGACAAACACAAGGCAGTTTTTATCAAGCGATCGAGAGCGATACATCAAGTGACCAAGTGCGAAGCGAGAAGTGTTTTATTGTGTAGTGTTCTAAGTTCAGTGATAGTATAGCGAGTGACGTAAAGTGTATTTTAGTATTACGTTGTGTTGTGTTGTGTAAATACACGGATTTAATATAAGTGGTTTTTTCATTAATAAGTTAATCTTTTTTTAATAAGATTAATTTTTTTCATTAATGATTTTGAATACCTTTTATAGTTGTTAACCAACTGCCAAAAGAGAAGAGGACATCAATTTGACGATTTCAAAATGTTTGATTATATTGATTACTTATTTTGAGGACCAAGTTAGGTGATTCTTATTATTCTATTTGTACGAATATAAAATAACAATATATAATTGTGATTCTTACGATGACCTTTGGAGACATATTACGAAACTTTTAATATAACAACAGGAAATCATAAGTAGCATCGAATTTTGTTCTGTTTGCATGTGTTGTTGATAACGATTTCTTAAGTAGAAGGCACAGGTTGCATTATGAATGTTTATTTTTTGATTTAATAATTTATTTTTAATAAAATGTTGTCTTTGATTGCGGGTATCTTATACTATACATATTATAAATGTTAAAGTTTGTATGTTTGGATGTTTGATAATCAATCACGTAAAAAAAGGCTGTTGGATTTGGACTCGGATATAAGATGACCTGGAATAGCACATAGAATACTTTTATCCTAATGCAGAGATCTGCAGCTAGTCTCGTGTAAATTTTAAGTGACTGTTTATATGTACGAGTCGTTTTATTTGCATACTAGCTGTAACCCGCGGCATTGCTCACGCATATTTACTTTAGAACTTATTTAACCTTTCTTTATTTTATTAAAAATCTCTTCATTGCCGGGTGGGCCGCTAGTACGTTAAAAATAATATTTACATATTCATCTTAATTATTTATATACGACATTTTTGTTATTAAAATGTAAGTAAAAAACGTAAGACCTGAACTTCCTATAACTTCTAAATTTTCTATACCTAATATCATAACTAACTATACCTCAAACTAAAAATACCTATTAGTAACACATCTATCGAAAAAACTAACGTAATTATAAAAGAAATTTATATTTAACAGGAAATATCTAATCTAAAATTACCTTTGGCAATAATATTATATGTACTAAACTATACTCCAAACTAAATATACGTATCTATTAGGATTTCTGTGTATGTAAAACACCTATGTAACTAACTAATGTAACTATATTAAAAAAATCTGTGAGCTGGTTGACCCAACAGGCCACCTGAAACTTCCCGCTAAATTTAAGTATTTTAATCTCAAAGAAAAACTATGCCTAAGCATAGACTATTGAACTAAAAAAGTTCAAAAATCCAAAGTTTTTTTTTTAAAAGATACTTAGTTATTCAGTACTTGAAAAGATGTATATTTTTTCAAAATCATCAACGAGTTTGATCTTCCGAATAACATTGAACACAATTTTTTAGCTCTAAATTGTTTTATTGGAATTTTTTATACGAGGGTCAATAACATTTTCAGAAGCCGACATCGCATTAGCTACTAACCTATTGTGTTTCAAATGTCTATGGGCAGTATTCGCTCGTACGTCTGCAGATACTATAACTAAACAAATGTTCGTTTACATAATACTGCAAAAAAAAAAACAGAAAAACTGAAATCTAATTCAAAACGAGAATTCTACGAAAAGCTAAACTTAATTCTAGGAAATTAATGCGTTTCATTACTATGTTGTCGATACATTACATAATAAGTCTGAAAAAAATCGTGTCTGTTATCATGTATCTAAGAATCTATGAACTTTATAACGTAGTCATAGTCACCATTGCAGTAAATTTCCTATTTCAGTATATTCTAAATCTATTAGACTATGCAAACTAAATGTATCAATATCAAGCGTCAAATACTACATGGCTATAAACCCACAGTTTGCCTGTATGTGTAGGTTCTGTGTAATAGAACCAATAACCTATAACGTTTGAAATATAAATAAATTATTTTAATGGTCATTATTTGTTTTATTGATATATAAATGTTCTATGCAAAAACAGATTTTCGACAAGATTTTTTTAATGTAAATTTTACAAACCCTTAAAATACTACCTCAATGCATAAAAATATTTATATTCGACTCCACAGGTGCCTTGTCCTACCGGCTAACTTAAGTCAAAAATTTTATTGCTTTTTGTGCATTGTTTTTTAAAAATGACTTTAAATCTTGCGTTTAAGGTTGAATATGCAAAAACACGTTTGTGCCACAACTATAAACTTTTTAGACTAAATTAGCGACAGTTTTGAGTGTCAGTTTTGTTCGGAACTGTGTATCTTGGGTATTTTATATCAATGCGTTTCACTTGTTGAGCGAATGTGAAACGTGCGTTGAGTGCATAATTCATGTGTTTTGCTACTAACATAGGTGAAAGTATAGTAAACGTGGGTGGACTATTGTGCCGCTGTGGTCTCCTGAAATTTTTAGACCCTGAATAAGTTTGCCCCATTCCTTCTTACACTTTGTTTCAGTTGCATCACAGCAGCTTCATATAAGGTTTTATGGAAATTTTGTAAATTAAATACTTTAATTTCGTTTAAACAAATAAATTGCTTGTATTATTCAGTCAACGACGACGACGAGTCACGAATCAACGACGGATTAAATGGATACGCCTTTCAAGACAATTTCCTAGCCTGTCAATGCAGCTTGCAATTACACACAGAAATACAGAGTTATAGTACTTACCAATACACCTGGGTGACACCTAGCAACGTGTCACCCGGGTATATGTTACCACCGGCGGCGTACCTATTCCTGCCGCAATAGCGTCAATGCTAGTCATTGTTTGGAGGGTAAGTTAACTCTATAAAATCGTTCGGTGTTTTTCTATACATCTATACATATAATAAAATCGTGGGAAAGTCAAAACTGTACATTGGATATTTTTTTAAAAGAACACTTGGGGCGTGATCTACAATCGATATCGAAGCCAAAAATATAGTTTGTAGAATTTTTGTCTGTTTGTCTGTATGTATGTTCGGGGTAAACTCGAAAAGTACTGCATGGATTTACTTTAAATTTTGCATGAATATTACTAACAGGTCGGGTCAATATATAGCCTACATATTATCACGCTATCACCTACAGGGGAGGAGCTGTGCGGAGTAAACGAAATCCGCGCGGGCGAAGTCGCAGGCAACAGCTAGTATTCAATAAAAATGTTGCTCCGTGTTGGTCCCGGGCTCCTTCGAAGAATAGGCTACCTGCCAGGCAGGTTGTAAAAGGCGACCGATTGGCTACTAGGTGGTAGAGTTCTGCATTGTTTCGTACCATCGCCTTACTTATTCCTGTCGCAGTAACGTCAGTGCTTGTCAATGTTATGTTCCGGTTTGGAGGGTAAGGTAGCCGGTAAACTTATGCACATGGCATTGCTGTCCCACCACACGGATAGCATCGCACCATCTACGCCTGTGGGGTATATAAGTGATAGTTACGGTTTCCAAGAGGTGAGCGATCTGCTTGTTTACTATGTAGGTAATGATTTAGAAAAATGGTCGAGAATCAAACCCAAGCCAAATAGATTCCGTATATTAGGATGGATACTTCACAAATCCATTACTAATATTATAAATGGGAAAGTGTGTGTGTTTGTTTGTCCATCTTTCATGACAAAACGGAGCGACAAATTTGACGTGATTTTTTAAATGGAGATAGTTGAAGGGAAGGAGAATGACATAGGCTACTTTTTGTGTATTTCTAACCCCCCACTTCCCTCAAATGAAATTAACGCGAGTAAAGCCGCAGGCAAAAGCTAGTATTGTAATAAAATGTCCTATTTTTAGTGTTGTAATAATTGGTTGTATCATAATATGCAGTAATCGCCGCGAGCAAAGAAGACTTGTAATGACTTCCTGCATTGCGGCTCAGAATATTAGTATACGTAGACAAGCTATTGCGCGCGGTTTTGCCCCCAATCCCGTTTAAATCTAAAACAAAAAGCAAACATTTAAATAAACCTATTAAACCCCAGAGAAGAGATTTAAACTAATCAGTTCGCAATCTTTTGTAACTAGCCGAACCGAGCTGTTGGCTTAAATATTGACCGCTGTTAAGACCCTGATAGACGGATGAGTAAAACCGCGGTTTTATGGCTCGGCGGTAAAGCTCGCCAGTGTATCATTGCAATGCCGCGGCTTTATATACCGGCGGGCCTGGCTCACGGTTCGTCATGTTTACTTTTCCCACGATTCATTAGACACGACTGTTTTGCTCGCTAGTCGATCAACACCGAGCTGGGAGTAATGCTTCTTCTTCTAAAGCTAAGATTCTGATAATGGAATAGGTATAATAATATTGGTGGACAAATTACACGATTTGATTTAACCCCAAAGTTATTGTAAATTATTTGCTTATGTTATGGGTGTTGGTCAACAATACTTATACGTAGAAATACGTATATAAATACGGTTATATGCATAATAACCACCCAAACCCAGGAATACAAACATTTATGCTCATCTTACAATTTTTTGTTCCTCTCGGGAATCGATTCCGAGTCCCATCGATTCCTGATTATATTCGCTAACCACTTGGCTGTCGGGGCGGTCATGTAAATATGGAATAAAATTGGATACATAATTAAAATGTTGACCTAATTATCCAATAAAAATCTTTGGTACGTACACTCGCTCACGGTGCATGTAAGTTGTATACAAACAGCGATTTACTGAAGTTGTGATTAAACTTTTTGGTACAACGTACGATGATCATATTTTTTGAATATAACTACACTAATTTCGTTGAAGTTTATTATGTAGTTAAGCAAAATTCTCATTTTATTATGTTTTTATTGTTTACTTGTGGCCGTTAGCTAATTGTGTACAATCTTTTACCAGTCAACCTTGTATAAGTACTGAAAAATCCATTCTAATATTAGAATGGATTTTTCAGTACTTATACATAAATGCGAAAGTAACTGTCTTTCTTTTCGCCTGTCTCATCTTCACGCCTAAACCACTCAATTGATTTGGATAAAAATTGATACAAGGATAGTTTGAGACCTACAGGTTTTTATCCTAATATACCCATGGGAACTGGAATTATGACGGTAAAACCCCGGGATTTTATTTTAGATTTTTCCACACACACAGTCGCGAGCACGGCTAGTATTTAATAAACACCCAGACCATAGAGTGAAATGTAGGTACTATGTAGTACATACAAGAGAAGCTACGCTAGGTAGAAGTCGCATTGATGTCGTTAACACTGCTGCAGCGCTTCTTCTTCTACTCGTGACATGAAGTTCGGCCTTTATATTTTATCAGACCAAAACCGCGTCACAGCTGCTACGGCAATGTTCATGGGCTTCGTTAAGGTCGTCCACCGTTCAGGTATTAGGGCACGATGGACATGATGGACGTGATTTGGAAGTTACACCATTATGGAGTTCGAAATAAAGCTCTCGATCTTCTGGTTTCTTAATTAAATAAAAGAATTCAGAGGGTTGATATTAATGGAATGGAGTGCTGTAGTAACCATGGGTGTCCCGCAGGGCTCCATACTTGGTCCATTTCTGTTTCTGATATACATAAATGACTTGCCTTACTACGTAGGGGATAAGCATGGAATCGTACTGTTTGCGGATGACACTTCACTTTTATTCAAAGTGAAAAGACGATTTGGTAAGTATAACGAAGTAAATAGTGCGATTTCAAAAGTTGTACATTGGTTCAGTACCAACAATCTTTTATTAAATGGTAACAAAACTAAGTGCGTTAAATTTTCATTGCCTAATGTAAGGCATGTAGATACCAGCGTACAACTGGATGGAAACAATCTGGCACTGGTGGATTCCAGTGTGTTTTTAGATATTACTTTAGATAAGAAATTACAATGGGGACCGCACATAAATAATTTAGCAAATAGACTTAACAGCAGCTTTTGCAGTTAAAAAAATGAGACAGTTAACTGATGTCGACACAGCAAGAATTGTATACTTTAGTTACTTCCACAGCATTATGTCATATGGAATTCTTCTCTTGGTAAATTCTGCTGAAATAAATACTATATTTGTATTGCAGAAAAGAGCTATTAGGGCAATTTACAATCTTAGCCCGAGGGTTTCCCTAAGAGAAAAGTTAAAAGAAATCAATATTCTAACAGTTATAACCCAATATATATTTTAGTACTTGATGTACGTTCGTAAAAATATTTGCTTTTACATTCACTTAATACAAGGAACAAAAACAATCTTGTTGTGCATGGATCGTCTCCATAGAATAAGTAACTTTTTTATGGGGCAACGTATAAGCTTTTACAATAAACTTCCCGAAACTATAAGAGATATACCAGTCAATAAATTTAAAAAATGTGTTAAAATAAAACTGTGTAAAAAAGGACATTATAAAATCTCAGATTATTTAGAAGACAAAAAAGCCTGGGATTAATTGCTTCTCATACCTATCTCATATATATTTTTGTAATATTGTGATATTGTAAAAAAATCAATGATATGAAAAAAAAGACAAGCCCGCTGAGTTTCTTCCGCCGGATCTTCTTAGTGTGTGGCCGCGTTTCCGATCCGGTAGTAGTTTTTAAAAAATATGTTGACGTGTCAAAATAACTTGTAAAAAGTTTTATTGAATAAAGTATTTCTGATTTCTGATAGGAGGTGCTCCATTGATTGGATTGGGGCCACGGAATCACGTTGTGAATTCTCTAAAGCGAAGCCCCACCGGTACATATTTTGGTTGCAGCAGCCTACTAGTGTCCGAAGTCGGTTAAGTGACTTCCACGTAGCCCACTGCAATTCATGGTCTGGGGAGAGCTCCTCCTTAACGAGCGTAAAGTTGGGTGGAGAATATATTTTATACTTTCTATCGTCAGCACTTGGTGAAATTCCATTGTTATTATACGATTAAATTATCACTTGTTTTTGTCTTTATTTTTAGCATATCATTCAACCGGTTTCACTTTTTAAAGTAACTTCAGGATGTTAATATAATTAATTGATTATTGATTGGGTGGAGAGGGGTGTTTAATTTTCCATCTAATAATTTTCTCCTCACCTAGACTACCTGTTGAAACATGTGTACTTGGTAAAAAGCTTTTCCGGCTTTTAAGTCTTGGCGGGGGAGGAATATGATTATAGAGAGTATGTCGGTCGGTGAGTTCCTACTTCTTCTTCTCAATACAATAAACTACTTCCCTTTTGACGTCAGTTGGAGCGATACCAGCCAACAGGTACAGCTTATTAAGGGGAGTAGGTTTGAGGCATCCAGTAATATTGCGACATGTGTCGTTTAAGGCTAGGTCAACCTGTTTCGCGTGTGCGGATCGATGCCAGACCGGCCAAGCAAATTCCTCGGCAGATAATTATAAAGCAGTGCCAGTTGTGCGGAGTACATGTGTACATGTGTAGTGCGGAGCGGAGGCGGCGGGCGTAGCAGGGTGTTCCGTGCGAACACTTTCTACTTCGTATTAAGGCAATGCGATTTGTAGTTCAGAGATCGGTCTAATGTGATACCTAAATACTTAGGCTAACCCTAGGCAGTGCTCGATTCTGACCTGTTGCTACGTGATGATAAGGGTCCGATTTGCTTATCTATTTCGTAGGCGGAAGACGCAGGCCTGTGTCTTCGCAGGGTTGGGTTTAAGCCTGTTTTCATTGTTCTACAATAAAAACGGGCTTGGCCAATTGTGTTTAAAGCCAGAGTCAGTGTTATCTTCATAGCTTCAAAAGTAGGGATTTGGGCGGTAAGGGCCGGATCGTCCGCACATATAAAACAGTGAGTGTTCTGTGGATAGGGTTGGTCGTTTGTATATATATTGAACAGTATTGGAACCAACACACTACCCTGTGGGAGGCCGTTGTGGTTGCAGCGCTGAAAAAATAATAAATCCTCCAACTAAAGTCAGAATTAGGCAGTTTTATAGATTCCGGTGGTAATTTACTGAAATCTAAAATTTAAAGAAGAAATTATGATATTTAATTTGCAAAATTTCGGTGAAACCTTATATGGAACTGCTGTGATGCAGTTGAAATCAAAAGTAGTGTAGGGAATGCGGCAAACTTATTCAAGGCCTGAAAATTTGAGAAGACCACAGTAGCATAATACTCCACCCACTTCCACCACACTTTCTTCCACGTTAGAAGCAAAGGCAGTAACACACAAATTATGTACTCAACTTACGTTTCACTTCGCAACGAATAGCACTTCACTCTATGAAGTGTACTCTATTTTTTATTTTTATTTTTTTATTTTATTTTAATAGTTTTGTTTGAGCTTTCTTTGTACTTCCTTGCTTACTTAATATAAAGTTTCGCGGAAATTTTGCAAATTAAAATCATCATTTCTTCTTTAGAATTAAGCAGCACTGCAGCGTTTAATAAAGTATAATATATATTCGCGAACAAAAGGTCATAACCGCCGTGAATTTCATGGCGCTCACCCGTTTTATTCAACGAGTTCCGTTTATGGACTGCATTTTAGTGGAAAATATGTGGCGTGGCGCATGCATGCCTTGTCTAGTACGTTAGTACATAGAAGTCTTTGACCCAGAGTCAGAAATCTGGTCATCACATATTATGACAATTGACAAACATTGTAACTGGAAAGCACACATTGATTCCCTTTGCAATAAAATTGATAGATTTGTGTATGTTTTAAGAAGAATAAGAGAAACAGCAAACTTAAACGCTACCTTGTTAGCATATCATGGATATGTCTCATCTGTATTGCAATACGGAATCCCTATTTGGGGAAACTCAGTAGATTTAATCAAAATATTTAGAATACAAAAGAAATGTACCCGTGCAATATGTAATGTGAATCAACTTTATTCTTGTAAACCACTTTTTAAAAAACTTAAAATACTACCATTACCTTGTCTTTATATCCTGGCGGTATGCGCATTTGTAAAAAAACATCAACACTTGTTTAAAACAAATGCTGAAGTATTAGGTAATATATATTTTAGGAATAGTGAAAAACTACATGTGCCCAGCCAGACTCCACATTTTTAAAAGAAATGCCTATTGTATGGCAATTATTATATACAATCATATTCCTGATAGTCTTAAATTCTTACCTTTTAATAAATTCCGCAAACAACTATTTGATTTACTACTAGACTTCTTATAATGTAAATGAATTTCTTGCTGATAAAATTAAATATTAATCTAATAATAAATCTTTTATTGTATATAATTATAAAAGACGTTGTAATTAATAAATTTAAACTAACATGAATTAGAAATTAATCTTTTTAAATTACAAGATTTATAAAATTGCATATTAAAAAATTTAGTTTATAAGGTAGAACATGTTGATAAATATACATTAAATTGTACAACTTAACTAAATTGTTACATTTTATCTATTATCTTTCTTCTTAAACTTTGTAAAATGTCAATATTTTAATTAAACAAAAAATGAATTTTGTAATTTATAGAAATAAGTTGTGATGTCAATTAATGTGTGTAATTATATCATGTAACTATAATTTTTTTTTTTAAAATAACAAGCCCGCTGAGTTTTTTCCGCCGGATCTTCTCAGTGTGTGGCCGCGTTCCGATCCGGTAGTAATTGTAAAAATCGACTCACAACATTTTTAGTTTATTGATAAATAATTATAATTTTAACATATTTGCACACCATATCATGGTAGAATATGTTGGTAACTTAATCAAATTTTAATAACTTGTAACTCCCATATTCTGGCAAATAAATAATTTCTTCTATGACCATTCTGATATCGAATCCGAATTCAATCGGTTGCATGTCAGGCTCCGCTAACCACCCGATTAATGGAGCGGTTAAGTAATGATAATACTCTAACTTCTTACAATGTTTATTTGAAAGCATAAAACTATTTGTACATGTTTACAAAATGTTTCTGAATAATGTTTTATTCATGAAACGTACATTTTATGTAAAATTTGCATCAAGTAGGGATCCCATGAGACCATGCATTTTATGGGATGAAAAGTAGGTTACGATCCGGCTGAAATAAACTCTTCCTATGTAAAATATACATTGTACGGTCTCCTATATTTTTCACTGACGACGCTAGAAAGGGAATATTAGACAGTGGGAAATATAATCTTTGTTAGGTACACAATTCGAGATTTTTCGAAGAGAAAAGATGGTTATCAATTCTCTATCTATGCAATGGTCAAAACGGAGCTGTTTACAAAAATTCTGCTTGTTATTAATCAAAACAAAATTGTTCCTGGGGCCACGGTCTATATATTTTTCGAGCGCAAATGTTTATACTAGCGATCGCCCTGTAGTCTAAGTCCGACCAGAGACAGCCATCGCCTATAGACACCAAAGATGTTAACGCTGCGTTGTAATCCATATGGCGAGGTGATAATTTCGACGCACGCGGCAAGATAATGGGCTTTAATATTGTAATCTTATTAGAGTAAAGAAAAAAGGAATATAAAGGAATTATGAAAAATCTAAGGTCACTACTAATTCTTAATTACGATATTGAAGTTGTAATAAATGCTATCCACTAGGTTATCTGGCAGAAACTTAAAAAAATCTAATGGGTGTAGCCAGACAGCTAAGTTAAACCATATTAATATTATAAATGTGAAAGTGTGTTTGTTTTACCGTCTTTAAAGGAAAAACGGAGCGACGAATTGACGTGATTTTTTAAGGAGATATTTGAAGTGAGAGAGAGTTACATAGGCTACTTTTTGTCTCTTTCTAACCCACCCACTTCCCTACAACGAATTAGACGCGGACGAAGCCATGGGCAAAAGCTAGAATTGAATAAGATTAATTTTGATAAAATAAAACTTAAAAAATGCTAGACTTAGAGTATCTTCACACCGTATCCCCGAAGAGGAAGGTAGAGCGAGGCATGTTAACCCACGATCAGACCGATTAGCCGAAAATACTTAGTCCAACAATGTGATAGGTGGTCAACCTATTGCCAACCGAGCACTTTTCTAATCCCGGGCAAGGTTGTTTTTATCAGAAAACTGAAAAACACATTTTTATTTTGTCTCTCGGGAATTGAACCCGGGACCCCTTGTGTCAACGCCGGCACCAGACCAATAGACCACAAAGACGATATGCTAGACTTAGTTTCTTTGAATACTAAAAAATAACAAAAATGACCCGCCCATAGATATACCAACGACAATGAGAAGCGTTGACGCTATTGCGGCAGGAATAGATAACGTGGTGGTACCAAATATTCGAGCGAGATGCTGTGAAACTCTACCACTTGGCTTTCACGATAGTAGTGACAAGTACGCCTTTTACAAACCTCCTAGTAAAATGGCAGATAGTTTATTTAGCCAAAAGGTGCCCGGAGAACACGGGGCACTTGTACTCCGTGTACCTTTGGGATCTAGCTTTTTACTAGTGTTGGTTCCGGGCTGCTTTAAAGAATTGACCAACTGCCGTTCTGTCAGGCAGATCGTAAAAGGCGACCGATTGGCTATGCAGGTCACTACCATCGTGACTACTAGGCGGTAGAATTCTGCATTGTCTCGCCCGGGTCTGGTACCACCGCCCTACCTATTCCTGCCGCAACTCAGTGCTTGTCACTGTCGTGTTCCGGTTTGGAGGGTAAGGTAGCCGGTAAACTTATGCATGTGGCATTAGACCTCGCCACAGGATTACAAAGCACCATTAACATCTTTGGTGTCTATAGGCGATGGCTGACTCTTACCATTAGGAAACCCATCTGCTTGTTTGCTATCTTATGATATAAAAAAAAACTTTATTAATACTTATTGTAATAGCGTCTACAGTAACAGGTATTCTGTAAATATGTTCGGTATTTATCGAGATATTTTTGTTCAAGAGATAGAGCCATGTGACAAACAGATAGCGGTGGCATATTAGTAGGGTTTCGTTTGTCACTCTTTAGGGATGGAATCCTGGAAACGAACTACCTTACACGTGTAAGTTAAAAAATGTAGTTAATGACTAAAATGTAGTCTCAAATTGATGAGGATTAGTTTCGAATTGAGGTCGCGACTCGCGAAACATCAGAGCTCTACTTGGTACGGAAACAAAAACTTATGCTTGTAAATAAAGGTGCTGTTTTCTTTACATAACAAACTTGGAGCAGTATAATTTAGATGTTTAAAAGAAATGTTTTAAACTTCCCGCCACATTAGTAGCGTAAGGAAGATACAGATTTTGTCCCAATTTTCTATCTAATCTAATATATCTAATTTTCTTATTTTTCTTAGGAACCTTTTTCGATTATTTATGTTGTAAGCAGCTCTTTTTATTATATTTTTATTGGTTACATAATATGATCATTTACTATCGTGTCCTATTCTATTACCAGTCAAACTGTACGGTAATGATTTCTTGTGCGACATATTTATTTCTCACACGACACACTTCCCTTAATAAATATGTGAGCACCAAGTATCGACGTTATTTATTGACATCCTTGACATTTAATATATGATACCGAATAGGAATGCGATGGGAATTGACAGATGATACCAATTTCGGATATTATATGACACATTTTTAGTTTGAACACTCATTCCTAATATTAGAGACAATTTTTGAATTAAATAAATATTGCTGAACAAATTACGAATTGATCTAACCCCAAAGAAAGCTTATTATTTGTTTGCAATAAGCTCGGAGTACATGGAGGCGCCTTCTTGTGACGTTTCTATAATGTTTCTAAAACATCAAGCGTAGCTTCGACACGCACACAAATATGTATACTGACGTACGTACACAGTGTGCATATACTGATGCACACGGTTCACTACAAAAAAACTCAATCGCAATTGTGTTGCCCGACAGTGATCGATTATCGATAGCCTAATCTACGGTACTATAGCGATTGCGCCGGTTTGCGACAACTTAGTGAAATTTCCCGCAAAATACATATATGCTATGTATACATTAATAAATATTCTTTATATAAAATAGTATTAAATATTGTCAAGTTACGGAATAAGTAATAATGCAATAGACTGCCATTAATAAATTTTGAAAAATATATAAAATGTTCATAAATAGCCAAAACGCTAGTTTACAGCCACTTTTGTCAGTTTGCGAACCCCTGAACTGGATTGCGACCACTATGAAAAAAATAATAAAATGTAGTAAAACGGTACGTTTTGATGGAAATATTTATATTTTAAGTTAAACATGATTCAACAAAAATAATGATCAATATAAGTAGTAGGTATAATATTTTATTCATTTTAAATACTACTCATCTCGATTAGTAACAAGTAGTATTTTTCGTTTTAAAACTGGTCACTTTTAACCCCAAAAAGACACAGCTTTGCGTGTTCAACCCTAAAAAGGCGCCATTTGTGTGTCACCTGGATTTGAGGATACTTTTCTGACAGCTTCAGCCAGTGTTGGGATTCTGGGAGTCGACTCGAATTACGTACGTTCACTTTTGCCTCCAAAAAGCTCGGTGTGCTAAGCAAGACGAAACAGTATTTCTTGCCAGTCTATCGCCTCCAACTTTATAAGGCACAAAGTCGGCCTTACGTAGAGTACAGTTCTCATTTCTGGGCCGGAGCTACTCAGTGCCAGCTTCTTCCTCTTGATCGCACTCAGCGTAGAGCGATTCGAATCGTTGACGACCTGGCTATTTCGAAACGGCTTGACTCTTTGGCATTACGCAGAGATGTTAGTTCATTCTGCGTCTTCCATCGTATTTATAATGGGGAGTGTTCCGATGAGTTGTTTGGTTTAATTTCTGCCGCCGAATCTCATCATCGGACATCGGACAAGGCGGGGCAAAACAGTAACTTTCTTATACTACTAACGTATATATATATATATATATATATATATATATATATATATATATATATATATATATATATATATATATATATATATATATATATATATATATATGTATATAACATTTCGTACGTACACAATGTTAACAAAACATATTAGAACAATAACTCTTCTGTTATCGGCGAAAATCAGAACATATTAGAATTCAATTATCGTTAATGTTTGCACAGCCAGGCCTGAAGACAGTGTAATTAATCAAATTCAGCCGCGTCTCGAAACTGCTGACACCACTTGATATGGTATTATTAAAATGATAAATTGTACTGATAGCAATGTCAGGATAAATCAGTATGTCTTTATTTTTTTTTTTGGAATGTCACAATTGCTGTTAGCCTTATGGGCTGTTACAGCTTCACCGGTCGCGGGGGCGAGCAGAGTGCTAAGCCAGAATTTAAAGGTGTAGGGCTGTACGCCCTCCGCCCTAAGGGTGTCTCCTGTGAGACCGAACCTCGGCTTAGGGTGGGGTCGTGATTTGCGATGAGAGGGCTAGTGGCATTGTTTTGTCCGTCCGCCGAACCTTGCCCTTGGGCTCGGTTCGCCGAAGGGCGAAACAGGGGTCCTCGGTGTCGCGAATGTAGGTGTGTAGTGTTATCGTGTAAACCGTTGGTCAGAGTTATCGGGTCATCGGGATCGGTAAGAACGTGGCGGGGCCTACGTAGTTTGGGATCGGGATTAGGGTCTGGGATGTAGTCAGCCGCGGCTACCACCAGTGGGTTCGGATGCGAGATTTTTTGTTTTTCGAATTAATCTTTACAATCACTATCGACGGTTCTACAATTTTATAGCTACTACCAAATCGGAACGCGACCTCACATCCACTAAATCATACCAACAATCATAAAACAGTCTGATTTTGGAAGTCTCATTTTGAGATTTTTGTGCTTAGATTATAATATTTTTGAAATATTGGACGTTCATACCAATATTATAAATGCGAAACGTTGTACGCTTTCACAGCTAAGCCGTTAAACCGCGGCACTATCACATATCTCGCAATTATCGTAATTGTTAAGTTATTGCAAGACACATAAGCATTGTATATTAGTGGCAGTCGTAGCTGCTTGAATATTTATGGTGCTGTGATATCCCTAGAGGTGTTTCAAGCAATTGACAACGTTTTTGATGATCTTTATCGTTACGTTTCAGAGTCATCGCTGATCGCTGGTGGGTTCTAAATGTTAGGTAATACACCTGAGGATTTTAATAAAATTTGGCAAGAAAGTAATTGAAAGACTTCTGAGTCAAATATAGGCTAACTTTTAACAAAAATATACCCCTAAGGGTCTGAAAGTTTGTATGAAAGACTTAGATGAAGAAAACCATGTTTCTCTTGTCAAAGATGAAAGATTACATTGCTGACACGTTACTCTACAGTCTGCTGACGGGTGCGCAGCTATTCCAGGTGCAGCTATATATATATAATAGAAGACCCGCGCAATTGCGCGGGTCTTCTATTATATTATTTACTAGCTGACCCGGCAAACGTTGTTCTACCTTTTTAACTACCCTTATTTTTTTTCTATATTTTCTCACCTTTTAAACCTTCCCCGGACTTCAACAATTAATTTAAAACCAAAATTAGTCAAATCGGTTCAGCCGCTCTCGAGTTTTAGCGAGACTAATGAACAGCAATTGATTATATATATATATATATATATATATATATATATATATATATATATATATATATATATATATATATATATATATACATATATAATAAATACTTTAGGTATATTTGTATATGAGTAAAAATCAACATATTTAACGACTTACGATTCTTTAAAGTATTGTTAAACATACAAGAAGTATGAGATATCTGTCAGTTTTACCGGCTTCTTTACCCTCCAAACCAGAACACGATTAAAAGCACTTATGCAATTGTGGCAGGAATAGGTAAGGCGGTGGTACTAAAACCCAGTCAAGACATTGCAGAATTTTTGAGACACTTTTTCCCCCGCACTACTCCTTTGTGGAACTGATTACCGGCGAGATTTTCCGAACGGATACGACTTGAGGACCTTCAAGAAAAGAGCTTACTTATTATTATTATAAAGGGCCGACAACGTAACTGCAAGATCTGTGGTACTGTAGTTGTCCATGGACGACGGTGATAAGTGATCGTCGTCTTCAGATGATCCTCCTGTCCATTTGCCTCCCCTTCTATAAAAAACCTCGTTAGCAGTCACAATGTTGGCGACAAGGTTCCCTTGTGTTCTCGAGACGCCTAGCTGTAAGCCAGTTGATTCATTCAAAAATGGGCTTAATGCAAGCCCATTTTGAATTCCTTTTGTTATATCTAATACCATTAAAAAATATATAAAATTTTGCTATTGTTAAAATAGAAAGCTTTCATTATTAAAAACATTTGTTTAGTTATCAAAAGGTAGCTAAATTGAGTAGTATCTAATAACAAAATTAGAATGAAGCTAAATATAGTTATTTTTTACGATATGAGTTTATTAATTATATTTTATATATTTGAAAAATGAAACTTGAAACTTAAAATGTATAGATTTTAGGTATCTTATAAGGATAGCTATTTAGATATAGGTATGATGGTAAGAATGTTCACGTAATATTGTAAGTTGGTTGCAACTGTTAGATTACGAAAAGATTCAGTCTTTTCGTCTATCGTAATGTCAACACTTTCATAGAAGAAAGTACACCAATGATGTTTTGTTTTATTTCCTAACTTTATATTAATTTCTCAGTATTTAATTCTGACTTTGAGTTTTATTAATTTATGTTTTCAAATTAATCTATATTAATATTATAAATGCGAAAGTTTGGATGTTTGAATGGATGTTTGGATGGATGTTTTTTACTCAATCACTCAAAAACTAATAAACCGATTTAAATGAAATTTGGCACACAAGTAGAAAATAACCTGGAATAGCACATATACTACTTTTTATCCCGAAAAACTAAGGTGATCCCGCGGGATTCGCCAAAAACTTTTATAATGCAGCGGGCTGCGCGTTGCAGCTAGTGTTAAATAAATAACACAATTTTATTTTGAAATTCAATGCTTACATTTTTAATGTGAATCAATTATTATAATTTTATTTGTTATTGTACTCGTCCTTTATTGTTTGAAATTCTTTTGCTTTTAATTAAGTATGGTATCTCAAAATACAGGCACCGCCTAGATTGGGATCCCTTGTAATTCTTGAATACACCAAATTATTATTTTAGTGTCAGTATGAATTTTTCGTAATTTTATTTAATGTAAACAATGTAAAAATAATAAAATTTAATGAATTCTTGTTTTTTAAATAACTTATTATTATTTACCGCCCCGTTGGTCAAGTGGTTAGCGATCCTGACTACGCAATCGACGGGGCTCGGGTTCGATCCCCGACCGTGACAAGCTTTTGTGTGATGAGCACAAATGTTTGTTTTTCCGAGTTTGGGCGTTTATTAAATATATTCTAGTATTTATATATGTATTTCTATGTATTAGTATCGTTGACTAACACCCATAACACAAGCAAATAATTTGCTTACTTTGAGGTTAGATCAGTAAGTTTAATTTGTCCCGTGAATATTTATTTAATTGTTTTTATTTATTTATTATTATTATTCCTTTATTTACATTTTTCTTCTTATTTTATATACATTTATAATTATAATATAAAAAATACAATATTATAAAAATAAATATATAAAAATAGGTTTCCCGTCGACGGGAGCCTTGCAGCTAAGCCGCCGGCGGTCAGGGTGACAGAGAAAGAAACCTCCTCACAATACGTCCCGTTCCTAACACTGCCGCCTTCTGTATCTGGCCCTTGATCCAGAACTGTAGGGAGAGCCTCCGTAGATGTTGGTCGAGACTCTTCACTACTAAACTTTTTTTTTTCAAAATGAACTTTTGCAACGATTTTCATGAATGTACAGGGGGTTTCGGGGATAATAATTCGACCTATCTGGGTTTCAGTTTTAGGAAACGCTGTTTTTACTAAAAAAATATCTTATTCATGCGGTAGATGACCGCAGTTACTAATTTACCATTTATATATTTATACAAGTAGTATCGCCTTTGTAACCTAGTGGTCCGGTGTCTGCGTTGATCACATGAAATCCCTGGTTCGATTCCTGGGTCACGCATTTCAAAAATGAGCTTTTTCAGTTTTCTGATAAAAACAACGTTGCCCGGGATTGGAAAATGCCCGGTTGGTGATAGGCTGGCCACCAATCACATTGTGAGACTTAAGTATCTTAGGCTAATGTGGATGGATTGGTTGTACCTCTGCCTACATGTACGGGGATACGGGCATAAAGATACTATATTTATATTGCGTGAAACGATATAATTTTCTTAAACAACACTCAACGCTCAGCCACACTTTTTAAATTGTGTAAACAAAGTACATTTTAAATTTTATTCTCACTCTAGTTACAATGTTTTAAATACACGTAAACCTTTTATTAGTAGCAGACGTAGCAACCGACAGGGGAACATTTTAATACCTAAAGCACGATTGTAGACCTAATCGTCCTTCAGTCATGCAATATTATATCGATTAAGGATAGGTTCATGCTGATTTAGTAGTAACTAGGTAGCCTCTATAATTTATGCCGTAAGTAATTATTTAATTACTTTGTAATCGCTTGTTTTTAAATTGTTTTATCGCACCTTCAGCATTATAGTGACCTAATTAAAAAATCATAATTTAGACTTAATGTCAAGAAACAACTTAAAACGACTACCTTATATATATATATATATATATATATATATATATATATATATATATATATATATATATATATATATATATATATATATATATATATATATATATATATATATATATATATATATATATATGTACACCTAATAAAACACAGGCAGATTTTGACATAGAAAGCTGTTAAAACATATATTTCGGTCTAATAAACTAATTTTTATACAAAAATCTTAACTATACAAATCTTTTTTTTTGACGTTTCCCTAAAATGGACATTATTGAAATAGGTCACTATAATTCTAAGGGTGCGTTATATCAAAAGCAGTTGGTCCAAATGACCGTTACTTTTTGGTCCAGCGAAACCGGTTTTGATGGGCGAGCAGATATCATCAGTTAAAGTTTAAATGTGCTGAGAACCCTTCTTAAGAGTAACTCTTGTGAGACAGAACCTCAGCTTAGGGCAGTATCTTGACGATAAGTGGGAGATTAAGTGGCGTCAGGATTTCGACTCATTAATAACTCAAGACCAGGTTCTCGAGTGTTAGCGGGCCGATACTGTGGACCGAGTCACCATAGCGACGCTGGTGTGTGTGTGTAAATTGTGAAATGTAGGCTGTGATGGGACCATCAGAATCGGATAGGAAGGCTTGCAAAACGCAAATAAGATTTTTTATAACTAGCTTTTATTAAATGTGTCTTGTTCGTAAGTTTGGCCAAATCTTACAATTGAATTTTAACCAGTTATCTCCCAAAGATTGAGTTAAAAGTTTGTAAACAACAACACACACATACACACACATGCACACACACACATACAATCAACATCATTCTTAAGTCAGTAGGTATTAGGAAAGTGTGTGTATTTGTTTGTTTGTCTTTCACGGCAAAACGGAGTGACGAATCGACGGGATTTTTAAAGTGGAGATAATTGAAGGGATGGAGAGTGGCAATGGCCACTTTTTGTCACTTACTTTACTCGACCGAAGACGCGGGCAAAAGCTACTAACATTATAAATGCGAATGTAAGTTTGTTTGTTACGCTTTTACGCGAGAACTACTTAATCGATCATCATGATACTTTGTACACATATACTTGGAGGTATTAGAAGTAATACAGGATAATTTTTATTAAAAAAATTGCAAGCGAAGCCGCGAGTAAAAGCTAGTCTGTATATATTATGTATGTCTATTTATTCTACTATTATATGGTATGCAAATATTTAAAAAATTTCCGAGTCGGTCCGAGCCTCATTTGAAGAGTAGACCAGGTGCTATTCTGCTAGGTCTTTCGTAGTTCGTCGCTAGCATCGTGACTGAGGTGGTGGAATCCGCAATAGCGTCAATACTTGTTACTGTCGTGTTTGAGTTTGGTAGCCGGTAAAGCCAGTGGTATTATAATCAACTCACCACACACAAATCGCACCATTAACATTTTGCAGTTTGTAAGCGATGTTATCCATTCTATCAGGAGAGCCACCAACTTGTTTTCTATGCTGTAATATACTAACTATTGCCTGGACTTCTTTTGGGTGACCCAAAAACATTAATACCTTTTGCTTAGTCAGATAAAAATCAGCATATTATGTTACTCAGTGGTAATGTAACTATATATTGGTGAAAGAATTTTTAAATTCCGTCAAGTCAAATAAACAGTATGTGGTATGTCGGGCGAGAAAGACTAGAGATTTGCCGAATAAGAAAAACTAACACGACAAACGACGTTTTCTCTTGATAGAAACCTTTCGCGCGCTGTTAATCCTAAGCGGGCACTAGTTTTTCAAGCGATCTAATATTGTTGGATAGTATTTGAGTATGATAATCTATTTAGGCGTACAAGTACGTATACTGAATTCCGTGAGTGTATGTATGTTTGTATATTTGTATGTTTGTCCACGAATTTCTCGGGAACTAAAGGCCATATAAAAATAATTCTTTTTGATTTAAATTAGGTATATTCTAACTTAGAGCAAAATCTAAGTTTCATCAAAATCAGTTCAGTAGATTTTTAGATATGGCTGTAATTAATTTCGATGATTGGGGTCGGTTTGAATTTTTAAATAACTATTATTGAGTTTATCGATTACAAACAAATAATCAAACAATACCTCTTTATAATATTAGTGTAGATAAAAAAAAAAACACACATATTACCCTTCCTATCCTATCCCGATTTATAAATATCCAACCCGAATTTTGTCTATTAGCCCGTTTTAGGCAGATCCGATAAATCAGCAATCTGAGCGCCAAATAGGTAATTTGTCGGTTAAATCGACCCAAATCTTGTCACATACATCCGGTTGCCACACTAGACTCTTTTAGCTAATGTCTTTTACGTTTCCAATAAAATTATCCAATTTTATCACAAAGGCGCGCATTTATAGCACAGGTTTAGAATTTTTTTTCCGCGACTTCGTCCGCGTGGAAAAATTTCTAAAATAAAAACTCGCATATAGTTCGCGTTCCCGTGGGATTTCCGAGATAAAAAATATCCCATAGTAATAATAAGTAATAAATAAATATTCACGGGACAAATTACACTGACTGACCTAACCCCAAAGTAAACAAATTATTTGCTTGTGTTATGGGTCAACGATCAAATAGGTCAACGATACTAATACATAGAAATACATATATAAATACTTTTACATACATAATAAACACCCAAACCCGGAAATAAAACATTTATGCTCATCACACAAATGATTGTCCCCGTCGGGGATCGAACCGGAGCTCCGTTGCTTGCGTAGTCAGGGTCGCTAACCACTCAACCAACGGCGACCAAATTTCTCACTTCTGCAACTATATTTGTATCGAATTTCATCCAAGTCGGTTTCGTGGTTTAGGCATGAAGAAGAGACCGTCAGTCAGACAGACAGTTACTTTCGCATTTATAATATTAATGTGGATTTGTGGCGCGCCAAACAGGATTGCCTTGTGTTGTTTATTTGTACAGGCTATATTAATAAGATGTTTTGTTGAGTATGTGACGTATGACTACTGAAAACTTAAGACGTTTTTTATACGATCTTACAGGTTTTTAGGATTCCGTACCTTAGAAGGAAGAAACGAAACCCTTTTACGATAACTTTGTTGTCCGTCTGTCTGTCAATATTTCTGTAAAATAATGTTTTAAATCAAAATTTTGTTACTTTTTTTGGCTTTTGTTGTTTTGTGTTACCAAAAAATTTCATACTCCTGATTATATGTTTTCCTCGTGAGCAGTAAATAAAGAATTATTATTATTATTATTTTGGATATTATGTAGTTTTAATAATATTAACACGTTACGTAAAGGTTTTTTGGTCGGCAATCACCGACAAGACTTGAAAAAAAAATGTTTTTGCAATTTATCAAAAACGGTAACAGTTAGACAAAAATGTTTTAAATAAAATGTGCAGACTGGTGTGATTTTATTTCATTGGTTATATTATAACTCTATTTCCGGATGTAAATGCAAGCTACACTGATAACATAACAAACTGTCTTGAAAGATATATGATGTACCAGGTTTAATACGTGGTTTTGACATTCTCAAGTGAATCAAAATTTATTGGCATGTTCTTTTGACTTGCACGTTATATCATCTAAAGCACGAAAACTCTTAAAATCCATACATTTATAATTAAATCATTAACAATATAGTCTTTATAGGGTTACGAAATTGAATTTCGGGAAAAACTTGCAAAAAACTGTAAGACTGGATACCTGAGTGCTAAGTGTGAGATTTTCTTTTCGCATTCGATCGTGAGCGCGTTTCGAGTTTACTAGGAATTTGTATGCGATTTGTACAGCGCCACCTAGTGGTAAACTGGTTTTTCACGTTTACCACTAGGTGGCGCTGTACAAATCACGTACAAATTGCTAGTAAACTCCAAACGCGCTCACGATCGAATGCGAAAAAAAAACTCACACTTAGCACTCTGAACCATTTATAATATGTACCTATAAATTTGTATGAAGCCATGTGGCCAGTCTGCACTCGCATTTTTCCGGTTTTTATTGTTCCATATGTCATAAAGAAAAATAGAACCTTTATGGAATCACTTCGTTCTTCGTCTTTCGTCTGTCAAGACCCTTTTTCTCAGAAACGCGTATAGGTATCAAGTTGAAATTTATAATAAACTGTCTGTGCCCGCGACTTCGTTCGCGTGGGATTTTTTTTAAAAGTAGCCTAAGTTATTACAACAGCTATCTATCAGTGAAAGTCCCGTCAAAATTGATCCAGCCGTTCCAGGTATTAGCCGGAACAAACAGACAGACTGATAAAAAGGCGAAAATTATAAAAAGTGTTGTACCGTGTATACATCCATATGCATTTAGTTAAAACCGGTTATTCTAATATTACAAACAGATATTTCAATTTTATTTATTTGTCTAGATACTCGGAGGGTCTACAGTCCTTTTTAGCTGTAAAAAAATCAAACTTGAAAGTCAACGCGATCAGAAATATGACCAATTGGTAATTTGTCGATATTTCGCAATCCCTTTTGAAATCGTAAAATGTCGCAATTTTGCAACTTCAAAAGAGAATCAAGTGTGTATAGTGTGTATACTTTAATTATATGTATATTGTAAATAACAATAACTTAACGTCTTACCACAAGAAAATAATTTGATTGCACAAATTAACTTTAATTTGTGTAATTTGTTTAGAAATATTTATCTTGCTGGGTTATATTTATGTAGTATATAATATATAAATATCTGGTTGACCGAGCTTTGCTCGATTTTTCACATACCCATATCTTTGGAACCAAGCTTTTATTGGACCTGGAACCTTGATAAATCGATTCCTTGATCCAAAAAACCCCTAAATAAACAACTGATTTTCTTAGTCCAACCTCAAAGCAAACACTCATTGACTCCATGTTATTTAACAACGCCATCTGCTGGAATAACTTACAATCCAAAAAATAGTATTTTTAATCGCCAATAGATGTCAGGAAGAGTCATATTTTTCAGTTTAAATTGGGACTTTAAAACACTAATAAAATGACATTTTCTAAAAATGATTCCTAGCTAGATCGATTTATCGTCCCCGAAACCTCCTATATACTAAATTTCATGAAAATCGTTGGAGCCGATTCCGAGATTCCATTTATATATATACAAGAATTGCTCGTTTAAAGGTATTAGATATTGGGAATGAGTGTTCAGACTAATAGCGTGTCATATAATATCCGAAATCGGTATCATCTGTCAGTTCCCATCGCGTTCCCATTCAGTGTCATATTATAAATGTCAAGGATGTCAATAAATAACGTCGATACTTGGTGCTCACCATGAAACTGTATTATATCTGGGGGCAACATTTCTAATACCTACTTAAAACAAAACTTTACATACTGCTGTCATCTTCTGAGGTCTTACGCTCTCTTTCTAACACAGTTGTATAAAAAGAGAAAGCAAGACCTCATAGACAGAGATATAAGTAGGTATTTATTTCAAGTGATTATTCCGAGTGCCTAGCTTCACGTTTACCTAATACTTCATGGCGCTCACATATTTATTACGAGAATTGAAGTGTGTTGTGTCAGAAATTGATTTTGTGTGGTCGTGTTGGTTGGTTGGCCTCCTTTGTAGAATAGGCCAACTGCCGTTCTGCCAGGCAGGTCGTAAAAGGCGACCGATTGGCTATCGAGTCACTACAATCGTGGCTACTAGGTGGTAGAGTTCTGCATTGTCTCGCCCGGGTCTGGTACCACCGCCTTACCTATTCCTGCCGCAATAGTGTCAGCGCTTGTCGTAAGGTAAGGTAGCCGGTAAACTTATGCAAGTGACATTAGACCTCGCCACAAGATAGCAACGCACCATTAACATCTTTGGTGTCTATAGGTGATAGTTGACTCTTTCCATCAGGAGACCCATCTGCTTGTTTGCTATCTATGATATATATAAAAAAAAGAAATATGGTTTACAAGGAATCATTACATTATTATACTAACTACCACATGCCGCTGCAAAGTTTTGCCCTTTAATACCTTGAAAATAGTTCTTTTCAATCGACTTAATGTAATATTTTACCTGCAGAGAAGCTGTAATAGCCGACTTCCACGTTCCCTGATACTCTGAATAAAATGTTTACCAAATTTTGCACGGAACTAAATGGGAAGAATACCTATTCTTTTACAAGCAAAAAAGAAATATGTCAAATCGTTCCAAAAATGGCCGGGTTCTGAAAATGCCAAAAATGCCAAAATAAAGAAACTTTGTCTTAAATTAAGCTACTATTATAAAAATAAAATAAGTATATTATAATATTTAGATTGCCTTTTTGGTCTAGTTAATAGTCCGGTGTCGGTGTTGATCATATGTGGTCCATTGTTCGATTTCCGGGTCGGGCAATTTAAAATTGTATATTTTCAGTTTTATAATAAAAACAAAGTTTCCCGGGTTTGAATAAGTGGCCGTTTGGGGATAGGCTTATCACCTATCACATCTTGGGACTAAACATAAGTAAGGCTAGTAGTGGGTGCACTGATTCTACCTCTGCCTACCTCTTCGGAGATACGAACGTGAACGTACTTTTTTATTTAGCTATATAATGACCTTGCCTTTTTTAGGCGGTTTAGTTTAAATATCTAGGTCTAAATTTTAAGTCAGACAATTTGTTTTTAGTAATAGCACCATCACGCCAACGCCAGTAGTTTGGCAGATTCCCTTACAGATTACACTGTAATTGAAACGTCTTTAGACTTTTTCAGTTCACTACGATTCACTGAGTCGTCTGTTGACGAGATGGGTGATGATCCATTTTGATGCATTCTACCTACCTGATCGCTTATTTATAGTAATAACGAGGACCAACAGTTATACATGCTCATCCGAGGCACGGGGCTGTTAACACACTATTACCAAATTCCGAGCTCCTATTGATATCTGGGTTTTCGAGTAAAACGCCGAAAAATCTTAATGCAGAGTTGTTAACTAACTTAAGTAACTTAGTATGCTAAATTCGGAATCAAACCAGAGACCTTGTGAACTGAATAGAACAAAGATTTCTATGTACTAACATACTAGACAAGTTATGCGCCACGCCACTTGTTTTCCACTAAAGTGCAGTCCATAAACTGCACCTACATCAGAGTTTGTTAAATGAAACGTATGAGTGCCATAAAATTCGCGACGGTTACGAACTTTTGGTAGCGAATATATATCATACATACTCTATTATACACTAAAGCTCTTCTTAATTTTGACTATGGCAGGACGACTTTTAGCGCTGCAGCGAGTGTTAAAAGAAATGGAACACGAATTCTACTTAACATTACTTCTCTAGTACGTAGTACATTAATTCCTCTGGAGTTGAATAGGTTAATTCTTAGACCACGAGAGTTTCTTGACCTGACTGAATATGTGCTCGGTCAGTTAATATGTTGGCTGTGAAGAGCAACGTTATAAGTTTCCATGGTATTCTGAAAAATATTTGTTTTCGTGTGATTTACAAGTATATTTTAGTTCCCCATAGACCTACAAAAATATTGCGCAATATTACGTATTGTACAATATTATTGACCGTTTAGGGTTAATATTGAAGACTGCACAAAAATTGAATGAAAGTTTGAGCAGGTTTAATTTTTATTGCGCAATATTTTCTTCTTGCATTGTGTAGGCTTAATATTGCACAATATTTTTCACTTCATAGTTTGGAGCGGTCGCGTTCCGTCAGTCACGGTGTTCGTGTTGTAAATTTAAACAAAATGGCGAGCAAGAATCTTACTAAAGATAAAGAACGGGAGGTTTTACTTGAGTGTATAAAATTGTATAGAGATTTATTTAACAAAATCAGCAGCATGGTTGCCGCCAAAACTTCATCGTCAGACATGTTGCTCGCACGAAAATATTGATCAGAGTGGTTTGTCAATTTTATTGAGTGAATTTATTGATCGTTTGGAATCAAAGGGGGTATTCAATATTATTGCACAACAAAAGTATTGCGCAATATTATTGTAAGTCTGTGGGGCGCCAGCGAACTGCGGTGTATATTATGTATGAAAACATAAAATGTATTTTTGGTAAGGTTAGGCAAAAGGATTCTTCATTAAGCCAGTAATGGCTTGAATGGAACTTTTACATGTGTTGTCAACATGTCACCAAAGTTTTCGTCTGGAGTAAAGATTTTCAAGATTTGAAACTTAACATGAATAAATACTTTTCTTATATTGGCACGTGCCTCTTATAATGAATATATAATTTGGCTTCATATTTTCGTAAAATTCAACTTATCAAACGTTTCACAACCATGGTAACTACGAGGTGGTTGAATTTCACCACTTTAATCTATCCTGCTGCAATAGCATCAGTATTTGTCTTCTGAGTTTGAGGGTTTTAGGTCTACCAATAAGGAGGGAGGGAGGGCATTTAAATAATACTCAACTAACTTCTTAAATAGACCACATATCTACTTGGGAAATGGGAACTCTCTTTCGTGTGTCTAAAATCACAATGGGAGACGATGAGGCAGTTTGTAACGTGAGGGAAGACAGTTGATTTGATTTTACAGGCTAAAAAGCAATTACCGAAGTTTTAAGGACCAATTCATGATTTAAAAAAAGTCCTGTGGACTATTTCCTTAAGTTTTTTTGGGGAAACACATTGTTAATTGTCTTTACAGCTCTTTTTTATCGTGACAATATATATAAATATATTTTTATTGTGACACAGGAATTCTGTAGTTTTTTCAAAAGCAGTCATATTTTTTATTTTCAGCTGAAGCCTCGGATGTGAAAACAGTCGGTTATTGATACTTAAGGCGAGGCATCGCGACAAACGGGAAAAACTGGTTTGCTAAATCACGTTTTTTTGTATTGATTGTGTAATAACAATTTTACAAAAAATACACGATATACCTGAAGATATTATCTAAGGAATGTGCTAACTTATTACATGATAGAATGTACTTTACTCGATCATATAAAATTCCGAAGACAGGCTAAAAAAAATTTAAAACAAATAATTTGTTAATAATATTTTTAATCTTCCACATGATTTTTATATGGTGATATTTAGTTGTAAATACAAAAGAGAATGTGCTAAATTTTAGTTTTCAGCTGATGTCCTATAATCATTTATCCGAAAATTAACACGTTTCCCAGCGGTTTCAGAACATACCGCGCCACCCATTTTCTATAGAATAAAATCGCGTCGAAATACCTCGCCTTAAAGCACAACTTTTCACAACACACACAACAAAAAACAACTTGCGTTATGTTTTAGATTACATAACCTTGTTTTAGATTACATTATGTTTTAGATTACATTATGTTTAAGATTACATTATGTTTTAGATTACATTATGTTTTAGATTACGTAACCTTGTTTTAGATTTCTGTTATAGTGAATTTTGAAGTTATATTTCTTTTTGCGTGTTAGGGAACAATGATGAAAGTAAATTTTTGTGATGCGCGCACACTCACGAAAAACCGACACCATGAACTATGTAGTCAACATTTTAGTTTTTAATTATCTACAAAAAAAAAAAAAATTATGATGTTTAAAAAAATTAACAAAATAATGCGTTATGATAAAACTCACTTTCAATGTACTAAATGCATTTTTTTTTTCTATTATAAGTGTTGTTTTCTTTACAAACATAAGATAACACAAAGGATTTTTCAAAAAGATTTTTATTTTGTTACGCCAAAGAAGTGCTTTTTACGTGCGTACTTAACGTGTGTGTACACGTTTATTTTATTATTTTTTCAATCGACTTTCCGAAAGGAAGAGCTATAAAATTCGTCGGAATGTTTTTTATGCATATTATACATACTAACTCGAAAACAGTTAAACTTTTTTTGTTTTAAACAGTATGCTTTTCAGATGGTCGTATTTCAATAATTTGGTGAAGATCTGAAGCAGGGTTTCGGAAATGGGAAGTCGGTTGTTTGCAGATTTACGGCGTATAAATTAAATTCAATTGACTTTGTTATTTCAGTTCGACGAAATGAAGCCAAATTTTACAAATGAAATGTCCCCTAATATTTAACTATCAGAAAGAATCCAGTTAGTTGGCGTTAAAATCTGTATAAACTGCCAATATTGGAGAATTTCCGATTGCGACTAAAACTAATTAGTGTTCAATGGAAAATATTTTGAACGCTTATAAATTATAATACGGTGTTGGATTGTTTTTTTTTATTAGAAGGATTATTGTCTAACCAAATTAAAATTGAGTTACAACTCACTTCAAAAAACTAACTTCTAAGTTAGTTTTTTTCTAATGTGGGTTAATCCCTGTCCATCACTGCAGTTAATATTTATCACACAAAAAATATTTTGTCACATTTGTAGTTTAGTGATGCGCTACCGGTATCGATCACATGAGGTTTTGTGTCGATTCCGGGTCGGGAAATTCAAAAATGTTTTTTTAGTTTTCTTATAAACAACTTTGCCCGAGATCGCATAAGTGCCCGGTTGGCAATAGGCTCGCCACGTTTAGAATTGTGGGATTAATGGCCAATTGCACCAACATTGTCTTAGAAAATTCCTAAGTAGTATGCTGCCACTTTTTGTCTTCAATGAAAAGAATGTGACAGCACGTTACTAAAGACTGTCCTTAGCTAAGAAAAGGTTGGTGAAATTAGCCATAAGTATCTTCGGCTAATCGTGTGTGTCTTGGTTGTCTTCTGCCTACGTCTTCGAAGATACGGGCGTGAGAATATTTTTTTTATAAAAAAATTAACTGTCTCATGGTCTAGTGATTAGCCTCGGGCTTAATTCCGGACAAAAGTGCCATTGGAGTTTTTTCGAGATTTTTCTCTGAATATCTAAAATCTCATTTTGGTTGGTCGGTAATTTGTGCTTCCGGTGAGCATAAAAAGCTGTCGATCGCGGTTATCGGTGGAAATTGATAATCTCGCTTATAGATAAACCACTGAACTCTGGTAAACAGGAAAGTCTACAGATTTTCAGTTCACTCTGTCTAATCTGCTAGGTAAACGGCGTGGTGATACCTAAATAATTTATCATCTTGTTCAATTACGGGGTAGGCAGAGAAAATCGAATGTCAGCCGTGGATTTGGTTTACAACAATTCATCATGCTTTCACTGGTATGTCGATTAGAGAGACGGTATGTGGATCATAACTCATCACTCCAATCGATACAGCTGTGTCATACCCACCTGATTACGACGAATACTTGCTTCTTGTAACCGAGACTGACAGCTTTCTTATCGATACATGAATGTGTTAACACGCTACCAGAAATCTCGGTGGTGTTAATGAAGTTTGATATTCTAAATCATAAAATGTGGCCGCGTTCCGATCCGGTGGTAGTTTTAAAGAGTGTTGACGTGCCAAAATAACTTGTAAAAAGTTTTATTGAATAAAGTTTTTCTGATTTCTGATTTCTAAATTATTCCCGAAAAACCCTCTATAACACTTATCTGAGGAGCAAATCCGCTACTTATGTTAAATAAGCTAATCATTAGGCCACGGAGCATTCAAAGTAATTTTAGCCCATTTTGGTCCTGGCTCTTGGCCTCCTCTTGGATCCTGGCTTGGTGATGATCTAAACCATTTGCCATTTTGTCAGAAATTTCGTAAAAGTGAACGAATATTTATTCATCTCACTACCCACATGACTAACATCTAAGATCGAGTTTCGCAACGTCTCGCGCGAATTTGTTACCCCTGTCCCTAGATGCACAGTCCCGAACAAAACTGACACTCAAAAGTGTCCCTAATTTCTTTTAAGTAGTTATAAATATCGCAAAAACATATGTCTTTGCATATCCAACCTTAAGTGCAAGACTTATAGTGGTTTTTACAAAGCAATGTACGAAAATAAATAAAATTGACAGAGACGCGGCCGACGCGATTCTATTTGAAATGAGTGCACAATTTAAAATTGTGCACTCATTTTTGGAGGACGTTTTTGACACACTGATTGTGTATCTTGGGTTTTTTTATATCAATGCCCCTGTCTTACCCATTCTTGTAACATAACGATAATAGTATAATGCTGGAGCCGCTATTGTGTCTATCGTCACAAAGCTTCGTGCAATGACACGATAAATTCAGATGTGACCATTATCGGCTATTTTCACATACATTCCGGACTGCGTGTGCTTTAGCGCGCATATAACTTCGGAACGATATACGCAAGTGCGGCTCCAACATAAGCGAAACAATGTTGGATATTAATTAATTATCATTATCATGTTGTGAAACAGTACAAGGATATTAATTGATAAATATTGTATTTTAATAGATGTTACTGTCGTCTTTCAGTTCGGATGGTGAGGGTCGGTAAGCTTATGAATCATCATCTCGTGACGTGGATGGCAACGCACCATTAATATTTTTTATGCCTTAAGGCGATAATTGTTTCTTTTCATCAGGGAAACCATCAACTTATTTATTTATTTATTAGGTTTACCAACGTTTGCATACAATTATAAAACAATTAACAACTTGAGTTCTTGTAAATATGAGCTTATTGTATCAAACAATTATAGGTAAACATCTCATGTGTTTTAAATGGTCGATGCAAAATGATAATAACAATCAGATTAAAAAAAAGAGATAGAAATTAACAACATAGAAATTAAATGAAGGTAAATAAGCATAACTAAAACATTAAATAAAAAACAAAATGTAAAAGAGAAAACAAAAACTAATTTATTTGGAGTCTTGAAAAGATTTTGCGGAACTTGTCAGGTGAGTCGTTATATATGTCAATGTAACTGCAATACTCGTTGACTACTTTACACAGCCTAGGTAAGGGAGAGTTCGCACTAGCAACAGTTCTTCGTAATGGTGGACATAATAGAGTGATTTGACCACGAGGACAAGTTCTCGGCACTCGAAAGCCAACTTTTTGGAAAAATTTTGGACAGTCAATTTTGTATTGGAGAAGCTTAACGAAAAACAAAACGTCCAGAAGCTTTCTACGACTTTCCAGTGACTGCATATTAAAATTTTTTAATCTTGATTTGTAAGATTTATACTTTTTCGCCATGCCAGTACTATAAGCAATGTGCCACATAAAACGCTTTTGCACCCTTTCTAATCTTAGCGTATGTGTCGCATAATGAGGTCTCCATACGACACTACAATATTCCAAAAGGCTTCTGACTAGGCTATAATACAATTGAATTTTTAATTTATGATTCCTAAATACTTTTGCCGTTCGAATTAAAAAACCCAACATCTTTGAGGCCTTGCGAATGATGTACTCAATGTGAGGTACAAATGTGAGCTTTTGATCAAATAATACACCAAGATCTTTGATTTCTTCTAACTTGCGTATTTTATTTTGCCAATATAGTAGTCATGGTTTAGTGGGTTCAGCTTTCGAGTGAATTTAACGTGAGAGCATTTATCAAAATTTAAAAGCATTCCATTAACCTTACACCACTCGTCCAATTTCGTTAATTCGAACTGAAGCAAGGAATTTGTAATCCTATGTGATATAAATATAATGACGTTAAAGTATAGATATGCATGTTAATTAATCACTGTTAATGATCAAATTTGACTTGGGAAATCGGAAATCTGACGATTTAGGCTAAAAAACATTTTTGTTCATAATCTTTTATTCATCCAAACCTACATGATCTTATCATTAGTGATGAATAACTAATTCAAATTAATTCATCTGGCTCAGTGACTCGAAGTGTTTTGACCTCAGATATTGCTCAATATGCCGCCAATTGTTGATTTGGACCTCACGCAAGTATTGTACGAGGTCTAGTTGTCCTTGCGTATGCGTCCCATGCGTTCGAAGTGTCTGAGCTACTGCAGCTGATGGGATTTATTGATGCCGATGATAACTGACTCAGACACTAGATCTTCAATTTCGGCATTCGTTTTAAGTAACTAATACATCAAAATTGAATCGCCGTCTTTTATCAGGGAGGCCATCTGCTTGTATCATTTAACTGAAATATCTATCTTTTGTTGTTAAAAAAAACTGAATTTACGGTTTGGATACAAAATGAAGAGAAATTAGCTACGTTATGGACAGTACCTGCATGTAAGCAAAAGCTTTCGCGTTTATAGAAGACCGACAAAGATTTATTTATCGGCACTGGGAGGGATCACAGACAATAGGGCGCCGCATCAACATGTACAACAAAGGTTTTCAAATTAATTGCCCTAAATCGAGGGATACGGTTGAGGATTCTTGAAATTTAAAAATCTATTATACATCTCTCATATCTATTATAGCAGTTACTTAATTGCATTAAACATGGTACGAGTATATTATAACGTTGTTATAAATCATATAATCAATGTTCATTTTAATTATCCTCATGGGTATAAAATTAATAATTAAATATATATAAAACTAGCTGACCAGACAAACGTCGTTTTACCATACAACTTAATTATAACTTGAGAGGGGGTGGGAGTTAATTCAGATAAAAACTATCATATCTTTTAAGTACGTCATAATTCATAATATTCAATTTCATATGTTTTGCACTGATAAACAAATTTACATATTACATGGTGAGGGTACCAAATACGGGCGTGAGGGTGAGGGCGTGAACTCAAATGTTCAGTGTAAAGTAGTACGTATCGCGTTGGTTGGTTGGTTGATTGGTAAAGTTGGACCAAACTGGTGATATCTATAAAATTTAATTGAAATCGGTTCAGTAGCTCATTGCGGAGAAATAACGTGATACACATAGAATTATAACGCAAGTCTATGGTGACACATAATTTATGTATATTTAGATTTGACCGCCCCGTTGGTCGAGTGGTTAGCGACCCTGATTACGAAATCGACGGGGACAAGCATTTGTGTGATGAGCATAAATGTTGTATTTCCGGGTTTGGGTGTTTATTATGTATGTAAAAGTATTTATATATGTATTTCTATGTATTAGTATCGTTGACTAACACCCATAACACAAGCAAATAAATTGCTTACTTTGGGGTTAGATCAGTAAGTGTAATTTGTCCCGTGAATATATTTATATTATATTAGATAAAACCAACTTACATAATAAAAATTTTTCATAAATCAAATTTAAATAAGAATTTAGTTAAAATTTAAAAATAATCAGTTAAAATAATATTTTAATGAAATTGCATTAAATTTATTTTTTGTATTTAAACTGCACTTAGTCAACTAATCACAAATAGACTATACAAGTGTTCATATTTTATTTTTAGTTCAATTATATTATTTTAATTCGACTCTGTGGTCTAGTGGCCGCGCAGCTTCGCCCGCGAGTACATTAACATGTCGTCAAGATAGCTTTCCATACAAATTTCATCCCTTATTTCAACCCTTTAAAGGTTAATTTTTGAAAAAAAAATAGCCTATGTTTGACCCCAGCTTTTCAAATACTTCCATGCCAAATTTCATGAAAATCGGTCCAACGGTTTAGCCGTGAAAACTTAACAGACAGATAGACTGACAGACTTTCCCATTTATAATATTAGTATGGATAGTGTGGATAATACAGATAACTCGTTTCCCTTACTTAGTTCTCGAACCCCTGGTATTTGTATAATAAAACCTACTTAATCACATATGTTAATTTTATTTCTTAAGTGTAATTTTTGTATTTAGGTTTATTTTTATGGCAAGGAAAGACATATAATATATTAGTGGAGCCACGTAAATTGAGTGGAGGAATCAGGAAAACAGTAAAATTGAAGTTAGTTTTGCAATTTATCTCCGTTGTTTAAAGTCATTTGAAGGAAAAAGCTATTAGGGAAATTTATAACCTTGTACATACCAATGGGTTCCTTTAGGTTCCCAGAAATTTAGGAAAATAAATGTTCTTAACGCAACGTCTCATTACGTTGATGGCAAATTAACGTTCGGTAAATACATAAATACTTTAAAAAATCAGCGTTAAAAGCAAAGACCTACAAAAAATATTTTTTGTAGGTCTTTGGTTAAAAGTTCATGCACTTAATGCAGCTGAGTTATTCCAAGGGATCATCACAGTCCGTTACTCAGTAGCATAATCTGTTAGTGTTCATATTTAATAGTAATTTAATAATCTGTTAATGTTCATATTTAATGGTAATTTAATAATCTGTTAATGTTCATATTTAATGGTAATTTAATAATCTGTTAATGTTCATATTTAATGGTAATTTAATAATCTGTTAATGTTCGTATTTAATGGTAATTTAATAATCTGTTAATGTTCATATTTAATAGTAATTTAATAATCTGTTAATGTTCATATTTAATGATAATTTAATAATCTTTTAATGTTCATATTTAATGATAATTTAATAATCTGTTAATGTTCATATTTAATGGTAATTTAATAATCTATTCTATTTTTATAATCTAATTTAATATCAGAAATCAGAAATACTTGTGGAAATATTTTATTCAATAAAACTTTTTACAAGTTATTTTGACATGTCAACATATTTTTTTTATCTGTTAATGTTCATATTTTATAATAATTCAATAATTGTCAATGTTCATATTTTATGATAATTTAATAATTTGTTGTGTATATGATAATTTAATGTTCGTTTAATGATAATTCGATCGCAGTAATACTGCAAACTGATTTCCCATTTCCAGTATCTCCGGAATCCTACATCAGATCCTTACGAAATTAAAACGGAATCACTTGGAAAGTATACCTTGTGATTCAAAAAAATAATTTCCCAACTAGTTTCGACCACAGACCACACAAATACTAATAGACACGGTATGGGGCGCAAAATGCGCAGCCGCTTATATGAGTAAATACATGTAAATATCAAACGCTTGTACATATTATATTATATCTAAAAAACAGAAATATGCCATATTGTGGTATTTTATCGTGTCGAATAAAAAGTTCGGGTTTCAGGAATATCTATGGAGCGATTTTATTTCATCGGTGAGAATTATAACTCTGTATTTCAGGGTGTGTCCCTGAAAGGCGTATCCTGTTTAATCCGTGGTCCGACGAAGACGCCTGGATAGACGTGTGGGTCCGGGCCCCCTTTAGAGAATAGACCATCTGATATTCTGCCAGGCAGTTCGTAAGAACGAACGATTTGCTATACACGTCACAACCATTGTGACTACTTGGTGGTAGAATTCCACAACGTCTCACCCGGGTATTTGGTACCATCGCCTTATCTATTCCTGACGCAAACGCTTTTCATTGTAGTGTTCTGGTCTGAAGGGTAAGGCAGCCGGTAAACTTATGCACGTGGCACTAAAACCTCGTCACACAGATAGCAACGCACCATTAACATCTTTGGCTGTTATATCTTTCCATAAGGAGAACCATCTGGTTGTTTGCTAGAGCGATCGTTAGTAATTACCCGACTGCAACCAGATCTTAAAAATATCAAAAATATGTTAATTCAGATAAATAAATTGTGCATTACACTGAATTATAAAATCACTAAAAACTATCTTATGATCTAACTTAACATGTGTCTGCCTGAACTAGGTTAACCTGTGTTTCAAGCGATAGGGGCTAGTAAAATACAATAATTTTAATAATCACTGATAAAAAGAAGTAAACATAGTTTACAATGTTATGTTATTAAATTAAACTCTTAAACTATATTAAACTTAAGTAATTTTATATTAATATGTTTCTGAATAAAAATATAATTAAAGATCCATTGTCAGGTATAAATTATTAATATATTTTTTTTATATCATAAGATAGCAAACAAGCAGATGGGTCTCCTGATGGAAAGAGTCAACCATCGCCTATAGACACCAAAGATGTTAATGGTGCGTTGCTATCTTGTGGCGAGGTCTAATGCCACATGCATAAGTTATATGCATAAGTTATAATAACATGTAATGGGACATTTTTCTTATATTGATTTTATGAATTTAGTTGTAAGTAAATTGTTAAGATAATTTATGAGCTTAAATTTAAAAATTAAGATTAATTAGATTACAATATGTATTTGCACACCGGAATTGCCGGTAGATTATGGCAATCTGAAAAAATTGTAACACCTATTAACTGTAACCCATTTTCATGCAAATAAAATATATTCTCTTCTATTCTATGCTAAAATATATTCTATTCTGACAATATAACTAGGAAAACAGAGTAATTCTTTAAAACTATCACAAATAGGAACAAGAAGAGAAAAATTAAACGTAATAAAATACATAATTCTAAGTTTCGTTTGTTAACAAACTATAATAATAATAACTTTTCAGTGTCATCATAATGGTCATCATAGGACAAACTTTGTAAAATGTCAATTACAATCTTTTTAGTTCCTAAAATCTTGTAAATAAGTAGCCTACATCATTCTCATAACTAAATCTAATCTAACAACATCAATCTTTTGAGTACTGTTGGGTAAAAATACGTCTCTCAGAAGCGTAAAAAAGTAGGAAAAACCGTCGGAAAGGCTATTTAGAGGTAAAAGGCTATTATGCGGATTTAAAACGAACTCGTAAGTACAGTAATTTGTTCGAAAGGGTTGGCCCTGCTTCAGCTCACACTCGACACTGAAATTACTGTATAACTGCGTTTACGCTTTTTTGGATCAAATTTCCTAACACTTCTACGTTTTCTTGCACTTTTCTTTATACAAGGTAGTGTAGGGTTGTCAGTACTCGATTCTGATATCGAATATTTAAAAAAATAGGTACTTAAATTTTTATCTAATTATCCAATAAAATATAATATCACTTCTGTGGTTTAGTGGGCCGGCGTTGGCGGAAACCACCGGGTTCGATTCGCGAGTCAGGCAATTACAAAAATGTGTTTTTCAGTTTTCTGATAAAAACAATGTTGCCCGGGATTGGAAAGTGACCGGGAGGCGATAGGCTTGCCACCTATCACATTTGTACATCAAGTATCTTCGGCTAATTTTTGGTGCACTTGTTGCACCTCTGCCTATACCTTCGGGGATACGGGCGTGATGATACAATAAAAATGTTTAGTACGGACAGACGCGCATAGATATCGAAGTTCATTATTCGACTACCGCCGCGGCACGTGTCGATCTAAGTACGCGCCTATTGCCCGCGGGGTGACCATACTTTTTGAATATTACTACACTATTTTCGTTGAGGTTTACTTTGTAATTAAGCAATATTTCATTTTTATTGGTTACGTATGATAATTAACTATCGTGTCTTTTAATATCTGCAGTATTTTACCAGTCAACTTGTATATATTTTGTAACACTTATCCCGTGCTTGAGAACATTTGAAATTACGCTACGTTGAACTAGTTGACAGTAGCTCAGTTGATAGAGCGCACTAGCCAAAGGAAAGCTCGTAGGTTCAAATCCGGTCGCGTTGAATTTTTTCTTTGTCAAGATTTTAGTAGGTCTGTTTAAAATGTCTTGGTTTAAGCCTCTTTAGAGAAATAAACATTTTTCCCCGTGTTGGTCTCGGACTCCTTTGAAGAATAGACCTACTGCCGTTCTGCCAGGCATGTTGTAAAAGGCAACTGATTGGCTATGCGAGTCACTACCATCGTGACTACTAGGTGGTAGAGTTCTGCATTGTCTCGCCCGGGTCAGGTACCACCGCTTAACCTATTCCTGCCGGAATAGCCTCAGTGCTTGTCACTGTCGTGTTCGGATTTGGAGGGTTAGATAGCCGGTAAACTTATACATGTGGCTTTAGAGCTTGCCACAAGATAGCAACGCACCATTAACATCCTTGGTGTCTATAGGCGATGGTTTACTCTTTCCATCAGGAGACCCATCTGCTTGTTTGCTATCTTATAATATGTAAAAAAATGGCCTTTCTGTTAGGCAGTTCTTAAAATGCGAAAGATTGGCCTAACATGTCAATACCATCGTGACTACTAAGTGGTAGAGTAATACCACTCCACACTGGAGTTTGGTACCGATATCTTGCGTATTTGTGTATTAGTGCTCGTCACTATAGTGTTACAGTTTAGAGGGTAAGATAGCTAGTATTTTTGTGCATTGACTCGCCACTCGGAAGGGAACACATCGGTCAAGTAAGGTAGCTGGTAAACTTGCATGTGGTATTAAAACCCTATCATAAGGATAGCAACTCACCATTAACATCTTTGGTGTTTACAAGCGATAGTTGTCTTCCATTAGGAGAGCCATCTGCTTGCTTGCTATCTATCTCTATACATATAATAAAATCGTAGAAAAGTCAAAACTGTACATTGAATATTTTTTTAAAAGAATACTTGGGGCGTGATCTACAATCGATATCGAAGCCAAAAATATAGTTTTTAGATTTTTTGTCTGTTTATCTGTTTGTCTGTTTGTCTGTATTTTTGTCCAGGGTAAACTCAAAAAGTACTGCATGGATTTACTTCAAATTTTGCATGAATATTACTAACAGGTCGGGTCAACATATAGGCTACATATTATCATGCTATCACCTACGGGGGAAGTGCTGTGCGGAATAAACGAAGTCCGCGCGGACGAAGTCGCAGGCAACAGTTAGTCTAATAATATAAAATAAAACCAGCCAAGTGCGAGTCGGATTCGCGCATGAAGGGTTCCGTACTATCATCTACAAAAGAAAGTCACGTTTGTTGTTAAGAATTATTTTTGTTGAATGGGAGCTTCTGTTTAATATTTACTTTATTTTGAAAGGTAATATACAACTATACATTCTGTGAAAATTTTTAACGTCTACCTGTTACCTTAATAATATTGAGCAAAAAAAAATACGAAAAAACACGTTTATTGTATGAGGACCCCCTTGTTTTTTCATTTTTTATTTTTAATATTTGTTATTATTGCGGCAATGAAAATACATAATTTGTGAAAATTTTAGCTTTCTAGCTATCACAGTTTATGAGATACAGCATCGTGACAGACAGACAACGGAGGCTTAGTACTAGGGTCTCGTTTTACCTTTTAGGTACGGAACCCTAAAAAAGCAATAATATTACCGCAGTAAAACTAAAACAACAGACTTTCAGTCTCTTGTTTATTATGAATCTTGGATCACATCTTCACCAAATTTATGGGGAATCAAATAAGAATATACCCTCCTAAAAGAAACGAAAGGAATTTCCAAATCGCTTTAGACGTTTTCTAGTAATCAGGGAACATGCAAAAAAAGTTTCCGACGAATCCCTTAATTCGTTCGAAAAGTTTCCGATGAATTGAGGACCTCCTCTTATTTTAGAATTCGGTTAAAGTGTGGTCAATATAGGAGAAAGCAGGCCAATATATAGAATGTTGCTACAATCGTTCATTGTCATATGGCACATAAGGACCATAATAACAATATCTAGAAAATCTGTTCATTTTCCTTATAAAAGTTCCCACGCAAAGCTCCGTGTAAATATTTTGTATCGATTAATGAATGGATCGGAGTATTTGAAGTTTGTTGTACTCTGCCTATTTGGTAAGGGAAGCAGCGTGATGATATTTATTATTTTTATAAAAGCAAAGTATTATCATGCCCGGTTCCCTTACGGGGTAGACAGAGCAAACCGAACGTCTATAGACTTTCCAGTTCACCGCGATTCACCCGTTTGTCGGTTGGCGAGATAAGTGGTGATCCCCATCGCCGCATTTACCGACATGTTAACGATTAATGACTATTTCTAACGATGACCAGGACTGACAGGTTTACGTGGTCATACGACGCACGGGAGTGGTTATATACCACTCCGTCAGACTCCAAACTGCTACTGAGATTTTAGAATTTCAAGAAAAACCTCAATAAAACCTCAATAACACTTTAGCCCGACCCGGGGATCAAACCCGGGACCTCATGATCTGAGTCGATTAGGCTACCCCTAGACCTCGTGGCAATTGTTGGAACGAAATTCCTTACGGCAGGCTTAGAGGGGATAGGGATTTTGCTGCGCGACCGAACTGAAAAAAATGTGATAGTAAAACCGTAAGAAAAATGCGTGGAATAAAAGCGTTAAATGAGACGTGCGCATGCGCGACAGTCGCGTACACAAGCGAGTAGTGCCGTTTAGCCGAAGGAAGTTTGTTCCTACCTGGTGTCCCGCGACACCACATCATTTTTTTTTATATTAAGCACGGTAATTCTTCTTTCTTTCAGCTAGCTTAGCTTAGCGTAAACATCTTGTTTTTTTCACTGTCGTTTGATATGTGCTAAAAATTATAAGATAGCAAATAGTCCAAGTGAGCACCGTCAAAAATGGTGGGGATCGAGAATAAAAATAAAAACGTACATTATTCATTTTTGGACATCAGCCAAACAATAACCGATCGACCTATTTTTTTTGTAGGAAGTTTTTTTACCTTTCCCTATCAAAGTGCCAGATTAATTCAATTCAAAAAAGAAGATAAAAAGCAATTATTGACGTTTAAGTTTTCAGTTAATTACAGCTTGCGTAAGATAAAAAGAACACTGAGTGGGAGATGAAGGAGCTGTTCTGTGCATGGGTACAATCACATCCAATCCCAGCTTAGCGCGCGAAACAAATGACTGACAAACCAATAGCGCGTGCGAAACTCATGACAGTGATCGCAACCTTTCTTACCACCAAAATAACGTAAAACGTGCCGTGACACGTTTACCTTGCTAATGAAGCAATTACGTCGCCGAATATTCGGAGGCTAGTATTCGGCCAAGGCCTGGCTGGAAATTTGGTATTCGGCAAAATCACTATTCATGACATCTGTAGTAATAATAATCAAGTATATAATTAAAAGTAATAATAATTAATAATAGTAATAAAAAAGAAGGATCCCATAAATCGTTAGTAAATACATATAAAATATTATGATTATGATGATGACTAGACACTTACGTCTCTCTCTTATCTACGTCTAGAATAGGGTCGATATGTAACATTAGCCTTAGTTTGTCCTTTAGGAGCAACCTTGTAGTATGTTTTTTTTTCGATAGGTCCTAGAAAAAATAGTAGAAACAATTCTATACTATAAAGAAGCGAATACATATGAAAAAATACTCACACGAATAATGTGCATTTCTAATGAGTAACGTTGTAGCAGCCGGCTACGCCACTGCTACGTGACATCTGCTACGAATTTCACGATTATTGTCCTCGTTACTTTTTGTCTGTTTGTCGAATTCGTTTAGGGCTCAAACTGGATGTCTGCGATCTATACGGGACAATGGTGACTGCGGGGCGGGCGCAGGCGCGGCGAGCTATGCCCCATCTCGATGTCAGCTGCCACATCGCTCGTGTTGACATCGGTGACGAAGTATTATATTTAGTGTGAGTGCGATGACTTTTGGAACCGAATGCATTTGTTTCGCACGACTTATTATGGGCAAAAGAAGATGTTCAACCTTGTTACAAATAAAGCGAACAAACAGCCGATTTTTCTAATAATTGTCTTGAATCCGACAAAAACAATATCCGACAGGTTTCACGATTATACAAGAATATGTATGGAGACTTTTAATTATATTTTAGGAACAATAAAGTCCGATTTAGTAGCCGGTTACAATTAAGAACGTTCCTCCACTTCAATTCCCTCCGCAAAATGCTACAATGTATCTAAATTTATCGATAAAAACTAAATAGGAAGAAGAAAAATACTACGTCAACGCAATCGCAGGGAGATTCCATGACTGTCACTCGTCGCTCGGACGCCAGGAGCGTCTGCCGCCATTCACCATCTGTCGTTCTGCTGGGCGTAAAAAGCGAAGTATTGACTGAGTATATGTCACTACCATCTTGACTACTAGGTGGTAGAGTTCGTCAATTCGCCATCGCTTTAAATATTGTACTATCTATTGCACTGGATTCAATGCTTGTCATTGTCGTGTTCTGGTTTGGAGAGTAAAATAGTAACGCACGCACTCATAGATAGTAACGCGCCATTCATTTCTTTGGTGTCTATAGGCGATGGTTTCCATTTTTATCACGAGAGCCATTTGCTTGTAGTAAACAATCTACTCTAATGTCTAATGATATAAAAATTGCCGATTCTCTTGCCGGGTAGATAGACCAATAAACGCTTAGGGGCATCCTGTCGCTGCATTTGTCAACTTAATGATTTGTTGTTTGTTATTTTTGATGACCGAAGAATCCAAGTGTCTGGTGATATTTAATCCGGATAAAAAAATTGAATACCTATTGCTTTGTTCGTCCTTGGAATAGAGCCCATGATTTCATTTTCTAAGCCGAACAAGCCAAAGAGTAGACAAAAAAGACAGTCTTTATATATACTTGGATTTGTAGTAAGTGTAAGTTTTTATGTTTCTAGGTAGTATATATTTGTGTATGATTAAATATTTCTGCAGAAAAGTATTATTGATTACATTGATTGCTTTTCTAACAATAAAACCGCCTTTGTGTACAACGAAAGTATTTTTTACTTAAAGGTTGTACCCTATAAAAATGTATTTTTTTTATTTATATACGCAGCAAGAAATTGCTTAGCCTACATTAAAGTTAGATCAATTTGTAAAGATTGTCCATTCAAATTTAAGTTATAACTTGAAAGTTTGTGAGGATGAAAGAATAGTTTTACCTATTCATATTTTTTCATTGTGTTTTGCTAATTTTGATGAAAAAAGTTCTATAATATGTTTCCTAGATTCTTTTTTTCTAGCTTCCTAGTTTTTCCACCACTTTGCTCGCAGTTAAACTTTGAAACCGCTTAAAAAGGCAAATCCGCTTGGTCTACTCAGTGTATGGCCGCGTTGCGATCCGGTAGCAAATTATAAAAAATGACGACTCGTTATAAGTGCCTGTAAAAGTTTATTTGAATAAAACATTTTTGAGTTTAAGTTCGAGTGTATATCCTTTTGACCGCCTCGTTGGTCGAGTGGTTAGCGACCCTGACTACGCAATCGACGGGGCTCGGGTTCGATCCCCGACGGGGACAAGCATTTGTGTGATGAGCATAAATGTTTGGGTGTTTATTAAATCTATTCCAGTATTTATATACGTATTTCTATGTATTAGTATCTATATAGACTAACACCCATAACACAAGCAAATAATTTGCTTACTTTGTTGGGGTTAGATCAGTCAGTGTAATTTGTCCCGTGAATATTTATATTTATATTTATTTATATTCTATTTTTACTACTGCTATTAATCCATACTAATATAAATGGGAAAGTCCGTCAGTTTGTTGTGCTTTCATGGCTAAGACACCGAACCGATTTTGATGTAATTTGGCAAGGAGATACAATACAATCTGGAGTCCAACAAAGGTAAGGTTTTTTTTCAAAAATCATCTCTTAAAGGGCTGAAATAGTGGATGAAACTTTGTATGAAGAACTATACCGACATATTAATTTAGTTATGGGTGAAGCTGCGCGGATCAGCTAATTTAATCTATTTGAACATGTGTAATAAATAAATATAAATAAATATACACGGGACAAATTGACTGATCTGATCTAACCCCAACAAAGTAAGCAAATTATTTGCTGGTGTTATGGGTGTTAGTCAACGATACTAATACATAGAAATACACATATAAATACTTTTACATACATAATAAACAACCAAACCCGGAAATACAAACATTTATGCTCATCGCACAAATGCTTGTCCCCGTCGGGGATCGAACCCGAGCCCCGTTGCTTGTGTAGTCAGGGTCGCTAGCCACTCGACCAACGGGGCGGTCAAATGTATGTATGTAGATAAGTGGTCATTATTTACTTTACTAATCTACATTTATGTAGATTAGTGCTCATTATTTATTTACTTTAATTTCTATATTCTGCACTCTTTGTCGTCGGCACTTGGTGAAACTCTATTTTTATTCAATACTAGCTGTTGCCCACGACTTCGTCCGCGCGGACTTCATTTCCTCCGCACAGCACCTCCCCCGTAGGTGATAGCGTGATAATATGTAGCCTATATGTTGACCCGACCTATTAGTAATATTCATGCAAAATTTGAAGTAAATCCATGCAGTACTTTTTGAGTTTACCCCGGACATACATACAGACAAACAGACAAACAGACATACAGACAAAAATTCTAAAAACTATATTTTTGGCTTCCATATCGATTGTAGATCACGCCACAAGTACGCTTTTAAAAAAATATTCAATGTGCAGTTTTGACTTTCCTACGATTTTATTATATGTATAGATTTAAAAGTTTTAATATTAAATATTGAATACTTTAATTTCATTTTGAAACATACATATATATTTTTGATACTCAACCGGTTTCACTTTTCAAAGCATCTTCAATATACTTAACCTTAGAAAGTGAAACCGGTTGAGTAATATATTAAAATATATGTTGTGAAGTGAAATTAAATTACAATTGTAATAATAATAGTGTCTAATAATAATGGAATTTTACCAAGTGCGTCGATGGAAAGTATAGAGTATTATTGCTGACTATATTGCATTATCTTCGCCGTGTTGGTCTCGGCCTCCTTTGAAGAATAGGCCAACTGCCGTTCTGCCAAACAGGTCGTAAAAGGCGACCGATTGGCTAACGAGTCACTAACATCGTGGCTACTAGGTGGTAGAGTTCTGCATTGTCTCGCCCGGGTCTGGTACCACCGCCTTATCTATTCCTGCCGCAATAGCGTCAGTGCTTGTTGCTGTCGTGTTCCGGTTTGGAGGGTAAGGTAGCCGGTAAACTTATGCATGTGGCATTAGACCTCGCTACAAGATAGCAACGCACCATTAACATCTTTGGTGTCTATAGGCGATGGTTGACTCTTTCCATCAGGAGACCCATCTGCTTGTTTGCTATCTTATAATATAAAAAAAAAAAAATCAAGTACGTCGTAGCATTACGTGATAAGGAACGAGGCTGAACGAACGTCGAGTTACGCACACACATGAACTTGTATATTAATGCCGTAAATCTTGAGAAAATATAGGAACACAATTATATATCTACATACGATTTATCTAGGGGTTCGATATGCGCTTTGAAAAATTATTTAATAACTAGCTGACCCGGCAAACTTTGTTCCGTCTTAATGGCAATAAGCAGATTTATTTTTTAATTGGCAAAAAAAAGTATCCTATGTCCTTCTCCTGGCTCTAAACTACCTCCCTGCCAATTTTCAGCTAAATCGGTTCAGCCGTTCTTGAGTTATAAGTGGAGTAACTAACACGACTTTCTTTTATATATATATATATATATATATATATATATATATATATATATATATATATATATATATATATATATATATATATATATATATATATATATATATATTTATTTATATATACTAGCTGACCCGGCAAACTTTGTTCCGCCTTAATGGCAATAAATAAGCAGATTTATTTTTTAATTGGAAAAAAAAGTATCCTATGTCCTTCTCCTGGCTCTAAACTACCTCCCTGCCAATTTTCAGCTAAATCGGTTCAGCCTTTCTTGAGTTATAAGTGGAGTAACTAACACGACTTTCTTTTATATATATAGATTTACCTTATTAGGTACTAGCTGTTGCCCACGACTTCGTCCGCGCGGACTTCTTTTACTCCGCACAGCTACTCCCCCGTAGGTGATAGCGTGATGATATGTAGCCTATATGTTGACCCGACCTGTTAGTAATAATCATGCAAAATTTGAAGTAAATCCATGCAGTACTTTTTGAGTTTACCTCGGACATACATACAGACAAACAGACAAACAGACAAAATTTCTAAAATCTATATTTTTGGCTTCGATATCGAGTGTAGATTACGCCCCAAGTATTCTTTTTAAAAAATATTCAATGTACAGTTTTCACTTTCCTACGATTTTATTATTCGATCGATTCGAAATTCGATCATAGACTCAATAATGTAATATCACGTATTAATATCTAAAAAACTATTTATTTTTGTTACATTTATAATAAATGTTTCGCGTTTTAAAATTGAAATTAAAATTTACCGCTGAACTGTCATGGCGTCCTAATGACAGTGGTGATATCAGCATTACCTATTCTGTGATTTCTATGAAAATTATATCAAGATGACGTTTTACCACGGCGTGACGTAACACTTTCAGATGAGCGTTAACTGTCACGTAATTTAATGTGTATTTTTACCGAATTTATACCTTGAAATCTTTCTTGTGGCGAGGTGTTGGTTCCGGGCTTCCCCGTGTTGGTTCCGGGCTCCTTTGAAGAACAGACCAACTGCCTTTCTGCCAGACAAGTCGTAAAAGGCGACCGATTGGTTATGCGAGTCACTACTATCGTGGCTACTAGGTGGTAGAGTTCTGCATTCTCTCGCCCGGTCTGGTACCACCGCCTTACATATTCCTGCCGCAATAGCGTCAGTGCTTGTCACTGTCGTGTTCCGGTTTGGAGGGTAAGGTAGCCGGTAAACTTATGCATGTGGCATTAGACCTCGCCACAAGATAGCAACGCACCATTAACACCTTTGGTGTCTATAGGCGATGGTTGACTCTTTCCATCAGGAGACCCATCTGCTTGTTTGCTATCTTATGATATATAAAAAAAGATAGCAAACAAGCAGACGTTTCGCCTGATGCAAAGAGACTGACATTGCCTGTAGACACCAAAGGTGTTAATGGTGCGTTGCTATCTTACCCTCCAAACCGGAACGGGACATTGACGCACACAGACGCTATTTCGACCGGAATAGGTAAGGCGATGATACCAAACTGGGGCGAGACAATGCAGAACCTAGTAGCCACGATGATAGTGACTCGCATAGCCAATCGGTCGCTTATTACGAACTGCCTGGCAGTTGTTCTAATCTTCAAAGGATCAACACGAGGAAAAGATTTTTTTATAGGATAGTATAGCAAAAAAGAAATTGGTTCTTCTAGTGGTAAGAAACCACCATTGCCTATAGGTTTATACAGACTGACTGGTGACTTACCTTCAATATTTAAGGACGTGATAGTTGGCGATCATATGTGATGAGAAAAAATAACATTAAAAGTAAATGTTAAAATTATTCTTAATAAAGTAAGTAAACAGTACACCGAGAATCCTATATTTACCGATGCCATACTTGGACACCGCGCATACGCACGTGTCGCGTACCGCGCTATCAGCACAGAATAGCGGGGTGTGGTGGCGGCGTGTCCTTGATGTCGACTAGCGCATACTAGAGAGTATAATATCCACATTTCACTTATTTTTACAGAAATATTTGTCAAAAATTAAGCCCCTAATTTTATTATTTCATTTTAACGAGAATCGAGTACCGAATACTCTCCAGAAATATCGGAGGTAACCCACCAGTCAGTCTGTATATGATTGGTGTAAACATGTTACCAAAATATCGCCGCCTGCCACATAAGGGTCAATATTTGTCACCAAGTGTTACGGTATGGAGAGATAGGTAACAATCTAGATATATATATAAAAATCAATCCCTATTTTCCTTGGTCACGACATCACGCCTGAATGGCTGGACCAATTTCGGTAATTTTTTTTGTTGTGTTTATAATTGTAAGGAGAAGGTTCTTATAAAAAAAAATATTAAGAAAATTGCGCGGAAAATTAGAAAATTTAAGAATACTTAACCACCATATAAAGTTTAATGCCATTTTGGCTGCGTGGAAGGACAATCCCGTAGTCTTATATAAATTACGTGTCACGTTGTTTGTGTGTATGGATTCCTAATATGTAAGGCAAAACAACGTTTGCCGGGTCAGCTAGTACATTTATAAATGATGCATTGACAACCCGCCACACGGATAGTTGCCTCTTTCTATCAAGAGAGACATCTGCTTGTAGTAGGGGACCCCAAGATGCTAAACGGGTAGATAAAAGGTTATATAATGTTTTTCATCTCAATGGTGGGAAAAATCTACAAATAAAAAAAATATTGTTTTAAATTTTACACTTGTACTGTTTCACAATTCACTAATTATATATAACTAGCTGACCCGGCAAACTTTGTTCCGCCTTAATGGCAATAAATAAGCAGATTTATTTTTTAATTGGAAAAAATACAAAAAATAAAATAAAAAGTATTCTATGTCCTTCTCCTGGCTCTAAACTACCTCCCTGCCAATTTTCAGCTAAATCGGTTCAGCCGTTCTTGAGTTATAAGTGGAGTAACTAACACGACTTTCTTTTATATATATATATATATATATATATATATATATATATATATATATATATATATATATATATATATATATATAAGATAATATATGAGATAAGATATAAGATATATACTTTTTTATTTAAATAGCCAACCGGTTTCGCATTTCATTGCATCATCAGGGCTATTTAAATAAAAAGTATATATTATATATAATTATTGAATTGTGAAACAGTAGAAGTGTAAAACCGTCACAAAGTTGCACAGAAAATATTCTCGAGCGCATCTGAATATTTATACACATAATAAAATCGTAGGAAAGTCAAAACTGTACATTGAATATTTTTTAAAAGAATACTTGGGGCGTGATCTACGATCGATATCGAAGCCAAAAATATAGTTTTTAGAATTTTTGTCTGTGTGTCTGTGTGTATGTCCGGGGTAAACTCAAAAAAGCATGGATTTACTTCAAATTTTGCATGAATATTACTAACAGGTCGGGTCAACATATAGGCTACATATTATCACGCTATCACCTACGGGGGAGGAGCAGTGCGGAGTAAACGAAGTCCGCGCGGACGAAGTCGCAGGCAACAGCTAGTTTTTTTTTTATAAAAGGACAATATAAGCAAATTGTTTGCTTGTGTTATGAGTGTTAGACAAACGATACTAATACATAGAAATACATATATAAATACTGGAATAGATTTAATAAACACCCAAACCCGGAAATACAAACCTTTATGCTCATCACACAAATGCTTGTCCCCGTCGGGGATCGAACCCGAGCCCCGTCGATTGCGTAGTCAGGGTCGCTAATCACTCGACCAACGGGGCGGCGGTAATTTTCTTTTATTATACAGGAAATTATGTAAGAATAACGAAAAAAATATAATCTGACAATTTCAACAAGCCAAAGTTATTGGAATTTTGTTTCTTTTCTGCCCTAGTTACCCGCCTCTATATAAAGGGCTTATATTTAGTAAAGAGCCTCAACAGTATGCGTCGAACCCCCCTATGTTAATCCGACGCGCTCGAGTAAATGCAAAAATCCCCTCTTGGGCTCCCTACTATTGTTTACTATCTTATAAAAAAATTGGGAAAAACAGATAGCCCATGTCAACTGTCAACCCGGCCGATCACTTCACTTTGTTTGTTCATTGAATGGTTAAACAAAGAAATATTATCCATTTTCCCGTTATCCGAATCCATTTTTCATTGTCGTGAACTCAGATTTCTTGGAGCTTAATGAAATGTCTCTGAAAGAGCGGAAATGCTCAGCTTTTTGTAAGTATTTCTGCTTGATAACATACGTATTTCTTTAAATTAAATTAAAAAGTACTATATAATAAGTAATAAGTAGTATATAAATAATGTCTTCCATCTTTATTCGTTTACGGAGAACTAAGTGTTAGCTTCGGAGTCGGTCACTCAATTAATTTTCTATCAAATTTTGCATATCTTCAACGGATAATATGAGGGAAATAGAAAATAACTTTTCCTCCGTGTTGATCCGAGATTTCTTCAAAGAATACCTGTATTATTAAAGAATTAATTTATTGTGTATGATATTATAATTTTTTTTCTCAAATTTTCTTTTTAATTTCCTTTTTGTTTTATTGTATAATTTTACTGCCTCCCGTGAAATTTTCGTTAATTGTATCTACGGAAATCCACGCCACAGGCCTTGCCTAGTGTATAGTCCAATAGAAATTTATGTAATTGTACTGTACTTTTGAAATAAGAAATAATAAAAATCTTATCTAAATTAAAAAAAAACATCTGCCATTCTACCAGGTTGTTTGTAAGAGGCGTACGCCTGGCTATGTGAGTCACTACCATCGTGGCTACTAGATGGTAAAGTTCTGCATTGCCTCGCGCAGGTCTGGTACCACCGCGTTACCTATTCCTGCTGCAATAGTGTCAATGCATGTCACTGTCGTGTTCCGGTTTGGAGGATAAAGTAGCCGGTAAACTTATAATAATATAATAATAATCAATTTATTTCAGATTTAAATCCATATTGCGTTCGTAATCACTTATGCTAGTTAGTTTATGTCATTTACATTAAAAAATATTTGCACACCATATATTGGTAGAATATGTCGGTAACTTAATTTATTTTTAACAACTTGTAACACCCATATTCTTGCAAATAAATATTTTCTTTCTTTCTTTCTTTCTTCTTTCTAAAAATTAACAAATATTAAAAAAAAAAAAAACTTATGTACTACCATTCCGACATACGGATAGAAAAGCACCATTCACATTTATTGTTTGTGTCTATAGCCGGTGGTTTCTCTTTCCATCAAGAGAGCCATCTGCTTGTTTGCTATCTAGTGATATAAAAATGATTTTATTTTAATTTAACCATATAAAAACGATAAAAAATTAATTAATAGATATATTTTTTTTATTCAAAATAAGTATTTCATGATACACTTTTTGAATGTCAATGTTAAAAGAACATATAACACATATCTATATATTAATACGTGAAGGAAAAACTTTGGACCCCTTTTAAAACAATTGCGCAAACGGTGGAGTATGAAAGACACCGATAAAGTTTACATTACGGAAGAGCGCAGAAACCTAATCCGCCTTAAATCAAAACGAGGTCTAAATATAATACTGAACTTAATACCAGGGTTAGTTCTAGTACAAAATAAAACGTTATTATAAAACCGGGCTTAGTGCTAGTCCGAGGAAATAAGAATAAATTTTAGTATTGGAACTAACTTTAATACCGTAACAAACCTAGACTTCTTAGTCTTGGTTTAAGCCGGGTACTAACTAGGTTATTGTAATAAGGCGGAATATATTTAAATAAAATGCATTAGAAATACATTAAATTTATAAAATAAACATTACACACACTACGTTCATTAGACTTTTTTTATATCATTAGATAGCAAACAAGTAGATGGGTCTCCTAATGGAAAGAGTCAACCATCGCCTATAGACACCAAAGATGTTAATGGTGCGTTGCTATCTTGTTGCGAGATCTAATGCTATATGCATGAGTTTACCGGCTTACCCTTCAAACCGGAACACGACAGTGACAAACACTGACGCTATTGCGGCGGGAATAGGTGAGCGGGAGCGGGAGAAGGCGGTGATACTTGACCCGGGCGAGACAATGCGGAATTCTACCATTGGCTATGCAAGTCACTACCATCGTGTCTACTAACGATGGTAGTGACTTGCATAGCCAATCGGACAGCAGTTGACCTATTCTTCAAAGGAACCAACACGGGGGTAATAAGGTAACATACATATTATGTTATTATACACACATAAATATTTTACGACCAAAATTAGTTGTTTAACTAGAGATTTTATTGTATGGTCGAATTTCGGCCACAGACGATCGCTTGTAAATTTAAAAGTTTAAAAGCTATATATATTAAACTTTTCTATATATATTAGCTTAAAAGTAAATTTTCTTATTTTCATATTATAATACAATAACTGATAAATAATAATCATTGCTATTCGCAAAATCAAGAAGTTATTTGGTTTATAATGTTCATGTTTATAATTTTCACGATATTAAAATGTTTTAAATCTATGTTGCCGATTCATCAGCAAATTACGGGTATTATGACCTGAATGTTTAAAAATATAGAGTAATCATCATGTAGGGATGCAAGGATTATGTACCTATAATCCTTGCAGGTGTCCTATGAATTGTAGCATTAGAAAAGTGGCCATGATACAATTAGAATTTCAGAAGACATTACTAATTAATTCTGAAACGTTAAGCAACTATCAACATCCGTTGACTTCTAGTTAAACTTTGAATGGACTTATCTTTTTCCTTCTCTCACGTTGCTTATACTATTAGAGCTGGTTTCATTGCTTTAGATCTCCAGGCTATTACACAGACCATACCTAGAGGCTGTTAGCTAGTGTCATTTTAAAACAAGAGACCGACACATGAAGCTTTGTATACACGTGAAAAAAGGTTTACCTAATTATTATAAGTAAGCTAATAATATAAATGTTTTCATAACACGCGATTATAGATATGTCTATGAATAGATTGGAGCAATGACCTCATTAAGCAAATTACTTCATTCGGGGTTAAATGTTCCCAAAAAATGTATTGATTAAAAGCCAAAGTTTGTGCAATGCGTAACTTAGTTGGCAGTTTTGTAACGCCTCACTCATTTGAGGTATAGAGACTAGAGCGGGTATTGGGTACCACCAAACCTATTCCTGTCGCAATAGCGTCAATGCTTGTCATTTTTAGGTTCCATTTTCAAGGGTAAGGAAGGCGGTAAACTCTTTCGTGGCATTACCATCCCGCTACACGGTCAGGCATCCACAGACCACATGAATACGTAGGTCACACAATAAGTTTTGCGTAACTTAAAAAAACAACATGTTGTAACCAAAATATTATGTTTATTGCTTTTCAAAATAATCTCCTTTACAACAAACAGGAGGACCACAGTTCTGAAGACATGTTTTCTACGTGCTGATTGAACGCTATCACTGCCTCTTCGGAATTGGTAAAAGTAAAACCTCTCACCAAATCTTTGATTTTAGGGAAAATACAGAAATCACGGGGTGCTAGGTCGGGGCTATGCGCAGGATGAGTGTCGAGATGTACTTTTTCGGAAGCTAAAAATGACTTTGTTTTGTTGTCCGTGTGTGAAGAAGCGTTATCATGGTGTAGGAGAATGCGGCTTTTGGGTCGTCTTTCGCGAACTTTTTATAGCATCCTGGGTAAAAAAATGATAGAATACCACTCAGCATTAACACTCTTTTGATCTTCAAGTGGAATTGTACAGATGGAACCCGTAGCTGAGAAAAAAACGCGTTCATTTTTTACCAACGTTTCTCGCCTTCTTTCTCGTATCGTTTCACTTTTGTTGGCCTATTCTAATTTTCAAACACCCATTCACAAGATTGCTGTTTTTTTCGGGTTCAAAACAATAAATCAACGGTTCGTCTCCTGTGACAATGTCATAAACAGCATTAGAATGTCCGTGGTCGTACTTTAGTAGCATCTGTGAGCACCATTCCACGCGAGCCCGCTTCTGCTCCGCTGTCAGTTCATGAGGGATCCAACGATAACAAAGTTTCCAAACTTTCAATTCTTCGTGTAAAATTTTCTGAATTTGGCTCATACCAATCCCCAATAGTCCTCAAATTATCTCATAGGTAATTCGGGGGTTTCCTTCAATTAACCGCTTAATTACTACATTATTTTCGTTGACGGCAGTTGAAGGCCGCCCTTCACGAAATTCGTCATGTAAAGAAACTCGACTTCTCTTAAATTCAGCGAACCATCGCCTCACGGTGCTCAAACAAGGTGCTTCTCTCCCAAAAGCATTTTGAAGACGAGCAGCACAGTCTTGCGGAGAAAGGGAACTTTTAAAATCATAAAAAGTCATCGCTCTAAAATCTTTTCGACTTAATTCCATTTTTGTTGCGTGCGTATAACTTTGATGTGTGATAAAAAACAATTGACAAATCATTTCCCGCCAATTGTTTTTTTTATTACTAAGAAGGTTGCAACGTTTTAAAAATATAACATTAGAAATTCAAATAGTTCTGATTAGTTAGATGTGCAAAACATATAGTGTGCCCCATGTATCCGTGAACGCACCGTTAACAACTTTGGTGTCTATAGGCGATGGTTTCTTTTTCCATTAGGAGAGCCATTATGAGAGTTATCTGCTTGTTTGTTATCCTATGATGTAAACAATATCTGGTTGATCGAGCTTAGCTCGGTTTTTCACATACCCATATCTTGGGAACGGAGCTTTTCTTGGACCTGGAACCTTGATAAATCGATTCCTTGACCCGAAAAACCCTTAATTTGTGACTCATGAAAATCGTTGGAGCCGATTCCGAGATTCCAATTATATATATACAAGAATTGCTCGTTTAAAGGTATTAGATATAACGTTTTAACTTAGCATAGAGAAATATTTGCTTGTCTTAAAAGTAAGAAAAATCGTTAAATAAATATACTTAAATAAATATTCATGGGACAAATTACACTTACTGATCTAACCTCAAAGCAAGCAAATTATTTGCTTGTGTTACGGGTGCTAGTCAACGATACTAATACATAGAAATATATGTATAAATACTTTTACATACATAATAAACACCCAAACCCGGAAATACAAACATTTATGCTCATCACACAAATGCTTGTCTCCGTCGGGGATCGAACCCGATCCCCTTTGATAGCGTAGTTAGGGTCGCTAGCCACTCGATAATCGGGTGGTAAAGTTTGAGGAGTTCATGATTTTTGCAGTGTATACTTCTTTAAAATGTATTCGCTACTACAAAGTATTCGTTGGACTCTACTAATGGTTTATAGTAAGTACATTAAATAAATTTAACAACTTCTATTCAGGTTACATTCTTGTTAGAATTTATCAATCTCTTTTGTGCTCGACACTGATTCGTTTTGTCGTCATTGAAAAATATATCATCGCTACTTGTCTGCTGTAGCTAACATGGCTACACGCGTGATTCGACTAAATACGACAAAAGTCGTGATAATTTTAACATTTCCTTCAAAAGGAAAGTATAAATATGTAAATAGCTACAGGGCAGCATGGCCAGGTTAACAAAGTTGTTAAAATAGATGTTAAACATATTTAGCATTAAGTCCGCCTTTTGTGCAATAGCAACTGAGTTATGTGGCCGCGTTCCGATCCGGTAGCAGTTTTAAAAAATGTTGACGTGCAAAATAACTTGTAAAAAGTTTTATTGAATAAAGTTCTTCTGATTTCTGATTATCTCAGTGTAAAATAGCAACACACGTATTCAGAGGTTGAGACCAATTTGAGATGAGTTGAAATTTAATAGAAAAAGATTATTCATCAAACTTTGCATGTTAGCTCTGTTCGCCAAATAAGATTAAAATGCTTTGTAATTAATCAGAGAACAGCATTGTAACCTAAATAGGGTTACAATGCTGCCCTTTGATTAAAAATTATGCAAATATATTGTGTTAGTAAGAAATTAAAATTAAAGTAATAGCTGTTTTATCATTTTTTCAAATTTTGTTTTCATTGATTCTTTTTCTAAATTATTTTGACAATTTTTAATCTATATATATATAAATCAATTGCTCTTCGTTAGACTCGCTAAAACACGAGAACGGCGGAACCGATTTGGCTAATTTTGGTTTTGAATTAATTCTTGAAGTCCAGGGAAGGTTTAAAAGGTAAGAAAATATAGAAAAAATAAGAGTAGTTAAAAAGGCAGAACATCGTTTGCTAGGTCAGCTAGTAATATATAAAATAGTTTAGTTGGTATTAATCGTTGTTTCCAAGTTTTATTTTAATCATGATTCTTGAATTATTATTCTTTTGACAGTTTCTAATAATTTTTATTTAATTTTATAAATTTTAATTTTTATTAGTAGATAATTTAAGTACCTACTGCCTTTTTATAATTGTCTATGACGATTACGAAAAATCATTTTTAATTTTTTTTTTTATAATATATAATAGTTGGTAGTTAATAGTTTTTTGGTAATTGAAAATATTAGGATGTCTACACTTTTAATTGTGAATAAATAAATAAATTTCTACAAAGATTTTGTTTCAAACACAAAATTAAGGAAATTGAATTTGCAACTTTATTCAATTTAAATGTAATTTCTGCTGTGTAATGATTTACTCAACTGAATAATGAAACCACTGAAACTGATAAATTCATTCAACAAGAGCTAACGCTTCAACTCTTGTTAAATGAAGTGCTATTCGACTCGCGTGAAGATGCTTCGGTGACGAAGTAAAACGTGCATTTGGACTTATACTGGGTATTTCTGTTTGTACTACTCACTCTTTAATTTACAATAATTTCTCATCCACCACACATGAACACAGGTTCATGTGTGGTGGATGAGAAATTATTGTCCTACTGGGATTGTCTTTGTTTTTGTAATATAAGATAGTAAACAAGCAGATGCTTCTCATGATAAAAAGAGAAACCATTGCCTGTAGGCATCAAAAATGTTGATAGTCCGTTGCTATCCATGTGGCAGAATGGCAATGCGACCTCCATAAGTCTACCGGCTACTTTATAAATCGGAACAGGTACGACAATTAAATGCATTGACACTATTCCGACAGGAATAGGTAAAGCGGTGGTACCCGAGAGAACTGTTGCAGAACTCTACTAGCTAGCAGATTTTAAGACCTTTGATTTTTGTTCCGTGTCTTACACTCCTTTTTTGCTACAGACATTGCAGAAGTCACATATCCATAAGATTTCACGCAAAGTTGTAAATTATATCTAAATATTAATACGTGAAGGAAAAACTTGGCAATTGTCTCAAAAAAAAACCCTTTTTCAGATAATCGCGCGAACGTTGAAGTATAAAATTTGGCACAGTAAAAATTTACATTGCGGAGGACTGCAGAAACCCAATACTTTTAAAGAAAATGCATTAGCAATACATTAAATTTAATAATAAATGCTCATAAAATAAAAACTACTGGGCCTACTTGAATCAAATTTTTATGGGACCAAATCGAAACTATTCCGCATCAAACAAAAAAAGAATTGCGTAAATCGGTTCAGAAATCGGTTCAGAAACCTCGGCGTAATCGGTACATACATAAAAAAAATATCGGCCGAATTGAGAACCTCCTCTTTTTTGAAGTTGGTTAAAAATAAACATTACACACACTATATTCATGTGACATACGTGGTATTATACACACATTTATACTATTTTCTTTAAGGCAAATTAATGTCTATTGTTAAACTTAAAAAATATTTTATTGTTTAGTTTATGGTTGAATTTCGGCCACAAGCGAACGCTGTTAATATAAATTTATCTTTGAAATGTGGATTATGACAAAGTAATGCGTAAATGTAAAAAGGACTTTTTCTGTCAGGTCAAGTGCTATCTAATACTAAAAAAATCTAACCGGTACTTCCAGGGAGTAAATTCATATAAGAAAAACACATCTCCTTAGTTTTGTTATAAGAAGCCCACTATCACATAAATTCTCACTAAGATGAGAATCTTTGTATATTTAATATTTATTATCTATTATTTCATATCTGAAACGTTCGTCCGATTTGAATAAAAAATTGTATAAAATATTTTTAAAGGATGCACTCCTCTTTTAGAATAAAACCAATTTTTCTTAAGAATAAAAAAATATAAGAAATACTATTAAAGTCAATAATAATTATTTATTATAATATTTCACTCATAATAAAAAAAAAGTATTTTTAAGCGCTGCATCATTTATCAAATACTTTAAAAGTTACTGAACTATTTTCAAACAAAATAAAAAGTGCATAAAGCTCACGTTGGCTGTCACCTGAAAAACCCTAGCCCTCGGAAAAGAAAACAAAAGTAACTCTAATTAAAAAAAAGTGACTCACCGGTGAGTGCGATGAACAGCGTGAGTGTTAAGAGCGCGGCGCGAGTCATGACTGTCCCGCCAGGCGGCCGCAGCGGACTGCCGTCCCGCGCCCCACAATGCGGCAATGCGCTCACTTACTACATGGGAGCTTTCCCATTGCCGCCGACACGGGATTTTTCACACTCAATTAATTTCGTCGCCTCTGTGGTCCAGTGTCGGCGTTAACCACATAAGGTCCCGGGTCGGGCATATAAAAAAAGTGTGTTTTCAGTTTTCTGAGAAACACAAAGTTGCCCGAGATTGGAAAGTACCCGGTTGGCGATAGGCTTGCCACCTATCACATTGTGGGACCAAGTATCTTCGGCTAATCGTGGGTGCACTTGTTGTACTCTGCCTACCTCTTCGAGGATATGGGCGTGAAGATACAATGAATTTCTTTTTAATCTTAGCACCACCGTCTTAGTTTTACTCATATTTTACACATTCTCTACTTCGCCCTTTTTTTGTACATCATAAGATAGCAAACAAGCAGACGGGTCTCCTGATGGAAAGAGTCAACCATCACCTACAGACACTAAAGATGTTAATGGTGCGTTGCTACCTTGTGGCGAGGTCTAGTGCCACATACATAAGTTTACCGGTGACCTTACCCTTCAAACCGGAACACGACAGTGACAAGCTCTGAAGTTACTGCGGCAGGAGTAGGTGAGGCAGTTGTACTAGACCCGGGCGAGACAATGCAGAACTTTACTACCTAGTAGCCAAAACGGTAGTGACTCGCATAGCTAATTGGTCGTCTTTTACGGGCTGCCTGGCAGAACGGCAATCGGTTTATTCCTCAAAGGAGCGCAGACCGATAAGGACAAATATACCTGGTAAAATAAAATATACTTGGTAAAATTTCATTATATTATTATTATTATTATGGCAAATACAAATATAACAAATTAGTTGACCTGCGAAGCTTCGCTCGCGGGTAGAGTAACAATCAATATAAGAAATTTCATACAACATTTAATCCCCTCAGAAGTTGATTTTTGAAAAAAGTTGCCTATGTTTTATCTCGGGTTTTCAATTATCTTTTTGCCAAATTTCATCAAAATTGGCCGAGTAGTTTAACTTTGAAAGCGTAACAGACAGACAGACTTTTATTGTTATATTATTAATATGGATGAACTTGTACTTTTATTTCGCTACATATTACACACGTACGGTTTCGGTAAAACAATCAACCGGTACTGCTTGTCTGTGATAAAATAATGTACAAATTTCAATCTAAAGTACAGGCGAGATCGTGGTCAAGCGCTTCCCAATCGATAATAATAAAAAAAACACCTTACCATATAGATAGAAGGTGATAGTTAGTTTACTTAACATCTTTTATCGGCTTTATCGAAATGAATGTTCCGAGGAACTGTTTGAATCAATTCCTGCCGCTGAATTTTACCATCGGACATCTCGAGAAAATTCAAAGTTTCATCCTCACCATCTCAATGTCTGGAAACCTCAACCTCCCAACCAAAACCAACCTCAACGCACCTTTTGCCCTTCACTGCTCCTATGTGAAACCAGCTATTGGCTGAAATTTTTTCAAACGGATATGACTTAGGGACTTTAAAGAAAAGAGCTTACTCATACTCATTCTCAAAAGGCTGGCAACGCAACTAGAAGACCCCGGATAGTGTAGTTGTCTATGGACAGTGGTAATGACTTAATATCAGGTGAGCCTCCTGTCCGTTTGCCCTCTTATCTATAAAAAATAGTTCCATGGATATGGAACTATTATTTTCTATCTAATTTACCCGAAATGACATCGCACCATTAACAAATTATTGGTGTCTATAGGCGATATTCGTCTCTTTTCATCATCATCGTCATCAGTGCTTGTTACGCTTTCCTGTAATATATAACAGTACATCAAAAGAAGGACATCCATACGTTACGTGAGGTGATTTTAGCCTTTTTATAGGTATTCTAACGCGCAATGTGAAAATATCATAATTGTTTAGTTATTACAAGACACATAACAGCCTTGTATATTAGTGGCAGCCACCGCTTGATTAGTTTTGGTGCTGTGACATCGCAAAAAGTGCGTCTAGTGACCAGCAAGCAATTGGCGACGTTTTTGATGATTTTTTCGGGTCATCGTTGATCGCTGGCGGATTGCAAACGTTAGGTGATACGCATGCCGGTTAGACTTTGTGATATTTACTTTGACCTTCTCCAACTTACCATAAATGTGATATACATGGATAGCAACGCGGCATTAACATCTTTGATGTCTATAGCCGATAGTGGTATTTTTTCACCAGTAGAGGCATCTACTTCTTAGTTATTGGAACGAAGTTCCTTATCGCACGTTGTGAAAGGCGGCTAGATGGAAAAATTTTTTACGAAAAGTTGTCACGACACTTTTTGCTATAGTAAGCTATGCGCGGCGTGCGGATGTTTCTCAGTCTCTCTCTCTCTTATAGAAAGCAAGCCAGATATTTCCATTTCTATTTCGCATTGAACAATGTGGTGTCGCGACGATTATTTTTGTTGAGTGTATACAGGTTTTTTGTAAATAATAATAAAAGGAACTTCGTTCCATCCGGGTGTCCCTTGACACCTCTCAAGTTTTTTTATAATATAAAAATTTACATCAATGGACAACTACACAGCCAATTATAGTGAGTAAGTTCGGCACTATGGTAAACCACTCCACTGCTTCAGAGTACTAAATCGTATTTAATTTGTACGAGCTAGTACCTTGCCGATAACAGGAACAAAATGGATGGAATAATTAGGCTTACTATTTCAGAATTTGAAGAGTCCGGGCAATCACCTAGACATTTGATAAAGTTAAGATTTTTATTATTTTACCCGCATGCAGTAGAGAGAAGGTTTTGTGTTTAGAATGTATAAATGTTTGTTTACTTTTTTGGCTCGTTTTGTAGCTTAAACAGCATGATGGCAGTGGCGTAGCGTGCATTGGCGGGGCCCCGTATAAAAATTGTTTGGGGGCTCTTTCTCACAAAAAGCCACTCAAAGGAGGGGGGGGGGGTTCTCACAAAAGAAAAAATGTTTGTATAAAATTAAAATAAATATTCGTCATAATAATATGTCTGTCACTTTTTCCAAAATTTTTACAAATAATTCAAATTAAATATACTCTGCCTTTTTTCGGCAAACTGATTTATTAAATTTTTTGAAAGCACACTTAAGTGAGGAAAAAAGAAAGTGCTTTTTTGACTTTTGTCATTTCTGAAATAAAAAAAAAATTGGCAAGTTTTTATTAATTTTTGCTTACGCACGTTGGGGGCCCCCGTGGCCCGAGGGCCCCGTATAATTGATACGGCAGATACGGCGGTAGCTAGGCCCCTGCTTGATGGATTAAAATTTGAGAAGTGTAATGAGATTCGTTTTGATTGTGGTTTTATTTGGTCTGTGGTTTTGATTGCGAAAGTGAAATTTTTTTATATCATAGAAGAAAGAGATAACCTTTACCTATAGACTCCAAATATGTTAATGGAGTGTTACTATCCGTGTGGCGTTAATGGAATGCCACATGCATAACTTTACCAGCTACCTTACCGTCCAAACCGGAACACTGATGGAATTCGGCAGGAATATGTAAGGCTAACCTTTTGGTGGCACCAAACCCGGGTGCTTGCACCTCTGTCACCTCTACCACACAATCTACCACCTCGTTAAACATAAGCTATATAAAATTTTTACACGTTTGCGCAAGAAAGTGGTTTAAATTTTTTCGGATCGGACCGCAGTATAGTTTTTAGGGTTCCGTAACCTAAGGGTACAAATAGAACCCTATTATTAAAATTCCACTGCCTGTCAGTCAGACTGTATCTCATAAACCATGATAGCTAGACAGTTGAAATTTTCTTAAATGATGTAGGTATTTCTGTTGCCTCTGTTACAACAAATTTAATACATTTAAACGAGCAGTTCTTGTATATATATAAAAATCTTATAAAATGTTCTAATAAAAGCAATTGTGTGGCGATAATTATTGCTATATTTTCTAAAATATTGGCACCGAACTTGGAGATAATTACCCTCGTGGGGGTAAAATATAGCTATTTAATGGGGTAACAGAACTGGCACGTAGAACGAATAGCTAGAGAGAAGACAGTATCAACCTTCACACTAACTAATTTTGATTGTTTAACTTAACTTATATTTTAACTAATTTAACTAATTTTAATTGTCAGTCTAGTCAGTGTGTCTGTTATTTATATATAAAACACCTAACTACGCTATCTACCTCGTGTTGGTTCTGGGCTCTTTTGAAGAATAGACCAACTGCCGTTCTGCCAGGCAGGTCGTTAAAAGCGACCGATTGGCTATGCGTGTCACTACCATCGTGACTACTAGGTGGTAGAATTCTGCATTGTCTCGCCCGGGTCTGGTACCACCGCCTTACCTATTCCTGTCGCAATAGTGTCAGTGCTTGTCGCTGTCGTGTTCCGGTTTGAAGGGTAAGGTAGCCGGTAAACTTATGCATGTGGCATTAGACCTCGCCACAAGATAGCAACGCACCATTAACATCTTTGGTGTCTATAGTCGATAGTTAACCCTTTTCATCAGGAGACTCATCTGCTTGTTTGCTATCTTATGGTTTAAAAGAAAAATAATAATAAAAAGTCTACATATTATTACAAGAAGGAAAACTTTGTACTCCTTTATGAGACAATTGCGCAAACGGTGGAATATAAAATTTGGCACAGTCAAAGTTTCATTGCGGAGAACTGCAGAAACCTAATATTTTTACATAACATCTACAAGAAATACATTAAACTAATAAAAATAAACATAAACATACTAAGTTTACGTGACATACGTGATAATATGTACACACATGTATACTATATTTTCTTTGCGGCTAGTCAGTTGTTAAACTTTAAGGAGATTTTATTCTACGATCGAATTTTGGCCACAGTCGATCACTAGTAATTGTAAACGTGTGTGTAGCTTTACAGTGACGCTTTTACCAGCGCGGATGGTAAGTACGGCTCATAAGCGCGCAGATGACCCACTCGAAACTATAAGAGTGACGCGGTAGCCGCGCGGACTACGAGCCCGACGCGTCATTCTTTTAGGTTCAGGAGGCCACACCACGTACTCTTCTAACCCGACGATTCTATCACCATAAAAAATACTGATTTAGGAACGCACATTACACTGCACCGTCGTCGCCGGTCTCGACGAGGAAGACGCCTCTTTTGACCTAACGCGGGCGCGATGCAGTAGCGTAGCTACTAAGGGGCTAGGCGGGGTAGTGCCCCGGGGCCCTCAAATTCAGGGGACCCTCGAATCCTTACCAGAAAATGTCAATCGAACTCAACTTTTGAAAAGTTCTCATTGTCAAAATAAATATGACAGGTGGCAACACGGCTTTAATCATGGCAACTCAGTTTCAGATAAATTCGAAAGTTATAAAAGGGGAACTTCCCTAAATTATTTCTGATGATAAAGTAGCTTAGCATTTTTAAAGTATTTGTATATTTAATGATTTTACTTCATAAAACCTTACCAGTTTTGATAGCAGTGGGGCCCCATTTTTTGATTTGCCCCAGGGCCCTAGGTTATCTAGCTACGCCATTGGCGCAATGCCACTACTTCACCCACCACTTTTAGTCCAAGCGTCGCACTAAGCCGAGGACCGGGCTCACAGGAGACAGCCCTTAGCACGGGCGTTTAAAACCCCAATTTTAAAAGCTCTGGCTGAGCACTCTGCTCGCCCAAAAAGTCCGACGACACAGTAACGACCCATAAGGTCAACTGCAATAGTCATTTCGAAAAAAAAAACCCTGGCTCGTGCAGTCGTGATCGGTTTGCGGCCTCATGCAGTCGTGACTCGTGATGATACTCGTATCTATTCGTATCTATTACACTATATTACATATGGAAAAAAGGCAACGATGACGTCGTACACAAGTATATCCTTACAATGCCATAAGACTTAAAAGCGCGGCTGCATAGCCATCAGAATGCTAAGTGTGAGTTTTTCTTTTCGCATTCGATCGTGAGCACGTTTCGAGTTTACTAGGAATTTGTATGTGATTTGTACAGCGCCACCTAGTGGTAAACTGGTTTCGTTACGGCAAGGCATAAATAAACAAAGGCAAAACGATCACATGGAGTGTGAGTCGTTTAACTTAACGAACAAAATAAACATCGCGAATCAACTAACTGAGTGCTAAGTGTGAGTTTTTCTTTTCGCATTCGATCGTGAGCGCGTTTGGAGTTTACTAGGAATTTGTATGTGATTCGTACAGCGCCACCTAGGGGTAAACGTGAGAAACCAGTTTACCACTAGGTGGCGCTGTACAAATCACATACAAATTCCTAGTAAACTCGAAACGCGCTCACGATCGAATGCGAAAAGAAAAACTCACACTTAGCATTCAGCGCGACCATCCACGCGTGTTGTTTATATATATAGCCAATTGTTAACCTCTTAAGAATGGCAGATGGTCTATTTTTCTAAAGGAACTTGGACCAACGAGGACAAAGTTTGGGTAAAGTTCGTTTATAAAGGTCATATAGGTAACAGTCTTAAAAATATTAGGATCCATTATTCTGGATTACGAAGATCCGTAAAGAATATACGTATTGTTAAAAGAAATGGCTCTGACTGTTACAGATAACCTGAAGAATTACTTCTGAACTTTTTCATATTTGCTGACAGCTTCATACTGACGATTAACGAATAAAACGATGCGCTCACACGCAATATTTCTTTACTGTCTTTAAAAAAACACGATGTAAATACTTTATATTACTGTTTAAAATCCTCTGATATATTCCATCCAGTATTGGATCCAGTATTGGAGTAGATTTCTGTCCCATATTTATCACTTGCAATACAATAAAACACGTTGAATGGATTAAAACACGACGTATTTACTGTAAGTTATGGAGGAATTCGATTTTTAAAGTAATTAATACTCTTTTTAATATTTTTATCTTAAGTTGTTGCCCCGCGTTGGTCCGGGCGCCCTTTATAGAAAGGACCATCTGCCGTTCTGCCAGGCAGTTCGTAAGAGGCGAATAGTTGGCTATAGTTACAAATTACCACTATCGTGGCTACGAAGTGCTAGAGTTCTGCATTGTCTCACCCTGGTTTGGTACCACTGCCTTAGCTATTCCCTATACCACAGCGTAGTGCTTGTCACTGTCACATTCCGGTCTGGAGTGTAAGGTAGCCGGTAAACTTATCATGTGACATTAAGACCTCACCACACGGACGGCAATGTACCATTAACATCTTTGGTGCCTATATTGGCGATGGTTGTCTCTTTCCATCAGCAGAGCCATCTGCTTGTTTGCTAACTTATAATATAAAAAACTATTTTAATCGACTTTTGCGAAAGGAGGTTCTTAATTCGGTTGTATTTTTGTTTATATCTTAGGGTACGGCAATTTATTAACTGACTCGCAAAATAATTTTTTGTTTGAGAGGCTATACCCGGGCGGCGCGCGCGGCTGAATATAACTAAACTGCGACATCCCCCCAGAGTTTTGCAATGTCTCGCCCGGATATAAGGTACCACACCCTTACCTATTCCTACCGCAACAGCGTCAGTGCTTGTTGTTGTTTTCCGGTTTGGAGAGTAAGGTAGCCGGTAGACTTACGCATGTTTCATTGCCATCCCGCCACGCGGATAGCAACGCACCATCAAGATCTTTGGTGTCTATAGGCGATGATGTCTCTTTCCGTCAGAAGAGCATTCTGCTTATTATTTAATGATATAAAAACAAATAATCGTAGCTAAATACGAGCATTTTGTTCATTATTTCTTAATTTTTATATGTAGAATCATTTCAAGGAGGGTAAGGTAGACGGTAAACTTTTTCATTAGACCTCGCCACAAGATAGCAATGCACCTCTTTGGTGTCTATAGACGATGGTTCACTCTTTCCATCACGAGACCCATCTGCTTGTTTACTATATTATGATACTAAAAAAAGGACAATTCTTCAGAACACTCCCCATGATATATGCGCTAGATGATGCAGAGTGAACCAACATCTCTGCTCAATGCCGTCAAGCCGATTGGTAATAGTTTGGTCGTCAACGATTCGAATAGCTCTACGTTGAATGCGATTAAGAGGAAGAAGCTGACATTGAGGAACTTCAGCTCAGCCCAGTCCAGTTTATTGTAAAGTAGAAGTGGAAGACTATTGTACTAAGGGTACACCTACTGTAAGTCGACGCTAATTAGTAGTGACGGAGGATAACATACATATCTTCACGCCAGATCCCTTACGGGGTAGGCAGAGAGAACCGAGTGCCATACATCACGATCCTTGCAGGCTTGTCTCGCTTCCTCCACATTCATCACTCTCTTCATACACCCACGCCGGTTGCGAAGACTCTTGACGCCACCTTCGGACAGTACTCGATCAATCTGATCGTGGTATGTCAGTCTTGGTCTTCCCCGGTACCTACATCCTACGTTAAGTTACATGAAAATTCCATTTCAGCGTATTGCAATGTTTTGAATGAAAATATGTAAAATTATCAGACCACCTGAAGATATTCTACATATATAGTCTGACCTACCGCGTCTTGACTCAACAGACTTGACCTGAATCTAAGCAAATGCACGCTAGTCATGTTTACTCGCAATGTGTAAAGTAAATGATAAAGTTCCTTAGATATCCGTATTTTTTATATCATAAGATAGCAAATAAGCAGATGGCTCTTTTGATGGAAAGAGAAACTACCGCCTATAGACACTAAATATGTTAATGGTGCATTGCTATCCGTGTGGCGGAATGGCAAAAATCACATGCATAAGTCTACCGGCTACCTTACCCTTTAAACCGGAACTCGACAATGACTAGAATTGACGCTATTACGACGATGAAAGTCGGTAGTAAAAAATAAACCGGGCGAGACGTTGTGGAACTCTACCACCTAGTAGTCACGATAGTAGTGACACATATAGCCAATCGGTCGTCTCTTACAATCTGCCTGGCGTTGTATCGCCTACATATATGGTTCAATCTCCTTACCATAAATTTCTGTTGCAATAGAGTCAATGCTTATTTATGTCGTGCTCCGGTTTAGCTAACATACCCTATGTTAGCCGACAGACTTATGCCATCCCACCACACGGTTAGCAACGTTTTATTAACATATTTGGTTTCTATAGGCGATGGTCTCTCTTTTCATCAGGAGAGCCATCTGCCTACTTGCGATCTAATGACATAAAAATATAATAATGGTGCTTTGCTATATTTGTGTTAGGAATGCCACATGTATAAGTTTATTGGCTAACTTACCCTTCAAACCGGTGTACGACAACGATAAGCAACGATGCTGTTGGGTGATTCTTCAATGTTGAGGATAATACGGTTCCAGGCAGTTTTCTCTTTACTGTTATAACTACGATGAAGAAAAACAATGTTTTCCTATTCCATTATTACTTTTTTAACTATCAACAAGTAAAAGAAAAACATTTCTTATAATTAATTAACAAAAAAACGCAAAAATCTACTGAAAACGTCATTATTTCGCTTGTCCAGATCACCTGTTCTTGGCTATTTGGTCTTCTAAAATATTCAAATACCACTTAATAAAATTATTTATAGTAAAAAATTGTATTTAAAGGTCTATTGTTTCTGTTTCTTAACAATTTAAAGTATTAACTTAATTCTAAAATAGTAAAACACTCTTTCAAAAGTTTGTCACAAAAAAAGCGTCATTGTAAAAACAGGAATAGTTTTCAAATTTTTTCCACGATGATTGCAATTTTGGGGCATATTTCGTGCCTACCGGATGCCCCTCGGTACTCTTCGGTTAGGCCACACACTTTGAACGGATTGGACAGGTCATATTTCTCTCAAGGTAAGCTTGAATATGGTTCTTCGAAATTTGTCATCTTTATAATCATTCTCCTTATTCACTTTATCGTGGTAAATAATATGTTCATTGATTTTATTCATGGCTTTATTTATGTATCGAACTGCAAATAACTCCCCATAGATATTTATTAGCTGTATCTAATCTTTTAAGACAAATTTCGAGATGTTTTCTGGAATTCGTCATTATTGCTGACATCATTATCCTGAAAATGACTGTTGAGAATAATGATGTATGGGTTAGAATAATGATTTGCGGATTTTGAACAATGACAAACGTTGAGAATAATGACGTCAACACAATTATTAGCATATATAACCATTAAAATAAAGTAAGCTGGTACATCAATTGATTAATTTTTTTCGTAATGTCTCTGCAGTTGTTTTGGGAAAAAAATCAGCATGCCTAGAAGTAAGGAATCCTATGAGAATCGTAAAGTCCAATATAAAATGTGTCAGAAACGGAGGTATCAACAAATGATTATTGATCTAGAACTGCTAGCCTTAGAACAAGTGAGAAGGCGACAGAATATAAAAAAAGAAAGAAAAGCGTAAACTGACGAGTATTGCTGCACCGCGCGATTTTCGCTTGCTAGGTTACGTCTAGTTATATAAGAAAATATATAAAATAAGACTCGCTCATATCGGACAACGTTCATTTCAGCGGTCATTTGGGAGGAGAGGCTAACTTAAATAAGCTTGGTGTACTCAGCAGAGTAAAGCTTTATCCCAGTCCATCGCCTCCAACTTTACAAGACCCAAATTCGACCTCACATGGAGTACTGCTCCCACCTTTGGGCCGGAGCTCCTCAGTACTAGCTTCTTCCTCTTGATTGCATTCAACGTAGAGCGGTTCGAATCGTCGACGACCAGGCTATTTCTAATTGGCTTGACTCTTTGGCGTTGCGCAGAGATGTAGGTTCGCTCTGCATCTTTTACCGCAATCGTAATGGGGAGTGTTCCGACGAATTGTTCGGATTAATTCCTGCCGTTAAATTCCACTATCGGACATCGCGTCAAAATTTAAAGTTCCATCCTCACCACCTCGATGCCTGGAAAACCACAACAGTGCCCCTTTGTCGGCACTGTTTGCCTCGCACTACTCCTTTATGGAATCAATTACGACTTGGGGACCTTCAAGAAACGAGCTTACTCATTTTTAAAAAGCCGACAACGCATCTGCAAGACCCCTGGTATTGCAGATGTACAAAGGTACTGCTTTTACCATCAGGTGCAGTACCTTTGCTCATTGGCCCCCTCTACTATAAAATAAAACAATGGAAAGATTAATTAAGAAACTAAAAGACCAGCCGAAACGAATCTTTCAGAATTGCCAACCCTTTAGGAGTAATTGCCCTTGCCAAACACATTAAATGTATCTCTTCCTATGCCATCGGCAACGACAATATCAGTTAGCGCATGGTGGCTTCACTGTTCCCCGTCCTAACATATATTATCAATTTTTCCTTTTTTTCGGGCACTTTTCCTTAAGCCTAGAAGACAGCTCACGTCATTCCTTTTTCTAAAGTCTCAGCTCCTACTAATTTCTCTAAATATCGCCCTATACCAATTCTTCCATATTTGTCCAAGATTTTGGACACGCAGTTTAGCCTTTACCTGCAGGATAGTAATTTGTTCAATCTGTATCAATCTGGTTTCCGTTCGGGGCACAGTACTGTTACTGCTATTGTTAAAGTCACTGATGACATAAGACATGCTATTGGTAATAAACAACCTACTTTATTGGTTTTCTTTGACTTCAGTAACGATTTTATCTCTGTGGACTTTGATGCGCTGCTTGGTACTCTTCGTTCGCTAAATCTTTCCCCTCAGTCTGTATCCTGGTTTGACTCATATCTCCGAGATCGTTCTCAATGTGTTCATTTCGAGGATTCTTTCTCAGGTTTTAGTAAATTAACAGTTGGTATTTCACAGGGGGGTGTTCTAGCTCCACTCCTATTTTTCGTGTTTATCAACATAACATTCAATGCCATGTCCTCCAGTTTTCATTCGTCATCATCATATGCGGATGCGGATCATATGCGGATGATCTGCAATCGTATCGTCCTTTCTCTGCTCCGGATGTTCTTGAGGCATTCAGCGCTATATATGAGAATCTGTCGCGTATTCACTCATGAGCGGAGTCATCTGGTTTATTAGTAAATCCCAAAAGTTACAGTTTTTAATTATAGGTAGTGCAAATGCTAATGTTCCTGATCTCGTATATAGCAGCAGTGTTATACTGTATAGCAAATCAGCTAAAAATTTAGGTCAAATTATAAGTGAAGATTTCCCTTGGAATGCTTATATATCAGAAGTATGCAAAAAAGTTCATTCCACCTTTCATGCTATCAAACGTTTGCAAAGATTTCTTCCTTTTAAGACTAGAGTTATTTTAGTGCAAACATAAATCTTTCCTTTATTAGATTATGCTGATATTTGCTATCTTGATATCACAGAAGAAGGCCTGAATAAACTCGAGCGTTTACAGAATGTAGGAATTCGCTTTGTTTTTGGTTTTAGAAGATTTGACCAGATTTCCAATTTCAGAACATAACTCACGTAGCTTCCTATTCGGGAGCGCAGAAACGCTCAGCAGGAACGCTCCGCAGGAACGCAGACGAGCTTTTCATCGATATTACAATCAAATCTAGTTGTTTTGATTGTAATATCGAGGAAAAGTATATCCATAGGTATAATAAAAACCATATCCCAAATAATAACTGTAAGTACACTGAGAATATTAATCCAAATCCTGTCGTTTCATTATCTAGTACACATAAAGAAGAGAGCCGCGATCCAAATCTCAGAAAAACAAATATCCTTTCTTCCTATTTAACCAGTGTTATACTCTTAACAATGTTAAGTGTTATCTATTTCGATTTTATTTCTTTGAGCTGATAGTTATTAGTTAATATAATGTGATGCAGGATATAACAATTGAAAAATAATAAAAATATTGTTATATTTTAATTATATACAAGAAGTTATATTTCTGTTCATCAATATGTAATTTTTTGATTAACATTATATTGTTAAATTATATTAATTACACAAGAATTTATGTTTGTGTTTATCAATGCGTGATTTTACGACTAAATATAATTATGTTGATTCTTAATATTTTGTTTTATTTCAATGATAAGTGCAATAAAACAGGTGTAAAATCATTATCCTCAACAAAAGTCATTTATCCTAATTAAATTGTCATTATCATCAAAAAGTTGTCATTGTCCTCAGCAAGCATATTTAAAATTTTCGAATATCTCCCTAAATATTAATAATACAAAGATGCCTCTTACACCGATATCAAAGATTTGAATCAAGTAACAGTTCTAGTACTGATCACTTGTTGTGCCACGAGGTTTTTATTTTTTTCACCAAATCATTGAAAATATATTACGATCGAAGAATGACCCTGTTGCGGGAGGAAGAAACAAGGCGGTAACATCTTTTTGGTATTACAACTAGAAAGTGCTGGCCACTTGTCAACTTTTGAATATTGATATTGTTTTAAACATGGAATTATTACGACTATTCACCCAAGGTTTTAAATTAGAATTATGTGGTATTGTTATAAAATAGAAGATAATAATAGTTGGGTCGGGCATCAGTCCAAAATAAATGAAGTTATAATCTATATGAATTTTCATTTCTAAAAGTAAAGATAAATTACCGGACACCGGTATTTAAATAGCCGTTACGGGTGGTTTATTTTTTTATATCATAAGGTAAAATATATCATAAATCAGAAATACTTTATTCAATAAAACTTTTTACAAGTTATTTTGACACGTCAAAATATTTTTTTAAAAAACTACCACCGGATCGCAAACCCCGCTACACACTCAGAAGATCTGGCGGAAGAAACTCAGCGGGCTTGTCTTTTTTTTATATCATAAGATAGCAAACAAGCATATGGGTCTCCTGATAGAAAGAGTCAACCATCGCATATATACATCAAAAATGTTAATGTCGCTTTTCTATCTTGTGGCGAGGTCTAATGCCACATGCATAAGTTTATCTGCTACTTTACCCCCCCAAACCGGAACACGAGAGTAACAAGCACTGACGCTATTCCGGCATGCATGGGAAATACGGTGGTACCAGACCCGGGCGAGACAATGCAGAACTCTACCACATAGTGTTTTTGTGTAGGTAAACAGGTTGGAAGTTTTTATGTACGAATGTGAGGACAACTGTATATTCATTATCACCATTTAATACACGTTAGCCCATTATTTTTGTTTGAATTTGTGAATAAAATAATTAATCACTGTGTTTGTATCGTGTAGTATAGCGCAATGCAACCTGCACCATGATGATGACCTGTAACAAAAGAAAAAGATGTCCATATTTTTTTGTATTGTAGCACAAGATGCCTCGAGATAGAATCGTGAAGTCTATAGGAACATCTAACATCTTCTTCGTGTTGGTCCAGGCTCCCATTGAAGAATAGAGCATCTGCCATTCTGTCAGGCAGTTCGTTAAACGATTGCCTAAATGAGTCACTTCCATCGTGGCTAATAGGTGGTAGAATTTTGCAACGTTTCATTCGGTTCTGGTAACCTTACCTATTTACTATACCTTACTTATTCCTTCTGCAATCACGTCAATTACGTGTTCCTGATTGGAGATTAAGGTGGTTGGTAAACTTATGCAAGTGGCATTAACACTCCACCACAGGATATCAATGCAACATTAGCATCTTTGTTGTCTATAAGCGACGGTTGCCTCTTTCCATCACGAGAGCCATCTGCTTGTTTGATATGATATAAAAAAGACCTAGCAGCCGGGCTCAGTTGATAAATCGAAATCACGTTAAGTCACTTTTTAATTAAAATCATACTAGGTTATTTTTAAAGGTCCGGTGGTATTTTCAAATGGCTTCAACCAAATTAAAAGTGATCGTGAAAAATATATTTATTGAAGCGACAGATTACATAATACTTACTAACATAATTATAGGTAAATGTAAAATAACACACTGCCAGCGTTACAGAGGTCATTTACAAGACTCGGTGCAGCCAATTAATAAATTTAGTAGGATGTTTTTAACAAATATTTTTCTATTATCTTGTAATCATTTTACAATAATAATTAAAACGCACTTTCGATTCAATATTAAGGATTTAATAAAAATAAAATTTTGACGAACTTATCTCAACATTTTTGTAAAATCAAAGTAAACGCATAGAAGCACACATAGAAGCATATCTTCAAAAAGTAAATAATCTATGGATGGATTCATTAACAACAATTGAAACTTTACCAAGTGCTGATGACCAAAAAGATAAAATATACTGTTAGTTTTCGCATTGTGTCTAGTGCGTAATGTCACAACTCATCCCTCATTAATTAATCGTGTCGCTAAGCTGAGGGTCTTACCGGAGACAGACAGACAAGGGTTTTTGTAGCCTAAATGTAAATTTAAACTCTGGCAGAACGCTCTGTTCATCCACTTCCCCGATGTTGATGTCGCTCTTCAGGCTACCAGCTTTAGTCATTTAAAAAATTCACAGATAAATGTTTTTCATTTAATTATTTACTACGAATAATGTGGCTGCCTCATGGTCTAGGACAGGGGTCACCAATTAGTTTCGCTCGGGGTCCATTTTAAGAAATGAAATGACCGTCGTGGTCCGCACATTTTACATTTGTTTTATAAAATATTTATTAAACAAATGTAATTAAGGAAATAACAAAGGAATTTTGTTGCATATGTATCAATGCGAAAAATTACATTTTTTGTTGCGAATTATCTGTATGAAGTATGGAGTGAAATTGGTGCAAGCTACTAACATTAAATCCTAGAGATGTTTAGTAGTAATTCGAAATTGAAATTTACTCTTAATTAACTTCATCTTCGAAAATGCTGCTTCACAAATATATGTCGATCCAAACAAAGTAAGTAGTTTCAAAGCAAATTTTTGTAATTCTGGATATTTATTACCACGCACAAATTTTATCCAGAACTCTTCACTGGAAACTTCCTCATGTTTGTGCTTTAAAACTGTGTTTTCTGGGAAATCGATCATTTCCATCTGTAGAGTAGCTTTATCATTTCCGAAAACAATTACGTACATCTCGCATCAATCTTTTTGGCGCCATGGAAGTTATTTATATCGGAAGTAGCCTATAGTGCAAGTTGATGTGTTCTCGCGGTCCGCAAAAAATGGGTCGGTGGTCCGGATGCGGACCGCGGTCCGCCATTTAGGATTCCCTTGGTCTAGGAGAAAGCATATTCGGCTCAGACGTTGAGGTCTTAGGCTCGATACATGGGTCGGGCAAAAATATTATTGAGATTTTTTTGAAAATGCATTTTTTTACTAGTAAACAAATTTAAGAAATGGTCTAAAACAAACTTTGTAAAGAGAGTGTCATAAAATTTCCGATTAATTCGAAGATACAGAAGCTTCAGATTAATTGCTCTTTAAACCAATATCTTAATTAATTTAGTAGTATGAAATAATTTTTGTTATATTATGATAAATAAAAATGCAAGCGTGAGGAGTTTTTTCGCAGGTACTTTTGTTACTATAGTATGTATCTGCGCCGAAATTCTAAAAATGTCGACTCGTTAAAAGTGCTTGTAAAATTTTATTTGAATAACTTACACGCAGTAAAACTAAAACATTCGACTTTTCATTTCCTGTTTCTCCAGAACTCTGCACCAGATCTTCACTATATTCAAATGGGCCCACACGGACATACCCCACTAAACTAAAAAAAAATTTCAAAATCGGTTGGTAAATAACCGAGTTTTGAGGTAACAGAGGTAAAAAAAAACATACAGCCGAATTGATAATCTCATCCTTTTGGAAAGTCGGTTGAAAACCCAAATAAGACCGGATATCAAAGATGTTAATGCGTTGCTATCCGCGTGACAAGATGGCAGTGTCTCATACATAAGTGTACCGGCAATCTCCCCTTCTAAACCGATAGGCGTAGGCGTATCACCTAACGTTTGCAAACTGCCAGCGACCAGCGATGACTTACGTAACGAAAAAATCATCAAAAAGTCGCCAATTGCTTGCTGGTCACTAGATGAACTTTTAGCAATGTCAAAACACCAAAATTAACCAAGCGGTAACGGCTGACACTCATATACAAGGCTGTTATGTGTCTTGCAATAACTAAACAATTACGATAATTTTGCACTGCGAGTTACGTGTGTGTATAACCCCGCGGAACACAACAATGACAAGCATTGATGTTATTGCGGCAGTAATAGATAAGGCGGTGGCACCAAATACCAGAGCGAGACGTTGCAAAACTCTACGATCTAATAGTTACGATGGTAGTGACATGTTTGGCCAATCATTCAGTCTTTTCTTCAAAACGGGCTCAGAGCAAGACGGGAAAATTTATTTTTCGTCAAAACACGGTTATAAAATTTATAAATATCGAGCGAAAGTAAGGTTATCCAGGGATTTATATTAACAAGCGTTCGCCTGTGAATGGACTAAATAATACAATCACTTTTAAGTTTAATAGTAGGGGAGCCCAAGATACTAAATGGGTTACTCGAGCGTCGTAGGGACCTATTGGATTTTGTAGATAAAATTATAGGAAAAATAAAAGGCTATATGGTATTTTTCACTTCAATGGTAGAGAAAAATCTACGGATAAAAAAAAATAAAAAGAAACTGTGACATGGAAACACTAAATCGTGTCAGATTAAGGTATGGTGGGTTAATTGCCACCTAAAATTTAGAAAATCTGACAATTCAAGTGTTTTGTAAGGGAGTGTGAGGGTCACAAAGTTTCAAAGAAAATGTTGTTTTGACATTCTCGAGCGCGTCTGAATTTTCTTTTATTATATAGGAAATTATGTAAGAATAACGAAAACATAATCTCACAATTTTCACAAGCTGAAGTTATTGGTTTTTTGTTTTTTTTCTGCCTCTATATGAAGCAGAAAAAAAAACAAAAAACCAATGAATATTTATATTTGGTGGAGAGCCACGACAGTATGCGAGGCAAACTCACGTCCCCCCCCCCATGTAAATCTGACGCGCTTGAGTAAATACAAAAATCCCCTCTTGGGCTCCCCTACTACATGGGACACACTAAAAGTTTTGCACTTCTAGCTAATCGGAACTATTTGAATTTCGAATGTTATACTTCTAAAACGTTGCAACCTTCTTAGTAATAAAAAAGCAATTGGCGGGAAATGATTTGTCCATTGTTTTTTTATCATACATCAAAATTCTACGTACGCAATGAAAATGGAATTAAGTCGAAAAGATTTTGGAGCGATGATTTTTTATGATTTTTAAAAGTTCTCTTTCTCCGCAAGACTGTGACGCTCGTCGTCAAAATGCTTTTGGGAGAGAAGCACCTTGTTTGAGCACCGTGAGGCGATGGTTTGCTGAATTTAAGAGAGATCGAGTTTCTTTACATGACGTATTTCGTGAAGGGCGGCTTTCAACTGCCGTCAACGAAAATAATGTGGCTACTGTTAAGCGGTTAATTGAAGAAACCCCCCGGATTACCTATGAGACAATTCGAGGACTATTGGGGATTGGTATGAGCCAAATTCAGAAAATTTTACACAAAGAATTGAAAGTTCGGAAACTTTGTTGTCGTTAGATCCCTCATGAACTGACAGCGGAGCAGAAGCGGGCTCGCGTGGAATGGTACTCACAGATGATACTGAAATACGACCACGGACATTCTAATGCTGTTTATGACATTGTTACAGGAGACGAAACGTGGATTAATTGTTTTGAACCAGAAAAAAACAGCAATCTTGTGAATGGGTGTTTGAAAATGAGAACAGGCCAATAAAAGTGAGACGGGCGAGAAACTCTGGTAAAAAAATGATCGCGTTTTTTTATCAGCTACGGGTCCCATCTGTACAATTTTACTTGAAGATCAAAAGAGTGTTAATGCCGAGTGGTATTCTATCATTTTTTTACCCAGGGTGTTAGAAAAAGTTCGCGAAAGACATGATAACGCTTCTTCACACACGGCCAACAAAACAAAGTCATTTTTAGTTTCCGAAAAAGTACATCTCATCACTCATCCTGCGCATAGCCTCGACCTAGCACCCTGTGATTTCTGTATTTTCACCAAAATCAAAGTTTTGATGAGAGGTTTTACTTTTACCAACTCCGAAAAGGCAGTGATAGCGTCCAATCAGCACGTAGAAAACATGCCTTCAGATCTGTGGTCCTCCTGTTTTAAAAAATAGATCGATCGCATGAAAAAATGTTTAAAATTTAAAGGACATTATTTTGAAAAGCAATAAACATAATATTTTGGTTATAACATGTTATTTTTTAAAGTTACGCAAAACTTATAGTGTGACCGACGTATAACCGACTTTAGCCTTAAAAAATATACATATACGTGTGTATATTGTCGTGTATGTCACGTGAATGTAGTGCCTGTAACGTTTATTTTTAATAATTTCTTGTATTTTTAATGGATTTTATTTAACAATATTAGGTTTCTGTATTTCGTCGTAATGTAAGCCTTAACTTTACTCTTTATATTTCATACTCCACCTGTCTAAAAAAGGGGTCTAAAGTTTTTCCTTTACGTATTAATTTATAGATTTAGATACGAGCGAATAATGGACAGTGTCTTATAAGTTCTAGCAGTATATAAAAAGGTTCTATATCCCTGGTCGCAACCACTTACATTGTATACAAGGTACGTTGTTAAATGGATTGCAACAAATGCCCTAGAGAGTAGTAATCCGCGTAGATTAAACTCCGGTCATTAACTATTAAATTATAGAGTAAGGCACGGAGCTGGACGCTAAGCGCTGCATGTTTCAGCATTAACCTTTGTGCATAGCGATGCTGAAGTGTCCTCTGTCAAGGTAAAGCACGTTTTAAACTAGACACATTAAAAGCTTTTCATAACTTTTGTCAGCCCTGCTTGTAATTCAGTTTTAATGGAAAAAACAGGCCAATTGCGAGTCGAACTAGCGCATGAAGGGTTCAATACCACCAGCTATAAAAAACGGTAAAAAATCACGTCTGTTTTATGAGGCCCTTTAAATATTTATTTTATTTTAATTTTACTATTTATTTTTAAAGTAAATAATTATATAACTAATTATTTTGTGAATATTTCAAGCGTTTACCAGTTGTCGTCATTAAGATCGAGAAAAAATTGCAAAAAATCGTTTGTTGTGTGGGAGCCCCCATTAAATATTTATTTTATTCTGTTTTTAGTATTTTTTGCTATAGCGGCAACAGAAATACGTCATCTGTAAAAATTTCAATTGTCTAGCTATCACGGTTAATGAGGTACTGCCTCCTGACAGAGAGATGGACAGGCAGTGGAGTCTTAGTAGTAGGGTTCCACTTTTACCCTCGGGCACGGAACCCTAAAAATGTACAAGACGTTAATAAAGCAGTAAATGCGTGACGGCATGACAGAGAGCTACGATGTTTGACATCCGGAATACGAGTCGAGATCGGATGAATAATTATAACAATTAACTGATTGGGAAAATTTTTCAATTGTTTAGGAGTGTCTACTTTTGATTAGTCCTATACGAATTTGGCGAAAAAATGCCACATGCATAACATTATGTAGGCTACCTTTCCCTCCAAACCTGAACATGATAATGATAAGAACTCACGCTATTGTAATAGGAATAGATAAGGCGGTGGTACCAAATCCAGGATGAGACGTTGAGCTCGGATGAATTATAGCAATTTAAGCAGTAGATAAGCGCGTGACGACATGATAAAGAGCTATGCCGTTTGACATCACGGCATACCAGTCGAGCTCGGATGAATTATAGCAATTAAATGATTTGGAAAATTCTTCAATTCCACTTTTGATTGAGGGTCCCATGTAAATTTGGTAAAAAAAACTATGTCAGGGTCCAGATATATGTGTAGGCGGTCGGTCGCCACAATTTTATTGTGCTTATTACTATGTGGTTATTGTTAAGCATTTGAGCGGAACTTATTTGAGTTATTCGTTCACATAATGTTTAAGGGCAATGGGCCCACCTCTCGTTCCTACCACTGTAACTTCTGTAAACCAGAATCAACAGCGGCAACCTTCGCAATAACCACTGAGTTGCGAGCTCAGGGTGTCCTGGGGAAAAGCTAAGCTGTCTTGGTACCCGCATGAAATTTAATCAGAAGTGTATAAGAGGAGTAGGAAAATACATCCAGTTTCGTTCACATATCGGGTGTAGCTCGCAAACTTAGTGGTTATCTATAAAAATAATATAATAATAATGTTACTGGACTAATTACACAAATCGATCTAACTCCAAAGTAAGAAAATGATTTGCTTGTGTTATGGGTGTAAGTCAACGATACTAATACATAGAAATACGTAATATATAAATACTGCAATATATATTAAATAAACACCCAAACCCGGAAATACAAACATCTATGCTCATCACATAAATGTTTGTACCTGTCGGGAATCACACCCGAGCCCCGTCGATTCGTAATTAGATTCCTTAACCACTCGACCAAAGGGTGGTTAAAAAGCTCATTGTATCGAAAAATACTATGGGAAACAATCCCAAAGGGGAAGTCCTATGAGATGGTCTTTAAATTAGACATTTAAAAATCAGAAGCCATGCACGCTGCTCAAAATCGCAAAAATAGAGTGTTATGATAAAAGAATTTTGAATTTTATGAAGAGATCACAACCCTGGACATGGCACTGGGGATTTTTTTTTGTATTGTAACTTATAAGGTAGCAAGCAAGCAGATAGTTCTTTGATGGAAAGAGACTATCATCGCCCATAGACATCCAAGATGTTAATAGTGCGTTGCTATTCACGTGGCTGGATGGCAATGTCAGATGCATTACGCTACCTTAACCTCTAACCTGAACACGACAATGACAAGACTTTTTTTATTTCATAATATAGCAAACAAGTAGAGAGTTCCTGATGGAAAGAGTCAACCATCGCGTACAAACACCAAAGATGTTAATGATGCGTTGCTGTCTTGTGGCAAGGTCTAATATCACATGCATAAGTTTACCGGCTGCCTAACCCTCCAAATGGAACACGACAGTGACTAGCGCTGACGTTATTGCGGCAGGAATAGGTAAGGCGGTGGTACCAGACCCGGGCGAGACAATGCAGAACTCTACCACCTAGTAGCCAGGATTGTAGTGACTCGCATAGCCAATCGGTCACTTTTTACGCCCTGCCTGGCAAAATGACAGTTGGCCTATTCTTTAAAGAAGCCCGGGACAACACTGGTTGAGCTATTGCAATAGGAATAGGTAAGGTGGCGGTACCAAACATCAGGACGAGACGTTGCGGAACTCTACCACCTAATAGTCACGATGGCAGTGACTTGTGTAGCCAATCGTTTGGCCTTTACGAACTACCCGGCAGAATAACAGATTTCTCATAGGGGCCCAGACAAACCCTGGGAAAAATAAAAAATCGACTCAAGAAGCTGCCTATTAAGCATTTTTATTCCTAAATTTTATATGTAAATATTCAATTTTCCTTAGAATGTGGGAAAATATTAAAAGACCGTGATTCATCGGTCATGTGAAAGCTGAAAGGTTGCATATACGTGTCACTACCACATCCTACCTAATAGCTGATGGTTTTTTTCAAAAAAGCACGGTCCGACATGGGGATATTTATCATCACACCCAGTGCCCTTGCGGGGTAGGCAGAGTAAACTGAACGTCTATAAACATTCCAGTTCACCACCATTCACTGGTTTGTCAATTGGCGAGTTGAGTGGTGATCCCCATTTTGTCAAATTTATTAATCTTTAAAACACTATAATAAAAAATAATAATTATCGAACAATATGACTTTCATGTTATCTAATCTAATACCTTTAAACGAGCAATTCTTGTATATATGTGTATATATATATATATATATATGTATATATATATATATATATATATATATATATATATATATATATATATATATATATATATATATATATATATAATATATATAATTTAGCTAGTTTTAAACGACTACTTAACTCCCACTATCTCTCTATTATGAATACCTGAAAAGCAATAACAAGGATTAATGTTTTCAAATTATTAAAATTACATTGTTTTAAGCAAAATTACCTAGGTACTTAATTACATCCCGTTATTATTATTTTTTATCATTTATTTTTTATTCTTTCTTTTTTTTTTTATGCTGAGCGTGTTGTTCCTGTAACGAGTCATCACTAATCTCATATTTGGTTTATGTTTTTGCCTTTTAGTAAGTACATAATATGTATGTATATGAGTATGTATGTATGTATGTATGTATGTATAAATGTATGTATGTATATATGTATATTATATATATGTGTATGTATTTATGTATCCAAGTAGGTAGTTATAATTTATATATAGCACTGAAATTGGTTAGCACTTATATTTTTATTTATCACTTTTTTTTTTTTCGTAAGACGAGCACCAATGCCCGCGTTAATGTAATGTAAATATTTCCTAAAGTCGCTGGTTGTCTGGAAGAGATCACTGATGGGTGATAAGACCGCCTATTTGTACTCCGTTTCTTATCGTACATTGTTATTTTCTACTGTAAATGATGTGTGTTGTGTGCAATAAAGTGTATTATTATATATATATATATATATATATATATATATATATATATATATATATATATATATATATATATATATATATATATATATATATATATTCCGAGATTCCAATTATAATTGGAATCTCGATTTTCATGAAAGTCACAAATTAGGGGTTTTTTGGTCAAGGAATCGATTTATCAGGGTTCCAGGTCCAAGAAAAGCTCGGTTTCCAAGATATGGGTATATGAAAAACCGAGCAAAGCTCGGCCAACCAGGTACAGAAAAAAAAAGAAATTTATTCTATAGGAATCGATTTATCAAGGTTCCAGGTCCAAGAAAAGCTATCCCAAGATATGGGTATGTGAAAAACCGAGCAAAGCTCGGAAAACCAGATATTAATGTTAATATGACAAAACCATAAACATTTGTGCTAAAAACTTTTTGTCCGATAATTTTAGTATGGACTTTAATTAGGTTTCCTTTGTCTCGTTTTAATAAGAAGGTATTTCGTGTCCCACGTTAAGTTTGCCTTGTTATAAGATGCCGCCTGCTGAAGTTACCGTGTAGCCGTCGGCGCTTTGAAAGCCAGTCGAGTGAAACTTACCGAGTCCTTTGTCCTGAGGGACAGTCTCTTATATTCAACTAAAAAAGCCTGAAAATAGTTTCACAACATTGCCTTATGCTTTTGTTGAGCTTGAATTTTATATTATGTTTTATTTATTAACTAGCTATTGCCAGCGACTTTGTCCGCGCGGAGTTCGTTTACTCCGCACTGCCCCTCAGCCGTAGGTGATAGCGTGATAATATGTAGCCTATATGTTGACCCGACCTATTAGTAATATTCATACAAAAGAAGTAAATCTATGCAGTACATTTTGAGTTTACCCCGGACATACATACAGACAAACAGACAAAAATTCTAAAAACTATATTTTTGGCTTCGATATCGACTGTAGATCACGTCCCAAGTATTCTTTTAAAAAATATTCAATGTACAGTTTTGACTTTCCTACGATTTTATTATATGTATAGATTAAGTTAGCGACTCGCTCATAACTCACACGGTTGCAATTCATTTATTTAAAGAATGAGAAGTGTGTTTCCTTATTTCTTTTTGTTATGGTTTTCAGGTGGATCAAGAATTTCTTGTTGCACTACTATAAATATAAGTCTGTAGCGTCTGTCAGTAGATTAATTTTTTTTATTTGCAAATCCATGCTAATATTTTAAATGAAATAAATGAAAAGAAATGAAATGAAAAATATTTATTTGCAAGATAATGTGTGCTACAAGTTGTTAAAATTAATCAAACATACCAGCACATTCCACCATATATAAATATTTAAAAATTATCATATTATATTATATGTAGTTTATGACCGCCCCGTTGGTTGAGTGGTTAGCGACCCTGACTATGCAATCGACGGGGCTCGGTTTCAATCCTCGACGGGGACAAGCATTTATGTGATGAGCATAAATGTTTGTATTTCCGGGTTTGGGTGTTTATTAAATATATCCCAGTATTTATATATGTATATCTATGTATTAGTATCGTTGACTAACACCCATAATACAAGCAAATAATTTGCTTACTTTGGGTTAGATCAGTCGGTGTAATTTGTCCCGTGAATATTTATTTATTTATGTAGTTTAAGAATTTTTACAAGTACTCTTTATTTTCACATTTTTAAATATTTACATAAATTATGTATTTAAATTGAAATTTTATCAAATTGTTTGCATTTAAATTCAAATATTGAGATACATTTTATAAAACAATTCAAGAAATATTCTTTCCATGCATTTTTGACGAGTCGATTTCTTTAGAATTATTACCGGATCGAAACGCGGCCTCACACTAAATAAGTAAGTAAAACATAAAAGTAAGTCTGTCTTATCGCTCAACCGGTTTTTTTAAATTTGGCAACGAGATAATTGAAAATCCGGAGCCAAATAAAGGCTTTTTTTTAATAATCAACCACTAAGATGCTGCTCCTAAGCCCTAACGGACTCCGAGTAGCGACAGTATACATCGTGTTTATTCGGAGCCGTACGGCCGTCGCGGAATATCTATACATATCTATACATATAATAAAATCGTAGGAAAGTCAATGTATGTCCGGGGTAAACTCAAAAAGTATTGCATGGATTTACTTCAAATTTTGCATGAATATTACTAACAGGTCTGGTCAACATATAAGCTACATATTATCACGCTATCACCGGGGGAGGAGCTGTACGGAGTAAACGAAGTCCGCGCGAAGGAAGTCGCGGGCAACAGCTAGTGAACAATAAATACAGTATCACTATCAGAGTGCTAAGTGTGAGTTTTTCTTTTCGCATTCGATCGTGAGCGCGTTTGGAGTTTACTAGGAATTTGTATGTGATTTGTACAGCGCCACCTAGTGGTAAACGTGAGAAACCAGTTTACCACTAGGTGGCTCTGTACAAATCACATACAAATTCCTAGTAAACTCGAAACGCGTTCACGATCGAATGCGAAAAGAAAAACTCACACTTAGCACTCAGTATCCCCATGCTCTATGTCTATGATGTGAACGGAGACTAGCGGTGAGTGAGTTGAGTCATTCAAGTTGTGACGTACGCATCTCGCGGGTGCTGTTGGCTCCGACGAATGTGGACGGCTGCCGCGGCACACGTAAGGTGTGGCGCGGCTGGTCCGTACCGCTGAAGGGTCATAGTGATGGAACCAGCGGGCCAGCTTCTTGTCAGGTGACGTCATTACTGTGGAGGTTGATGACGTCACACAAGGACAAGTAAGGGGAAAAGAAGATCTTCCCAGCCAGGCAAGTAGTACAGCGTCCACAGTACGCGTAAGCATCCGTTCCGGCCCGTCGCGGTCGCGATGCAAACTGGTTGGTGTGAATTGTGCATAGTAGCAAGAGTATTATAATTAAAATTTTTGCAGGTTTGAGGCGTAAAAGATTTTTCGTTCGTGGATATTATGTCTTCGAATTGCTTCTTATCTTATTGCTTCGAATAAAGAGTCGTGCAACTGACATCAAATATTTTGAATACGCAATTTATTTAATGGGCATCTAATGCTGCATACTTTACGTAAAACGTAGTTTTTTCTATACTATTCGACCTTACCATCTAAATTGGAACATGACGGTTGCAACTGATATGAATTGTTATTGCGATAGGAATTTCAAGGTAATGGTAACAATCCTAAGCGAAACGTTACAAAACTTTAACTATTTAAACTATTTAAAAAAAGAAAAAAGTATCTTCACGCCCGTATCCCCGAAAGGGTAGGCAGAGGTACAAGTGCATCCACGATTAGCCGAAAATACTTGGTCCCACAATGTGATAGGTGGCTAGCCTATCGCCAAGCGGGCAATGTTGTTTTTATCAGAAAACTGGAAAAACACATTTTTTTAAATTGCCCGACTCAGGAATCGAACCCGGGACCTCATGTGGTCAACTCCGACACCGGACCACTAGACCACAGAGGCGACTTTAACTATTTAACCGGCGAAAAAGCGGAGATTATCAGTTTGACATGTAATATTGTTGTAATTGTATAATATTTGAGTATGGTAATCTATTTAGGCGTCCAAACACGTATACTAAATTTTATAAGTGTATGTATGTTTTTATGTTTGTCCATGAATTTCTCGGGAACTAAAAGTCATATCGATTTTTTTTTGTATTTGATTTAAGTAAGGTATATTTCAACTTAGGAAGTCTAAGTCTCAATATATTCTTAAATAAAATAAATATAGATGATGTAGATTATACAAACTTTTTAGGAATAGTTATTGACAAATATTGTAATTGGAACGCACACATTGAATCTCTATGTAATAAGATTGATAGATTTGTTTATGTCTTGAGAAGACTAAGAGACATAGGAAACGTAAAAGCCTCCCTATTAGCATACCATGGGTATGTCTCTTCTAATTTACAATATGGAATTCCCATTTGGGGAAATTCTGTTAAATTGGTGCGAATTTTTAGAGTCCAAAAGAAATGTATTCGAGCAATATGTGGTGTTAACCAATTACATTCCTGTAAACCACTTTTCAAGTATCTTAAGGTACTTCCCTTACCATGTTTGTATATTTTAGAGGTATGCGTATTTGTAAAAAAACACCAAAAGTTATTTAATACAAATGCTGAAGTCACTGGTAACTTATATTTCAGGAATAGTAAGAAATTATATGTGCCTAACCAAAAATTAAATATTTTTACAAAAAATGTGTATTGTATATCTATTACTATATACAATCATATTCCTGATAGTCTTAAATCATTGCCTATAAATAAATTTCGCAAAAACTTGTTTGATTTGCTGTGAGATAAAACTTATTATGATATTAAAGAATTTTTAGCCGATAAAATTAAATATTAATGCATAGAAATATAAATTTGTTGATTGCCTTAAAAAAATTTCAATGTAGTAAAATTTTGTAAATGGTAAAAACTTTGTAAATTACAAAAATCTTAATCAGAAAAATGAAACTTGTAATTATAAAAATAATTTTGTAATATATATATATATATATATATATATATATATATATATATATATATATATATATATATATATTTGTAATAAAAATAATATGAAATCCTTCTTGTACATTAGCAATAAGTACATAAAATAGGGGAAAAAAAGACCAGCCCGCTGAGTTTCTTCCGCCGGATCTTCTCAGTGTGTGGCCGCGTTCCGATCCGGTAGTAATTCTATAAAATCGATACAGTGTTTTAAATGTTATAATATACAATGATGATTTTTTAAATATTTGCACACCATATAATGGTAGAATATGTTGGTAACTTAATTTATTTTTAACAACTTGTAACACCCATGTTCTTGCAAATAAATATTTTCTTTCTTTCTTTCTAAGGTTCATCAAAATCGTAATTATTAGTTCACTAGCTGTTGCCCGCGACTTCGTTCGCACGGACTTCGTTTACTCCGCATAGCTCCTCCCCCGTAGGTGATAGCGTGATAATATGTAGCCTATATGTTGACCCGACCTGTTAGTAATATTCATGCAAAATTTGAAGTAAATCCATGCAGTAGGTACTTTTTGAGTTTACTCCGGATATACATTGAATTTCCTACGATTTTATTATATGTATAGATAGATAGATATAGATAAGATATGGATATAGTTGACAATTATTTGAAGTCGTTTTAATATATTAAATTTCTATTATGGTACTCGCGATGGTAATGTTTTTTTAATAAGATAGCAAACAAGCAGATGGGTCTCTTGATGGAAAGGGATAATCATTGCATAGACACCAAAGATATTAATGGTACGTTGCTATCCTTGAAGCGGGGTGTTAATACCACTTGCATAAGTTTAAGAATAAGAATAAGAAGTTTATTGGCTACCTTACCCTCCAAACCGGAACACAACAGTGGCAAGCAATGACGCTATTGCAGCAGGAATAAGTAAGGTGATGATATCAGATCCGGGCGAGACAATGCCTAACTCTACCCCCTGTTACTCCTGGTAGCCACAATGCTAGTGACTTTTACGAACTGTTTAGCAAAATAGCAATTGGCCTATTTTGCAAAAGGATCTCGGACCAACACGGATCTAGATAGATAGAGTTCTAGTGATCTAGTGTAAATGGTGTAAATTGCGTAAATAATTAGTTTTTTGTTGTCATTTGCCCATATCGTTGTAATGACAACGGTATGAGAAGGGTTCGTTACTTAGCAACGTAAACAACCCCTTTGACAATTGACTTGTGCTTTATTATTGATTTAATTTACAGTGTGATAAAATAATGTTATAAAACTTTTATTTATTTTTACTGTATATTTGATAGAAGATACGACTAGGAACTTTATAAGATTTAAAAAATGGCCGGAATTAACCGGCCTCTTAGTCAAATGAGAAAATTAGAAGCGGTAAGTACACTTGTGAATATATACTTATTATTCTTCTGATACTATGTTAAACTTACATTAAATAAATATCGTCAAGATAGATTTTTAGTCGCTATGCCGAGATATGAGGTCTACTATATGATATCTTAGTCCACGGGTTGATTTGGTTTAAAAAAATACTCGTATTTCTTAAACTACCCGTAGAAATATCCGAATTTCACTAGGTGGTAGAGTTCTGAAAGTCTCGCCCAGATCTAGTACCACCGCTTTACCTATTCCTGCCGCAGTAGCGTCAATGCTTGTCACTATCTTGTCCCAGTTTGGGGGGAAAGGCAACCGGTAAACTTACGCTTGTGGCATAAACACTCCGCTATACAGAAGCAACTTACCATTAACATCTTTGATGTCTATAGGCGATGATTTTGCTTCCAGTTGTCATACTTACTATTGTCGCTGTCGTGTTCCGGTTTGGAGGGTTAGGCAGCCGGTAAACTTATGCATGTGGCATTAGACCTCGCCACAAGATAGCAACGCACCATTAACATTTTTGGTGTCTATAGGCGATGGTTGACTCTCCATCAGGAGACTCATCTGCTTGTTTGCTATCTTATGATATAAAAAAAATGATGTGGAGCCGCGGGACACCAGGTAGGAACGAACTTCCTTCGGCTAAACGGCACTACTCGCTTGTGTACGCGACTGTCGCGCCTGCGCACGTCTCATTTAACGCTTTTATTCCACGCATTTTTCTTACGGTTTTACTATCACATTTTTTTCAGTTCGGTCGCGCAGTAAAATCCCTATCCCCTCCAAGCCTGCCGTAAGGAACTTCGTTCCAAAAAAAATAAGTAGGCTATTTTGATAGGTCCCTAATTTCCAAACTTCCGCGACAGCAATCAGGCTTAACCGGATTGTAAAGGTCCCATTTCGTAGTATTTTTATGCTTTTAATATTTTACTGTCTCCTCCTAAAAAGGGAGGGAAACAAGATGTATTTTCCTGCTCCTCCTATATACTTCTGATTAATTTCGTTGCGAGTTCCGAGACAGCTTAGCTTTTCCCCAGGGCACCCTGAGCTCGCAACTCAGAGGTTATCAGGACGATTGCTGGTTTACAGAATTCTGGTTTACAGAAGTTACAGTGGTGGGAATGTGAGATGGACCCATTGCCTTTAAAAAAAAGGCGATGATTGTCTCTTCCCAACAGAAACCCATCTGCGTGTTTGCTATCTTATGATATAAAAAACAAATTTAAACCTTATTATTTAAAGTTGTTTAGAATTATGTATTTATAGTTGTTATGTGGTTATTATAGAAAGAAGCACTATTCCGTACAAGAAAACGCATCTTGAAGTACCTCGTTCTTGGGTTCTTGAAACAGGAGGGTCTCTTCCGCACCGCGGAGACGCTTATCTCCGAGGCGGCACTCACCAGCGACTATCAGCTCTGCGATAACATCGACTTGGATATCATTCTACAAGTTAGTGATATTTTATCTTATGAAACTACGAGGTAAATATTTTCAATCGACTTCCCAAAAAGAGGAGGTTATCAGTTGGACTGTATCTTTTTTTAGTGACAAATATTTGTGTGATGAGCAGTGATGTTTGTATTTTTAGATTTGACTGTTCATTATGTATAGTACAGTATTTATATATGTATTTTTATATATTAGTATCGTTGACTAACACACATAACACAAGGAAATAATTTGCTTACTTTGGGGTCAGATAGATTTGTGTAATTTGTACAAATATATTATTTAATAAATAAATAAATATCGCTGGACAAATTACACTTACTGATCTAACCCCAAAGTAAGTAAATTATTTGCTTGTGTAATGGGTGTTAGTCAACGATACTAATACATAGAAATACATATATAAATACTGTTATCATTAATTACTATGAACCGATTTAAATAATTCTTATTTTGTTTGTATTACTTGTGTTGTATACTCCCCGTGTGGTATTCATTTTAATTTCGTAAAGATCTGATGCAGGGTTCTGGTTTGCCGTAAGCACAGGATTTACTGTTCTTTATAGGCATAGCACACTTCTTAACTCAGTAGGGACCGTCACCCTACCACCCGCCTGGCTGTTAACCAAGCATCAACCTAAAGTAAGCAGTAATACGTCAATTCGGATACGGCTAGTCGATGCCGCGCTTACGGCTAGTCAACGCCGCACTTACGGCTAGTCAACGTTGTCTAAATTGTTGTATTAGCTGCAAAGTCGATAGGTTAAAAATGTTAAAGAAATATAAAAAAAACTTTTTCAATAATTTTCCCGAACGAATCAACCTATTTTGATCTAATTTACAGTATTTGACGCAGTTTTTCAGAGAGCAAAACCGATTCGATTTTTAAATCAATCGGTGTATTAGCTTGAAAGTTATTTTAAAAATATTAAGTTTTCTCTAAATACAAAAATATTAATATTTCAAAGCTGTAACTTTGGAAAACTTAATTCGATTTTGATTTTTGAAATTGCATCTGACTTTTTTTTTGATTTTTGAATTGAAAAACTTTTAAGAACTAAAATATTGTAGAAGAACGAAAAATGATTGGTTAAAAACGTCGAAGTACCTGGGGTCAATATATTCTGGTTATAAGAAGATTTTTTAAATGTAAATCTAAAAATATAAAGTTTACTGCACATTAAACTCACGAAGCAAAGTTCGCACCCTCTTAGGAACGCCCCGTTAACCTCCCTGACCCTTAAAAAGAACATTTAAAGAGATAGCCATCCTGAGAGACACTCGAGATATGTCTTTGCCATGTTTTCTAACTGGGCCTATATCCGGTGACCTATTTTAAGAGAAATTAGTGCTAGGGATGTCAGTACACTAATGATATCGATTTGCACTTATCGCCGATTTTATTTAAAATTCGTATATTTTAGAGCACCCGTTTTGATAGAAATTAGTTCTAGGATGTCAGTACGCTAATAAAATGTTATCGATTTACCAGCGCTATTTTCAAATCATCAGCAAGGCGACGAAAAATAATTAAACTTTTGCATTTGTAATTTGCCATAAAAATCGGCAAATTGCGAGTCGGACTCGCGCTCGAAAGTTTACGTACCATCCATTGATATAAAAAACCAAAGATACACAATCAGTGTGTCAAAAACGTCCTCCAAAAATGAGTGCACAATTTTAAATTGTGCGCTCATTTCAAATAGAATCGCGTCGGTCGCGACACTGTCAATTTTAATTCTTTTCGTACATTGCTTTGTAAAAACAACTATAAGTCGTGCACTTAAGGTTGGATATGCAAAGACATATGTTTCTTCCTTATCTATAACTACTTAAATAAAATTAGGGACACTTCTGAGTGTCAGTTTTGTTCGGGACTGTGCATCTCGGTTTTTTTATATCAATGGTATCATCATAGCAATACGAAAAAAAAACTTTTATTGTATGCCCCCTTAATATTTTCATTTTTTTTATTTTTAGTATTTGTTGTTATAGCAGCAACGGATTTCTAGCTATCACGGTTTATGAGATACAGTCTGGTGACACAGACAGCGGAGGCTTAGTAATAGGGTTCGATTTTACATTTTCGGTACGGAAACCTAAAAAGAAGAAAACATTTCAATAGTAGTAACTTACAAGTATGTAACTACTACCTATTATGCTTATATTTACAAACGTAAGCTGTTTAGTCACAACATTGTTTTTTAAAGCTTGAAGGAAAATAAAATTATTTCAACAGTTTGCAACACAAATATCGTTATTTGCGTTCTCAGCCCTAGCCAGTGTTGTAAATTACCCGCTTGATCTGCCGGACCAATTCACATCGTTAAAGTGAACTTCAGTTTTTATACTACCTGTGAAGTTGCAAGTGATCCTGAGTTCGAATCTAGATCCGGGCAGTTCGTATACTTTAGGTTTTTCTGTAAAATACAACTTTTTAAGCTATTGCATAGCTTCTATCGCGGGCCTTGAGCGTGGAGACCGAATCCAGAAATTCCGTAACGAAAAAACCTAACCCCCCACTCCGGCCGGCACAGCGGTGATACTTTTTAGTTTTTCCATCTATCGATAAATACCAGAACTTTTAATGACTTTTTGGAATATCACGCTTGTCTCTTTAGTTCAGCAACCCGCCTTTAGGTGGCATTGGTTGTATTGGAAAACTACCGTAATTAGCAGTTTGTGAGAAAGTATATAGCTGTATAGGTATTTATCATCTACGTACGACAGTGAATATTTGTACTCGTATAATGTGTGTACAAAGTGTTTTAAATATGAATAAACAAAGAAAAAAAATACTGCATAAATAAAATAAATATATAATTGTAATTGCATAAGTTGATAAAAAATGCTATGCAATAGCTTTACCGCGGCAGTCTCCGAGTGCCACACGTCTTTTTTTTATATATCATAAGATAGTTAACAAGCAGATGACTTTCCTGATGGAAAATATCTTGTAAAAAGTTCAAGTGTCAAAATAACTTGTAAAAAGTTTTACTGAATAAAGTTCTTCTGATTTTTGATTTCTGGAAAGAGAAACCCTCGCCTATAGACGCCAAAGATACCTATTAATGATGCGTTGCTATCTTTTGACGAGGTCTAATACCACGTGAATAAGTTTAACGGCTACCTTACCCTTCAAATCGGAACACGACAGTGACATGCACTGACATTATGGCGGTAGCAATAGGTAAGGCAGCGGTACCAGACCCGGGCGAGACATAGAATAGAGCTCCTTTGAAGAAGAGACCAACTGCTGTTCTGTCAGGCAGGTCGTATAAAGCGACCGATTGGCTATAGGTACGTGTCACTACCATCGTGACTATTGGGTACTAGAGTTCCGCAACGTCTCGCCTGAGTATCAGGTACAACTTCCTAACCTATTCCTGCCGCAATAGCGTCAATTATCGTATTCCGGTTTGGAGGGTAAACTAGCGTGTGGCATTGCCATCCTGCCACACGGATAGCAACGCACCGTTGACATCTTTAATGTCTATAGGCGATGGTTTCTCCTTCTATCACGAGAGGCATCTGCTTGTTTGCTATCTTATGATAAAAAAGTTTAACAGTACTTACACGTAGGAATCCGCGGAAAATTACAAGTTAAATTACTATGTTTATGATGTAAAATGGACATGAAGCTTCAACGATAATAGTATCCAGCGTCCTGAATTTTAATTAATTGTTAAACGCAATAAATTTTAAGTACCGTACTGAAAAAGTTTGTTAGTACGTTCGTTAATTTCATCACATTGACCCTCGTTATAAATGCTGGAGGTATTGGACTCAAATGAGGTCAGGCAAATTGTCCTAAATTAATTTTTTTGGTTTAAAAAGAAACTTATTTTAGACTTATTCAATAGTTGTCGGTAGGTTGATTTTAATTGTCTTAAGTTACAATGTTTGCTTTTTTTGCTATTCCTATAAAATAATATAGAAAACATTTTGCTGATCACATAAGGACTACCGCTTGTTTTTTGCAATAAACCGGACAAAAGCTTTACTTATTCATTCTAAGCTAATTACTACCAGACTCCAACCTCCTACTAAGATTTTAATTCTTAAAAATTAACTCGAAAAAATCTCAGTCACCTTCACATTTGCGAGATCCGTGAATTGAGCCTAGGACTTTTCATTCTGAGCCAAATACACTGAACACATATTATATAAAAACACATAATATTATGTATATTAAAATTCAACAATTTCTTAAAAACGATTTCGTTCTTTTTTATATAATAACATTTTGCTTACATTTATTTTGCACGAATCGGCGTAATCAAAACTTTTTAATTACCTGTCATATGTTATATAAATCCAAACCAATTAAAATGTGGTGGTGTTCATTAAAAGTGACAATAGAAAGTAGCGAGTGGTGTATGGAACTAAAAGTATCGCGGTGAAATTTTGGAACTCGTCCAAAAGCGTGCACTGAGACTTGCAGACGCCGAGATGTCGACGGTGAAATCGCAGGCTTTAAACACATATTGCGTTTCTCAGGTTTACTTTCATTTCTTGTGAAATCAAATATGCAAGTTTCCATCCTTCTGACCGCGCATTAAACAACATTAAAGTAATGATACAAAGTAACTATTACATGCTCGATAAAATTTAAATAAATCCGAAAAATCTATCTTGTAATAACCGTTTTGTGTGGTATATATTTTCGATTCGGTATGAGTAATTATAAAGATTAGCAATCGCCTTCTGGTCGAAATTCGACCATAATTGTATGACTCAATTTGACCCTCAACTAAACAATTTTTTTTAAGTTTGACAACAGACTAACCACAAAAGGGTAAAAGTATACGTGTGATTGTGTGTCTAACATTTGGTGGTATATGTGTAAAGATTTGTCTTACTATTCTTCAGTTCTAACGGGACATACAGACAAACAGAAAAGAGTATTAATATGGTCAAGCCGATCTTGAATTATAATAGTACATACAGGCAGACTATCAGACAGAATAAAATTATATGATCTATAATTTACGCAATCACGTGTTTCACACTTTATATTAATTTTCATCAAGATCTTTCAAGTCATTCTTAAGACATAAAAGGACATTGACATACAAACATATAATATTTTCAAGTTGATTTCAATGTTGACTCCCTTTGATCTACGGGGGAGGTGCGGCGTAGAAGAATTGTTTCTACTAAAGTATAAAATATCTCCATATCATTTATTAATTGTTAGAAACTACAATTAGTTTCTAATGATTAATAAATGATATGGAGATAACAAAAAATCATTAAGTCACGTGACACTAAACGCAAATGTGGAAGTTTTACGTCACTTCGTGGTAAAACGTTATATTGTTTTTGACAATTAAATAGAAGTTACAGAGTACATAATGTTTAAATGACCACAGCGTGATGTCATTAAGACGCTATAATAGTGCAGAGCGTTTTAGTGGTGAATTTAAATTTTAAAACGAAAAATAAAATACATTTTTGGTTAATATACCTAATAACGTAAAGTATTAAATAGTTTTTAAAATTTAGTCAACTAACTTATTCCGCATGCAACAGTAAGTTAATGTTTAAGAGTAATGATATTGCTATCTTATGATATAAAAATAATAATTAAATAGTTATAGATATAACAAAAACATACGTCTCTGCATATCCAACCTTATGCGCAAGGTTTATAGTTGTTTTTACAAAGCAATGTGCAGAAAGAAATAAAATTGTCAGTGTCGCGACCACGGAACATAGAACAAGGGAAGTGAAGAGTGGGCGTGCCGCGTGCGTCACTAAAATGCGCTTTTACTCTAAATTGCCTTAGTGATACTTACCATATCATTAGGAGATAGTCGTCGTGCGAAAATCTATTATACACTGAATTATGCCGTATTGTGCTATCCTTCAATGCAGAAATGATAGTAGAATACAGATGATTAAGAATGGAGATATTTCATATCATCCGAAAGTACAATTTTCATTTTATTTTAATTAAATTCCTGATTTAATATAATCTCTAATGATATAATAGAAAGTCAAGCTAAAATCAGCCGTACACCTTACATATAAAGTTCATTTTAGGTTGACCTAATTTTTCTAGAAAGATATACGTAATGACAGTCATTACGTATATCGTTCTAGAAAGTTCTCTACTCAAATATGATCAACTGAAAACTACGGAAAAATCAATGCTGCCATCTATTGTAGAATAGCGAAACTATTACGATCTTAAGTTTCATTATTGTACAAATAGATGAGACTATTTTGAATAGACTACAAAAGGACATAAATACTCTTTTTTTTTGTAGCAAAATAAAATTTATTGTAACGCAGTTTGGTATATTTTTAAATGTTCTGTTTGTGTGTTTCGGATTATTGTTGTTTAAAATGAAAACGACCAATGAAACAATGTTTGCATTAGTAGTTTATATGCAATAATGCTTATTTTATGTGTGAGTATGGCGATCACGGTCCTGATATAAATGTTTGTACTTGCCAATTCCCTTGTTCTATGTTCCATGGTTGCGACCGACGCGATTCTATTTGAAATGAGCGCTAGTTGGGTTTTGTATTGTCTCGCCCGGATCTGGTACCACTGCCTTACCTATTTCTGCCGCAATAGCATCAGTGCTTGTCACTGTCGTGTTCTGGTTTGGAGCCGATAAAATTATGCATGTGGCATCAGAGCTCGCCACAAGATAGCAACGCACCATTAACATTTTTGGTGTCTATAGGCGAGGGTTGACTCTTTCCACCAGGAGACCCATCTGCTTGTTGGCTATCTTATGATATAAAAAAGGCGGGTGGTACCGAACCCGAATGAAATGATGTGGACCTTCACCAACTAGGAGTCTTAATAGTAATTATATATTTAACTAGTCGTTTACAAACTGCTTCACTGAATGCTTGGAGCAATATGGGGCGCCTGTTTTATGTTGTGAAAAATGAGTATCTTCACGCCCGTATCCCCGAAGACCTCGGAGTACAGCAAGTGCACTCACGATTAGCCGAAGATACTTGGTCCCACAAATGTGATAGGTGGCTAGCCTATCGCCAACCGGGCACTTTCCAATCCCGGGCAACTTTGTTTTTATCAGAAAACTGAAAAACACGTTTTTTAATTGCCCGACCTTGGAATTGAACACGGATCGGGCAGTTGCCCGTTTTAAAAAGATTTATATTGTATTCTTGATCTAACTGGTTCTGGCCGATTTTCGCAACATTGTCTTCAGCACTCGCGAGACAATCTTGACACGATTTCCATGTAAAAGGTTTGCGAACTAGCAACCGTGTGTTATGAGCTCGATGTTTGTTTAAAGATATGTGTTGAATGAATGTCTAATGCCGGGTTCCTACATATAACGATCCGTCATTCGTAGTAGTGAATATATTTTTTATATCATAAGGTATACCACTTAATAAATAAATATTCACGGGACAAATTACACTTACTGATCTAACCCCAAAGTAACCAAATTATTTGCTTGTTTTATTGGTGTTAGTCAACGATACTAATACATAGAAATACATATATAAATACAAGAATATATTTAATAAACACCCAAACCCAGAAATACAAACATGTATGTGCATCACACAAATGCTTGTCCCCGTCGGGAATCGAACCCGAGCCCCGTCGATCGCGTAGTCAGGGTCGCTAACCACTCGACCAACGAGGCGGTCAACATTAACCTTATATACAAAATTAGGAGAAATAACTCGTCGCTACGAATCACGTTCAAAAAATAATTTATATCAAATAGCATTGAAGTTAAAATTTCATAGTTCCTGTAAAAATCTTTATACATATAAAAATCAATCCCTATTTTCCTTGGTCACGACATCACGCCTAAATGACTGGACCAATTTCGGTATTTTTTTATGTTGTGTTTGTAATTGTAAGGAGAAGGTTCTTATAAAAGAAAATATTAAGAAAATTGCGCGGAAAATTAGAAAATTTAAGAATACTTAACCACCATACAAAGTTTAATGCCATTTTGGCTGCGTAGGACAATCCCGTAGACTTTAAATTACGTGTCACGTTGTTTGTCTGCTATGGATTCCTAATATGAATGGCAAAACAACGTTTGCCGGGTCAGCTAGTATATAATAAATTATCAGAAAATCGGAAAAGCGAACCTAACTATATTAAATTCAAAACTAATATGAATAAACTTTTAAATGAATGAGTTACTATTACTCTGTCAAAGAATATTAAGAAGACAAATCACTCTAATAAGTTGCTACCCCATCGTCATTACAGTTGCTGCGCCTGACAAGGTACATAATATTATGTAAGTCGCCTTAAGCACGCAAAGAAAGTTAAAAATATTTTGTAATGTAACTAACTGTAAAATAAATAAATTTGAAAAGTTGAAATGATGTAAGAATTACGAAAAAAGTATAATCTGACAATTTCCTAAAGCCTAGGTTATCTGAATTTTCTTTTTTTTCTGCCATAGTTACCTCCCTCTATAGAAAGGGCTTATATTTGGTGGAGAGCCCTAACAGTATGTGAGGCACCCTCTCCTGTGTTAATTTGACGCGCTCGAGTAAATACCTAAATCCCCTCTTGGGCTCCCCTACTAGGTACCAGTCATAATATCATTTTTTGTCCAGGCCCTACCAGACAGTTCATAAAAGGCGAATGATTAGCTATACGAGTCACTATCATCTTGACTACACAGTACATTGTAATAGAGTTCCGCAACGTCTCGCCCGTGTTTTTGGTACCCCGGAAACATATTTCTGCCGCAATAGCGTCAATGCTTGGCATTTTCGGGTTTGGGTTTTGAGGGTAAGGAAGCCGGTAAACTTATACATGTGGTATCACCATCCCGTTACACGGATAACAACACACCATTAACATTTTTGGTTTTTATGAACGACGATTGTCTCTGTCCATCAGGAGAGCCATCCTGTGATATTGAACATATCTATATTAATTAATTAATTAATAATATTATAAATGCGAAAGTTTGGATGTTTAGATGGATGGATGGATGGATGTTTGTTACTTAAGCATGCAAAAACTACAGATCGGATTTGAATGAAATTTGGCACGCAGGTAGATAATGACCTGGAATAGCACATAGGCTCCTTTTTAACTCACAAAAACTAGGTGATGCCTGCTGTATTATTTTTTGGTAGTAAAAATAAAATTACAATTTGTTTTTAACTTGCTGTTGCCAGCGACTTCGTTCGCGCGGAGTTCGTTTACTCCGCACTGCCCCTCCCCCGTAGGTGATAGCGTGATGTGTAGCCTATATGTTGACCCGACCTATAAGTAATATTCATACAAAGTTTGAAGTAAATCCATGCAGTACTTTTTGAGTTTATCCCCGACATACATACAGACAAACAGACAAATAGACAAATAGACAAAAATCCAAAAAAACTATATTTTTGGCTTCGATATCGATTGTAGATCACGCCCCAAGTATTCTTTTAAAAAAATATTCAATGTACAGTTTTGACTTTCCTACGATTTTATTATATGTATAGATAAAGAAGCTAAAATGTTTTAATTAAAGTGTTAATTCCTTAACCAACAAACCGTAGCTAGCGTAGCGTGCAGTATGTAGTATCAGATAAACTGGGGCTTCATCAATCAATTGTAGCCGAAGCGCAGACTAGCCGAATACGTAATTAGTGTTGAATTAATGTATCGTATGTCTGTCGACTCGTCGTGAAATTGGTATAGTTGTTTTACTGGCTTCGTCCGTGTGTTCTTTTTATCCACTGCGTTTGGATGAGGTTTTATTTTATTTATTTACTTAACACAGTATAGTTACAGTAAATATTCAAAAGATACATATTAAAACAAAATTTGAACTTACCTCATGTATTGACGTAGCCTGCACGAAAAAATAGTAGGTGAATTAATGTATCGTATGTCTGTCGACTCGTCGTGGAATTGGTATAGTTGTATTACTGGCTTCGTTCGTGTGTTCTTTTTATCCACTACGTTTGGATGATGTTTTATTTTATTTATTTATTTAACACAGTACAGTTACAGTAAATATTCAAAAGATACATATTAAAACAAAATTTGAGCTTACGTCATATACTGACGTAGCCTGCACGAAAAAATAGTAGGTAGGTACTTAAATCTATGTTTAATAGACACTTGTGCACAACATAAATAAGATTAAGTTTTTTTTGTAAACACAAATGAGACCTTATTAATGCCATTGACAAAGAAAAAACTAGAGAGAAGAGAAAAAACACTTATACACTAAGAGACATGAAAATAAAATATTTTTTTTTACACAAATTACGAAATTAACTGACTAACTTAAACTAATTATTTTTGTTTTTATAGCACTCACCCCGTCCTTGGGTATACTTGAAAAACTTTAAAAACCACTTAAACTATTTTCGCGTCAGGCAATAAACATTCATCGTGGCTTAAAGGTTAACAGCGATGCGCTGGTTCGAATCTTAGATGAAAGTAACACAGGGTGTGTTACTTTCATCAATTACATGAAAGGAGTAGGAATCAGAGAAAATTTTTGATTTAAACTCGAAAAACAGAACCCTGTTTTTCGAGTCTAAATTTATTAAAATACAGGCGTTATTTGAACGCGCATCCATTCGCGGATTCACTTAAAAACCGCTGAATATATTATTACCATGAAATTGATAGGTACTATTATTTTTTTGAGAATAATCTTAGAGATACCTAAAGATAAAATTTATTGTTGTTTAAATGCGCGCGGTTACACGGAGCTATGAAAGAGAAAGCTGGATATGGTATCAATGGCTGTAGTTCTGTAACGAAATTAGTCATTATAAGAGACTGAATAACATATTTTTTTAAAAAAAGGTTTTTGTTACTCATATTTTTGGATTATTTGTGTTTTTATTATTTTTTTGTTAAAGTATAATTATTATGATTAATGATAGATGTTTATAATCCATAAATATAATAAATGTAATACCTAGTTAATATGCTGTATGCTTAAATGTTCATTACTCAACCATTGAACTTGAGTTGGAAACGCTGGAACGATTTTGATGAAATTTAACGCAATAGCAGATACTTATAACATGGCCACAAACATGGCTGAGTAGTGTGTGTATGCACGTGTTTGTGTGTGTAAGTGCATGTGTTTGCGCGTATGTGTGTATGGGTGTATGTAAGTGTAAGTGTGTGTGTGTGTGTGCAAATGCATATGTGTGTGTGTGTGTATATAGGTAATATCGTATTACATGACTATCTAATATGTGCGTTTTAAGAAGCCTTTTAAAGGCAGTCATGGATTGAGCATATTTTATTTCAATGAGTAATTTATAGTACATTGTTATACTCTCAAATTCAATGTTCTTTTTACCATATTTAGTTCTAGGCTAAGTTTTGAGGAAAACAACTAGTTTTTTTAACTAGCTGCACCTTGTTGCCCGCTGCATTGATGTCAATATAATTTGAATATCACTACACTAATTTGTTGAGGTTTACGATGTAGTTAAGCAATATTGTACTATTTTTTTTTTAATTATATTTTTATTAGTTACATATGACCATTAACTATCGTATCCTTCAATATGTACAGTTTTTTACCAGTCAACCAATAAATAATTTTTTCCCGATCAAAATAAATAATCTTAAGCGATATTATTATGACAACACAAAAAGTTGTCCAAAGATGTCAGAAGGTGGTTGGTCGCTCGAAGTAGTGATGTCCAGCTTAAAAAATCCCTAAGTTTAAGGGAAATTTATTGTTATTGTACATATAAACATATATAAAATACTTTTCGAGTATATTTTATCTGTCCCATTTCTAATAAAATGTTGGGTACCTCCATGAGCAGTCCCCATTACTGTATTTTTTTCTTCTAATGCTTACAGGATTACTGCAGCTACTACCTCATACGCTTCAATAAACAACCGCAGTTCTGTCGGAAGGTGGATGAACCTCCGCCGCCTGTTCGTAGACCACAGACAAGGAAAACGAGACCTGAGGCCATTGTGGTCGAGAAGGAAGTTCAGAAAGAAGCAGATCTGCCGTCTACTTTCACTATCACTAAGTTATTCAAGGTATTGATATACTTGATAGGGCCGTTAATCTGGATCTTGTACTTTATATCGACAAGCTGGTGACTCTTCTGATCGAAAGAGACAACCAACTCGTACAAACACCACAGAAGATAATGATGCATTGCTATACGTGTTTCAGGGATGGAACCCTCAAAACCGAAACACGACAATGATAAGCACCGACGCTATAGAGGCAGGAAAAGGCGGTGGTACCAGAACCCGGTTGAGATGTTGCAGAACTCGAATCACCTAGTAATGATCTGGATATTATACGAAGACTCTGTGATCTTATGAGACAGCACGAGACAGATGAGTAAATTAGCTCATACAAGCTTAAAGAATCTGGCTCCTTATGAAATATTTCACCCTGTTTTGGTCCGGGCCGCTTTTGAAGAATAGACCAACTGCCGTTCTGCCAGGCAGTTCTTAAAAAGCAAATGATTGGCCAAACGATGTCTAGTTTCCTAGTGTTCTACTATCGTGACTACTAGTTGGTAGAGTTCTGCAACGGCTCGTCCGGGTCTGTTTCCTATTCCTGCCGCAATAGCGTCAGTGCTTTTCACTGTCATGTTTTGTTTTGGACTGTAAGATAGCCAGTTGACTTATGCATGTGATATTATCAACTCGTCACATGGATAGCACCGCACAATTAACAATTCGTTGTCTCTAGGTTTCGGTTTCAAGATGGATGGGATGAATCCAAGTGTTCACGGTTTTTTCACTAGGTGTAGCTTAGTTAGTTAGTCCTACTATGTGTGGTTTACAATAGGAATGTCATACATTCAGGCTCTACCCATCTAGCGGTCAAATCTTTTGCTGAAGGGGGGAAATATTCAAGATTCTGGCTTTGTCTTCTGCATCCCAGCGCTTCTGTGAAGCTAGTAAGGCAAATTCCCCGCAAATTTCCATAATTTTTTTAATTCAATTGTATTGAAAATCATAACAGATATTTTTTTTCTCAAATAAATTATAATAGATTCAATATATTATTATTACAATTACAATTCTTTTTCTATTCACCTTTATTTTATTTTATTGAAAATTATCATTTTAACTGAATATTGGTTTCACCAAGATAGCTAAAAAATCATTTTAATAATATATGCATTACAATGTAAACTTAACATGTAAACCAACCATTATATCAACCGGTCTTGGTCGAGCGAATAATTTTATAATAATTTTATACACAACTCGCTTACTCATCAATCATCATCATATTGCACCACACACACACACACATAGAGAGAGAGAGAGAGAGAGAGAGAGACGGACACACAGGGTCACACACACGCACGCACATACAATCTTTAATGCATATAGACATTAATGGCATGTGTATTAGGGAATTTTATTAGTACCTATTGTGTTTGTGATATTTTATCAAATTATCATTCATTCCAATTTCATGTTTTGTTCTTTATTTAATTTGTTCAAATCTTAAAGTTTTTGTCTTAGATTTTGGTTCTATTATTGTTATTATTATTTAATTTTTGTATTTTAAATTTTATTCGTTTTTATTTTTCAATTAAATTTAATGTTTTTATTTAAATTTAAGCTGACTAAGCTCCGAAAGTCAAAATTGTTGTGTGTACGAAGTAGTAATCCGTAATTGGCTTATGTTTGATGTAAAATAATTGTATTTTATCTTATTGTTAAAAATGCTGTGGATTAATTGGTAATAAATAAATAAATAAATAAATAAATAAATAAATAAATAAATAAATAAATAAATAAATAAATAAATAAATAAATAAATAAATAAATAAATAAATAAATAAATAAATAAATAAATAAATAAATAAATAAATAAATAAATAAATATCGGCACGATGCACGATTTCCACAATACCTACTTCCATTTAGATGTACTTACCTTTATATGTACGCCTCATCATGAAACCGTAGCACTTCCAATTTACCTACCCGGGATACCTCAATGTTTTATAATAATGCATGAGGTGCTGCTGCTCTTTTAGCGCCAAAATACTCAAGGTCCTTTATTTTATGTATTTTTTATATCATATGATAGCAAACAAGCAGATGGGTCTCCTGATGGAAAGAGTCAACCATCGCCTATAGACACTAAAAATGTTAGAATAGGTAAGGCGGTGGCACCGGGCGAGATAATGAAAAACTGTGTGACTCGATTAGCCAATTGGTCATTTTTTACGATCAGCCTGGCAGAACGGCAGTTGGCCTATTATTCAAAGTAGCCCTGACCCACACGGGGGAACACGGGGTTCTGCAGGCTATTCATAAAAATCACTCTGGTCTTTGACCGGCTAAGACAGTATTTAACTCTTTACGATATGGCTCAACTCTTTGCAAATATATGGACTCAGATCGATACCATCAATAAATGTACCTTGATACGGTTATACGGCCCTGTATAAGAATATTGTAAGTTGCAGCTTCACAGTGGGGCATGCTCTCATACTTTTCTAAGGCAATGTACCAGACCCTTCCTAGCAGACTATTGTTGTATGTAGAACATTTGAAAGATTACTTTCAGAATGAATCAGAAAATTTCAAGACTCCTGTTCCAGTTCTGGAACTGAAACCGTTGGCAGGCTTTTTGTCAACATTGACGCCAGAGATGAGGGAGATAGCAGAGCAATTGTATCAGACTATCATACGACCGTCTGGCGTGTCCTGGGACGATGTGAAGGGCTTGGACGCGGCAAAAAGTATATTGATCGAGTCGGTCGTATATCCAACAAAGTGAGTTTTCCTTATCATATTATAAGCGCTGGCGTTAGTTGCTCAAATCTGCACTTAAGCTCTGGCTGTGCACTCTGCTCGCCCTGTAATCTGATGTCGCTGTTACAACCCCTAAGGCTGTCAGCTATTGTCATTTATCTAAGGTGGTTGACTCTGTAGGCCATCATTATAACGTTACTGCCAGTATATTAAAATAAAATTTTCTTCCTATTGTCTATTACATCGACGCTAATGACCTTTGGTAAATTGGTATTGATTGATATTTGTTAGCGGTTTCTGGTATTTGTTTAATAGGTTTTGTATTGATTTGCCACTGCATCGCATACTGGGACTCAATTAGCCTTAGATTCAATCTAGAACGGTAAAAAATATCATCATACTAGTTCCTTGGCAGGGTAGGCAAAGTGAACCTAATTTTTTAATGACTGGGAAATCTATACAAGTCCTTTTTTAAAATAAACAATTATCGGACAAATAAAAAAAATATATATCAAACATTTACGGACAAACGACGGACACTCAAATTGTTTATCTATATACATATAATAAAATCGTAGGAAAGTCCAATGTATGTCCGGGGTAAACTCAAAAAGTACTGCATGGATTTACTTCAAATTTTGCATGAATATGACTAACAGGTCGGGTCAACATATAGGCTACATATTATCACGCTATCACCTACGCGGGAGGAACTGTGCGGAGTAAACGAAGTCCGCGTGAACGAGGTCGCGGGCAACAGCTAGTACAAAAATAAAAATATATTTTTAGTTGCTAAGATCTGATACGAGTGTTTTACTATACATTAGCAAGACAACGTTTGCTGGCTTAGCTGAAGCTTGACAATCCAATAAGAGTACACTACAAATTTATATAGTACTATAAAAGTGTGACGGTCAAGCCACCTGCAACGCTAAAATATATAATACATGAAAATTGTTGGAGTGTTGGTGTGGTTCCGGGCTCCTTTGAAAAATAGACCAACTGCCGTTCTGCCAGGCAGGTCGTAAAATGCGACCGATTGGCTATGCGAGTCACTACCATCGTGGCTACTAGGTGGTAGAGGTCTGCATTGTCTCGCCCGGGTCTGGTACCACCGCCTTGCCTATTCCTGTCGCAATAGCGCCAGTGCTTGTCGCTGTCGTGTTCCAGTTTGGAGGGTAAGGTAGCCGGTAAACTTATGCATGTGGTATTAGACCTCGCCACAAGGTAGCAACGCACCATTAACACCTTTGGTGTCTATAGGCGATGGTTGACTCTTTCCATCAGGAGACCCATCTGCTTGTTTGCTATCTTATGATATAAAAAAAGTACAACTATTTCGTGACACGGCTGTCGTGTCAAACGCGTGTATAAAAAGATTTATTGTTTTACACGTGCATAGACTTTTCATTCAATTGAAACCAAACCACGGGTGTAAACGGATGATTACGTTGTTTTGAGTGGTTTTTGAGTAGGTTTACTAAATGTTTGTCCTGAAAGGTGTGAAAAGGTCAGTGACTTTTTTATTCAGATGCTGCAAAACTTTTGTAAGATAAGAGTTAGAAAAGTTAGTGCATTAAATAAATGTGGGTTTTTTGGTTAGGTTGTCCGTTTGATACGTAGCGTTTTGTGGTTACGTTATTGCGGCTGGAATAGGCAAGACGATGGTACTCGTACCCATCGATCAAGCGAGTCACCGCAGGACTCTACCGCCGTTAAGGGGCCATCCATAAATTACGTCACACGAATTTCAATTTCATTTTTTGACCCCTCCCCCGCCCTTGTCACAGATGGTCACATTTGTGAGACCTCCTCTACCTTGAGTGATGTCACATATTTTACAATTTTACATTGGCACACGACAGTGACAAGCACTGACGCTATTGCGGCAGGAATAGGTAAGGCGGTGGTACCAGACCCGGGCGAGGCAATGCAGAACTCTACCACCTAGTACGCCGCCACTACTAAAAAGTTTTGGAATATATGCGCCGCCGCAACGAATCTGTTTAGTAATAAGTTTTATATTTTTGATATAATAATGTGTAAGATATCCGGAGCTGTTCACGGGTCTGCTGGAGCCGTGGCGCGGGGTGTTGCTGCACGGGCCGCCGGGCACCGGCAAGACGCTGCTGGCGCGCGCCGTGGCCGGCGACGGCGGCTGCGTCTTCTTCAACATCACATGCAGCACGCTCGTCAACAAGTGGCGCGGCGAGTCTGAGAAAATTGTCAAGGCACAGTCCCTATTTTATTTCAAAGAATAGGTAGTGAATAAGAAGAGCAAGAGATTTTTCTTGGAAAATAACTAGCCTAACCTAACACACTGGCCGATCTGATAATCGAACATGGAGCTTCAAGACGTGAGGACGTAGACCTAGACCTACGTTGCCAGGTAACTAATAGACCAACGTGGCAGTTTTTGTGGTTGCGTTGCGAAACCAGATCATGAGAGCATAAAACACCGCCGCTATTACGGCAAGAATAGGTATGGCATCAAAACCCAGTGGAAACATTGCAGAACTTTACCACCTAGTCAGTAGTCACGATATTAATGACGATGATAGTTCTCTCCAAGGGCGTATCTAGGGGGGGAGGTTATGGTGGTCATGACCCCCTGGGTAGGGGCCTAGGTATGAAGTTATTAGGATTAGATAAGGATTAGAGCCTATCATGACTGAACCTCAAATATGAGACCTCCCTGACCCGAAGACTGAATCGGCCCTTGCATATGTGACTCTCCCCTAAACCGAAGGCTGGTTCCGCTCTTGGTTCTCTCGGCTTTTATGAGTTTCCTAGTGTGGAGACACAGGCATATAATGCGCTGACGCAGAGCTTACAAGCAACGGCACGGCACCGTGAGACGCTAGTCGTCCGCGCGCCTTCACGCGACACACTACTTATAATTTACTAGCTGTTGCCAGCGACTTCGTCCACGCGGACTTCGTTTACTCCGCACAGCCCCTCCCCCGTAGGTGATAGCGTGATAATATGTAGCCTACATGTTGACCCGACCTGTTAGTAATATTCATACAAATTTTGAAGTAAATCCATGCAGTACTTTTTGAGTTTACCCCGGACATTCAAACAGACAAAAAATCTAAAAACTTTATTTTTGGCTTCGATATCGATTGTAGATCACGCCTCAAGTATTCTTTTAAAAAAATATTCAATGTACAGTGTTGACTTTCCTACGATTTTATTATACGTATAGATTTGATAATGTCATTGACCGACCTATATATTTCTTTGGGATGTGATGTTTTCTACACACTGTATTAACTAAATGTTAATAAAAATATAAAATAAAGTGATAACGTTCTACTGGTAAAATAATTTGTACGGTAAACTAGCAGTAAGATAGTTTAGGTCAACTCTTTAAATAGGTCCGAGAATCGACACTATTACACCCTAAATGCATTTTTTTTAATCCGACGACAGTCACCTTTTTGTTTTAATAATAATGACTTGTTCATTAGGACTATTAGTTTGGACAAAAAAGCTAAGAGAGTGTGAGAACTACAAATAATATGTGAATTGAACGCAGGTGCTTTTCGAGATGGCGTCGTACTACTCGCCGGCGGTGGTGTTCATAGACGAGGCGGAGGCGGTGGCGGGCGAGCGCGGCGAGGCGCCCGAGGCGGCGCGGCGGCTGAGCGCGCAGCTGCTGGCCGAGCTCGACGGGCTCGCGCGCAGGGACGGGCTCGCCTTCCTCCTCCTCAATACTAACGCCCCTTGGTTAGTCTTTTTTATAGGGTTACGAAGTAAACTAGGAACTCTTACAGTTTCGCTATGTCCGTCCGTCCATCGGTCTGCTTTAAGGAGTACCTTGTAAATTTGCTCACTTGCAGGTTTAGGAATTGATGTTTTAATGCAAAATTTTTTTTGTATTAAAAAAAATATAGCATAATAACTGTGGTGGCTTGCCGAGCCCTTACAAGCATATAAACGTAGCATAATATTTTTAAATAAAATGCAGCCGATATATTTTAAATTAACTAAAATAAACATTACATACACTAAATTTATATGACATACATGATAATATACACATATGATTAATATAGGTACATATTAGTCACATCAACACAGTGGTAACATAAAATCTTGAAAAATATTTTCTTTGAGGGTAATACGTGTAAAATGGGAGTGTTCATTTTTTTTCTTACGTGCTCCATTAAGTGATACCCTCATTGGATATGTTTTAAAAATATTGTAGATTTGTTACATAGGTTGTATAAGGCGACCGATTAGCTATACGTCACTACAATCGTGACTCTAGGTATTTCTGCATTGTCTCGCCCGGGTCTGGTACCACCGCCTTACCCATTTCTGCCGCAATAGCGTCAGTGTTTGTCGCTGTCGTGTTCCGGTTTGGAGGGTAAAGTAGCCGGTAAACTTATGCATGTGGCATTAAACCTTGCCACCAGATAGCAACGCACCATTCACATCTTTGGTGTCTATAGGCGATGGTTGACTCTTACCATCAGGAGACCCATATGCGTGTTTGCTATCTTATGTTGTAAAAGAAAGATAGCTCTCGTGACGGAAAAAGAAACCATCGCATTAGTTCTTTCACCCTCTATTAACATATTATTGTCTATAAGCAATAGTTATCTTTCCATCAAGAAAACCACCAGCCAACTCGTTTGCCATTCTATACTTTAAGAAATCTGTTATAGTATCAGTATAAGATACGTACTTTATTCCCTCAGGGAAATAGACCCAGCAATGCTTAGGCGTTTAGAAAAAAGGATCTACATACCGCTACCAGATCAAAGCACACGAGCGCAGTTGTTTGAAATGTACCTCAGTTGTAAGAACATTGAGATGGTCCAGAAGATCGACTTCGAGGAGCTGGCCAAGAAGACCGAGGGTTACTCGGGCAGTGACATAAAGCTGTGTTGTAAGGAAGCGCTAATGGCGAGCGTAAGGAGAACGCTGACAAGTATGAATGGGAAGTGTAAGTAAAGATTTTAGTACATACTAGCTGTTGCCCACGACTTTGTCCGCGCGGACTTCGTTTACTCCGCACTGCTCCTTCCCCGTAGGTGATAGCGTGATAATATGTAGCCTATATGTTGACCCGACCTGTTAGTAATATTCATACAAAATTTGAAGTAAATCCATGCTGTACTTTTTGAGTTTACCCCGGACATACATACAGACAAACAGACAGACAAAAAATCTAAAAACTATATTTTTGGCTTCGATATCGATTGTAGATCACGTCCAAGATTCTTTAAAAAAAATATTCAATGTACAGTTTTGACTTTCCTACGATTTTATTATATGAGATTAGTATGAATAAGTACCTATATTAATACTTCAACCTTTATAGAGTGAAGTGCTGTTCGATTCTCCAGAAGATGCTTCGGTTGCGAAGTAAAACGTGCGTTGAGTACATAATTTGTGTGTTACTGCCTTTGCTTCTGACGTGGAATAAAGTGCGGTGGAAGTGGATGGACTATTGTGTCTCTGTGTTTTCACTAATTTTCAGGTCTTGGATGAGTCTGACCAATGCCTTACATTATCTTTCATTTCAGTCGCATCACAGCAGTTACATATAAGGTTTCGTGAAAATTTTGCAAATTAAATACCTCAATTTCTCCTTTATATTAATTGAAAGTTAAATTCGCTTGTTTTAGGTCAGCCAAATCGTAAAGAGAAGGTATGTGTAGAAGACATATTGGCAGGGATTGAGAAAACTAAGCCAGTTTCCAAAAGTTTATCGAAACGACACGAGAGTTGGCAGAGAGAAATGGGATCTACCTAATCTATATGATCTCCGTCGTGGTGTTTAATGTGTGGATGATTTATTAAACTTGTTCTTTGACACTGTTTCATTTTTTTTAATTTATAGGACACCAAACAAGTAGATGGCTCTCCTAATGGAGATGACGGTCCCATGTAAACATCAAAGATGTTTATTGCACGACGCCATCCGTGCGGCGCAGTTAGAATGCTGTAAGTATATTTTTACAGGCTAAGTTTGGTATACTCGTTTTTAGGGTTTCGAAGTAAACTAGGAACCCTTATATTTATAATAGTTTTGCTATGTCTGTCTGTCCAACAAAAAATAGTAGTAAATATTTTTATTAAGTCATGCAATTATTGCAACCATTGAAAGTCGATTCCCACTAACTACTAATCTGTGTTCATTTCATAGAAAAATTCCTATACCTATTATTATTATTATAAGATAGCAAAGAAGCAGATGGGTCTCCTGATGGAAAGTCAACCATCGCCTATAGACACCAAAGATGTTAATGGTGCGTTGCTATCTTGTGACGAGGTCTAATGCCATATGCATTAGTTTACCGGCTGCCTTACCCTCCAAACCATAACACGACAGACCCGGGCGAGACAATGCAGAACTCTACAACCTAGTAGCGACGATGGTAGTGGCTCGCATAGCCACTCGGTCGCCTTTTACAACCTGCCTGGCAGAACGGCAGTTGGTCTATTCTTCAAAGGAGCCCGAGACCAACAGGGAGAAAATACCAACTGTTATAATTACCTACATTTTCAAGTTATCGACCAATACAGGCGAAAATGTTCCTAATCACTGGGGTATCGAGTTGTTATTGCTTTGTAGCTGTGCCCGGTTTGCAACGTCGCACATGGGAACTTCGACTCGTTCTCATAATTCATGTCATAAATCTGTAATTTTGGTGTTGATGATGATATCCACCTGATTTTTCCCTGGGAATCTTTAATATATACAGGTACTTTAAAACAATGTTTATTTTGTATGTTTATTTGTAATATTTATAAAAAATATTTTTATTTCTAGACTAAATCTAAATTTTAGCAAGTTTATATAAGAATATGATTAAGAAACTACATAAAACATTAAGAAAACATAAAGATATAGCTTAACAGTCATTAAAAGCTCCTTTGTTTCATCAAGAAGTTCCGAATATTTTTGTAGTACAGTTTTCTCAAGTTTGTAATGTATGGATCAGATGTACCTACATAAAAGTGTGTGTATAACGTCTTCGTTGGCGGCTATCCTCGAAGATTTGCTTGCGTGATGAAACCTAAACTGTTTATAGTCTTTATTTCGTGCTTCTTGGCTGTGTTACGAGAGTTGTCCAAGAGGCAAGACAGAGAAATGACGTATAACACTCACCATTCAGAATCAACACCTTGTGCACGGAAGATGGCATAGTTATCATTTATATTTATTAACATACAGGTGTGCTGTATCGAATGCATACATGCATAGTGGTCTAGTGGTCCAGCGTTGGCGTTGACCACATGAGGTCCCGGGTTCGATTCCTGGGTCGGGCGCATTAAAAAAAAGTGTTTTTTTCAGTTTTCTGAAAAACACAAAGTTGCCCGGGATTGGAAAGTGCCCGGTTGGCGATAGGCTTGCCACCTATCACATTTGTGGGACCAAGTATCTTCGGCTAATCGTGGGTGCACTTGTTGTACCTCTGCCTACCCCTTCGGGGATATGGGCGTGAAGATACTTTTTTTTTATAGTTGACCCGTGGTTAAATAAATAAACTACCTTTTTCGAATATCAACACCTAAAAGGATGAAAAGGGTGATGAAAGTTTCACCTCGCTCGCGGGCGTAGCCGCGCGGATTAGGTTGTTTAATATAAAGTTAAATTTTGAAACTTCGATTATATGAGCACTACGCGTTCAGCAATGTGTAATACACATTAACAATTGCAAGATAATAAAACAACAATTAATATTTATTTTCTATTTATTGACATCTAAACATTGCTTTTCTCTATACAAAATATTTAAAAATACACATTTTCCTTATACTTAGACTGCTCAATTCCTAATCATCCATTACAGTATATTCAATATTTAACTAACAAATTGATTTATAAAAAGTATAGGAACAAAAAAGCACTGCGTCCTGTGATTTCTATTTCTTGAACAACTTATGTTTCAAGAAATGTGACTTTAATTTGAATCCAGATCCGGCGTAGCTAATGTGCCCATGATTTTATACAGTAGAGGAAAAAATTAAAAGATAATAACAACTTACTTAAATTTTTAGGTGATATTTAAGGGCTGTAACTTAGCAAGAAATGGTTGTACAATAAAATTAAAAAACAATTCGTAGCTTCAAATTTCATTAATCAAAAAAAAATCTTCAATTTTTTCGAGTATTTTTGAAAAAAAGACAGTGATATATAAAATAATTACATCTTTTGTTTTTCTTTTTGGTCTACAATCTTATTTTTTCATGATTTTATCCATACAAAGTCCAGAATATGTCGGAAAGAAGTGGTCGTATCAAGATTTTCAAAAAAAGAAGTTGAAGCTGAGTAAACAAGCTATCTAATAGAGGTTAAGTCAGAAAAAAATGTTCAAGTGTTAAAATAATAATGTCAGATACATGGGCGTACCCAGTTTCTAGGCCTGGGGGGGGCAACCGTAACATTTTAGTACTATATTTTTATGTTATTATATTTTTATCTACAACAGTATATAGTTAGTAGAGGTGTGTGGCCGCGTTTCCGATCCGGTAGTAACTCAAAAAATGTTAACTCGTCAAAAGTGCCTGTAAAGGATAATTTGAATAAAAATGTTTTGACTTTGACTTTGACTTTAAAAAAAATCCAGGGGGGGCAGCGGTCCCCTGCTCCCCCCCCCTCGGTACGCCCATGATCAGATATTATGTAGCTTTTAATCTTTGCGATTAAATGCTACAGTGTAATTTGAAATGTTATTTGAAACGCTTGAACCACATTTGTGAGGTTTGATTATTAATAATACATTCAAAATACGAAAATAATTTCGCCTGGACCTATTATTTACGTGTTATATAGAATATTGCTTTAGGTATGTAAATTGTGTTCAGAATTTACGTACCTAATACAGTAGTATCCTTATTACGCTTTGCATTTTTTTTATTTTTTTTTAACAAAATTGTATTATCCATTTTATTAACAAAATTTAATTAGAAAATGACTAGAATAGTGAATTTGAATTATGCGTTTTATCTTTAAAATGAACGTGGCATCCTCTACACATTGTGTAATATAAATAATAAATATACACATACCTATATACCATAGTTCGCTTCGCAAGCGCTTTTCGCCACGAATTCGCGTCGGTTTGGTCTAACATTTAGCTCAATGTATGCCAAACTTCACAAAGTAAAAAGTGACCCGTCACTTTTTTATATACTTACTATGGAGGGTAGCGGTAAGGAGGACAATCTTATATGGGAGAAAGTTGTAAGTGTCCAGCTGTATAATGAACATAAACTTTTAACCTACCAGAATGGCGCTGGCGTACGATTTTTTGGAACGAAGTTCCTTATCGCGCGTTGTGAAAGGGGGCTAGACGGAAAAAATTCTTACGAAAAGTTGTCACGACACTTTTTGCTATAGTAAGGTATTGTAAGCATAGAAATATCCAGCCACTTCCCTTTAGCTCGTGAAAGTGAGTCTATCTACTATTTGATTGAGTTTACTTTTTTCTAGTGCCAAATGTTCGACATTTATACAGAATTTCGGCCGAATGTCGAATTTCGACCAAAAGTTGAATTTCAACGGACAGTCGAATTTCGAACGTGTCGAATTTCGACCGAGTGTCGAATTTCGATCGGTTGCCGAGTTTCGACCGCCGGTCGAATTTCGACCGGGTACCGAAATTCGACCGCGGTCGAAATTCGACCGGGTGCCAAAATTCGACCGGGTTCCGAAATTCGACCGGGTGCCGAAATTCGACCGTGGGTCGAAATTCTAAAGTAGGAAAAAAATCTTACGAAAGTTGTCACGACACTTTTTGCTATAGTAAGCTCTGCGGCGTGCGGATGTTTCTCTCTCTCTTATAGAAAGCAAGCCAGATATGTTCATTTCTATTTCGCATTGATCAGTGTGGTGTCGCGACGATTATTTTTGTTGAGTGTATACAGTTATTTGTAAATAATAATTAAAGGAACTTCGTTCCATCCGGGTGTCCCTTGACACCTCTCAAGTTTTTTTTATATTATTCGATAGCAAACAGGCAGAGGGTCTTCCTGATGGAAAGAGAAACCATCGCCTATAGAAACCATAGATGTTACTGATGCGTTGCTATGCGGCAGGCGGGATGGCAATGCCACATGCATAAGTCTATCGGCTGCCATACCTTCCAAATTGGAACACAACAATGATAAGCATTGCGCTATTGCGACAGGAATAGGTAAGGTGGTGGTACCATCAACCCGGGCGAGGCGTTGCGAAACTCTACCACCCAGTAGTCATGATTGGTAGTGACACGTACATAGCCAACGGTAGCATTTTTTTGACCTGCCTGGCAGGACGGTAAGTAGGTCTATTCTCCAAAGGAACCCGGAACAACATGGGGGAAAACGATATGAACATAGCTGTTGTAGACGGAGTGAACTGTACTGGGCAGAAGTATTTGTTTTAACAGTTTACTGGAAACGTATTTAAAACTACTTTTACCAGCTTCTTTCTAAAAATTCAAAAGTTGTTTTTATGCGACGGTGGCGCAACCACTGATTTGATGATTTTTGATGGACACATCTTATCCACAGTCGGTCTTCCTAACCCCTACCCTTAACAGTACATACGTTACAATTAAAGATTGGAGTAGTTTCTCCACACTACTCCAATCTTGTTCCATCTAGATATAGAATGCGCTGACGTAGACCTTAAAGAGAAGGCATTGTGAGACGCCAGTCATCCGCGCTTCCTCACATGATATACCAGCCTGAGTAACTGATAATTTATGTGTGTGATGTAATACAAAATATGCATTGATTAATAAACTCCATTAATTCATCACTATCTAACTGCGACAAGCGAACCTCGAAGAGCCAACCGACATAAAGCCCTAACCCCGATAATAATATCAACCTAATGGTATAGTAGTATGGTCATATATTAGAAAAAGCAGAGACAAGCTGCGTGCGTCGTAATACACTTTTATTATACCTGTCGTTTAATAATCTTCGCTAATATTATTATTGCGACAGTATGTCGATTTCGCGAAATCGACAATTACGCTTTCACAGCTATGCTGCTGAGAATTTGACGAAATTTGACAAGGGAGACTTTCGTTTCAAAAATCAATATCTAAGGGGCTGAAATCGTTTACGCGTGCAAAAGACAGGCAGAGTTACTTTCGCATTTATCATATAAGTATGGGTGTGGTTAACCAATAGTTTTTTTTCATTGTATTTTTATTGATTACTTGTGAACATTAAATATCGCGTCTTTCAATATCTACAATCCTTTATTAGTCAGCCTATATAATTTAAAGAAGTTAAAGCTATCTAATTTGAACTGGACACAGCTTCACTAGTATTTTTAAATTCTCAATTTTAGGTAAACTCTTAATTTACTGTTAGATCCGAGTTACTATAAATCAGAGATACTCGTTAAAAGCTATGAAGCTAAGTAAACCTCAAAGCTTAAGCCTTAAGGCTCAAGCCTCACGCCTTAATGGCTTGAGATCGAGTTCTTGAGCCATTAATAAAAACTGGAATCAAATAAAATAACTTTAACTTCTCAAAATCATATATTTTTACAGTCACAAGTATTAAAGAAATATTATAACTTATTTAAAATATAAGAATGCTATATAAAATAAAATATCTATATTAATAAAAATAACAATTTCGGTGAGATTTTTTCAATATATTTCATAACGAATTTTCAATCACATTAAAGCAAGCGACGGAAGAGTAGTATTCCCCTATATTTTCAGAACCACATTAATTAATGCAGGAGACCGAAAAGTAGTCAAAATCCCTTATACTTTCAGAACCTAAGTTAAAGCAGAGGACCGAAAAGTAGTAGTTTTTTCTTATTATCAAAATCTCATTAATTAAAGCAGGTGATTGAAAAGTAGAAGTATTATCTTATATTTACAGAACCATATCAATTAAAGCAGGGGACCGAAAAGTAGAAGTATTCCTTTATACTTTCAGAATGACATTAATTAAAGCATGGGACTGAAAAGTAGTCGTACTTCATAAACAACTTTAATTAAAGCAGGGGACTGAAAAGTAGTAAATAATATATAATAAAATACTTATAATTTGAACCTTTTATTCATCAGTTTCATTTAATAAATTTCTTCGCAATTAAATAAGCAGTACGGATATGTGAACGCAACTAAACCTTATATAATTAAAGCAGGTCATATGATATTAGAATGGATAGAAGTGATATAGTGTCGCTAGTACCGTGAATACCGCCCCGTTGGTCGAGTGGTTAGCGACCCTGGCTACTTAATCAACGGGGCACGGGTTCGATCCCCGACGGGGACAAGCATTTGTGTGATGAGCATAAATGTTTGTATTTCCGGGTTTGGGTGTTTATTATGTATATAAAAGTATTTATATATGTATTTCTATGTATTAGTATCGTTGACTAACACACATAACACAAACAAATAATTTGCTTACTTTGGGGTTAGATCAATAAGTGTAATTTGTCCCGTGAATATTTATTTATTATTATTTATTTATTATTATATCAGGTGACATAGCAGTGTCACTTACAATTTTATATAAGATCTTATTCGACGGAGCGCTATGCGGAGCCTATCTACTTCTTATTTATGAAATAAAACGGGCACTTTTTTTAATTTTAAGATAGCAAACAAGCAGATGGCTCCCCTGATGGATAGAGAAACCAAAGCCTATAGACACCAAAGATGTTAATGGCGCGTTGCTATCTGTGTGGCGGGATGGCAATGCCCTGAAGTATTAGGTATAGGTGGAGCTAGCACTCGTATTAATCACTTGAAACACATACCTATGTTATATCTCATTCTCTGAGGTCTCCTCATCTCTTTTTATGCAGCTGTGTTAGAAAGAGAGGGTGAGACCTCAGAAGCAGTATTTAAAGTTGTTTCACGTAGGTATTAGAAGTGTTGCCTCCAGATATAATATAACTTCATGGGCAATGCCACATGCATTAGACTACCGCCTACTTTACCCACCAAACCAGAATACGAGAATGATCAGCATTGACGCTATTGCGGCAGGAAAGGGTAAGGCGGTGGTAGCAAATACCTGGGCGAGACGTTGCGGAAATCTACCACCTAGTAGTCGCGATGGTACTTACAATTTATGCAAACCTGCCTTTCCTCTTCCATTAATTCATTTTAAAATAGTAGCACAAGGGTTAAAATCGTGAGATATATTGCAGTTATGTTAAGCTATAAATCGATCAGCTGTCACTTTGTTTCTTTAAATGTTTCTTCCGGTGCACACTAAGGCTTGCTTTAAAGTTGTGTCACAATAATTTGGGTATAATGTTCTCAGTCTTTGGATTTTTCCAAGCTTGTTCAGGTCTACATTTACTACAACGCGCCATCTATATCTGGGGCGGCTTGGGTTGACCCTCGTAGGCTTATTAACACTGCAATCCTCTTCCATTTACTCTAGGTGACCGAGCCAGCGGAGTCTGTGAGCTTTTGTCTCTCCAAAAATATTGGGTTCTGTTTTAGCATTCTCCAATTCCATCATCTCTTTGCCGTGGGCAAAGAATTTTCTAGAAGAATTGCCTTTCAACCACGAGAAGCTTGTCCTAGGAGTGTTTTCAGTTAATTTTTCATATTTTAACTATCGACGTTATCAGTTTTTAATTTCACAAATTACAAATATCTTGAAACTCAAAATTGCCAGTCACATAATTTTAACATGATGTTATAAGCTATTAATCACAATATTTTGGTCATTGTATCAATAGTACCTTGCCCTAAGATTCTATCAAAAAATAAAATTTTATCCGATTCGGTAGTAACTCAAAAAATATTGACTCGTCAAAAGTACCTGTAAAGGATACTTCGAATGAAAATATTTTTAATTTCAATGCGTATAAATCTCCTTTCCCGCATTTTAATAGCATTAGGTAGTTAAAGAAGGTTGTCTCAACAACAATAACAGACTTTGAGCATGATGATTGATGATGATATGTAATTTTAGAAGTTAATCGGCTATTTTTTCATATGACATTATGGCACTCAAAAACATAATATTATGCGAGTAAAGTTACAATATTATGCAATGAAACACATGCCACCTCACTTTGAAATAGTGTTTACTATAATTTGTATTTATTAAAGCTGAATTGGTTTTTATATACATTATACATATTATGTTTTGTAATTTCGTTTTGAATAAAGACTCCATTCATACATCCAATATATTGCCTACGTAAGGCTTCCTAAATATTAGACTTCTTCAGATAAAATAAAACATTGAAAAACGTATCACAAATAAGCCTGGTATCTGGCTGTTAAGGTGTAAAAATATTGTCCTATGTTCTTTCCCAGACTTGAAACCCCTCGATTTTTTAAGTGAAGGTGAACCTTTCAAAGTCGTTTCTACTACTACTAATATTCTATATTTAGTGCAGTTTCTGTTCTATACTTAACGAATCATTAGTTAACCCATAAAATCTCTCTTTTTGATACTCCAAACACAGTTTGGAAAACAATTTTCCTGAACACAGACCAAAGAATCTATTAGAGCATATATAGCTATTATAAGGTCTCGTGTCGGCCAAACCATAATAATATAAAAATTAAACACCAGAGACTAAGTGAAACGATATAATACCTTTTTCGTCTCTTGCATGATTAATTAGTAATCACTCCAAACCTTAAAATCATCATACAAATTATCTGATTTATCCTCGTAGGTACTTTTTAGCTCTAAGTATATCTCCTGTGTTACATTTCGCTGCTCATTTTAATAATTTTCTTCTTAAGACAGTTGACGTTTAAAAGGCAGTGATTACAACTTAAATTCTTCGAAGAGTATATAAACTAAAGGTCCTGATGATGCTGTGATAGGCGAAACCGGTTGGCTTCACAACAATTAAAGGTTAGTTGTGAAATATTTGTGAAATAGTACAAGTGTTGGACAAAATCAATATGATGCAGTTTCACCGAGTGCCGACGATGGAAAGTATAAATTACAACTTAAATGATCACACCGTGTTTAATGTTTGGCACCATATATATTTTAACATTCAAATATTAACTGACTAATTTAAGGTCCATTACTGAACATGGTACTTTCGGTTAAACTTTTATTATGGTTCATTTGATTTAAAATGTATTTGAATAATTTAATTCACGCGAGCTTAAGTCCTTTATATCTTTAGAACCCTGAACAAGATCTCATATTTAACGAGTTAATTAACGACGTGCTCATATTAAACGATTTATATTTTAACGTTTCACAATAAGTATGTAGACCCATTTTTATCTTTTCGAGTAGATAACTAATACTGATACTTTAGTTACTTCCACAGCATTATGTCATATGGGATTCTTCTCTGGGGAAATTCTCCTGAAATAAATACTATGTTTGTATTGCAGAAAAGAGCTATTAGGGCAATTAATCTTAGCCCGAGTGTTTCCCTGAGAGAAAAATTCAAGGAAATCAATATCCTAACTGTTATATCCCAATATATATTTGAGAACATGATGTACGTTCGTAAGAAAATCTGCTTGTTTAAAAAAAATGGTTACGCACACTCATTAAACACAAGGAACAAAAACAATCTTGTGCATGCCTCTTGTCTCCACAGAATAAGTAACTCTTTTATGGGGTAATGTATACGCTTTTACAATAAACTTCCCGAAACTATAAGAGATTTACCAGTCAATAAATTTAAAATATGTGTTAAAACAAAACTGTGTAAAATAGGGTATAATAAAATCTCTGATTATTTTGAAGAAAAACAAGCCTGGGATTAATTGCTCCTCATATCAATCTCATATATATTTTATATAATTTTATAATATTGTGATATTGTATAAAAAAATTATATGACAAAAACAAGCCCGCTGAGTTTCTTCCGCCGGATCTTTTCAGTGTGTGGCCGCGTTTCCGATCCGGTAGTAGTTTTAAAAAAATGTTGACGTGTCAAAATAACTTGTAAAAAGTTTTATTGAATAAAATTCTTCTGATTTCTGATAAACAGCACCTGTCTGTATGTTTCGATGTAGTTAAGGTTTACATCATATTTATATGTTTTAAATATTTTTAGTATATTTTACACTTTGACCGCAAGAAATTTATTTGTTAGAGATCAGGTCGCTTTTGTACCTTTTTCTAGTTTCTTTAACTATATTGTTTTATGCTGTTCTAATGTGCATAATAAAGGGTTAAATGAATAAATAATAATAGTTGAAGATTGGATTCAAGTTTCCATAGATGTTTTATATATTAATTAATCTATAAGTCTCTGTCACTTAAAAAATACTTCTATACCTTTTAACCCGCATCTTAATTTTCATATCATAGTATACTAGATAGCTCTCCTGGTGGAAAGAGACCAATCACCACCTATAGATACCAGACATTAACAGCGCGTTGCCATCTATGTGACAATATTCATACTTATTTGGCACTCCAAATCCCTCGATTCATCTTTTCGGGTATCCCTATCACTTTTCGCACCGACAGGAATATTTAAACTATAACTATTTTTGTCGCCGGTCTAAATGTAAAGATATGTAAAACTATGAAGGATCTACATTATCACATGAGATTTATATATAAAATATGATGGCGGGTATCTGTCCGTCCTCGACAGAGGTGCCATTGTTGTTGCCCGCGGCGTACGAGAATTGGAACACAACCTTCTCACCGTTGTTGTAATCGACGGTGACGCGACGTAAGCCTCTCGTTCCGTAGTAGGAATCTGTGCCCTGGATAATACAAATAAATGAGTAACAAATCTTGTGTTGATGAGATTTTTACATCATGAGATAGCAGTCCCCTCTGTGGTCTAGTGGTCCAGCGTTGGCGTTGACCACATGAGGTCCCGGGTTCGATTCCCGGGTCGGGCACATTAAAAAAAGTGTTTTTTCAGTTTTCTGAGAAACACAAAGTTGTCCGGGATTGGAAATGACCGGTTGGCGATAGGCTTGCCACCTATCACATTTGTGGGACCAAGTATCTTCGGCTAATCGTGGGTGCACTTGTTGTACCTCTGCCTACCTCTTCCGGGATATGGGCGTGATGATACTTTTTTTTTATCAGATAGCAATCAAGTGGATGGAAAGGGGCAACTACTTATTGCCTATAGACAACAAAGATATTAACAATGTGTTGTATTTTTTTTTATAACATAACATAGCAAACAAGCAGATGGGTCTCCTGATAGAGTCAACCATCGCCTATAGACACCAACGATGTTAATGGTGCGTTGCTATCTTTTGGCGAGGTCTAATGCCACATGCATACGTTTACCGGTTACTTTACCCTCCAAACTGGAACACGACACTGACTAGTTCTGACGCTACTGCGCCTTACTGTGTAAGGCGGTGGTACCAGACCCGGGCGAGACAATGCAGAACTCTACCACCTAGTAGCCACGATGGTAGTGACTCGCATTTTACGACTTGCCTGGCAGAACGGCAGTTGGCCTATTCTTCAAAGAAGCCCGGGGCAAACACGGGGATAAGGTCCTTCCAAAATAGGTGACCATATTTTTACACAGCGTTCAGTACGTTTAACCCATTGAGCATGTAACCTTATAGAGAAGCAATAATATGAGCCATCTCATTTCGAAACTGATCTGTGTTTTGCCACTGATAAATAGCAATTCACGCTCGCACTAAAGCAGTACCGCACCAACAAGTGACCTGTGTGTATGTCCCCGATACTCTCGAAAATATTCAAAGTTTGGTATATTATACCGCATAATGTCGTGTTGTTCTATTAGATGGTGTGGAAAAAGCAGCAAAACGTCAAATTATAAAACAGACGGAATTACGTTTCATCAATAAAATTGATTTTATTTTACTTTCATATAATATGGCCCAAGTTAAACTGGACAGATAACACGAAACACGTGGACACTTGTTTTTGTGCGTTTTGCTTTTGTCTAGGTGTAACCTATACACAACTATCTCATTTTATTCAATACGTGTTTACTATTGCTGCGTCATTATCACACTAACCTTGAGTCGGCCAATCACAGCATTACAACCGGCGTAGTGTTTTGGCGGAATTTGTTTTCTAACAAAACAAACAACATTGCCACTCTAACTAGTTACATACTCGATGGTCTAACCAAAAAGCCGGCTAAAGAAGAATGTCATTCAAGGGACAAAATTTTTTTTATTTTTACAAACAAAATTTTTGTTCACATAACGATTTACGGCTTTTTGTATAAAACAATCCCATTTTTAAAGCAAGAGTGAATAGTAAGTGTAAACCACAAAGTGGAATATTTTATGTAAAAAAAGGCGTAAATCGAGACTTCGTCGCCGAAATCAACGTTGGAGTGTGTTTACAGGTTTGTGATTTTCGGCAATAGGCTTGCTTCCACTAAAAAAGAATCGGGTATATTCGATTTACTAATGGTTAATATCGAGATAACAAAAAAACTAAAATATTTTTTTAAAAGATTAACAATATTTTTAGATGTAATTTCAGAAAAAATAGACATTAAGTCATGTGTAAACGTAAATTTGGAAATGTTACGTCACACCGTGATTCAACGTTACATGGCCTTTGTTATTTTCATAAGAAACCACAAAGTATATGATGTATATAACACATTGACATAAGAAAGTAGAGGATAAGAAATATGGTCTCGTAACTTGAAGCCAAATGTTTCTCAAATATGGCGTCGCCACCGTCCATACATCCTTTTGCATGTAACACTTTAATATGTTGGTTTTTGCTCAATTAACTAATCAAACACAACCAAAAGTCACAAAACATACAAACTTCACTGCAAAACTAAAAATTAACTTCGAACAAGATATTTGACAGATGAATTACTTTATGAAAGTGAAATCATAAAATGGCGTGGTATGAAAAATGTACTTCAAGGTGTGACAAGTATTGAATTTACAAAAAATATCAATCAAAAAATTTTAATCAATGACATAATATGATGTATATGTCGTGGCCCGATCGCAAAATTGCCTACATCATGAAATGCTCGAGAATTTCACGAAATGGTGGCATTTCATTAAATGTTTCACTGTCGATTTGGCCACATCATGATGTTTATTGATCAGATCAATGATAAGCGATCGTTTATCGATATGCTTAACTAAACGCGCGACTAATTCATGAAATGGTCAAACTTAATCGATATTATCGTAAAATAGTTATATTGTGTACCGATAGAGGCGCTGCAAATGCTTTATTTATGTGTAACATGGCGGCTCCCCTTACTATGTGTTATTTAGTAATGACCTGTTAATTATGCTTGAAGGACTTTTAATATTTCCTAGCTTTCCTAGTTTTTATAAATATCTGTCGTACTCAAAAACAATAAACAAGTTACTTATACTGGGTTTTTATGAAATATCTTATGGACATCCAATTTTCACGATATGGCCATTCATGGATGATAAAATCGTGAAATGTTAATGATTTAACAATGTAGTCAATTTTACTTGCCCACATCATGAAATGCCACCATTTCATGAAATTTTCGAGCATTTCATGCTGTGGGCAATTTTGTGATCGGGCCACGACATATATACCTTATTATTATTGTAATTAATAAATAAATAATTATTTACGTATTATTTATTTATTAAGTAGTTATCCTCTATATAAAGTAGATCAATCATGTAAAACCACGGTGTGATGTCATGTAGGTGCTATGACAGTTGCAGAACTTTGTCCCGGTAAATTCCAATTTAAATTTTAGAACGCAAGTTTTTATTATAATCCAGCTGTGCCCACGACTTTCGTTCGCGTGGAAACATTTCTAAAATAAAAACCCGTATAGCTCCCGCTACCGTGGGATTTCTGGGATAAAAACTATCCCATGTCCTGTTTCGGGTCTAAAACTATTTTTGTACCAAATTATATCCAAATTGGTTCAGTAGTTTAGGCGTGAAGAAGAGACAAGCGAAGGTAAAGTATTAAAACAGTTTTTCAAATTTAGTCAACTAGCCTATTGCCGCCGTTAAGGGATAACTGTAACTAAGAACCACCCAAATATATGTCGTAGTCCGCCGCGGCAACCTCCAAATTGTTGGGGTGGCCGATTAGCAACGTATCTTTGTAGTTTCATTTAGTTTTCGAAGTGTAGGCTAATCATTAGCCCACTTAGAACTTAGCGACCTATGGGGATCTAGATTGCACACCAATCACAGTCAGACCTTTGTAGTGTGTATAAATCAAGGATTTAAAACGTTATAATATCGAGATGTTTGCTGTGATTGGTTCGCCAACTAGTGCTAGAAGACAACGTCATAATATCGTATACAATAACAAAATCACGACGACGCACACATAACAATATTATAACATTATAAATCCAAGAACAGTTTGCGGTTCTCGCAGCACTTTTGGGTTTATTTGGGTATTTTGGGCGAATGGTACAGATGTATATGACAGCATCATCTGGCACTAACCTTTAGTTTAGCACTAGCGATGTAAGAGGTGTTGGGTAGGATCTCGACTGGTTCTTTGAACATCGCTCGAAATGTGTCATCGGTGCCATCACAGCAAAAGGTAGTAGTATTAGAGCCGCACACTTTTTTCGTTGCAAGGTGGATTATCTGAAAATTCATTTAATTTCAGTCAGTAATAAATAAATTTAAATCAACCTTTACAGGCGACTCTCTCGTGGTCTAGGGGATAAGCCTATTTGGCTCCCTGGGTGGACCAAGTGTTATTGAGGTTTTTCGAGGTTTTTTTTGACAGTTATAAAATAACAATAGCACCTCCGAGTCTGGCACATGTGTTAACACTCCCATGCATCGGATGAGCACGTAAAGTCGTCGGCCCGAATCGCTAGAAATAGTCGATAATCGTTATTAAGTCAGTAAAATGCGGCGATGGGATCACGTCGACAAACCGGTGAATCGTGGTGAATGTTTACACTGCCTACCTCATAAGGGAACCTCGCAAGAGAAAAAGGAAAAAAATGGCATTCTCTCTGACTGCCTCGAGTTCAGTCCGCTTAAGATGAATGACGTGATAAATTTCGTGCACGATAGAAGAGATGTTTGACAAATTAGAAGAACTTATATCACGTTTATTCGACTCGACGCAACGAGGAAACGTTTCTCATAGCATTAAACGAGATATTAGTTTTTCTTATTGGTCAAACCCCCTTCTATGGCGCACGACATATCGCACGCTATCCTAAGCAGGCAGGCCTGCACAACTTTTCTCAGAGTGGATATCAAATGCATAGATATACACCTCTCGACAAACTTTTTGCAAATTAAATACACAGCTTATTGACCTATGGAATAACGTTATACCATACATCCTACTTTTGGCGGGATTATTCTCCTTTTAGGCTGCATGTCCCAGTGTCTGTGACGGTTGTGAGTGCAAACATGTCCTGTTCTGCATATATACCCAATTTATATACGTATTATTTACCTATCTATATCAACTTAATTTCAACATCAGCGCGAAAGTTGTTGAGGACAGCATCAATCAGCGAAAGTTAATGACTGACTGACATACCTACATAGACTGAGATGTATAATCATTCATTGTGCACATTGCATGTATGTATGCATTGCATGTGTGTGCACTGCATGTGTGCATATTCATGGATTGTAACGTGTGAATCCCGTTACCTAATAATATGTTCGGACAAAATAACCTTTGCATTTAGTATAGTCAATTGAGACTGTTAAAATTTTGAGTCGTCCTGAACACATCCTTCAATGGCATAGATACAATTTACGTATGGCAACTCTTTGTCGATGTCATAGCGTCAAATTCTTTCACCTGGCTTTTCCTGTCAAAATGACATTCAGTTAAGTTTTGTCTAAAATATTTATAGGCCCATTATCTATTTTTAAACTTTTAAAAATAGATAATGGGCCTAGTTTCGCCTAAATTTAGTCTGAAAACTTGAAAGACGGCACTGCAAGATGCGTGCCTTATAAATTTCTAATTATTGCAAGAGTTTACTATTTTATCAAAAATGTGATATTTCTTCATACACGTATTCAACACCTATCTGAAAATATACTTGGGAAAGGAAAAAGGGGACGTTAAAGATCGCCTAGAACGAGAACCCCCAATTATACCGAGCACGATCGGAGAGATATCCACGGACACCATCTGACACATGTTCAATTTTCCGAAGGCCTAAGATCTTCCCGCCGCGCAGAAAGGTTTGCTGATTCCCGGTATGAACTCATTTTTTTTATGTGACAATTTTGGTGAAGCAGTGTATGACTATGAACTTTAAACTCTCTTACTATAATTCTAGTTCGTAACCTATTATAAAATGCAAATCTAACTTAGAGACCAATATATACCATCCATCCAAGTCAGCCTTTCTCATTTCATCTCATGCCTTATTGTGCGATTTTGCTTTTCAGATCCTGAACTTATTTATTTTTTTGATAAGTGATTACCTCGTCAGCCCGCCTCGAGATTAAAAGTTCCAACCTCCCTTTGCTATCTGGCTATATGGAGGGAGTCTGTGTGACGCATCTGGGTGTGGCGCTCGTTACACATAAATAACACCTAGAATCCGCCAGGTACCAAACCATCGTACCCGTTATACAGACCATTATTACCTTCCTTATATAAATACATTGACAGCTCGTCCAAGCATAATAACACAACTATTATTTTTTTATATTTGTATTACAAGGATTCGCTTTTCTAATTTATATTTTTAATACATTTGGCTAATGTATATTTTTAATACATTTGGCGCTTTTCTAATATTATATTTATAATACAATTTGGCTTCTTTTGACTAATAAATATTTTTATTACAGGATGAATGATTGTTTAAATATTTAAACAAATTCCTTATATTCATTTAATAACATTTATTAACAGATTATTTAACTATTTACCTACATTGTTTGTATTTATTTCGAAATATAGATATAAGCTAATTATTTATATACAAAATTCCGTAAGCATCCTGCTCTATCTCAAAAACAAAATGGTTGCATTAGGCATGCAATAAATGGCGTATAACAAGAAGCTTTCCAGATGGTTAATCTGTAAAACCAGATGAGTTAAACTCAATAACAATTTTAGAATTAAATTATCCAGAATGACTAGACTTACTTGCAAATGAACTTCATACTCGGTTGGACCGAAATAAGATCCATACAATCCAAATCCAACAACAAATATTCTTTGGTCTACTGTGAATCTTATCCTATCTGTTGTGCCACTATAACCCCACCGAGATTCTGTTTGGGAGAACCGATTCACCGTCAATTCTTTTCCTGTCATACAACACCTAGGGGTATCCAAGAACCCTACATTGGGCTTTGGATTCACAGTAAAGTACAGGAATAATTGAACAATCTCTCGATCATCAAGAAGGCCACTCTGTGCTGGTCCCATTGCAAATTCTTCCACAGACATCAGAGGAAATCTTATAGCATGAAAGGCCCTTCCTAAAACACTGCGTTGATTACTCGGAGTGACAGGCAACTGCTTTCGAATGCATTCCGCTTCTGACCACCTCAATACTGCAGAAAAGATTTTGGCTTCCCTTATACGAAGTGTGTCTCTGAAGTAAAAAATCAGAATTCTTAGAACAATACTCATTTTAATAAATTACTAGCAGAGTCGTGCAGCTTCGCTCACAAGAGTAACATGTTATCAATGGAATCTTTTTCAAAAATTTCATTCCCTATTTTTTTATTTTTTTATATTTGACCTTGGAGCTTTAACTATTTTATTAACTCAGTTGGTTTAACCGTAAAAGTGTAACAGGCAGGCAGACAGACAAAGACTTTCGCATTTGTAAGTATGGATGACATAATTACTGTTATGGGCACAATTTCACTTGTAATTGACAACAATAGAATTATTATGTAAACAAACTTCAGGGTTACTAGTAAACTTTTTTGTACATCATCTTATATATAAAATTCTCGTGTCACAATGTTAGTTACCATACTCCTCCAAAATGGCTTGACCGCTTTTGATGAAATTTCGTATGCATATTCAGTGGGCCTGAGAATCGGCCAACATCTATTTTTCATCCCCCTAAATGTTAAGGGTTGTTCATCCCTACATTTTTTTATTTTATGGACAATTTTTTTTTTATTTTTTTTTATGATTCAGCATTGAAAAATACATACAACTCTAAATTTTTACCCTTCTATCACCAACCCTTATTTTTTAATTAAATAATTTATATGGCAAAACAACGTTTGCCGGGTCAGCTAGTATGTTGTATAATAATCATCCCAAAATATAATTGGTTATTTTTGAAACATTTGATAATAAAATGTGTTACTTTAATACACCCTATCCAGTTATCTACCATTTGGACCATGTTCCTATTTATAGCTAATTAACTGGTGATACCTGCATTAAACCAGAAGGCAGTTAAATTTAGTAAGAATAAATTAACCTACAACAATAATATAAAAAGAGATGTATTGGAATATAAAAAAATATAATAAAACCTAAAGGTTCTACCATGCCAATGTCACAAATTGTAGGTAGTTTGTGATAGGCCAGTATGAAATACTTTCTGCTGCTAAGCACACCAATTATTTTTATAATAACTGTCTTAATGGCTACAGAAGAAATCAAGGAAATGTTTTATAGATTCAGGCATTACATTGCAGAAATCCATTGTTTAGACGAAGAAAACTAGTTATTTTGCAAATTTGCAAACTATTTTTTTTTTTTTATATCATAAGATAGCATACAAGCATATGGGTCTCCTGATGGAAAGAGTCAACCATCGCCTATAGACACCAAAGGTGTTAATGGTGCGTTGCTATCTTGTGGCGAGGTCTAATGCTACATGCATAAGTTTACCAGCTACCTTACCCTCCAAACCGGAACACGACAGCAACAAGAATTGTCGCTATTGTGGCAGAAATAGGTAAGGCGGTGGTACCTGACCCGGGCGAGAAAATGCAGTACTCTACCACCTAGTAAACTAACTAGTTTTCTTCCTCATAACAAGAAAATATTCTCAAAATGAGGAGCCACAACGAATGGTTTAGCAGTAAACATGCAGTTTTTACTTCCTGGGGTTAAAATGCACTTAATGTAAAATCCGAATTGAAACCTCATTAGAATGCAATTAGTCATTCATCAACCTTAAACATTTTTTTTATATTGTTTTGCAACTCATTAATAAATCAAGAAACAGTTTGGTTATTTGCATCATAAATTTAGGAATATGATCATAAAATTCTTTAATAATATTATTTATTGCCAGTGAGACACGGTGGACCTTAACTTATAATGTGATTAAAATTATTTTTAATCACATTATAATAATATAATGTCATTATTGTATATTATTATCACAGCATACATAACAATCATAGTTTGAACATTAAACTAAGATATTAATTGTTATACACAGTTCACTAGATTCTAACTTGTAATTTTAATACCTGTGTTATAAATGATTTATTCAAACAGATTATTAAATTAATTTACCATACATTATTAAATTATACATCACATTCCTTTATAAATAAATCACATTAATTATAATCACTTTCAAATTCATTAATTACTAAATTATTTTAAATTTCAGATTTACAATCAAAACAATTATTTTAAATTTCAGATTTACAATCAAAAAAAAACAAAACAACACAGGGGAAAATTTTTTTTTCCCCGTGTTGGTCCCAGGCTCCTTTGAAGAATAGGCCAACTGCTGTTCTGCCAGGCAGGTCGTAAAAGGCGATTGAATGGCTATGCGCGTCACTACCATCGTGACTACTATGTGGTAGAGTTCTGCATTGTCTCGCCCGGGTCAGGTACCACCGCCTTAGCTATTCCTTCCGCAATAGTGTCAGCGCTAGTCACTGTCGTGTTCCAGTTTGGAGGGTAAAGCAGCCGGTAAAAGTATGCATGTGGCATAAGACCTCGCCACAAGATAGCAAAGCACCATTAACATCTTTGGTGTCTATAGGTGATGGTTGACTATTTCCATCAGGATTCCCATCTGCTTGTTTGCTATCTTATGATATAAAAAAAAAATCAGGTGTAAAACAATTTTGAAACAATATTTCTACAAGTGGTAATAGTCTTGTTTTCATATTACTAGCATAAAGATATCAACTTAATAGTTGGTATCCCTTTTAACTGCTGCTGAGCAAGGTAGGCCAATGACAAGAGAACCTTAAAAGGAAATTCTATTTTCTTCTGTGTTTTGAGCTCTAAAAAAATATTGCAATATGTTGTGATTGTAAAAAATAAAGATAATTTATTTTACAGACAGGATATCTCTATCATATTTTTAAAGTTTTTATATTTTTCAAATTGCTTTAAAAAATCATATATTTTGGCTAATTATTTGCTTGTTATTAACTGCCTGGCAAAGCGTTAGTATTTTGACACGCCTGTGTCCCCCAAAGAGTTAGGCAGAGGTACAACAAGTGCATTCATGATTAGCAAAAGATACTTGGTCCCACAATGTGATAGATGGCAAGCCTATTGCCAACCGGGCACTTATCTAACCCCGGGCAATATTTTTTTATAAGAAAACTGAAAAAAGCAAAAATAATTTAATGTCAGAATAAAGTAAAATAAATTAACCTTTCTAAAACAGCATTCAAAGTATCTTGGTCTATGTCTGTAAATCCTTCAGCATTTAGTGCATCAGTGGTATTCTTGTCAATCATCTCTAGACACAATGCAGCCAGTTGCGGCTCATCAAATAGCCTGGCTTGGGTTAACAACAAGAAGGCATTATCGGTACCTAGATTACTTTTTAAAAAGTCAACACAATGTTCTTCTAGTGCTGCAACTGCATACTTTTTTGCTGTATACAAAGTTGTCATTACGCTTTCGGGGCCAATTCTCACTTCATCAGAATATAGGAACTTAAGGAGATGTAGGAATGCTGCTGGCTCAACATCAGGCAGTTCAACCTCATCAGATTTAGTAGCTAATACACCATTGAACATGGCATCGAACACGGCACTACCGACAGACAGAACAAACTTGTGCGCGGGTATCACTTGTTGGTTCGCTTCCTTGCCAACGATGAAGTGAACATCAGATAGAATTTCATTATTAAAAAGAAAAGACAATCTTTCTTTGACAGTTGTTTTTGTTGCTTGCCAATTGTGCAAACGACCACCTGTGTTATTAGTTGGTTGAAGATTCTCTATGGCGGATGATGAAGGCGTAGGATCGCAAGAGTGTACTTCTTCGTCGATATGGCTCCCTTGTCTAGACTGTTGATTACAAGGCAACATATTTTGAGGAGGCTGATCCGCCCCACTTTCATCATTGATATTCACATTCATTACCCTGACTAAAACTTCATTTATCGGACCCGAAGCCATAAATTTAAATTTATAAATACATTACACAAACACCGGTATTAAACTCGAATGAGTAGAGTATTGATTACAAAGGTAACATATATTCACAAATTCATGAGGTCACATATAAATTGATATTTTACGAAATATTATTCTACAATTATAATTGATTTAAATGAAACTGAAATCATAAATTTTCTTTCGATTAAAATTCAATTCGACTTGAATGACATTAGACCATACAGCCAATGTCAAATGTCAACTGTCAGTTTCCCTTTTCAACATATTAGGTACTGTCAGTTTTCTGATCATTTTCTGATCTGTCAATGTTATCAGGCGAAAATTACCGTGTTTTAGGAAAAAAATACCTTAGATGTATTTTAAAATTATGTGTATATTACAGTGTCAAAATAAATAAAACATTTTATTTTTGTAATTTTTTATTATTAAAGATTAATGTTTAATTGTCGAAAAGCTCTGCATCTAGCTCGTAAATTGAGCTAGTCATTCTGTGCACCATCTCTTTTGATGGGGTAAGATCAATACAATTAGGGGCCGTTCATTAATCACGTGAAGTTGGAAATGGGGGGGTCCACAGAAATCACATAATATCACAAGGCGGAGGGGGGAGGGGGGTGTAGTAACATATCACATGTATTTATTTGCAAGATACTTATCCAGTTATTGGTTTTGAAAAAAGTCTTGCTAATCCGTGGTCCAAGGACACTATACATTAATGTTCATATATTAGTACGAATACCTTTTTCGCATTCTTTTTATTATTTTTAATATGTCAGCCAAAACTAGCCTGCAACCTTTTTATCTATTTCTAGACGTTACTATTGTAGTCTTTAATTTTCAATAATTAAATTAGATGATCCTTATACCTGTATTTCCCAAATATCTAAAGAAATATACGATTCTTTGTAGGTACTAAAAATGCACGGTATATAGGAGGGGGGGGAGTCTTTTATATCACCAAGAGACAGAGACGGCTTAAAAATGCCAAAAAAAATCACTGTTTAATGGACAGCCCCTTCGACGAATACTTTGCTGAGCCAGAATGTTCCCCTTTATAGTTTTAGTAATCAATTCATTCTTTTTCTTCGTTTTAATATCTTTTACTTGTCTGATCAGTCTTTCACATGCAGCATTGAAGGAGTGGGGTAAAGATAAAATGTTTAGCATAAAACTAGGCAAAAATTGAAATAGCTTTTCTCCACGTATTGCAAGTTTAGTCTACGTTGAGTTATGCGTTTCATTGCATGCATTATATAATAATTTTGCATTTAAATTCGACTGTTGTTTACACGGTAATTAATATTTAAAAATACCTTACCGTAGACCGTGTTTTGGTTGAAAATACCGTGCATCCACGGCAATTACCGTGTATCTGGTAACACTGGTTTTCTTCATACACGCATAGATACAGTGCTACAAGGATCTTTTGGCACTTGGATGACATTTGCATGAGGGCGTTGGTGTGAAATAAGGGTTACCAGCTAATAAAATCCCCTTTGTTTTTGGGTAAATTTAAACGAATTTAAATTAATTTGACTGCCGTTTTACCAAACAGGTCGTAAAAGGCGAACGAATGGCTAAACTTGTCACTACTTTCGTGACTATTAGGTGGTAGGGTTCCGCAACGTCTTGCCCGGGTAATTGGTACCTCCGTTTTACCTATTTCTGCCGCAATAGCATTTAGTGCTTGTCATGGTCGTGTTCCGGTTTGGAGGCTTAGGTAACCGGTACATTTATGCATGTGGCATGCCATCCCGCCACCCGGATAGCAACGCACCATTGACATTTTTAGTGTCAATAGGCGATGATTTCTCTTTTCATCAGGAGAGCCATCTGCTTGTTTGGTATCTTATCATATAAAAAAAGAAATGTTTGGATAATAGGATTTATTAAATGAAATTTAAACTTGACAAATATTTATAAAATAAAATAAAAACTAAAATTGTTTGCTATTATTATGTTCGCCATGAACTATCCCGAAGGGTTGCAAACTATTAAATTGTTCATTATTTTCATTTTGGAAATCATCATCGTCACTGCTTTCTTCACTCTCAAAGTATAATTGTACGATAAAAGGTTCGTCCAAATATGCATATTGTTTCGATCCTCTTCTTCTAATTTCTTTACGTGGGCGCAATGATTGCGCCATTCATCTATAGCAATGGAATCGAAAGCATTCCGTATTATTTCTGATATTTGATTGGATGGCTTCCCAATATTTACTTCAGCTACTTTTCATTTCATGGATGTCCCATCTCAATAGGATTTAGATCATAATGATACAGTGTTAAACGCAATATCTGAGAAAAAATAAGTAAAATTAAATGGGCACATAATCTCAGAACACCAGAAAATTCGCTATGCAAATTCAGTTTAATTTCACTCGCTCAACGCTTGACAACTACAGTTATATTCACATAGAAGTAGCCTCTCTTTCTATGAAATAACTTATATCTCTTCTGGCGAATTTATAGTGGTATTTACCTAAACTACAGAGATCGTCATGCCTGACTAATACTGACTAGACTTAAAATATTGTATTTAATCATTTAATAGCAATAAAATTGCAAACAACCGACTTCTAATAATAAGAATATCTTGTATCTCCGGAAATCCTGCATCAGACTTTAGCCAAATTAAAAGAAGACCACTTGTGAATACCTTTCAATCAAAAAATGAATTAGCAATTGAACAATATACTTAAAAAATAAAAAAAACTTTAAGACAAATTGATATGCTCCTCCTCCTTTTTTTAAGTCCGTTAATAATAATAATATATTAAAATGTCACTTTGTTAATGTCTTAAAGGATTTAGTAGAACTTTAAGCTATTACCTTGTGACCCAGTCATTTTAGAATAGCATCGACAGCATACACTGGTTCATGTTTATTTAGTAAAGTTGTATATTCTTCAGTATATTCAATATTGTTGATTCTTAACCAATCAATTACTATATTTTTTCTACTGTGTGTGTTTGGGGGTTTTCTGACACTTTTATTATGATTGCAGCATTGTCAATTATAATTAGACTGGACGCTGGATTTCAAATTGGGAGCCAAATTTTCAACAACCTATTTTTTTTTTAATTTATGTGATTCGTGTCATCGTGGTAAGCACTAATTTTTGTTTGTGCCTTGAAAACCAAACAAGCATTCTCCACAAAGCCTTCTCTGGCATGAACAATTCTAAATCTTTGTTCTTTAGAGATGGGCTCTAACACTCCGTCTTAATTTTTTGAACAATAAAATAAACAGAGCAGAATATAAAAATTAGTATTGTACAGTTAGATAAATACATAATATTCCATTAATATGTTAGTAAATAGACAACAGATACTTTCTGTCTCAACATTATGCTTTAAAGTCTAAAATAAAATAATTCTACAGTTAGTTTGTGAATTATTGAAGCAGTTTCATTAATGTTTGCATTCATCCTTAATACTTTTTATATGGCATTTAAGATTATATAATTACATTTACACATACCTGCGGATAATGAGCACGTCAAGCACTTATGTCGCTGCGCTCCACCTCCATCCATCTCCACCCTTTCTGTTGTTTTTAATATTTCTGAATCGAAAACAAACTTGTTTTATATACTGTCTGCGAATCCCCGACTGCTTGTGTTCTTAAGTAGATAAGTTCCCTTCTTTGAGTAGATAAAGCAACTTATTCACTGTTGGTATTTCTTTTTTCGAAGTATAAAATTCATGTATCTTTCGCCTAAGAACACCAATATCAAAATTGTCCATTACAATTTTATCCTTCCTTGTTTTCCTATTTTTCCCCGGTGAAACTATTTTACTGGATGATGCTTCAGCCAATCTTCCTTCGTTTTCAATTCTGGCAACTGCACGTAAAGATATACCTGAAATCGTATTTTCTTTTAATACCGTAAAAGAGAAAATATCACGAAATAAAGAAAACTAGGGGAAGTGAAGAGTGGGCGTGCCGCGTGCGTCACTATTATGCGCTTTTACTCTAAATTGCCTTAGTGATACTTACCATATCATTAGGAGATAAATGGAAAATATCAAATATGAAAATTTCAATTGCCTAAATTTCAATAAAGTTATTTTAAAACTTGCCAAAATTGATAAAAAGTGGTGTTAGGGAGCTGGTACTTATAAAGTAAAGGATTTTTTATGAAAGAAAAGCAGTCTAGTGCCCCGATTATTTCATTTGAAAGAGTAAATGAGCGTGTCGCAGCTGCAACAGGTAAGTGATACCATACGATACCTTGTTCGTGTACTCATTATTATCAAGAATACTAATTCATATTTGATATTTTCCACGAAATAAAGAAAACAACGGAATTGGCAAGTACAAACATTTGTATCAGGACCACGATCGCCACACTCACACATAAAATAAGCATTATTGCATATAAACTACTAATGCAAACATTGTTTCATTGGTCGTTTTCATTTTAAACAGCAATAATCCGAAACACACAAACAGAACATTTAAAAATATACCAAACTGCGTTACAATTAATTTTATTTTGCTACAAAAAAAAGAGTATTTACGTCCTTTTGTAGTCTATTCAAAATAGACTCATCTATTTGTACAATAGTGAAACTTAAGATCGTAATAGTTTCGCTATTCTACAATAGATGGCAGCATTGATTTTCCGTAGTTTTCAGTTGATCATATTTGAGTAGAGAACTTTCTAGAACGATATACGTAATGACTGTCATTACGTATATCTTTCTAGAAAAATTAGGTCAACCTTAAATGAACTTTATATGTAAGGTGGACGGCTGATTTTAGCTTGACTTTCTATTATACCATTAGAGATTATATTAAATCAGGAATTTAATTAAAATAAAATGAAAATTGTACTTTCGAATGATATGAAATATCTCCATTTTTAATCATCTGTATTCTACTATCATTTCTGCATTCAAGGATGGCACAATACGGCATAATTCAGTGTATAATAGATTTTCGCACGACGACTATCTCCTAATGATATGGTAAGTATCACTAAGGCAATTTAGAGTAAAAGCGCATAATAGTGACGCACGCGGCACGCCCACTCTTCACTTCCCCTTGTTTTCTTTATTTCGTGGTGGGCCTGATAACGTACGGTGCTGCCTTGCGATCATTGACGTGTATAATTAATATTATACACGTCAATGCGTGCGATACTGATTTCTGGAGTAACATTTAATAATTATGATGTAACGTAATACACAGTTTTATGAAAAATATCGGTAAAATTAACTCCGCTGAAAAATTTTGATGCAGATTACATCGAATTAATAAGCTGCGGGGTTTGTTATAGATTTAGGGTATTATATTAGGGGATTTGTGGATAATGGTTGATTTCTAAATCAGCTTGATTGCTTGGCGCAAAGAGTATACAATACTACGTAAGACTTGGCGTTGCTAAGAGACGTTGGACTTACGATAAACCCCTCAGACAGATGTAGCGAAAATTCAAATCTTCACCTTTACCCTCTTCGTTTTGATATTTACAAGCCTGCTATTCTGGAGGCACTCCAGGAGTACAGGACAAAAAGCTGTCGGCAAATATTTCTGAATGAATTTAAATTTAAAATATATATTTTATAGGGACCTGTAAAAAAGACCATTTTTCAAAAGTCCGAAGGAAATCCGATAATGCGATTATAACTCTCCTGATCTTGTAGGTGGATTTGTTGGTCACTTCGATGAGGCGAACCTCGTGTCTCCTCTCTCCTTTTCTTCTTCTTTTTTAAAAGTAAGAAGTAATACAGGCATAGGCCTCAAAGACGATGGTTACTATTCATACCATATACATATCTTCACGCCAGGTCCCAAGAGATCTACCAGTCAATAAATTTAAAAAATGTGTTAAAACAAAACTGTGTAAAAAAGGATTTTATAAAATCTCAAATTATTTAGAAGACAAAAAAGCCTGGGATTAATTGCTCCTCATACCGATCTCATATATATTTTTTGTAATATTGTGATATTGTAAAAAAATAGATGATATGAAATTTTTTTCCCCGTGTTGGTTCCGGGCTCCTTTGAAGAATAGGCCAACTGACTACTAGGTGGTAGAGTTCTGCATCGGCTCGACCGGGTCTGGTACCACCGCCTTACCTATTCCTGCCGCAATAACGTCAGTGCCCGGCACTGTCATGTTCCGGTTTGGAGGGTAAGGTAGCCGGTAAAAATATGCATGTGGCATTAGACCTCGCCACAAGATAGCAACGTACCATTAACATATTTTGTGTCTATAGGCGATGGTTGACTCTTTCCATCAGGAGACTCATCTGTTTGTTTGCTATCTTATGATATAAAAAAAAACAAGCCCGCTGAGTTTCTTCCGCTGGATCTTCTCAGTGTGTGGCCGCGTTTGCGATCCGGTAGTAGTTTTAAAAAAAATATGTTGACGTGTCAAAATAACTTGTAAAAAGTTTTATTGAATAAAGTATTTCTGATTTCTGATTTATGTATTTGTACCTATGCATATGTGTATATGTCACATAAAATTTTGGTGTGTAATGTTTATTTTTATTAATTTAATGTATTTCTAATGCATATTATTATTTAATATTATTAGGCTTTTGCAGTCCTCCTCAATGTAAACTTGTGTCAAGTTTCGTACTCCATCGTTCTTGTAATTATCTTAAAAGGGATACAAAGTTTTTGCTTCATGTATAATATAAAGAAAGAAAAAGTGTGGGAGACTTTTCCAGTGTAGCTGTAAGATAACAAACAAGCGATAGAAAGACATAACCACAGACCACATGAATACTAATAGACAAGCCATTGGGAAAGAAACATGTTGCCGCGCCAATTACAAACTGTCAAAAATTTCATACATTTGTAGGTTATATTATATTGTGAAAAAAATAGAAATAAACCATATGTTTCTGTTTTATCGTACCGAATGAGATGACAAGGTTTAAAAATTACCCTTGAAATTATTTTATTTCACCGGTAAGTAGTATAACTTTGTATTTCTGAATGTAATTGCAAGCTACGCTAACAAACTAAGAAATTGTTTTGAAAGGCGTAGGTATCCATTTAGTCCGTGGATATAACCATGATCCTACCTATACCTGCCGCAATAGGGTCAATGCCTGCAATTGTCGAGTTTCGACTTAGAGGGTAAGGTAATCAGTAGAAATATCATGTGATATTGCCGTCCTGCCACATGGAAGGCAACTTATTAGTAACATCTTTGGAGTCTATAACTGGTGTTATATATACTAAAGATGTTAATGGTGCGTTTTTATTTGTGTGACGGAGTTAAAATTCCACGCGCATTATATTTCTCGGCTACTTTACCCTTCAGACCGGAACGCGAATGCGATAAAATCGACACTACAGAGTGCTAAGTGTGAGTTTTTCTTTTCGCATTCGATCGTGAGCGCGTTTCGAGTTTACTAGGAATTTGTATGTGATTTGTACAGCGCCACCTAGTGGTAAACTGGTTTCTCACGTTTACCACTAGGTGGCGCTGTACAAATCACATACAAATTCCTAGTAAACTCGAAACGCGCTCACGATCGAATGCGAAAAGAAAAACTCACACTTAGCACTCTGTTGCTGGAATAGGTAAAATGGTGGTACCAGGCCCGGGCAAGACGTTACAGATCTCTACCATCTATTAAAAGGTGCGTAATTTGCCCCACATTGTTGCGGGTTACTTTAGAAGAAAATACCATCTTTCCCTCAACCAATCAAATCGTAAAAGTTTTTAAACACATTATGTCCCTATAACCGTGACTAAAAGGTGATTAGAGTTTTTTTTATGGAAGAGGGGGCAAACGAGCAGGAGGTACACCTGATGTTGAGTGATCACCGCTGCCCATGGACATCTGCAATACCAGAGGCCTTGCAGTTGCGTTGTCGCCCTTGTGAGAATGAGTACGCTCTTTTCTTGAAGGTCCCATGTCGTATTTATACATCCCCATGTCGGATTTATTTATATTTTATGTCGTAGAGTTCCGAAGCTTCTCTTTCGGGTTCGTTTCTATCTATCGTATCGTATTGTTTTTTATTTATTTTACTTATTGCACAACAAATATAAAAAATATTCTACAAAAGACAGACTTAAGACGCAGTCAACACCAAAATCGCGCACTCTGTCTAATTCTATCGGAGTAAATGAGAGCCCATTATCAGTGTAATTGGGCGGCTAGGTTTTATTATTAAGTAAATATTGACTTTTAAAAAAAGGGTATATTACATTTTGTCAAATATGATTCGGTAGCGGTTTAGATATGAATATGATGATTTCATGTTTTTAATTGCAGATCCATGCGTCAAAAAAAAATAAAGATATAGGACCGCATTGATATAAAAAACCCAAGATACACAATCAGTGTTTCAAAAACGTCCTCCAAAAATGAGCGCACAATTTTAAATTGTGCGCCCATTTCAAATAGAATCACGTCGGTCGCGACACTGTCAATTTTATTTCTTTTTGTTGTAAAAACAACTATAAATCTTGCGTTTAAGGTTGGATATGCAAAGTCATGTTTTTGCCATATTTATAACTTTTTAAATAAAATTAGGGACACTTTTGAGTGTCAGTTTTGTTCGAGACTGTGCGTCTTGGGTTTTTTATATCAATGTAGGACCGTTAATGATGATTTTAGGACTAATCTTCGCAATTATTTTCTATCGACCCAATGTCTTTCAATTATGTATTAGGTTCGGCTACAGTCTTTGACATATGATAAATATTAACATATATTTTTTGTGATGTGCTATACATATAACAAATAGTTTTTCTTAAAAAACTGCTCAAATAACATCACTACTATTACTACAATGGGCTACTAGGTGGTAGAGTTCTGCATTGTCTCGTCCGGGTCTGGTACCACCGCCTTATCTAGTAGCTAGTAGTTTATTATTTATTTTGAAGTGAAAACTTCTTTAGGCGCGTTGAGCGTTTTGGTAGAGGGTAAAATCCTCGGTTCGCGTCACCGACATGCTAATGATAATAGTATATCTATAGCTATGTTTTGCATATACGCGAACGAACTACGGTGTGTGCATGTCACAATTTCTATCGTTGAAATAAAAAATTCATTATAATTCAGAACAGTTTGGTTTCTACAACGAATTTAGCTAAATAGTGTTGAAATGGACCATATAGTAAATTAATAAAGAAGTGTAACTGGAATTAATACAGTGATTAACACTAAAATTCATAATTTAATACAATTACAAACGTTAAATTATTTCAAGTGCAGTGTTTGTTCAGCTACTCAGATAAACGCGTAAGTGACGTTAAATACACGGCGCTTAAATCCTTTTGGACGCTAGGATTGCATCAATTGCAGTACAAGTTTAGTACTGTGCCGATATCTACCGTCTACAACAAAATAAGATAATTTATAACAATGGAATGTAAGCAATGTATGAAAGATTTGAAAACTGATGATTTGATGAAGTGTTCTGCCTGTCAAGGGATTTATCATTACTTATGTGTTAATATAAATGAAACCGACTTCAAAAAAATTCTTCCTATGAATAAAGCAAAGTGGAAATGCCCGACGTGTAAACAATCTAAAAAATGTAATAACAGCCCGAGATTAACTTCTAGCTCAGGCCATACCAATGTCGACTCATCTCAGTCTCAGTCACATATTCAGACCGACGCCAAGTCATTGATTTCCTATTTTGATGATCGTTTCAATGGTTTACAATCTACAATAGAATCATTTAAATCTCTAATTACTGATGAGCTTAAGAAACTTTCAGACTCTGTAAATTTTTGGTCAACAAAAATAAAATCAGTGGAATCTTCTATAACCTCTGTTACGGAGAGATTAAATGAATTAGATAAGGAGGTCAGCAAGTTGGATAACATAAAAATGGAACTCGAAGAATATAAATCTAAAATGAAGGAATTTACAGAGAATAGTAATAGGAATGATCAATGGGTCCGCCGTTCGAATATTCAAATTAATGGTATCCCCCAAAAAAAAGGAGAAAATCTGAATCAAATAATCAAAAATTTAGCTTCTAAATGTGGTTATACCTTAAACTTTGATACTGACGTCGACTTTGTAACGAGAGTAGCTGTCAAAAATGATACTTCTGATCATTATATTAGGCCCATTATTCTAAAAATGCAGTCAAGGTACAAGAAAGATGATTTTTTGTCATTACTACGTAAGATCAAAAATTGTACTGGGAATGACATCGGTATTACGGGTGCTCAGACTAATAATAGAATTTATTTTAATGATCATCTTTCCCCGGAAAATAAAATTCTCCTTAAAAAGGCGAAAATAATTGCTAAAGAAAAAGGATATACCTTTTGCTGGGTTCGAAACTGCACCATAATGGTAAGGCGTAACGAACAATCGCCTATCATTCATATAACTTCAGCTGAATCTTTAAACAAAATTATATGAGTAATAATTTTTCATGTCATGTAATTATTCTTTATTTACTTCATTTATTATGTATTACAAGCGGGATTATTTACTGTTTAAAATATATATTGGATTGTTTTAATTTTTATGATCGGTATGTGGATAATTTTAAAAATATTTTAAAAAATATTATTTATTTTTTAATGATATTTGGTTGGGCTTATAATATAATGCTCTTACTCTTGGAGCCAGCATCTCGGACTACAGTTGTTGTAAAAAATCTCATAGTTATTAATCACACGTATAAGTTTCATACTCCATTTAACAATGGCTCTTAAAATTTTTTATCAGAATGTGCGTGGATTACGGTCGAAAACTAAAATGTTCTACAGCAACATATTAAATGTAGACTATGACATTATTTGCTTAAGCGAAACATGGTTATTACCGGGAATTTTTGATGCGGAATTATTTGACTCGCGGTATAGTGTTTACCGAACGGATCGCAATTATGATCAACTAAACAGTACCAAGGGAGGTGGTACCTTGATAGCCATCCGTCGTGGTATTAATGTGAGTATGCTTAGATTAATTCCTTTGCCTTCCTTATATGATGCTGATGTAACCTGCGTTCATATTTTACTAAAAAAGGCACCATCGACATGTTTGTTAAGGTTATATTGTTGTTACTTTCCTCAAAATCAAAACCAACATTTAGCAGAACTTGCTTTATATGAACATATATCTGATTTAAAGTTAAATTACCCCGATGATAGGTTTTTAATTGTAGGAGATTTTAATATAAGACAGGCTAAGTGGTCGTCGGTGACTATTTCTATGAATAACTCGTTGATATTGGAAAATACCCAGGAAGATATACTAACCTCACAGTTGTTCTCGTTTTTGTGTTTTAATGGTTTTTCTCAATATAACTCTATACGTAATATAAACAATAGGCAACTAGATCTTATAATATCTGATATACCTTGTACAGTATATCGTGTGAATCCCTTGTCATTACCAGAGGATGCTCACCACCCCTCTTTGTGCATTGACGTTGGTATTGATATTAATCTGCAAAACTTACGTCCAGCAGCACGTGTTGTGCGTCGTTTTCATGCTGCAGATTATAATAAAATTAATAACGATCTGGCAAAAATTGATTGGGAAGTACAATTGCCAACTGATGATGTAGAATTAGCAGTAAACATTTTTTATAATATTATTAATAAAATAATTGATGATAATGTTCCTACTAGGTATATTTACAAACATGCTAAATATCCAATTTGGTTCAATAAAAATTTAATAAAAACAATAAATAAAAAAATGAAATTGCATAGGAGATGGAAAACATATGGTAGAATAAATGATTATCATCAGTATTCGGAATTACGTAAAGAAGTGAAATCATTAGAAATAACGTGCTATGAACTATTTATAAATCGCACTGAGGAAAATATATCATTAAGCTCAAAAAATTTTTGGACATATATGAAATCAAAACGTAATGTCAGTGATATTCCTAATGCACTTTATTTAGATAACATTCATGTCACGCACGGTCAGGATATTGCAGACTGTTTTAATTCATTTTTTCTTTCGGTCTTTGAGCCAAACCAAAATACTTACATTGACAACTGTAATGAAAATAATGACTGTGTTATTAGTACAGTAATTATTAACGAACAAATTGTTGATAAATATTTAAGAAATATTGATACAAATAAAGGTCCCGGGCCAGACGGAATTCATCCAATATTTTTAAAGCAGTGCAGAAGACAGTTGGCTGAGCCACTGTCTATTTTATTCAATCTTTCACTAAAAAATGGCATTATGCCTCCAATTTGGAAAAAATCTATAATAGTACCTATTTTTAAAAACGGAGACAAGCATAATATTACAAACTACCGTGGTATCTCTAAATTATCAGTAATACCAAAACTTTTTGAAAAAATAGTCTATGATTCATTATTTTCAGTAATAAAGCCACTAATTTCTTGCAATCAACATGGTTTTGTTCGCGGCCGCTCTACTGAATCCAACCTGTGTGAATTTCTTGATGTGGTTCTAGAAGCTATGGATAAGGGATACCAGGTGGACGCCGTGTACACTGATTTTTCAAAAGCGTTTGATAAAATTGACCATAATCTGCTTATTAAAAGGCTTGAAAGTATTGGTATACACGGCGATTTACTGAGGTGGTTAATATCTTATTTACGTGACAGATCTCAGGCAGTAGCAGTAAAAGGTTATACTTCTAGCTTTGTACCCATAACTTCTGGTGTACCTCAGGGTTCCCACCTCGGTCCATTGCTTTTTAATATTTTTATTAATTCAGTGATCAATTGCTTTCAAAATTCTAAAATTATACTATACGCAGATGATACAAAAATTTTTTCCATTATAAAATCCATCGACGATTGCATATTATTTCAAAATGATCTAGCTAATTTTCATCAGTTTTGCATTAATTATAATTTAAAATTAAATATTCAAAAATGCTATTCTATAACATTTTCTCGTAAAACGAATAAAATTGATTATGATTATACTTTAAATAACAAAATTCTAAAAAAAGTGACTGAGGTGAAAGATCTAGGGGTGCTTCTAGATAGTGAGCTTTCTTTTGCGTCTCACATTAACAAAATTACTGCTAAAGCTTACAAAATGTTAGGATTTGTCTTTCGACAGTGTAAAGATTTTAAGAATATTAAAACATATTATATTTTATATAACTCGTTAGTCAGAAGTAATCTAGAGTATGCATCCATTATTTGGAATCCCATATACATGGTATATAAGAATCAAATAGAAGCAATTCAAAATAAATTTCTTCGAAGGTTAAATTATATATTTGGTAACCGAATCAAATCACAACCTGTGTCGTTAGAGTTGCGCCGTGAACATAGAGACCAAATTTTCTTATTTAAAATAATAAATAATTATATAGACTCTCCTTTACTCCTCGCACGCATTCTGTTTAATTGTCCTCGTCTGACTGTTCGCTCCAAAATGGTGTTTTATGTCCCTATTTGCCGAACTAAGTATGCCCAGAATCGGTTCTTAATAAGAGCTTGTAATACATATAATAAATATTATTCTCACATTGATATATTTTATTATAAACTAAAAATGTATGTATCTCTTGTTAAAAAAGTAGTACATGATCAAAAACTTTGTTAAATAACATAACGAAAGTATTAATATTTATACATAACATTATTCTTTAACGTATCAAAATTAAGGCTGGTTTTATAGTCACGCCGCTAGACGCGCCGTTGGGCAGCGCGCGTTCGGAGATATATGAGAGTAGTAGTTGCGTTTCAAAGTCGCGCGCTTTTGCAGCGCCGTTCAGAAAACGCGCACTTTTCGCCGGCGCTGCCGAAGCGGGGGCCGCTCTTGCGCTTCTACGGCCAGTGTGCGTTTTAATGTGACGCCGTTGAGACGCACAGTTGGATATTTGTTTACAAAATGAATTACATCGATACGAGACGAGTTATTGAGAAAATAACTTGTACTCTTCTATCTATCTAAATCTACTCTTCTTAGAAATCGCTTTTGATTTCTTTTCCATAAAAAGTAAACAGTCAGTACTCTAACCGCATTAACATTCATGTACACGACTGTCTCACAGCAGTGGAACGCGTGCTAATAATCTTGTTTCACAGTGCACCGCTGTTCAAGCGCGCGCTGCCAAGCGGCGCGTCTAGCGGCGTGACTATAAAACCAACCTAATAGTAGTTTTTTTATTTCTATAGCACACACGCTGTATTAACTAGTGGTGAAAACTTTTTTGGCTTATGAACTAACCTAAAAATGATTGTAATCACATGTGTTATAGTAAGCTGTATGTTTTCCTTAATAAATAAATAAATAAAATAAATAAATAAATAAATATAGTTTTAATTACTCTCAACTTAATAGTTCCGTTTTCACTTCTATCGGCAGTCCCACGACTGCTACTGTTTTTTTATTTATGTTTGTTTATGTTTGTTTATGTTATATTAAGTTATACATTTAGTATATTTGTTATTTTTTGCACACTTAATCTGCTTATTTCTGTGTTTTCATTACTTTCAAATTCAATTTAAATTCAAAGGAGAAACCTTTAACGGGTTATCTGGAAGAAGTCTTAAGTTCGTGCGTAATACTTATGTTACGTTTATATTTTTTTTTATGTTTTATTATCTGTGTACAATAAAGTGTGAAATAAATAAGTTTTTTAAGCAACATATTTTGATATTTGAAAAGCTGTCACTTTTGGAAAGTCGATTCGATTTTGAGTTTTGAAATGAAACTAGACGCAGTTTTTGAAGTAGTAAAATATTGTAGACTAGCGACAGCGTGCAGTCCGCTGCATTATAAAAGTTTTTAGTTAATCCCGCGCGATCACCTAACTTTTCCGGGATAAAAAATAGCTTATGTGTTATTCTGGGTCTTCAGCTATCTACACACCAAATTTCATCGTTATCGGTTCAGTAGTATTTGCGTGAAAGAGTAACAAACATCCATACGTACATACTCACAAACTTTCGCATTTATAATATTAGTAGGATGGTCATAAAATTATTGGTTAAAAAATTTCGAAGAAAAAAATGTTCGTCAACGATAACTCCCTAACAGATAAACTGATTTTGTTGCAATTTACGGCATTGAAGGCAGTTTTTTAAAGGATAGAGCTGATTAGATTGTGTAATCAATCGGTACATTAGTTTGAAAGCTATAATTAAAAATATTGTTTTTCCGAAAAATTGCTTGAGGTTTTTCAACATTTATCAAAATCTACTGAGCCAAATCGGTTTAGATTTTCAGTAAGTTTGGTAGAACTCAATCGAATCCCATCAACCACGTCTCGGGCGGTCAAGCCGTTCAAAAGTTATGAGTTGTTTAAATATTCACATATACACACATATATACATACAACAGACAAACTGACGTCATAGTCAAAGTAGACGGAAAAGGTTCCAAGGACCTCTGGAGATCTGGTTAAAACTCAATTTACGAAAATCTGGGCAGAATCATTATTTTTTTGTACATACGTAGCGGGAAGTTAAAAGCCGTTCATTTAAGCTTGGCGACCGGCGACTTTGCGTGTGGGTCTAGCGAACGAAACAGGGAATTCCCTGTAGTTTAGTTTTGATTCGATAATTTATTATTTTCTTACTTGAGCATCTATTTGATGCTCACGGACGGACTAATGACGCTAGTTTAAATTCCTGCTCCCCATTTAACAACAATCGACGACATACGTCGATAAAAGTAGTAATTGACCTTTTACTTGTGATGCAGGTGGGATGCAGGAAGTATGCAGGTTGCCCTGGCGAATAGTAGAGTTAAGTGCGTCGGTACACTAACATGCGCTAACTAGTATGAGAGCTTGCCGCTAAAATTGCGTATTTTAAATTAATAGAGCAATCTATTCGTAGACATGCCTTATACTTATAATTTTACTAAAAAATTCGCTTCGCAATCATTATAACATTAGTTAGGATTCATAAACGGGCATTTAGTCTCCGCTATATAATTCTTTGGAGTCTGTAAGCAAAGGTTGTCTCTTTTTTATAAGGACAGATCTGCTTGTTTGCTATTCTATTGCTTAAAAAAGAAAGAACTACCTCATGTTTCGTTTGGTAATAGGACTCGGCCATTCTTTTTTTTGAAATAAAATACGAGTCCGGTCATTAAAACTGCTACAATTAAAATAAACAAAATATTACATTTGAATTTAGAATCTGATATTTTTATTATATGATTATTCATTGTGTTTTCTCATTTTCGCGCCAAAAACACATTATAAAATTATTTTCTTATATTAAAATAGAGTAGGGTGATAAAGATAACCGAATCGCTGTGATTGCATTATGTACATAAAGAAGGTATGGAGACATGTATAATTTTTAAAACTCCTCATACGCTTGGTATTTGTCAAATATTTGTGTATCGGTCTATTGATAGGTACAATGAAACCTCCTCTATTTGTGACAAAAAAGATCTGGTCGTCCACGTAGTGTTCGTACGATAAAAGCTATCAAGGCAGTAAGGGAAGGAATTCGAATAAATCCTGTCTGAAAGCAAAAGATTTTAATAAGATAGCAAACAAGCAGATGAATCTTCTATGGAAAGAGTCAATCATCGCCTATAGACACCAAAGATGTTAATGGTGCGTTGCTAACTTGCGGCGAGGTCTAATGCAACATGTACAAGTTTATCCGCTACCTTTTTACGTTTACCGGCTAGCTACTCCAAACCGAAACACGACAGTGACAAGCATTAATGCTATTGCGGCAGGAATAGCCAAGGTGGTGATACAAAAATCAGGAGAACAATGCAGAACTCTACCACTTAGTAGCTACGACGGTAGTGACTCGCATAGCCAATCGGTCGCTTTTTACAACCTGCCTGGCAGAACGGCAACTGGTCTATTCTTCACAGGAGTCCGGCCCATCACGGGGAAAGCCTGTAAGAGATGCACTGGTCATTTTTTAACTGATAATTTAAAAAAATAATGGGGTGGTAAAATAAAAACTACTACTAAAGCGTTATGTAAAGAGAGACCACAAAAAAGTTTTGTTTACGGATGAGAATTTTTTACAATTGAGCAATATTTTAACACACAAAATGTCTGTATTTACGCTATAAATTTGAGGAAGTTTCCCAATTAGATAACAGACTACAATGTGGGCACTATCCGACTTCAGTGATTTTGTTGGTGGGGTGTTAACTATGATGGAGTGACTGAGTCATATTTTTGTGTAAAAGGTATAAAAACATCAGCACAAGTGTATCAAGATATCAATCTTGAGAAGATAGTTAAGCCCTTTAACAACACCATGTTCAATTACCAAGAATGATCTTTTAGCAAGTCTATGCGTCGGATCATAAATTTCAATTCACCCAATCTTGGTTAGAATTAGAAACCAACGTTTCAGACTTCGTCAGAGCTGAAGACTGGCCATCATCTTGTTCTGATTTTAATCTGCTGGATTATGATCAGGGCGAGCGAAGCGAGCCCTACACGCCTAGTGTAGGGCTCGCTTCGCACTTTCTATGCACTTTTGTGGTACATTTTACTGAAAAAATATCGCATTTTTAGGTTTGAACTTCGACGTGGTAGTTTATATTCATGTCTAGATTTGTTATCTACCATAAAAATACCATTTTATAAAAATAAAAAAATAGAAGGTACAATTTGTGTTAGAATCTTATTACTACTAACGCCATCTCTTATTAAATTAACGAGTTAAAATTGATGAAAGATACATTTTCTATTAGAATTTTTGAACTTATTAAGAGACTAACTACTTCATGAATTGTTTCTTCATATTTGACTGGCGGCGCGCGGTCATCGTGCCCTCGTATAAAGGCGAGGTTCAAGTATAAACTGCAATAGCTATAGGACCATCAGTTTGATCATTTTGGCATCGAAGGTATATGATAAAATCATTGAAAGGAGAATGCAAGGGAAGTTCGAAGTAATATTGTGGGAGGCACAAGGAGAATTTAGGTCTAGAGCAGGGATGTTTGCTGGGAATAGAGTAAATAGAGCGTTAGAGAGTTTCTCAATATGCTTATTGAGAAACAGTACAGATGTATTAATTGATTTATATTGTATTGAGATCAATTCTTCAATTCAATCTTAGCCCGAGGGCGAGGGTAAAAAGCTAAAAAAAGGTATATTTACGCCTGTACCCCGAAGAGGCAGGCAGAAGTACAACGTGTGCATCCACGGTTAGCTGAAGATACTTAAGTAACACAATGTGATAGGTAGCCAGCCTATCGCCAGTAGGGCACTTTTCCAATCCCGGGCAAAGTTGTTTTATCGGAAAATTGAAAAAATACATTTTTTCATTTGCCTGACTCTGGAATCGAACTCCGAGGGATTCTCTGAGAGAAAACATCGAAAAATGTATTCGCTGAGTGTCTACCGTCAATTCTTCGTGCCTGCGTAGTCCAAAAATTTTGAAGGTTTATTTAAATAAAACATTTTTTGATTTTGATTTCGTAAATCGACGTAAAACCAGGAACTTCCTGATTTTAGAAAAAAAAACAATTATTTCAGCAAAATGTCAAAAATATGTTTTTTATAAGATCAACCTTCATTTTTAATACATATTTTTCCTTGAAACTACCAACAAACAAAAACCAAATATTCCTAGTCCAAAGCATGACGACGCGGGTCTTTGATGCAAATGTAATGTTTAGGTGAAAATACGCTGAGTTTTTTAGGTTAGATAATTATAAATAAAGCCCATAGATTAAAAGATGTAATTCTCATAAAAATACTTTTAAAACAATATTACTAAATAGTATAACTTTGCGAGCCCTTACAAAGCTCTGCTTTTTGCTAGTTTATGGTCAGTTTTACAGTGTATAATTTGCTCTTAATCTTGATAATTTGGACTCCCTAAACAGCCCATAACGATTGGCGGTGAAGAATTTTCACCGCCTATGGTATGGATTGTTTTAGGGAAATATAAAGAGTGCGTGCTTGCGTCTATTGATAACTGGCCTCAACGTATAAAGGACTGGATTGCAGCCAATAGAGGTTAGTTACTTCAAACGATCTTTAAATATTTTAATGATTTTATATTAATGTTTCAAACTTACACACTAATAATAATAAATGTTACGTGTAATAGCAAAAATGTTTTTTTTTTATTTTATTTAAATTTAGGGCAAGACTAGGTATGTAACCTATTGCTTAAAATATTGTCACATCATACGAGTATTTTCTTGACATTTACGGGTGAATCAAAAAGTTTTTAGAAATGAAAGAATATGTACACAATTTCTTTAGTGGCATTTTTATTTTCATTTAAAAGAATGCCAATCTTGCAAAATTTAAGCACACTTTCACTTATTTTCATTATTTCAATAAAAAAGTATAAACTGGTTTATGCGTTGAGCCGTGAAAACTACTGGGATATGGCGAAAAGTGAGTTACGTGCTGTCATAAAGAGCCTGTGCCTGAAAAAATCAATACAAAGCATATTTTTCTGGACATTCAGCAGACGTCAAGAGATGGTGTTTTATATATTTCATGGTCGTTTACTGGGTTAATGAATTTAAAAGAGGTAGATTGAATTATGAAGGTGGCCCTCGTTGCGGACGGCCTCATCCTCGGTTACAGAAGAAAATGTGAAAAAACTTGTAAAATTAGTTTTACCAAATACAACAACGAGCAGCGAAGTAAAGATCTCATTTCGTAGCATTCAATTCATTGTACCTATTTTATTGGGTTGTAAAAAAGTATAGAAGATAGATACTACGAATATTATTACATGAAAACAATGAACAGCGTTTGGAGATTTCGACACGCAATCTTGTATTTACATAGCGTGATCCTAATGAATTTAGTCCAGTATTATCACTATGTATCAAACGTGGGTTGACCCCAAAACAAAAAGAACAAAGCATGTCTGAAAAACGACCATCATTTCCATAACATGCTTTGTTTTTGAAGAAATTTCGTGTTACTTCTTCCAGTGGCAAAATTTTGGCCTGAATATTTTGGTACAGTCAAAGAATATTTTTAGAGGAAGACAATTACTGGACCTTATGATGTAAGTTCCATTCCTAAAGTGCGTGATACAATAAAAAAAAAACGTAGTGGAATGTTGTCATATAGGTACTTGACTACCCAACTTTTTTTAAAACTGAAGGAGTATGTTTAACAATGCATTACAAATGCAGTTATGATAGCCATAATGAAGTTTTTTGGAGTCGTGAAAATGTTTTTTTTTTGGAGGAAATGAGAAAGCGTTATTTTTAATGTGTTGAATTAGAAAGAAATCATGTAGATAAATAAAACATATTTTTTTATATTTCTATTTTCTATAAAGCGATTCTATGAACTTCTTGCTTCGTCTTTGTAAAGAATGCAACGTCGAACTCTTAACATAATTTATCAGGATATCACTTTTAAAATAAAGTACATATTTGTTTGCTTTTTATTATATCTGTCTATTGTTGACCGCTCCGTTGGTTGAGTGGTTAGCGAACGTAACTACGAATCAAGGGGGCTCGGGTTCGATCCCCGACGGGGACAAGCATTTGTGTGATGAGCATAGATGTTTGTATTTCAGTGTTTGGGTGTTTATTATGTATGTAACAGTATTTATATATGTATCTATGTATGAGTATCGTTGACTAACATCCATAACAAAAGCAAATAATTGGATTTTTTTAGGGTTAGATCAATTCGTGTAATTTCTTCAGCAATATTTATTAATATTTTTATTTTGGCTATCGAGTCACTACCATCGTGGCTACTAGGTGGTAGAGTTCTGCATTGTCTCGCCCGGGTCTGGTACCACCGCCTTACCTATTCCTGCCGCAATAGCGTCAGTGCTTGTCGCTGCCGTGTTCCGGTTTGGAGGGTAAGGTAGCCAGTAAACTTATGCCTGTGGCATTAGACCTCGCCGAGAGATAGCAACGCACCATTAACATCTTTGGTGTCTACAGGCGATGGTTGACTCTTTCCATCAGGAGACCCATCTGCTTGTTTGCTATCTTATGATATAAAAAAAAAAAAACAGAAAAATATTACAAATCTGTACACCGTACCTGGAACTTGTGACCGAGGTTCAAATAGTAATTATTTTCCTATTAGGATTTAAGCAAAACATTTTTTATTGTGTTCAGTTTCTACAGATTTATAGTTCTTCAACAAATTTCCTACGTCATTGACGACACGCACGCGCGCAATGGTCGATTCAGCTAACAGGTGCTTGCCCGGCAGTCAAACTGTCGCCGCAGACAGGGAAACACTTCACGTCCCTGGCCAAAACATTCAAAATTTATATCATGGCTGTGCTCACTATAAAACACTAGCTCATTATAACTAAATTATCATTAAAACACTTTTAATTCTTAAATTACCTCAAACGCCTTTACAAATTTACATAGCAACAGTTAATACAACTAGTTGCGTTTACAAATTCAACAGGCGACAACAACTGCAAACTTATGATTAGCGTGTAATCTAAAAAGTTGAATTTAATCGTTATTTTTTCTATACTGTTGTTGAAATTTCTAAGATATTCTCTATTTAATATTAATCCGTAACAAGTGATATATATAATAAGTGTCTTCTACATATAATTACGTGCTATTTGTCCCTAAAATTAATAGCAATGTTAATAAAGCTAAAAGATGAAGCATTTGCGAAGGACATCCATCATCAGGATTGATTTGTAGTATTTTTGACGTAAGTAATTATTTTTATTTATAGTTCTTAAACATATATTGGAGTTTCAAAGTGATTTATTTTTCCATTAGCAATAAGTAGAATGCGTGTATTAGTAATTGATTTAGTGTAGGTTTCACACGAAGAACATACCTAATTATTTTTTATTAGCTATGTAATTTTAGGAATTACAAAATAAAGTTAAAATGATATAAAATATCAAAACCTTTATTGTACACAAAAATACAATATCTACGAAATACATTTACATAATACTATTTATTACGTCTCTAGTAAAATCGCCAGTAATACTAGCTGACTCGCATAGCTTCGATCGTGAGTATATTACAATTTTATCAATATTTCATGCACACTTTCACCCCATATTTAGGGGGTTGATTTTTGAAAAAAAAAAGTATCCTATGTTTGAACTCTTAATTAAGATCAGATCAGCGGTTTAGCCATGAAAGCCGAACAGACAGACAAACAGACAAACTTTCTTATTAATACTATTAACTACTTACTACGATCCATACTAATATTACAAATGCGAAAGTCTGTCTGTCTGTCTGTTACGCTTTTACGGCTAAACCGCTGGACCGATTTTCATGAAATTTGCTGCTTGGCATGGATATAGTTGAAGATCCGGGGTCAAACATTCAAAAATTAGTCCCTGTAGGACTGAAATAGGGGATGAAATTTTTATTAAAAGCTACTTGGACGACTTATTAATATACTTGCGGGTGAAGCTGCGCGGGTCAGCTAGTTTACCATAAAAAGTAACAGACAGAAATATTTTTACACATATAATATTAAGACGAAACAATTATTTAAAGTGCTTATACGGAATCGTATTTTAAGACAAATTAAAAAAACGAATTTATTTCACATCATATAAAAATCTAGTGTCGTGGTCTACTCACCTCAGATAACTCGATTGAACCCGAGGCCTTATTATATGAGCTGAACAGATCAGCTCAGAAAATAAGGCCTCGGGTTTAATCGAGTCCTTCAGCTCAGATAATAAGACCTCGGGTTCGACCCCCGGCTCGTTCATTTCCAGATTCGGAGTGCTAAGTGTGAGTTTTTCTTTTCGCATTTGATCGTGAGCGCGTTTCGAGTTTACTAGGAATTTGTATGTGATTTGCACAGCGCCACCTAGTGGTAAACTGGTTTCTCACCTTTACCACTAGGTGGTGCTGTACAAATCACATACAAATTCCTAGTAAACTCGAAACGCGCTCACGATCGAATGCGAAAAGAAAAACTCGCACTTAGCACTCTGAGATCTATTTCTTACACTTTTTATTTGTTGCACGAGAAGTGTGCTGGAACACCTGGTAAGCTTGGAGGAAGTTCCTTTGGCTATATTAAGTTATATTTTATAAAGTAACAGACACAACGAGAACGGTAATGAAGTTGTATTCAGTCTAAAAACACGCTCTTTTCTTTTTCGTCTATCTCTTTTTTATATATAACCGCACTACTCTAAAGCTTAGCTCTAAGTGTTGGTTGATTCTTTTTAGGATTCCGAAGTAAATTAGGAACCCTTATAGTTTCGCTATGTCCGTCCGTCCGTCCGCCCGTCCGCACGATAGCTCAGAGATCCTTATAACTAGGAAGCTGTAATTTCTAACGAATATCACAGTTACATCAAAAAAGTGGTAACATAAAATCTTGAAAAATATTTTATTTCAAGGTAGCTCCCCTACATGTAAAGTGGGATGTTAATTTTTTTTCTCACGTACCCCATCATGTGGGATATCATTGGATAGGTTTTGAAAAAATACTGTAGTTTTGTGAAAACAAGTTTTCGATTAAAATATAAAACATTAAAGTGCTAATTTTTATTAGAGTCAAATGTCCCCCCTCCCTCTCCCCCTCTTCAGGCTAAATGGGTAAAAAATCATGGTAGTAGTATAGATAATGAAACTAAAAGGAAAATGATCAGGGCTTTAAAGACTTTACAAGTTTTAAGTAATAGTCGACCAACATATGAAATGTACTTAGAGAAGTTTTTATGGGCGGTGAAGATTTAGTGTGGACATATTTGTCATTGACGTTAAGTTGCTTATATGTTAATAGTATGAAACTATAAAAGCTCTTTTCTTAGTCCGCATTGTTGTGATGGGCTACTTCGGAACCCTACATTATGCGTAGCCCGAACCCGACACGCACCTTTCCAATTTATTCCTGTGTAACTTCTATCTATTAATCTATACATCTATACATATAATAAAATCGTAGGAAAGTCAAAACTGTACATTAAATATTTTTTTAAAAGAATACTTGGGGATCTACAATCAATATCGAGGCCAAAAATATAGCTTTTAGAATTTTCGTTTATTTGTCTGTATGTATATCCGGGGTAAACTCAAAAAGTACTGCATGGATTTACTTCAAATTTTGCATGAATATTACTAACAGGTCGGGTCAAAATATAGGTTACATATTTTCACGCTATCATCTACGGGGAAGGAGCTGTGCGGAGTAAACGAAGTTCGCGCGGACGAAGTTGCGGGCAACAGCTAGTTATCATTATAAAATCATTTGTTCTGATTGGCTGTCAACGTGAGATTAAACCACTATAAGATCGAGCTGAACTTTGAATCACAATTTGGCAACAGATTCAGCATATCCCCCGTATTGTTCCCGGGCCGTTCTGCCACGTCGGTCGTAACAGGCGACCGATTGGCTATACTTGTCACTAATATTGTGACTACTAGGTGGTAGAGTTCTGCATTGGGTCTGGTACCACCGTTTTACCTGTACCTGCTGCAATGGCGTCAGTGCTTGTCACTGTCGTGTTCCGGTTTAGAGGGTAAGGTAGCCGGTAAACTTTTGCATGTGGCATAAGACGTCGCCACAAGATAGAAGCGCACCGTAACATCTTTGGTGTCTATAGGCGATGGTTGACTCTTTTTATCAGAAAACCTATCTGCTTGTTTGCTATCTTATGATATAAAAAAATCCCCTACGCGAAGAAACTTGGCGCCTTGGCAAATGGCATAGTACCGATACCGCGGAGAGATCTGTTCACAATTTTGCTTAAGCGTTTGTCTAACACAGCTGGTTACTTAGTCTACGTGCGTGGTCCAGATGGGGATGACCATTTACTTTCCCTTTTAGATCTTCTGCTGACCTCTCACCCGGACAATTGCCAAGTTTCCATAGATGCTCCGCTAGGTTCTTCAGACCACTGCCTCCTACGGAGTGAAGTGCCGTTAATGCGATTATCGCGGCGTTTTTCAGGCTGTCGCCAATTTTAGCACTACAGGTCAGCAGATTGGGACGGATTGCGGTACTTCTTTGCATTCTACCCATGGAGGCAAATATTCTTCTTACTTGATGATCCAGATATCGTTGCCGAGTGCATCTCTGAAGTGGTGTTCCGTTTACTGTGGTACTCATCGGTGGCAATTAATCACGTTCTTGGTTTAGTTGCCACTGCAAAACAACTTCACGTCGAAAGCAGGAGAGCTAATGTACATGGACTGCAGCAACGGCATCTTATATGTAAAGAAAGGAGTATAATTTTTCATCTAGGTCTTTCAAAAAATGCATCGCTGAAGCAAAATCGGACTACATTGGCAGAATTGGTGAGAGACTAGTCCATCTTCCTTCGTGAACTCGTGCGTTCTGGTCTCTCGCTAAAGCTATCCAAGGAAATTTCTGTCTGCCCTCCATTCCACATCTGCGCAGAGCTGATAGCTCTCTGGCCCAAGGAGAAGGCAGATCTTTTGGGCTCACTCTACACTGTCAACTCGACTCTGGATGATTAAGGGAACACACCGCCTACATTCACACAGTGTGACAGATCCATCCCGAGGTTCAATTTCTCCAAACAGCAGTGCGTAAGGCACTCATTTCTTTGGACGGTCATAAGTCGAGTGGGCCTGAAGGCATCTCTCTAATCGTGCTCAAGATTTGTGCTCTCGAGTTCACACCGATTTTAATGCATCTTTTCTGGCTTAAATACACAAATGATGCTTTCCAAAATCTTATAAGACAGCTTTAGTGCACCCAATCCCTAAGAAAAGCGATTGCTCAGATCCGTCCAACTATCGGCCTATAGTGATAAGTAACTCTTTGTTTTCCAAAATAATGGAATCCAGTATCAACAGTGAGCCATTACTAGCGAGGTAATCTAGAGGACCACCAGCTGATTAATGATCGTCAGTCCGATTTTTGTCGCGGTCGCTCAGCTGACGATCTTTCATTTACCTAACGCACCGTTGGGCGGAGGCTATGGAGAACAAGGTGAAGGCTTTGGCAGTTAGTTTGGACATAGCGAAGGCTTTCAATCGGGTATCTTCTCTCCAAGCTCTCTTTTTATGGCTCCCGTGAAACTCTGCAATTGGATCACTAAAAAAAAAACTAGTTTATTGGCAGATCAGAGCATCAAGGTCGTCCTTGATGGTGCATGCTCTGAACATAAACCCGTCAATGCTAGTATTCCTCAGGGCTATGTACATCCTGAAGAACACCAGTATCACCTACTGTCTTTCTTTTGCATATTAATGACATGTCGCAATCAAGCAACTTTCATTGCTATGCGGATGACAGTAAAGGTGATGCTTTGTACTCCGGCCGCAGCGGGGTTTCTCGAGAACACGTTAATGAGTGACGGAACAAACTTTTGTCAGAAATTGAAAAATAACTGTCCACAACTTCAAAGTGGGGTTGGCTTAGTTCACTTTAACCCCAAAAAGACACAAAAAAATCTCTTTTTGTCGTATCACCTCGCTTCGAAAATACTTCCATAGCAGCTTCAGCAAGTCTTGAATTCCTTGGAGGCAACTTATCGAGCGACGAACAGTTCCGTTGTCACATGGAAGGCAGGGCCAAATTAGCCTCAAAAATAGCTGGGTGTACTCAGTAGGAACAGACATTATTTCACACCGGCCCATCGCTCACAGCTTTATAAGGCGCAAATCCGGCCTCATGTGGAATACCGGCTCTCATTTTTGGGCGGGGGCCCCTCAGTACTAGCTCCTCCCTTTTGATTGCATTTAACGTAGAGCGGCTCGAATCGTTGACGACTTGGCTATTTCAAATTGGCTTGATTCTTTGACATTACCTGGAGATATAGCATCGCTCTGCATCTTCTATCGGATCTATAATGGAGAGTGGTCCAAGTAACTATTTAGATTAATTCCTACCGCAGAATTTCACCACCGGACATCGCGATAAAGTTTAAAATTTGATCCTCACCATCTTAATAACTGTGCGATTTTCAATGCAATTTTTTCGCCACACTTCTCCTTTGTGGAACCAAATAACGGCCGGGGTTTTTTCGAGCGACTTAGGACCTTCAAGAAAAGAGCCTACTCTTTCTTTAAAGGCCGTCAACGCAATTTCAAGTCTTCTGGTAAGTGATCACCACCGCCAATAATTGACAACTACACTAGTTGTCAATGGACGGTGGTGATCAGGGTGTCCGTTTGCCCCTTTGATTATTAAGTTGGTTTAATACTCAAAGGTTTGCCCCCTTTTCTATAAAAAAAGTATTAGTACAAATTATTCTCCTTACATAATAGAGTAAAAACATAACGTACAGTATTGATAAAATATTATGTAACTACGTACATACATTCCAATTAAAAAATTGTAAATATGTCACACTGATAAATAAATTACTAAACGTAATATCGCCGCTATTATTGCTCAAGGTTGTTTAATCCTAATTTCCAAACTAATATAAATACAAACGTGAGTGTGTTTGTTGTGTTTTGACATTTTAATTACTAAACCAATCATCATGATTTTCTGGTTTTGTTAGTAATTTTTCTCACAGGATTGAAGTTATGTTTTATATCCTAACAACTAATTTACATTAATATGTGTCATTAACATCTGCTGATTAATATCTTATGGTAGAGTTCTGCAAAGGTTTTAGTACAACCGCCTAATCTATTCCTGCCGCAATAGTGTCGGTGCTTGTCGCTGTCTCTTCCTACCAGGAGAACCATTTGCTTGTTATATTACTATAAAAAATATAGTCTTTAGGAACTTGTGACCTTCCGCGCACACTCACATATGACCTCTGCAATGCCGTTTATAAACTCAAAAAGGTTTTATTCGATTAAGCTCACGGAATTATTAATTCATTCGAGATTAAACGTTTACAATAACTTTTGACGAATCGATATTTTAAAAATTAGTACTGGACCGCAGCCACACACTGAATAGATCCGGTGGAAGAAAATCAGCGGACTTGTCTTTTGTGTCTATCCTATTATTTTTTATATAATACGTGAGTTACAATATACAAGTATATAAGTGTTTATATTCTCCGTCGTCAGCACTTGGTGAAACTCCGTCATAATATTTATTTTATTTTAAACACTTGTACTGTTTCACGATCACAAACTATATAATATATTTATTTTTAATTAAATAGCCAACCGGCGGGGTGATCACGTAACTCGGATTGCGAAATTATCGTGATTGTTTAGTTATTGCAAGGCACATAACAGCCTTGAAAGTTGAACATTAGTGGTAGTCGTTGCCGCTTGATTAGTTTTGATGCTGTGACATTGCAGAAAGTGCATCTAGTGACTAGCAAGCAATTGGCGACGTTTTTGATGATTTTTTTCATTACGTTTAAGAATCATCGCTGATCGCTGGCGAATTGCAAACGTTAGATGATACGCCTACGGTTTTGCCTTTCACTGCATCTTCAAGGATTAACTTTAAATCTTATGTTTATACCGTGAAGATGCAGTGAAATGTAAAACCCGTTGGTTCTTAAATAAAAATAAATATATTATATAGTTTGTGAACGTAAAACAGTACAAGTGTTTAAAATAAAACAATAATTATAAAAGTGTTGTTTATAAGTGAAGGTCTATAACTGGCTTACTGAATTTCTTTTACTGCTAGATTATAGGATTATATTGAGAGTACGCGCTTTCTAAAAAAGTATTTTTAACGTTTGTTTTAACTAACGACCGCCCTGTGGCCGAAATCAGAATTCAGAAGTAGGTACTTTATTCAATAATAATTTTACGTTATTTGGACGCGTCAAAATTTTCTCAAACTACTGCCGGATCGAAAATGCGGCTACACACTGAGAAAATCCGGCGGACGAAATTCAGCGGGCTTATCTTTTTCATATATTTTTTTTCACAATATCACAAGATTACAAAAAATATATATGAGATTGTTATGAGGTGCAATAATTAATTAATCTCAGACTTTTTTGTCTTCTTAATAAATTTTGTTTTGTTTCTTGTATTTAGTGTATCTTCTCTTGTCAAAGATTTCGAACGCACATCAACTTCTATATTAAATATTATACTAGCTGTTGCCAGCAACTTCGTCCGCGCGGACTTCGTTTACTCCGCACAGCACCTCCCCCGTAGGTGATAGCGTGATAATATGTAACCTATATGTTGACCCGACCTGTTCGTAATATTCATGCAAAATTTGAAGTAAATCCATGCAGTACTTTTTGAGCTTACTCCGGACATACATACAGAAAAACAGACATACAGACAAACAGACAAAAATTCTAAAAACTATATTTTTGGCTTCGATATCGATTGTAGATCACGCCCCAAGTATTCTTTTAAAAAAATATTCAATGTACAGTTTTGACTTTTCTACGATTTTATTAGGTATATGTATAGATTGGGAAGTTACCTACACTTACAATATTATTTGAATATTTGAATTTCTCTCTCATGGAAATCCTCGGTAAACATTGTAAATTGCCCTTAATAGCTCTTTTTTGCAAGTAATAGTATTTATTTCAGCAGAATTTTGTCAGAGAAGAATCTCATATGACATAATGCTGTGAAAGTAACTAAAGTATACAATTCTTATTGTGTCAACATCAGTTGACTGTCTCATTTTTTAAACTGCATAATCTGCAGAACTAAGTCCATTTGCTAAATTATTAATATGCGGTTGGCGGGTTACACCGACACTTTCTTAAGCCTAACCTATCTCTCACTTCCACATTACGAACATGTTCCGCGAATTTTGCGAAAAAATTGTAATCTCTCTAACGTTCCATTTACTCTGTTCCCTGCGCACATTTTTCTTTCAACATCAGTGGTGTACCTTCCATCACTGTTAAAAGCACATCTAAGATATACACACTCATCCACTTATTCCAGCATTACATCATCGACCACAACTCTTATATCTGTTCTGATTACTTCGCATTCAAATGTAAGCCGTGCAGTGTTTGCAGCTCAGATGGAGCCTAGAAGTGCAGCGTCATCTGCATAAAGCAGTCAGTTTACCACTAGATCACTTATGTACATTTCCACATTCAGTGACCTTCATATTTGGATACAATTATCCAGATATAGAATAAACAGGCGAGCTGACAACACACAACCCTGCTTGACGCCGTATTGACCTCAAACCAGGGCCGGCAGTGTTGCCTGTGACAGGTAGTCAAATGTAACATGAGACAGCTCAAAAAGTAACATTTTCACGAGAAAAGTAACATTTCCTTATTTTATGTGAAAAGCGACACAAAAACTAAAAAGTTTTCTAACCCATTAGTTAAGCTTCGAAAGAATCGTACCTAATAATTTTTGTACAGATAATCAATAGGTCATCTTAAAAAAGAAAAACATATGTAAGTTATATGTATACCAACTAATCAAGAAATGTATTTCAATAGCTACAGCTTACCATATATCTAACTAAAGATAAATAATCAATTTATTTGTGTAAGTATAAGACAATTAATGCAAAAATAAACATATTTCATTTGCAAACGTGAATTTGTTGTTGAATTATTGATTTCCCATTTTTTTATATATTTATATAAAAAAATAGGAATTTCCTAAATACTTTTAAATTAAAACTACATAAATACAACATTAACTTTCAAAGAACAAATCAAAAGCCCAAAAAGTAACGCAAAAGTAACATTTGGAGTCGTGTAACATGGGAGTAACATGAGAGGGTCAAAAGTAACGTAAAAAGTTACAAAAGTAACATTCTGGCAACGCTGCCAGGGCGATATGTTGCCGTCCACCCGCGCACATGCTTTGCAACCCCAGTACATGGATTGCAAAGCACGCAGCAGACGTCCATCTATCCCATAACTGGGTAAAATTTATCTAAGTTTCTTTCGCACAACCCTATTATTATGCTGTATGTCACATGAATGTAGTTTGTGTAACGTTTATTGACGTGACAACGTCTTATAATTCGATAGAGCTGACTGCACGCACGAAAAAACATGACTCATGCGGCGTTACCTCGCTCTGAGGCGTTCCGTAAATGCTACCATTCCATTGTATACGTTGTCACGTTCAACTATCGTCTGTAAACCAACTTTACAGACAACCGATTTTTTTTTTATTAATTTGTGTTTCTAATGCATTTTATTCATATAAATGATTTTATTGGAACGAAGTTCCTTACGGCAGGATTGGAGGGGATAGGAATTTTGCTGCGCGACTGAACTGAAAAAATTGTGATAGTAAAACTGTAAGAGAAAAAAAAAAGTGCGTGGAATAAAACCGTTAAATGAGACGTGCGCAGGCGCGACAGTCGCATACACAAGCGAGTAGTGCCGTTTAGTCGAAGGAACTTCGTTCCTACCTGGTGTCCCACGTCACCACATAATTTTTTAAAAATATTATGTTTCTGCAGTCCTCCGCAATGTAAACTTTAACCGTGCCAAATTTCATACTCCACCGTTCGCGCGATTGTCTAAAAAAGGGATACAAAGTTTTTCTTCACTTATTAATACATAGATTTTAATTTAAAGGTTACTTTGTCCTACATGTAAAGTGAAAGCTTTTCTTTGTCCGACACTAAAGTTTACTTTTTTAACTATCTTTATTCGAGATTTTTTGAAGATAGAAAAGATGGGCGTCTCGTTAAAACGAAGCTGTTCACTAAAATTCAGCTTGGTATTTTTTTTAAATTAAAATAACGTTTGTTCCTCGGACCACTGTCTATGTAGCAAGTGTAAGCATTTGGCACTTTTTGTAACTCCGCCGTTTTAGTGGTGTTATAAGCATTCACTAGTCTACTTGTTGGTAAAGTTTCGACAGCTTCTCTGTTACTGAAAGGACTATAATATTAAATCTACTTTAGGCATATATTTATCGTTTTCAAGTTCACATCTACTGTTTTCTAATATCATTAAATAGCAAATAAGCAGATGGGTTTTCTAATGGAAAGAGAAATCATAGTAGCTGCTAATTTGAGGCCTGTAACTCCGGTGGTACCAAGGGTGGTACTGAATCAAAAGGTTCAGATGCCGGGGCCGGATACGATAAGTATATTTATTCCTTCAAATCCTTATCGTCTCCGCGGAATTATTAATTCCGGCCAGAATGATGAGTGACTGAGCGTACTGCGATTAGAATGAGAGAAAGAGAAAGTGAGACGATACAAGCGATAATCAACTTTAAAAACTACTTATATTACATAGTACTGTGGAATTGGTGGGAGCGAGGAAAATAGAGCGATTCATTTAAAGATACGATCATAGAATTTGATACGCTGCAACAAAAAAAGGATCAAGTGAGCCAAAGGAATAAATAAGGTTAATCGTATCCGTGCCTGGAGCCGGAATGGGTGAATAAATTCACCCCGAGGAATAACAATTGTTGCACTGATTAATGGTGCTTTGTTATTCATGTGGCGGGATGGCAATGCTACATGCATAGGTCTACCGGTTACTTTACCCTCTAAACTGGAACACGACAATGACAAGCATTTAACATATTGTAGCATAAATAGGTAAGACGGTGGTACCATGGCGGATTGGGGCATTGGGGTAGGCTTGATTCAACGAATTATTGTTTGGGGGGCTTAATTCAGCGATTTATTTTGGGGGGGGGGGCTTGATTAAACTTGGGAAGATTTTTACAAGATATACGTTAAAGTTTTTAAGGGGAGAGGGGGGGGGGGTAGCTCTTAATTTGTGTAATATGTCCAGTGATATTATTATTACTAATACTAGTCACGAAGGTTATAATTACATATCATTATAGCCAATTTCATATCCAGTTCGCAATATTCAAACAATAAAATGTTTTTTTCACTATACAGCATCCCACTCCCACAGTCACCGTGTTGATATTTTAACGTGATTTATCTAAGAATACTCGGGTTATTGAGATGTTTCAAAATATATTTTAAATATATAAATCCGTTTAGTGGCTTGGAAAATATTAGATTAAAAAATATTACATGTACAAAACACGCGCGAAAAATATAATCCTATCTTTGTCGTCGGGTAAAAACATAATTTAAAATTTAATAATATGGACGCACCGGATACTACTAATTTTTTTTAAATTTTATGTTTAGATATATAATTGTGATATTATTGTGTTGTTGATATTAAAGTGTTTTTTTTCTTGTTTGTAGAGGGTCCCAGTATGCTAAGCCCGAAAATACAGCGCTCAGTTCGTGTCCATGATATTCAACTGTTTGTGCTGTCGCAACGCGCTAAGAACGATAAGACTCAGGTAACTTATTTTTCACTTATTTATTTATAACTTATTTATTTATACTAACTAATAAATAGTAACCCACCCATAGGAAGAAAGAAAATAATTTATTTCTAAGAATATGGTTGTTACAAATTGTACAAATTATATATTTTACGAAATATGGTGTAGGTACAAATATTTATGTGTTTGATAATTTTATAAATCTACGTACTTTTAATTTAGCAAGAATAATTTTAAAGGATAGTGCAGTGACTACTAGGTGGTAGAGTTCTGCAACATGTCGACTGGATTTTGGTATCATTAATTTATTTTTTACTACCACAATAGCGTCAGTGTTTGTTGCTGTCGGGTAAGGTAATCGATAAATCTATGCATTCCAACGATAAATATATTTGGTGTCTTTATAGCTGATTATGATTGATGGTTATGTCATCCAATCAGGGGAGTTATTTACCTGTTTGATGTACTAGAAAATCTATATTAATCCATCAAACATCCATCCATTCATTCATCCAAACATCCAAACTTTCGCATTTATAATATTAAATTAAATATATTAGATAGCTATCCTACTACACAGTAGATATCCATATATCCGTCCGTCCCGTTGGTTGAGTGATTAGTGACACAGACTACGCAATCGACGGGGCTTGTCGATTTTCGACAGGGACAAACATATGGGTGATGAACATAGATGTTTGTATTTCTAAGTTTGGGTGTTTGTTATATATTTCGGTATTTAAATATGCATTTCTATGAAAGAAAGAAAGAAAGAAAGAAAGAAAGAAAATATGTATTAATATCGTTGACTAACTCATATCACAAGCTATATTTGCTTACTTTGGGGTTAGAGCAATTCGTGTAATTTGTCAAGGAATATTTATTTATTTATTATATATGTCGCCGTGAAATTGTCATTACCGTTAGATTATAATCTACATAGGAAGCAATTCCGTTATATTATAATCTAGCTAACGGCCTGGCCACGGGAAATTCGCGCTTGCGATTTTTCACGCGTCGCGAACGGCGAGGCATCTGGCGTCTGAAACAAATGTATGGGGTAGTACTAAATGTGCCACGCGGTGCAGCGACCGGCGGGGCGACGGACGATTTTTGACGAGTGAATCGGGCTCGCGATACGGGACGCGGCGAGCGAGTGAGACAAATGTATGAATTAGCACAGAGCATGGCGGCGGCCTTAGCGTATAGTCTAGGAAACATAATGGTTTAGTTGTAATTTCCAAGAAAATACACTATGAACGTTTTAACTTTAATTTTCAAATACTTACTAGGTCAGTATTTTGTAAGTCTGGTCACAACATCATTAGTAAAAACAAAGTCCTGATGTGCAATATTTCTTTCTTCCTACAATGTTGAATATTCATAAGAATGTAAGTAGTGTCGCCAAAAATCGATAGTTTTAATCTAGAAACACCATAACGTCGATAGTATCGATAGTATTGAACGCTGCAAGTAAATAAACTATCGATTACGTCGTTAGTATCAATCATTGGGGATAAAAAAGTACCTATCGATTCTATCAATAGTATTGTTAGACAATATGGAATTGATTATCGTTATATTCGATACTATCGATAGTTTGTACAATCGATAGCATCGGTCAGTATGAGAATAAAGTTGATTATCAATAGTTTTGATAGAATCGATACTATCGATAGTTAACGTGATTTATGCAATATTAACAGGTACCTTCTAGAGAAGCGCGTTCCATCTTAGGACGCATCTTAGCTTACCATCAGAAGAGATCGTGATCAAGCGCTTCCCCATAGACAGTAAAAAACAAATAGCAATACTATCGATAATATGGATATTTTTGATATTTTATACTTTTAATTATGAATATTATCGATGCTATAAATTGTATTGCTGTTTATTGATATTATTGTACTTATTGAGGTAATGAAGCCCTATCGATAATGGACTATCAAGCGGCAACACTATAAATCAAAGGTTTCGAGTTTCGACACTCATTCCAAAAAATTGTCTTGATATAGTACGTATTTCTCATATTTCTTGTAATATTTAACGTCTATACTATACCTCGATTCTTATTTAAATCATGTACTACATATTCTCTTCCAAATATTAAGTGTTGAAGTACAAAACTACTCCCGTCCAACCAATATCGAGATAAAGTTGAAAAAGTCGTCTTGCTCCCGGACTATACTAGTCACGGCGGAGGACGCAAATTCCCGTAGCCTGAAAATTCGCGCGCGCGAATTTTCGCCTCGCCCGCCGCGCCGCCGCCGCCACCGCCGGTTCGCGTGGCCGGGTGGTAAGTGATATTATAATTTAACTGCTAACCTAGCCTAACCAAATTATAAACTCCCTAGGTAGATTATAATTGATCTAACGGTATTGACAATTTGACGGCGACATATATATACAATTAATATCACTTCCTTGGCTGCCCCGTAATCGAGTAACACGACGCGGTAGGGGTTAGTCATTGGAATTTCCTTTTGTTAACTAATTCCTGTTTTATTGTTTCAGTCCGGATATTTATATAAAAGGAGCTCGGATAATACGAAATGGCAGTTGCGGTGGTTTATTTTATATCAGGTTAATACTATTATAATAACACAATGTAATAAATGAAAATACTGTATTTGTATGAAGAGAGTAATAAATGTCATTTTCATATTCATATTTGAGTCCATTACGTTAATTCAATTAATTTGGAAAGGGAAAGAAGAGCAGAAAAAACCGAATATATCACGATCCTTGTAGATTTTATCTTTGACATATTTTATTACAATAATTCTTTTAAATGGAAAGTTGGACAAATAACTTATGTGAAACTTATTTATTTTACCACCAGCGTTTCGTCAACTTTGTTGACTTCTTCAGGGCTTTATAATGAGAAACATGTGTACAATTTATTAATTTTGAAATTACAACAAAATTTTTATCCTTTATGCATAATTTGTCAATTTTAAATGTATTGACTTTTTCATCGAAACATAACAAACTGTTATATTTCAATGAAAAAGGATGCGAGAAAAACTGTGCATTGTCTTTTTTCATCGGAACATAACAGTCGTTATGTTTAGATCACAGAAATAAATAATTCCGTGGTTTCGATGAACAAGGTTGCGAGAAAAACTGTGCATTGTCTTTTTTCATCGAAACATAACAGTTGTAATTTCATATTCATGTCTTCTCGTCAGATCCCTTACGCAGAGAGAATCGACTGCCTTATATCATAATCCTTGTAATTTTTTCTTGCTTCCACCAGATTTATTATCCTAATTGTAAATTATTCTAACAATATTGTATTTATCTAGAATCTACTGTTTTACTTCGAGTCGGACAGCAATCCACGGCCGATCGGGATGTTGTTTCTCGAGGGTTCCTTCTGCGAGCGGATCAGCAAAGCGCCCACGGAAAAAAACGCTTCGGTAAGACCTTTCATTTCTATTATATTATATTCCTCTGTGGTCTAGTGGTCCAGCGTTGGCGTTGACTACATGAGATCCCGGGTTCGGTTCCCGGGTCGGGCACTTAAAAAAAAGTGTTTTTTTCAGTTTTCTGATAAACACAAAGTTGCCCGGGATTGGAAAGTGCCCGGTCGACGATAGGCTTGCCACCTATCACATTTGTGGGACCAAAGTATCTTCGGCTAATCGTGGGTGCACTGGTTGTACCTCTGCCTACCCCTTCGGGGATATACGGGCGTGAAGATACTTTATAATATAAATTATACAATTTCCGGGTGAATTGTTAATAAATTTTCTAACAAGTATCAAGTAGTTATTATAGATTTTTGGAGATTTATATAAAGGAAGTGAGGAAGTTCTAATTTGGTAAGCGAAGCGTGGAGTATTTCGGGTATGATACCAGTAGCTGAAATGATAATTAGGATGATTCCAGCCTGTTTTCGATGCCACATTTCTTTGATTTCTTCTGCTAGCGGGATGTATTTTAATTTTTTCTCAGTGTGTTTCTTTTTAACATTACCTGTATTTTTTATATCATAAGATAGCAAACAAGCAGATGGGTCTCCTGATGGAAAGTGTTAACCATCGCCTATAGACACCAAAGATGTTAATGGTGCGTTGCTATCTTGTGGCGAGGTCTAATGCCACATGCATAAGTTTACCGGCTACCTTACCTTCCAAACCGGAACACGACAGCGACAAGCACTGACGCTATTGCGGCAGGAATAGGTAAGGCGGTGGTACCAGACCCGGGCGAGACTCTACCACCTAGTAGTATTAGGTAGTATATTGTTATTATTATTACGAAAAATAAAACCAAATTGCAAACATATTTGTAAATAAATATAAATATTGAGTAAAAGTAAATAAAATATTTTTGTTTAAAAATATTTTGGAAACACGTCATTTTATCACACAATCTAAATGTATTGACGTATTGTATCGTAAGTATAACATTCACTACGTCGCGTTGCGTGTTTGCGCATATATAAGGGGAATGAGAGACACGCATCTAAATGCTAATTTCAACATAACACTCAAAACAAAAAACAAGTTGGTCTAATGGTTTTACAACCTACGCAATCGATGGGGCCAGGGCTCGATTTCCGAAAGGTATAAACGATTGTGTGACTTTTATTTATTTACCTTGGTCTGTAGACATCAAAGATGTTAATGTTGCTTTTCTATTTGTGTGGCGAGGTGTTAATGTGACTTGCATAAGTTTGCCGGCTAACTAACCCTCCAAACTGGAACACGACAATGACTAGCATTGACGTTATTGCTTCAGGAATAGGTAAGGCGGTGGTGGCAATTATCCTGGCGAGAAGTTGCAGAAATATTCCTAACCTAATAATCACGACGTATATGTATATTTTTTTAATTTGCATTCTTAGCTGTATCGATTTAAACAGGACTAAACCTTTCTTACTAAAAAAAAAACTCAATGCCACATATAATTACGTAATTTTTGAAGCTTGCACTATTGGATAGATTCAAACTATTTTTAAGAATTATTATCGGATCGAAGCACGGTCTTACACTAAGAAAATCCGCAGGCGTATCACCTAAAATTTGCAATCTGCCAGCAGTCAGCGATGATTGTTAACGTAACAAAAAAGTTAAATTAATGTTAACCCAGTGTAGACAGAGCTTTAAGTGTTTTGTAATTGTCTGTATTTTGTATTTTTTGTTTAGCCTATAGGCAAACTGAGTCATAGTTTGTACATCTTGAAATTTGTCTAACAACTATTTGATTTTAATATTAATATAATTTCAGTCGGATTTAGATCAGATAGTGATCGCTGATTCGTGTTGTCCATGCTAATATTAAAAACTAGCAAACCCGCCAAACGTTGTTCTGCCTTTTAACTACTCTTATTTTTTCTATATTTTCTCACCTTTTAAACCTTCCCTGGACTTCAACAATCAATTCAAAACCAAAATTAGCTAAATCGGTTCAGCCGTTTTAGCGAGACAAACAAACAGCAATTGATTTTTATATATGTCGCAGTGAAATTGTCAGTACCGTTGGATTATAATCTACCTAAGTGATATTATAATAATTTAACTGCTAACCTAACCTAACCAAATTATCAAATCCCTAGGTAGATTATAATCTAACGGCTATTGACAATTTCACTGCGACATATATATATAGATGTGAAAGTAACTCTGTCTGTCTCATCTTCACGCCTAAACCACTAAACCTGACATATTAGAATAAAATTTGGTACAAATATAGTTTGTGATCCGAGAAAGGACATAGGATAGTTTTTATCCCAGAAATCCCACGGGAACTAGAACTGATTTGGGTAAAACCCCGGGACTGTCTATTTTTTAAACTACTTTTATTTTAGAAATCTTTCTACGTGGACGAAGTCGCGGGTATAGCTAGTTTTAAATATTCCCCAGTGTTGGTCCTGACTCCCTTTGAAGAATACAATATCTGCCATTCTGCCAGGCAGTTCATAAAAGTCAAACAATTGGCTAAATGTGTCACTACGTGTTTCCTTAATCTAAGGTCACTACCATCGTGACTAACCAGGTGGTGGAGTTCTGTATTGTTTCGTCCGGGTGTGGTACCACCGCCTTACCTATTCATGCCGCAATAGCAACAGTGCTTAACACTGTCGTGTTCCGATTTAGAGGTTAAAGTAGCCGCCACGCGATTTGCAATGCAAATTAACCTCTTTGATCTCTATAAGTGATGGCTTCTCTTTCCATCAGGAGAGGCAAAAAGGCCAGTGACAGATATCTTCGGTAGCGCCTGCGTGTATCGCCGCGAAGATATTAGCGCGCTAAATCCCTTTGACGTACGGCCAACTGCGCGATATGGCACACGCAATCTGTATGTTTGCGATAGCTGATATCAGCCGGCCACATCTACACATTGTATCATTGCGCGAAGCTTTATAATGTGCAGTACTGAAAAATCTCGTATGTCGTGCGTGAGTGCCACATCGCGTGTTTATGCATACATAAATGGGATGAGGGTAACACGCAAACTAATATTAATTTCAACAAAACACTTAAATCAAGAAAAAAAGTTTTAATTCTAAAACGTCATATAAATTACGTAAAATTGGCGCTTTGAAAAGTACGAAAAAAGACATTGATTTTTTACCTCGTGATTGCTACGTGGTATACCTAGTCAAACAATATGGTATTACTTCTTTACTAAACCGATTGTAACGAGGTATTCTATGTCGATGATTGTAACACACTAATGATATTTAGCCTATGTTTGATCATATCCATTTTCTCTTCTTTTAATTCTAATCTTCGATTAACTATCCCATGAAAAATTACATCACAATAGGAAAAGGAAACAGGGGGCTCAGACAAAGTAGTAATTAGAAAAGAATTGGGTTGACATCAGCCGCGCTTATTACGTGATCAATCGTCATCGATATCGCAACTTGGCAGACAATGCTACAATTCGCAACAGAACCATAAAGTAACGAATTGTTTGAACACAAACTTTCATTGTCTAGGGTTTGGTTGGCACTCATATTGGCTTTACTTCTTTTTATTAACGAAAAAACAATTCGATATAACGATCGCTACAATAGTGTCACATTAACTGGGAAATTGTTTTCGTTATCTCAGACACGATAAACGATTAAGATATCGTTTCGCTACGAAGCGATATTTCTTTGTCTAAGCGCCCTGGCCACAGAACACCTATACTCTCTACGAGAGGTCCTGGCTTTCGCATTTCTAATATTGGCATCAGTATGGATAGTTTACTGATTAGTCTATTAAAATATATAATTATGTAAATACCTCGGCAACGCAGCTGCAAGACCTCTGGTGATGTGACTGTCCATGGGCGGCGGTAATCACTTACCATCAGGTGAGCCTCCTGCTCGTATGCCCCTTTTTTCTATAAAAAAAAAACATGCTTTTTTTGTTTGTTTTTGTTCACATTGTAGGTAGGTACTGTTCCACAAAATACTTTTTATTTAATTTATATCGCCAACGAGTTTCACTTTTTATGGCATCTTCAGGGTTACTAGAGTTTTATAAAATTATATTTAATGGCATTAACGTATCTAAACTAATATTAATGCTATTATTTATAAAAGTATCGAAGCCCTGAAGATGCCATATTTAAAGCGAAACCGGTTGGCGATATAAATTAAATAAAAAGTATGCAATAATAAAATGCAATAGATGAAGCAGTACAAGTGCATTTATATAATTTTAAATGGAGTTTCACCACGTGCTGACGACAAAAAGTATAAAATATATTAAAAGTTTAATAGAAGCTTGTGAAATAGGTCGAAATGTCGATCCTAGTTGTCGCAATATACCAATACGCCGTTGGAGATCACCACTAATTTTTTCAATCGTTGTAGCGTTGAATCTTGGTGAACTGGATTAATTAAGGTTCGGGTTCATTTTTTGTATTGATATTGAGTTCCTTTTGCCTAACCTGTTAAAGAATTAGCGTGATGTATTTATTAATTTAAACACCCCTTAAAAACGAACGATGAATATTAGCTTGGCGAGTAATAAGAGATAAAATACTGTAGATATATACTATATACTATAGACGGAAAAGCTCTAAATGCAAAGCTCTAAAGTTTATTGAAAACAACATTGTTTTATTTTTGGAAAGTTGTAACTTTAATATATATATATATATATATATATATATATATATATATATATATATATATATATATATATATATATATATATATATATATATATATATCGATGTGTAATATCTATTATTAGTAATTTAATTTATTTTTAATGCATATTATTCAAAAATTATAGGTTTCTGCAGCCCTTCGCAATGTAAACTTTAACTGTGCTAAAATCATACTTCACCACTCGCGTAATTGTCTTAAAAAGAGGTACAAAGGTTTTGCTTCACGTATTAATTTAAAGATTAAAATAATCTGTCGTCAAATATGCCTAGGTAATTAAATAAACATTTATTTGACTTTGATCTCTGTTTCGTCAACGTAGTTTTAAAATAACCTCGTTGCTCCTTCGATCAAAACAAATAGTAAAGTTTTTGTTGCAGTATTGTTTCGTAATATCGTTCCATCGTGACCAAACTCCACAACGAAGTTTCGAGCTACGAGCGGCCTCCGAGTTGGATTGTATAAGCTGGGTGGATGCCATCCGCGAGGCAAGGTAAGTCTGATACCCGTGTAAATAGCCTCTAGTGTTGTCAACTAATATTTTATCATATTAGTAGTATATCTTTTATTAGCCTTTTACGGATTGTCATAAATGCAAATGTGGGATCTAGTGGTAACATGCTTGTTCTATGTAAATGGCACTGAACTTTTAGATTTCGCTTCATCTGAGCTGCAAATAATGTGTAACCGTTATTTGAATAATGGAATATGATTGTAAGAGTATGTGGTCAGGTTTGAAAATGAAGGTATCATTATGTAAAACCAACTAAATCTCTGCGTAATGCTAAAGAGTCAAGCTGTTTCGAAACAGCGTGGTCGTCAACGATTCGAATCGCTCTACGCTGAATGCGATCAAGAGGAAGAAGCTGGTAGCTAGTAAACTTGTATATAAAGGATAGGAATGCGCTATTAACATCATAGGCGATGGTTTTCTCTTTCCATCAAGAGATCTTAGGTATAAAAAAAATTAAATAAGATAAATAATAATACACTAAATAAATATATTAATACAACCTTGTATATCCCGTACCGTAAGCTGTCTGTCCTGGATATTAAATTCGAAGGTGAGCTGGCTGGGGTCGCCTTCCCCGGACGGAATTAGGGTCGCGTCCTTGCTACAATAATTAAGGGTACTACGGTTTGGGTTAAAACGATTTGTTTTATCAATATATTATTTGATTGGCTTTGTCATTAGTAGGGAAATGACGACTACAGTATACAACTAATATTTTATTATACTCGTATATATTATAGTAACTAACTAATGTTTCAAATGCGAAAATTAGTTTATTTGTTTGTTTCGTATTCACAGCTAAATAAGGAATTGGAATAGTTGCAGATATGTGTATCTCACGACATAGGCCAACTTTTTTTCTATTGATCCTGTAAGTTATCCCTGAAAAATTTCTCGTTGAATGCAGGTATTTTAAACTCAAAGGTGCAAATACGTATAGATTTTTAAGCTCAGAGTTTAAAACCCATGATAATTTAAAAGTATTAGATTTGATTTGCCTCAATTTCGAAATCAATCATAATTTCGGAGATGGCTCTTACGAGATCATTGAATTTAGTATGCAGGAACAATAAATCGGTCTAATTAGAATTAATTTTTAGACCCTGCCTTTAATGCTAAAAACACGAGCAAAGTTATCCAGTACTAGCATTTATTCGACGTAAGTACGCTCGGCACACTTATAGACGTCAAAACATAAATATTATAGTAGCCTTTGAGTATATACCTTATATACATTTTAAAACATACTAGAACACAAAAGTTTGCATTACTTCCTTTTGCTACTGACGTAAAAAGTATTTTATTTGAAGTACTCTCGTTGGAGTCGAGCGGAATCTTATTTTTGACGCTAAATTGGAATTATAAATAATGGAGGTAGAGATTTGGAATATTTTATTTATGATTTTAGCACACTTTGCAGCTATAAGTAAAAAATTAAACGTTTATATTTTTTATTTGTGTATGACTTTTTAGTTGCCCATAAAATATTTAATAGATTCAGGCGTTACTTGAATTTAAAGAAGAGATTGTGGTTTTTAATTTGTATTTCCGCAAAACCTTATATGTGACTGCTGAGATGCAACTAAAACGAAAGGTAGTGTAAGGAGTGGGGCAAACTAACCCAAGGCCTAAAATTAGAGGTACAACCTATTCCTGTTGTAATAGCGTTAATGCTTGTCAATGTCATGTTCCGGTTTGGAGGGTAAGGTAGCCGGTAGACTTATGCATGTGACATTACCTTCCCGCTACACGGATAGCAACGTACCATTATCAACTTTAGGGTATAGACGATGGTATTGCTTTCCACTAGGAGAGCCATCTGCTTGTTTGTTATCATATGAAATAAAAAAAACACTATGACCACTTGATACCATTAAGTATTAAACAATTTAGCAAAAATTAATTATGTATGTATTGATCATATCCCAAACACTAATGCTTACATGTGACATTTTCACGGTGATGCAAAAGCTCATAGGTGCAATAATGTTGTCAGACAATATATTTTTCTAATTACTTATTAAAGTATCTTGAAAATGCATTAAACTAATTATGTATTCATCAAGGAAGAAAAACTTATAAATTCGGCAAATTTTGTGCATGCTCCTTTGAAAACACGCAGCGCTTTCGAAAAAAATCATAGGGAGAAAGATTGTTAGACTCGCCAAAGGAAGCCATCAACAAAATTGTTAAGCACCTATGTATTTATTATACGGCTACTCCCAGTGAAAATAAACGTGCCAACGAGTAAACTAAAAAAAAAATAAACGTGACAAAGAATGCCAACTGACGATGGAAACGTCACGCGAACGACACTGGAGACTAAAATCGGAAACATTTTTTAACATAATTTTAATTTTACATCGCCGAGTGTTAAGCTCACCCTTGACTTAATAAAGTAAATCACTATCTATATCTATATTTTATACTAGCAAAAAGCAGAGCTTTGTAAGGGCTCGCAAAGTTATACTATCTAGTAATATTGTTAGAAAAGTATTTTTATGAGAATTACATCTATTAATGTATGTATGGACTAACCTAAAAAACCCAGCGCATTTTCATCTAAACATTACATTCGCATCAAAGGCGTCGTCAGGCTTTGGACTAGGAATATTTGTTCTATTTTCAAGGAAAAATGGGTATTAAAAATGAAGATTGATCTTATAAAAAAACACATTTTTAACATTTTACTGAAATAATTGATTTTTTTTTTCTAAAATCAGTAAGTTCCTGGTTTTACGTCGATTTACGAAATCAAAATCAAAAAATGTTTTATTTAATAAACCTTCAAAATTTTTGGACTTAACGCAGGCACGAAGAATTGACGGTAGACACTCAGCGAATACATTTTTCGAATTTTTCTCTCAGAGAAACCACCGGAGTTCGATTCCAGAGTCAGGCAAATGAAAAAATGTGTTTTTTCAGTTTTCTGATAAAAACAACTTTGCCAGGGTTTAGAAAAGTGCCCTACTGGCAATAGGCTGGCCACCTATCACATTATGGGACTTAAGTATCTTCGGCTAACCGTGGATGCACACGTTGTACCTCTACCTACTTTCTGGGATACGGGCGTGAATATACCTTTTTTTAGCTTTTTACACTTGGGTTAAGATTGAGAATTGATCTCAATACAATATAAATCAATTAATACATCTGTACTGTTTCTCAATAAGCATTTTGTGAAACTCAGAACATAACATCTTTGGTGTCTATAGGCGATGGTTAACTCTTTCCATCAGGAGACCCATCAGCTTATTTGCTATCTTATGATATAAAAAAAAACTCTCTAACGCTCTATTTACTCTGTTCCCTGCAAACATCCCTGCTCTAGACCTAAATTCCCCTTGTGCCTTCCACAACATTCCTTCGAACTTCCCTTGCATTCTACTTTCAATGATTTTATCATACACCTTCGATGCCAAGCTGATCAAACTGATGGTTCTATAGCTATTGCAGTTTATACATGAACCTCGCCTTTATACGAGGGCACGATGACCGCGCGCCGTCAGTCAAATATGAAGAAACAATTCATGAAGTAGTCTCTTAATAAGTTCAAAAATTCTAATACAAAATGTATCTTCTATCAATTTTAACTCGTTTCTTTAATAAGAGATGGCGTTAGTAGTAATAAAATTCTAATACAAATTGTAACTTCCATTTTTTAATGTTTATAAAATGGTATTTTTATGGTAGATAACAAATCTAAGCATGAATATAAGCTACCACGTCGAAGCTCAAACCTAAAAAATGCGATGGTTTTTCAGTAAAATGTACCACAAAAGTGCACAGATCGTGGCCTAGTGTAGGGTTCGCCCTGATTAATTAATATTAATATTAATTAATAATTTAATAATATTATTAATCTATATTATTTATTATAATATTATAAATGCGACAGTTTGGATGTTTGGATGGATGTTTGTTACTCAATCACGCAAAAACTACTAAATGGATTCGAATGAAATTTGGCATTTAGATGATGACCTGGAATAGCACATAGACTACTTTTTATCCCGGAAAAATGTGGTGATCCCGCGGGATTCGCCAAAAAACTTTTATAATGCAGCGGGCTGCACGCTGCAGCTAGTAATATTATAAATGCGAAAGTTGGAATGTTTGGATGTTACTAAATCACACAAAAACTACTGAACAGATTTGAATGAAAATTGGCATACAGGGAGATGATGTCTTGGAATAGCACATAGGCTACTTTTTATTCCGGAAAATTAGATGATCCCGCGGGATTCGCCAAAAAAATTTATACAACACGATGAAACTGTACATTGAATATTTTTTTAAAAGAATACTTGGGGCGTGATCTACAATCGATATCGAAACCAAAAATATAGCTTTTAGAATTTTTGTCTGTTTGTCTGCTTGTCTGTATGTATGTCCGGGGTAAATTTAAAAAGTAGTTACTGCATGGATTTACTTCAAATTTTGCATGAATATTACTAACAGGTCGGGTCAACATATAGGCTACATTAATATGTGTGATAATTCACACTATCACCTACGGGGGAGGAGCAGTGCGGAGTAAACGAAGTCCGCGCGAACGAAGTTGCGGGCAATAGCTAGTATAAAAATAATAATAAATAAAATCCAAGTAAAACAGTACAAATGCTTATAAAATTATATAAATACACGTTAGTGATGGTTATCTCTTCCAATAAAAAATAACATCTGCTTGTTTGTTATACATAATCTATATTACATGTAATAAAATCGTAGGAAAGTCAAAACTGTACATTGAATATTTTTTAAAAGAATACTTGGGGCGTGATCTACAATCGATATCGAAGCCAAAAATATAGTTTTTAGAATTTTTGTCTGTTTGTCTGTATGTCTGTTTGTCTGTTTGTCTGTATGTATGTCCGGGGTAAACTCAAAAAGTACTGCATGGATTTACTTCTAATTTTGCATGAATATTACTAACAGGTCGGGTCAACATATAGGCTACATTAATATGTGTGATAATTCACACTATCACCTACGGGGGAGGAGCAGTGCGGAGTAAACGAAGTCCGCGTGGACGAAGTCGCTGGCAACAGCTAGTATTATAGATATACATAACGTAGCAAACTGCGGAGCGCTGTCAGTGTTTATATTTTAATTTTCGCTAAATCAGCCCCAAATTGCTAAGTTGCCGTGAAGCGCGCGGCGACGACGTCGGCCTATTTTAAAACAATGAGACGAAATAAGAAAGGGTGTCATTGTAAATAGAACAAAGGAGTGTATCTACTGACTTGGTACTATTTTATAAGATTTAATTTTAAGAAGGAACATTATAAAGAAAAAATTTGTTTAGTAAGACAAGATAGTCACTTAATTATTTTTTAATGGTTTTTATTGATGTTTATTTAAATATATTTTGGTTTATATATTCTAGCGATCGCTTGTGGCCGAAATTCGATCATAGAATCTATACATGTAATAAAATCGTAGGAAAGTCAAAACTGTACATTGAATATTTTTCTAAAAGAATACTTGGGGCAGATCTACATCGATATCGAAGCCAAAAATATAGTTTTTAGAATTTTTGTCTATTTGTCTGTTTGCCTGTTTGTTTGTTTGTCTGTTTATCAGTTTGTCTGTTTGTCTGTTTGTTTATCAGTTTGTCTGTTTGTCTGTTTTTCTGTTTGTCTGTTTGTCTGTTTGTCTGTTTGTCTGTTTGTCTGTTTGTCTGTTTGTCTGTTTGTCTGTTTGTCTGTTTGTCTGTTTGTCTGTTTGTCTGTTTGTCTGTTTGTCTGTTTGTCTGTTTGTCTGTTTGTCTGTTTGTCTGTTTGTCTGTTTGTCTGTTTGTCTGTTTGTCTGTTTGTCTGTTTGTCTGTTTGTCTGTTTGTCTGTTTGTCTGTTTGTCTGTTTGTCTGTTTGTCTGTTTGTCTGTTTGTCTGTTTGTCTGTTTGTCTGTTTGTCTGTTTGTCTGTTTGTCTGTTTGTCTGTTTGTCTGTTTGTCTGTTTGTCTGTTTGTCTGTTTGTCTGTTTGTCTGTTTGTCTGTTTGTCTGTTTGTCTGTATGTATGTCCGGGGTAAACTCAAAAAGTACTGCATGGATTTACTTCAAATTTTGTATGAATATTACTAACAGGTCGGGTCAACATATAGGCTACATATTATCACGCTATCACCTACGGGGGAGGAGCAGTGTGGAGTAAACGAAGTCCGCGCGGACGAAGTCGCTGGCAACAGCTAATAAACAATAAAATCATTTAAAGTTTGACAACTGACTTTAGCCGTAAAAGAGATGGTACATACACTACACACGTGTGTATATTATCATGTATGTCACATGACTGTGGTGGGTCTAAAGTTTATTTGTATTTCTAATACACTTATAGTTTTCTGCAGTCGACAGAGTAAACTTTAACTTTAGCAATTTTTATATTCCACCGCTCGTGCAATTGTCTTAAAAAGGAGTCTATTTACATATAAATATATAGATTTCATATTAAATGACACTCTTAATACAGGAAAATTTGCTTACTTTGGGGTTAAATCAATTCATGTAATTTGTCCTGCAGCGATATTTTGTATTTAAGTATTTATTAATTAGATAAATGGTAATGGTGTTGGTTGCGATGTATGAGTACCTGGGTTTAGTTTCCAAGTTGTTCTATTCATTCTTTAATAAATTTATTTTTGTGTTATAGCACTCACCCCGTGCTTGGGAATCTGGAAAAACCTTAAAAACAGCAAAGAAAAATATCGACACACGGGATTTGAACCTGCGACCATTTCTCTAAATGGGAAAGGGAAATGGTCGCAGGTTCAAATCCCGCGTGTCGATATTTTTCTTTGCTGTTTTTAAGGTTTAATAAATTTTTTTGTTAATTTTTGAAGAATATGACAAGCCAAGATTAGGCAAGCTTTATTTGTCGATAGATAGGCAACCTCTCATATTATTATAATTTTTAACGTTGACCGCTAATCGTATGCCTCCATGTTCTACTCTGTGTAGCCCTTCGGGATAAGGGCTGGATAAATTAACTATTGCATTTATACACGTCTTTAAGGCGAGGTATTTCGACGCGCGTCAATTCTATAGGAAATGGGTTGCGCGGTATGTTCTGAAGCCGCTAAAAACGTGTTAATTTTCGGATAAATAAATACAGGACATCAGCTGAAAACCAAAATTTAGCACATCCTTTTTTGTATTTACAACTAAATATCACCATATAAAAATCATGTGGAAGATAAGAAATATGAAAAAAAAAGAAAAAAAAAAGTATCTTCACGCCCATATCCCCGAAGGGGTAGGCAGAGGTACAACAAGTGCACCCACGATTAGCCGAAGATACTTATGGTCCCATAAATGTGATAGGTGGCAAGCCTATCGCCGACCGGGCACTGTCCAATCCCGGGCAACTTTGAGTTTCTCAGAAAACTGTAAAACACTTATTTTTAAACTGCTCGTCCCGGGAATCGACTAACTTAACTAGCATTAACACTATATCGCGACGAATGAAACAGACAATGGTATCAATCAAACTTATATGAAACCTTTATCAAACTTTACCACCTAGTACTCACAATTACAGTGATATATTTGCATATTCCTCTTTTACAAATAGCCTGACAGCAACATATATAGTTTAGACTTATACTTAAATACAGTATTTAAGGCTCAAGGTTTTCAAATGTAAGGTTTATTTAAATGGAAACATTTACTTTGACTTTAAGCTTCTTGAAAACGACACTAATTTAATTTTTGAAAAGCTGATAATAATTTTTGATATATTTATGAACGCAATAATTGATTTTAATCTTTTCAACGATATTTAAGACAGTTTTTGAGCTCTAAACATGTTGGATTTTAAAATCGATTTCTTGGCAAAACTTGAAAACTGGGTGTGTAAATCAGTAACTTTTTAGCGAGTATTTAAAAAGAATAATAATTCGATTGACTTAAAAATCTTATCAGCTTTTCTTCTTTAAAAACTTCGTCAAAACCGTTCATTGGATCAAAATCGGTGAATTTGTTTGGGATTCTCAATCATGAGAATTTAAAAAAATGTTTTTAGACATTGCTTCGAAAATTTTAAACCTGTCAAATATTTAGCTAAAACAATATTTTAGATCTTAAAAATTGAGTTGAATGCCATTCAAAAGATCAAAATCGATAATCGTTTCCAAAATATACAGCTTTTCAAACATCAATTTACTGACATTGCCACAAAATAGATGTTTGAACTGAAAAAAACTATGCTTATAATTTTTACTCTTTTGACCTTAAAATACGTTAATATAGCAGAAAGTTTCAGAATGGCCTGCAGGGTCAACCGTTTACAGATTTTTTTGTATCATAACATAGCAAACATGCAGATGGCTCACCTGATGGAAACAGAAACCATCGTCTTTAGACACCGAAGATGTTAATGGTACGTTATTACCCGTGTGGTAGTATGGCTATACTACATGCATAGGACTACTTTACTTCTATCTAAACCTTACCCTCCAAGCTAGAACACGACAATGACAAGTATTGAAACATATATGTATATTTATCGCCAAAAATACCTAAAAACTTATACTTTAAATACTAAAGCAAAGGATGTATGGAGGCTCGCCCATATTTTTATGTTTGACGTTTAATATGACGTGCGTTTACCCATAGGTTTACCCTGAGGTTTACCCCTTAAATTATGAAACCTCCTGAAACCCCCCACAGTCAGTTAATTTTAACCGAAGAAAAAAATTGTAGAACCTCTTTATTGTAAAATTTTAAGCCTACACATTTTGTCTTAGAACTATGATGTTTAACTTTTAATGTTTTCAAGTAAATGCGAGAACCGTACGAGAACAAAATCCATGCTAACATTATAAATTCGAAAGTAACTCTGTCTGTCTGTTACGCTTTCACGGCTAAACCCTGAACCGATTTGGATAAAATTTGGTACAAATATAGTTTAAGACTCAAGAAAGGACATAGGATAGTTCTTATCCCGGAAATCCTACGGGAACGGGAACTATGCGGGTTTTTATTTTAGAAGTTTTTTCACGCGAACGAAGTCGCGGGCATAGCTAGTTTTTAATATTTTTTCAATGCTTGCCAGGGGTTTGGGAAAAAAAATCTTTAACATCGTTTTTGTATCATTAAAACTACGTCACATCAAAAATGCAAAAAAGTGTCAAAATTTTAATTTAAAAGTATATGTACTTATATAATATTTTGTTGTAAAACCATTTTTTATTTAAAATTGGAATATTAACTATTAAAAAATTTATACTTTTATCTAAAAGAAAAGTGTTGACGCTCTGGCCGCGGCAGCCCGTAAAGACCGAGGTTATTAAGATGATGTCTGAAGTATTATTCCAGCTTAACAAAATTTATATTCTTCTGCCTAAGGATTGCAGAGATATTTCATGAAAATTTAATAAACAATTTTGAGGAATTTTGCAAGCTTATTGTGCTTAAACTGAAAGAATAAAAGTGCTCATTGAACGAAGAAAACGACCCACGACGTGTTATGGATTTTTCTAACGTCTTTGTTATAAATGTTTCCGTAGATTTTTTTATGTATTCATTATCACCTGTAGTCACTGTGGTGGTAAGTTATTAAATAGATTAAAACAATAGCCCACAATGCCAACTACCTAAACTTCAAGTTTTAGGTGAAACTTAAAGTGAACGGATAAACAGAGACATTATATTATTATGTCGCGGATAGATATTATAATCAGAAATCAGAAGTACTTTATTCAATAAAACTTTTTACAAGTTATTTTGACACGTCAATATATTTTTTAAAAACTACTACCGGATCGGAAACGCGGCCACTACCTATATTATTTAATATTATAAATGCGAAAGTTTGGATGTTTGGATGGATGTTTGTTACTCAATCACGCAAAAACTACTGAACGGATTTGAATGAAATTTTGCACACAGGTAGAATATGACCTGGAATAGCACATAGGCTACTTTTTATCCCGGAAAAATTAGGTGATCCCGCGGGATTCACCAAAAACTTATGATGCAGCGGGCTGCACGCTGCAGCTAGTAGTGTAATAAAGTATAGTTTAGGCAAAATTGTCAAAGCAGGGACTCCCAAAAAAGGATTGTCGCCCAGAGTAACAAATAAATAGACTGCTTTTTTGGCATTAGACAAAATAATAATCTATCGGTCTGACGACTGAACAATTATTTTTCATATAAGTACCAGTCGCAAGTCGATTTGGCACTCCGCTTTATCTATTTTTGCCGAAACATCAGTGTTTGTCATGGTCGTGTTCCGGTTTGAAGGGTAAGGTAGTCGGTAGACTTACGTATGTGGCATTGCAATCCCGCCACACTGGTAGTAACGCACCATTAACATCTTTGGTGTTTATAGGCAAAGTTATGTTGACCGCCCCGTTGGTCGAGTGGTTAGCGACCCTGACTACGCAATCAACGGGGCTTGGGTTCGATCCCCGACGGGGACAAGCATTTGTGTGATGAGCATAAATGTTTGTATTTCCGGGTTTGGGTGTTATGTATTAGTATCGTTGACTAACACCCATAACACAAGCAAATAATTTGCTTATTTTGGGGTGAGATCAGTCAGTGTAATTTGTCCCGTGAATATTTATTTATTTTATTTATTTAATGTTTTACCTTTTCATCATGAGAGTCATTTGCTTGATTGCTACTGTTGAGTCTCACTCACATAATCCACATTGATAATATGATTTGTCTTTGACTATGCCTCACCCAACGTAACTCAGTGAAGCGGGATAACCACGCGAGTAAACATTATTTGACTGAGACAAGTTACGGTCCAGTGGTTTATACAAAAATTGCCTTTGATTCCAATAAATAGTCAGTCGAAGTATAAATCATCACGACGGTTTCCTTGAATCTTCGTGCTGCTGCGATTGAGATTTGGATTTTTTAGAAAAAAACTTGAATAAATAAAAATGTTAATGGTGTCCGCTCGACGGGATGGTAGTGTCAACCATCAACTATAAGTCAAATAAGAGTCAACCATCGTCTATAGACACCAAAGGTGTTAATGGTGCGTTGCTTATGGTGAGATCTAATGCCACGTGCATAAGTTTACTGGCTGCCTTACCCTCCAAACTGGAACACGACAGTGACTGGCATTGACGCTATTGCGGCAGGAATAGGTAAGGCGGTGGTACCTGACCCGGGCGAGACAATGCAGAACTCTACCACCTAGTAGTCACGATGGTAGTGACGCGCATAGCCAATCGGTCGACTTTTACGACCTGCATGGCAGAACAGCAATTGGCCTATTCTTCAGAGGAGCCCGGGACCAACACGGGGAATAATCGTGGTACAATCTATACATACATACATTCGGACGACCACAAAAATATGTTTAAATTAGTTTTATATATATATATATATATATATATATATATATATATATATATATATATATATGTATATATATATATATATATATATATATATATATATTTTTTATATCATAAGATAGCAAACAAGCAGATGGGTCTCCTGATGGAAAGAGTCAACCATCGCCTATAAACACCAAAGATGTTAATGGTGCGTTGCTATCTTGTGGCGAGGTCTAATGCCACATGCGTAAGTTTACCGGCTACCTTACCCTCCAAACCGGAACACGACAGCGACTAGCACTGAATAGGTAAGGCGGTGGTACCAGACCCGGGCGAGACAATGCAGAACTCTACTACCTAGTAGCCACGATGATAGTGACGCACATAGCCACTCGGTCGCCTTTTACGACCTGCCTGGCAGTACGGCAGTTGGTCTATTCTTCAAAGAAGCCATTATAGGAGGCATTAGTGTTTTACAGTAATTAAAAATGCCTTTCTCCAAGGCCTAAATGCATTATGAAAGGTTAGAATAGATGTATACATTTTGTCCGTGTGACCAAAAATCTTCCGCGGCAAAAGCTTGACAGGCTTAAAAAATAAAAAAAAAGATTACTCTCAAAATACTTCAGGTATCTATACCATTTTTTAAAAGCTTCAGTAGGCATATCACGGGATTAATGTTTCCTATTGAAAATTATCATCGGAATATGTCACTTCATTATTTTTTTTAATTTAAACGGGCGTTATGACGCTTGCATTTTTGTATTTTTAGAAAAAGTTAGGAAAATCCGTATAGACAAAACCCTAGAATCCTTGTATAAAGTAAATACATTGCAATATAAAAAAATCAAGTTAATATAATAAGGTCTCAAAGGCATAGCTGTGTAGGTCGAAATACCATTGCGTCCTCGACCCGGTTGCCATGGCAACATCTCCCTCGACGCAGTAACGCCGTGAGAATTGCCTCACATTTCATATTAATACGCTTAAAGAGACCGCCTAGGAATTATTCTATAAATTTTTCCAATACAAAATCTTATTAAAATGCATATATTATATCTTATATTCCTTACTAGATAAACCGTGTAGCTTCACCCACGAGGAGAGTATCATGTAAGAAATTTTATATAATTTTTCATCTCTTTTTTTTACATGGAAAAATCCTCATGGATACCCGCCTAAATAAGGTTTTGGGCCGGTTATGTTGGACTTTTTCAGAATGAGAAACTACCAGCTAAAACTCCATAGTGTTCTTTGCTCTCTGCCTCGAGTGAGTTGTGGGCTCGGTTTAGCCATTCTACCACGACCCTACTCTGCAATTTGTTGCGCCAGTAACGAATTTTTATTTATTTTTAGCGATAAACCGAAACACTGCAGTATATCGCTCCTTTTCGAGGCCTGCATTATCAAGATAGTAGAGCTCCCAGCTCACTACCTGCGGGAATTTTACGCAGGATAAGTTTGAGCAAATTGCGCCCTTTTTCCTTCGTATTGGTCCGAGCCCCTGTTGCAAAATAATGCGAATACTTGGTTATACAAGCCGTTCCACCATGTATACAATGCGGTAGAGTTTTGCAACGTCTCGTCCGCATCTGGTACCATCTTCTTACTTTTTTCTTTCGCAATATATTCAACGTCGTGTTCCGGTTTGTAAGGTAAGGTAGCTTATTTATATGGCATTAACCGCCTCGTTGGTCGAGTGGTTAGCGAATCTGACTATGCATCAATGGGGTCTAGGTTTAATACTTGTGTACAAACATTTTTGTGATGAGCATAGATGTTTGTATTTCTGGGTTTAGATATTTATAAAATCTATTTGAGTATGTATATATGTATTTCTATGTAATAATATCGTTGACTGACACCCATAACACAAGCAAATAATTTACTTACTTTTGGGATAGATCATTTCGTGTAATTGGCCGGTATTGCAGATGTTCATGGGCGGCGGTGATCATTTACCATCAGGTGCACCACCTGCTCGCTTGCCCCCTCAACTATAAAAAAGATATTTATTTATTTATTAACATCTCGCCACCAGGATAGCAACGCACAACTAACATCTTTGGTGTCAGGGTGGTTGGTTTATAATATTTAAAATAAATTCATGTATGGACATTAACCCTTGCTTGTGTCTGCACCCGTACTTGCTTCGAATTAAAAATAAAAAGAACTTTTTTAATTGGCTAATAAATGTGCAAGTTTTGAGGTGACAAACAAAAATATTTTGTAGTTTTGTTAATACACTTGTACTGTTTCACAAATTATACAATTTGTGAAACAGTACAAGTGTATTAACAAAACTACATCAAAAGTTGATATTTAAAGTTGGTTTAATTTTTTATTAAATTGCTATTAATATTTTTGTTTTTTTTTATTCTTTTATTTATTAGGGACTTGTGTCGCTATGGCGATTATGTCAGTCCCATCGGATTAAGCAAAATATTTTTGTATTTTACACTATTTATCGTCGGCACTTGGTGAAACTCCATTTGTAGTTTTGTTAATACACTTGTACTGTTTCACAAATTATATAATTTGTACTGTTTCACAAATTATATAAAAACTACTAAATAGTGTAAAATACAAAAATATTTTGCTTAATCCGATGGGACTGACATAATCGCCATAGCGACACAAGTCCCTAATAAATAAAAGAATAAAAAAAAACAAAAATATTAATAGCAATTTAATAAAAAATTGAACCAACCTTAAATATCAACTTCGTTTAAGAGAAATTCGTGGACAAACATACAGATATGGGCTACCAGTTAGTATACTGTGCAGGTAGTTAGTTATAGTTTTGAGAAGGCGATGAATGAATTAAGTAAGTATAGTTAGTTGATTCGCCATGTTTATTTTGTTCGTTAAGTTAAACGACTCACACTCGATGTGGTCTAAGAGCCCGTGGGAGATCGTCCTTCACCGATCTGATAACCAGATGAGACGTATATTTTATCAAATATTATTTATAAACAAATATGCCTATAATTACTTGCCTATCCAAAAGTGCTCATGGCAAGTTTTCAGCTTGGCAACAGTACTTTGAGTACGATTTTTTGCAGGCAAATATATGAGACTGATTTTGTAATAAAATATTCTAAAATTTGATATAAATTTCGATAAGTTAGCAGATCGATGGAGTCACCTATATTGACTTACCTGTTCACACCTGCTTGCCAGGTAGCCATACACAAAAATGAGTAGGCAAGCCTACCTAGGCATATTCTGTGTGTTAAAAATTATCAGTGAAATAAATTTCATTTGGTTATCAAAAGTATGAAAGTGATGAAAAAAAAAAAACGATTAAAGTTAATTTAATTAAAAATAGCCATGAGCACTTTTGGATAGGCAAGTAATTTAGGCATATTTTTTTATAAATAATATTTGATATAGGCATATTTTTTTATAAATAATATACGTTTCATCTGGTTATCAGATCGGTGAAGGACGATCTCCCACTGTCTCCTCTACTAATGTGACCGTTTTGCCTTTGTTTATTTATGCCTTGTCGTACATATAAAAACAGTACATATAAAAACATACATACACTTACAAATTGTAGTACATGTGGACCAAGTACATGTAGTACAAGGAACATCTTTCAACATGTTTGAAGCCCCCTAACTTTATTAGTCGAGTCGGGAAGTTGAGTTCCTGTGAATAATAGTTACATGTTTCTTAAAAATATGGTTGATAACTTAAACGATCCGGAATGACATCTAGGAAAAGATGTATTTCGAATTTTTTTGTTAATGCCATATGCATAAATTTACCGGCTACCTTACCTTCAAAACAGAAACATGACAGTGGAAAGCTATATAATAGCGACTATAGTAGCTAATGTAGCAGGAACAGGTGAGGCGGTAAGATCAAACTCGGGCGAAACATTGCGGAACTCTACCACCTAGTAGTCACGCTGGTTGTAACACGTAGGTATAACCAATCGTCCGCCGTACAAACTGCCTGCAGAATCGTAGATGATCTTTATATAAACTACAGAGTCCATCCACAGAGTATGTAATGTAGATATTACTACGGCCTGATGACATTAGGTCGCCATGACAGTACAGAGCGTTTTCGCGTAATTGGGTATTTGCATGATTTTCCAATCCATTAAATAGTTATGTCTTATTATTTTTAAAAATTTTTTAAAATTTTTGAAAAAAAAGTTTTTTTTTTAATTTTATTTATAAACATTTAAACTATTTAACAATAAAAAAATTGTTAAAATTTAAACGTATAGGTAGCTCCCTCTTGCGTATGTGACGTCATTGTGCATATTCCAACTTGAAATTTTTTTCAATAATTTATCATTCGTCGTTTATCATGCATTCAAATGACGCGCCAATAATATGCACAATGACGTCAGACCAATCACATCACGTTTCACGTCACGTGATTTTTACATCATATTTGACCACTTTTATTTATTTATTTATTTAAAAATTATTTGTAAAAATTAAATTTTAATCTTACGTAGGTATTTTATGTGTATCAAAGAATTTATTAACTGAACTTTATTTGAAAAATCATTTTCATGCAAATACCCAATTTCAATTTTAAAACGCGAATTTTTTATTATAAATATACATTATCCATACTAATATTATAAATAGGAAAGTGTGTTTGTTTGTCCGCCTTTCACGGCAAAATGGAGCGATGAATTGACGTGATTTTTTAAGTGAAAATAATTGAAGGAATGAAAAGTTACATAGGCTACCTTTTGTCTCTTTCTAACGCCCCACTTCCCTAAAATGAATTTAACGGAGCGAAGCAGCGGGCAAAAGCTAGTTTAATATAAAGAAATAGTTTTTTGGTAAATATACCTAATAAGATAAATAATGAAAGAGTTTTCGAATTTAGTCAACTGGCCCACTATCGTAACCCTGTCCAATTTATTGTGCTTTGACTTAACCATTTTCAGTACCTAATAATTATTATTCATAATAAATCTTGATATCGCTATATATCAAAATCGCGCTAGATAATGAAAATACCTACAGAAATATAAATATAATATTTTTTAATAACCCCGTAACATTTCTTTTGACTTCATGTTTTGATTGACCTATGGTGAAGGGTTTTAGAAATTTGAATTTCGCTTGGATAATTTATATATTTTGACTTACGTTTTATGCAATGAAATTAAAAATAATGGTGCAAAGCAAGTAATTTACATCACTTTTATATTCCCAAATTTGTCTATTGAAATTTATTTTTATAATACTTTTTTATTATAGTTTTATTAATATTTGGAAGTTAAAAGCGTATCCAACGCTGTTGCTATGCGCAATAATTTATTTAGTCAAGTAAGTGTTTTTGAAACCGACTGTACTGGACATTGGTTATTTATAAAGATGTTAGAATATTGAGAAGGCCTTGCCTCCTTTCTTCTTACTTGAAAATTCCATTATTCGACTTACAAGGAAAAGCCTTCGGGCGTTTGCAAATTCTGGGAGCTTATTCCAATTTGATTCATTTTTAAATATTAAAGAACTCCTTGTATTGGTCAGGGTTTCTTTTGAAGAAATATCATCTGCCCTTCTATCAGGCAGGCCATAAAAGGCAAACATTGGACTAAACTTGTTATTACCATCGTGATTGAATGGTAGAGTTCCGCATCTTAACTTTTCCTGATGCAAACGTGTCAGTGCTTGTAACAGCTGTGTTTTAGTGTGGAGGGCAACAAAGCCGGTGAAAGTATGTTTGTATAACAAAATAATGGACTCGTTTAGATAGATCGTAAATATTTCGTACACTTCAAGATTGAGATCATTTCTTAAAATGCCAAAATTCTTAATTATTTTGTATTTAGACCGGCCCATTGGTCGAGTGGTTAGCGAAACTAACTACGAATCGATGGGGCGTGGGTTCGATTCTCTACAGGGACGAACATTTCTGCGATAGATGTTTGTATTCTGGGTCTGGTTTTGATAATACATATATAAATACTGTTATATACAAAATGTATGTAACAGTATTTATATATGTATTTCTATGTATTAGTATTGTTGACTAACACACATAACACAAGCAAATAATTTGCTTACTTTGGGGTTAGATCAATTTGTGTAATTTGTCCACCGATGTTATTATTATTATCTCTTTATTTACATTTTTTTTTCTTATTTTAAATACATTTATAATTATAACACTAGAAAAAAATACAATATTATTAAAATAAATATATAAAAATAGATTTTCCACCGACCGACGACGATTTTTTAATTGTAGGGAGAGCCTCCGTAGATGTTGGTCCAGACTATTCGCTACAACACCGTTTACAGAAACGACTATCACATTGAAATCTCATATCGAGCACATCGAAATCTATAAAAATGCCAAATTCAAAAACTCCCGGAAAACTTTTCAGACAAAACTACCAAGTAATCGAAGTATAGTGCGTGCTTTGTTTCTCCTGTATATCCCTCAATAGCCTTAGAACTTTCCTCACTCGTCTGTAATCCGTATTGAAAAACAATTCAAATAAGTTGGATCGTTTTGCTGTAAAAACAGAATAAACGTTAGGGACGGTCTATTTTCAAACGACGAAAAAACTGAAGCGGTTCTCATTTCGATGCGTATTTTTTTATGTTAGACCACATAACTTTTTACAGTGTTGTCCGATTTTGATAATTCTTTTTTTATTGAAATGGGTATACCCGAGTGTGGTCACATTTATTTCTTTTTAAAATTCCCAACATAATGGTACGTAAACAAGGGATGATTGGTTTTTCAAGGTATGATTCACTAATTTCAATGTATGACCATGCATAAACTTCTCGTCGGTTTCATTTTTCGTTAAAAAGATAATATTATTATTATACTACAGACGTTATATATTTTCAAAATAATTTTTAATCATTTCGTAATAATTTTTCAGCGATATTTTGAATACAAAAAAATATCGTCACACCAGTTGTCGTATAAAGTGGGTAGAGTGTAACGTTAATAGAATTTCCATTTCTTTATAATTTGTCGATTTGTTGGTTGATGCAATTTTTGTATCACAAGACAGCTAATAAACAGATGACTTTCAGCAGCCAGAGCAGCAGCAGATTTTGATGAAATTTGGCATATATATAATTGGAAATATGGGGTGAAACATAGGTTACTTTTTTCAAAAATCAGTCCCTAAGACGATAAAAATTGGTATAAATAACTTGATGAACGTGATATCAATGAGTTGTTAACCTACTCGCACGCAAAGCTGCGCTTTTATCCCATACATATTATAAATGTGAAGGTTTATAGGTTTTGATGTTTGTTAGTTACTTAATCACAAAACTTACTCATTCTTAAAAGGCCGGCAACGCAACTGCAAGACCTATGGTATTGCAGATATCCATGGGCGGCGGTGATCACTTATCATCAGGTGCACCTCTTGCTCGTTTGCCCCCTCTTCTATAAAAAAAGCAGCTTGACCAATTTGGCTGGGTAAACCACGGATTGAGTAAACTATTGGATGATGATTTGAAATAAGACGTAGGATATTTTTTGTCCAATTAAACGTGTTACTGTAGTATTCACCAAAACATTTTATAATGCAGCGGGCTGCTGGGTGCAGCTATGAGTAGTATAACAATATTTTTGACTACGGAAACCTAATTATAGTAATAATTACATCTTGCACATTTATGGTTGTATTAAACTTTTATACAACCATAACCAAATGAGACGTTGCAGAGCTCTGTCATCTAGTAGTTATGATCATAGTAACATGATTCACGAATCGTTCACATTTTACGGGCCGCTTGGTAGAAAGGAGTAGATTTATCCTTTACTTAAGGGTTCTAGACTAACGTGTTAGTGAGTCATAATATAATTTTGAGTCATAATTAACGAAATACCTGAGTCTAAAGTCTGATTATAGTTATAGGTGACACACACCGTTTCAAAGTCTGATGCCCTAACATATGTTATTTTAATTTCTAGTTTCAACAAACTTCTCCTTCAGAAGGAAGAATTAGAACAGAAGCAAATCCATCTGCTGCAGGTGGTGGAAAGTGAGAGAACAACCCGCTCGCACTTGTCGCAGCAGATCGAAGAACTTAGCGCTGAATTGAAGAAGTTGAAAATTGAGGTAACCAACTTGTAAGATTTACTTTCTTAATTTGTAGTAATGTTCAACACTGCATTACACAAAAATTCACGCAAACCCTAAATCGCGGTATAATAATTATTTATATTCTAGTTATGTGTACCAATTTTTATTTAATTTATTATAAAATTACAGTGACAAGCAATGATACTATTGTAGCAGGAATAGATAAGGCGGTGGTACCAGACCTGCGCGAGGCAAGGCAGGACTCTACCACCTAGTAGCCACGATGTTAGTGATTCGCATAGCCAATCGGACACCTTTGACGACCTGCCTGGCAGAACGGCAGTTGGCCTATTCTTTACAAGAGCCCGAAACCAACACGGGAAAAAATATTATGTGTACATGTTCTTATGTGTAGTGTCTTATCTTCTCTTTTTATTATTTTTACTCAGTCAATAATTTTAAGATCAAGTTTATATTTAGTTTTATTTACGTTGTGCATAAGGTCTATGTTTTTACTACCCTTTTAGCGCGGGTTAGCTGGAAGAAATCTCAGTTTAAGATAAGCTCAATTTTTGTTTTAATACGTATCTTATTAATATGTACGGTAACTGTATTTGTGTAAAATAAAGTGTTACATCTATTATCTATTATTATATTATATTATTATACATATAATAATATCGTAGGAAAGTCAAAACTGTACATTGAATATTTTTTAAAAGCATACTTGGGGCGTGATCTACAATCGATATCGAAGCCAAAAATATAGTTTTTAGAATTTTTGTCTGTTTGTCTGTTTATCTGTTTGTCTGTTTGTCTGTATGTATGTCCGGGGTAAACTCAAAAAGTACTGCATGGATTTACTTCAAATGTTGCATGAATATTACTAACAGGTCGTGTCAACATATAGGCTACATATTATCACGCTATCACCTATGGGGGAGGTGCAGTGCGGAGTAAACGAAGTCTGCGCGGACGAAGTCGCTGGCAACAGCTAGTAAATAATAAATAGGATACAATTCACAATTTACTATCACAAATCGTATCTATACGAACAAAGCGTGAGAAGGTGATTATTAACTTGTTGCTTAGAGGACACTTTGGACCCGCAGTCCTAATATTCTTTACACCATGATTTCACACGAAATATCCAGCAAAACTTTGTAGTTTTGGTCTTTTTAATGTGACGCGTATAATTATTTGATATATTCCAGTTATGTGCCTACAAAAGGGAGTATGAACCATCGACTCGGCGAGAGTCTTCAGCCAGCATCACGTCGTCAGCCGCGGAAGAAATTGATCCCATTGAACTGAGAAAAATTAAAAAAGTTCAGGTATATAATGACTTTACAAAAGTTTTCCAAAGTTTTCTTGGTATTACCATCATTAAAAAACTGTATCGCGATCCTGGAACACTAAAAAGTTTTTTAAGGTATATTTTCTTTTTATGTCATGCAACGGAATGATTTTATGTTAACTGTTTATTTTAATATCTGGTAGGTTTTTTTATATATTCGTAATAGAATAGCAAACAAGCAGACGGTTCTCCAGCTGTTTATCCCTACCAAGGTAATGCTTAGTGATAAAAATCGCCTATAGAGACGTAACATTATGTTAACGTTACGTTGTTATTCGTGTGGTGAAGATAAAATGCCTATAATAATAACTAGCTAAAAGCAGAGCTTTGTAAGGGCTCGCAAAGTTATACTACCTAGTAATATTGTTAAGAAAGTATTTTTATGAGAATTACATCTTTTACTGTTTGGACTTCATTTATAATTATCTAACCTAAAAAAAGCCATATTTTTACCCAAACATTATATTCCCATCAAAGGCGTCGTCAGGCTTTGGTCTAGAAGGGCGCAGGAAAATAAAACCAAAATAAAAAAAACATGTTTCTAAGACAATTTTTTTTTAAACTTACAAGAAAAATTAATTAAAATTTTCTTGATTAATTAAAAACACGATTTTTAATATTAAGTATCAATGTTTTCTACACAGAACAAATATAAAGGTTATCTGCTAAAATTTTACACCACATTTTCTGGTCTAACTATAATTAGTTCGGCCTACCTATAATATATAGCAATTCAAAATCCATCTCGCGCCACCAAATCATCGCCGCTCTTAAAGCCTAATTAATATATTGATAGAAGTCAATTTGGTAGCTTTCTTGCTAAAGAATTTTCAATGAAAATGGGTATTAAAAATGAAAGTTAATCTTATAAAGAAAAACACACATTTTTAACATTTTGCTAAGATAAGATAAGATCAATTTTCGAAACATTTTTTTTTATTTAACCTTTAACATTTTTAGGATTAATATTGGACTTACCGCAGGCGCGAACAATTAGAGGTAGAAACTCAGCGAATAAATTTTTCGAATTTTTCTCTCAGAGAAACCCTCAGGGTTCGATTCCCGAGTCAGATAAATTAAAAATGTGGTTTTTTTTTCAATTTTATAATAAATACAACGATGCCCGGGATTGGAAAGATGCCCGATTGGTGATAAGCTGGTCACCTATCACGCTGTGGGACTAAGACGTATCTTCGGCTAATCGTGGATGCACACGTTGTACCTCTGCCTACCTCTTCGGGGATACGGGCACGAACATACCTTTTTTATTGAAAATTGATCTCAATACAATATTATTCAATTAATACACTTGTACTGTTTCACAATAATCATATTGTGAAAAATCTGTAAACGGTTGACCTTGCAGGCCACCCCTGAAACTTACCGCTAAATTAAGGTATTTTAAGCTCAAAAGAGTAAAAACTATTAGCATAGATTTTTTTTCAGATCTAAGAAATATTGAAATATCTCAATTGCTAAGTCTCAAAAAACAGCAAGAAAACACGAATGAACCAACGAAACAATCATACATGCAGTTTATTTTGATAAAAATGGCAGTACATTGATTTTTGAAAAACTGTATATTTTGGAAACGATGATCAAATTGATCAAATTTCAAATGGTCAATTTCAAATGGCATTCAACTCAATTTAACTATTGCTTTAGCTAAATAATCGGTAGGTTCAAAAATTTTGAAGCAATGTCAAAAACCATTTTTTCAAAAATTTTCGTCATTGATAGATACCAAACAAAGTGGCTGATTTTTATCCAATTAACGGTACTTGACGCAGTTTTTAAAGGAGAAAAGCTGATAAGATTTTGAGGTCAATCGGTATATTAGCCTGAAAGTTATTTCAAAACCATTAAGTAAGTTTGCTAAAAACAACGTAATGTTTATATTCGTCAACGATTACTTCCAAACAGATAAACCAATTTGATGCAATTTATGCATTAGACTTAATTTTTTTTTTTGAGAATATAGCTGATTAGTTTTTGTACTCAATCAGTACATTAATCTGGAAGTTATATTAAAAAAAATCTTTCACCAAAATTTCTTTTTGGGTTTTTTCAAAATTTTATCAAAATCCCTTGGGCCCATTTGGTTCAAATTTTCAGAAAGTCTAAGTTGAGTAGAATCCAATTGAATGCCATCAACCGCATTTCGATCGGTCCAGTCGTGATGTTTACATACAGACATACATACACACACGAACACACACATACATACATACAGACACACTGACGTTATCGCGAAAATAGTCGAAAAAGGTTCCTAGGACCTCAAAACGCGGACATCTGGTGAAAATTCGATTGTTGAAAATTGGAGCCAAATCAGTAACTTCCTTATCCACATACGTAGTAGGAAGTTAAAAAGTACAAGTGTATTAATAGATTAATATTGTATTAAAATAGAGTGAATGAAAATGAATTAAATCTACCACGCCAAAGTAACGTTTTAACTCGTTAATTTCATAATAGATGGCGTTAGTAGTAATAAAATTCTAATACATGCATTTTTTTTCTTAGTGTTTATAATATGGTACATTAATGGTAGATCATATCTAGACATGAATTTAAACTACCACGTCAAAGCTCAAACCTCAAAGTGCGATACTTTTTCAATAACAGATACCACAAAAGTGCATACAAAGAGGCCTAGTATAGGGCTCGCTTCGCTCGCCCTGATAATAAATATTCATGGGTCAATTTTTTTGCAAATTATTTGCTTGTGTTATGGGTGTATAAACGGGTCAAAAACGCGTACATGTATAGAACTTACTTTTAAAGCTCGACTTTTCGGCCAAGTTACATTGACCGTGGTCACAAGTGGACTACAGCAGCGAGTTTCTTCCGTCGTTCATGTCGGGATCGATTTTTATCTGGAATATATTTAATAAACACCCAAACCCGGAAACTCAGCGGGCTTGTCTTATTTTATTTTATGGTTTGTAATTTTATGTATACAAATTGTATGTATAGGTGTAAATAAATAAGTAAGCTTTGTCACCAGAGTTTTTTCCGCGGATGGCTGTGTCGGAGGCGTTGGAAACAAATAGTAGAGCAGTACATCAAGAGTCCACACGCCGAGAGCATGAGGAAGAGAAATAGGTGAGCTTACAACTTACCACAGATTAGATAATGATGACTGTTGTAACAGATGAACAATATATATTATATAATTTTTATACACTGTTATAATAGCCTATTGTTTCACATCATTGACCGCTGTGTGCCAAAATGTACCTTAACGTAAAAGCATTAAGTTGTTATTGCTTCGCAGTCGTACGTTGTGGCTATGTCTCACTAGAAACTAGGGCTGGCTCATTTGACAAAAAAATAAAAAATAAAATTCAATATTTGCTGTTCCATGCTACTTCATCCTCCTGAAATTTAATTTTGTTTACATATCTATTAATAAGAATACATATTTTTTGTTGAAATCAATTTAAATGGAATGACCGGTTTAGCAATATCAGATTAGTATGTATTTTTATAATCAAGCATTTTAGCAATATCGAGATGTGTTCGAATAAGCAGATAAACTCTCAGACAGAAACAACAAAATTAATTTTAAAATCGTTGCTTCCCTTTTCATTATCGCCGTCTGTCGATTTTTATCGATTTCTTAAATGTAAAATTACATAGGGCTTTACCGTTTTATTTATTTTTTATATGTAAAATGTTATTTAATCTCACGTCGGAGTCTGGTAGTTCAATTTATATTTCGATATTATACAAAAAACTATAATGTTAAATAATATTTTCATTACATTTTCATACTTTCTCACTAAAATGAATTAAATGAACGTATTGTAAACATATAGAATTATTTTTATAAAAATTTTGACATTAAATGGACATAAATTGTACAGTGGCCACAACTGGGGCTTCTACCCTACTATGTATATTTAAGACAATTACTTTTATTTTATAAAATACGTTTCTGTTATTATATTTGAAATCAATAAATGTATGTATGAGTACTGTAAATCTATCGCAAAGTGACAGGCAGTACATTTAATATTTATGTTTTATCTCTATTGCACTTTTTACTTTATTATGTTTAAGATTTGTTACAGTTAATAAAATAAAACTTATCTATGTTTTAGTCTAGTATTCAAAATGGTAGAAGCTGAGGAGGAATATTTGGAGCAAATGGAAATTTTGGTGAGTTCTCAAAAAATGGCGCAAGAAGTTTTATGATGAAATTGTTAAAATTAAAAGATGGTAGGATTATTGCATGAAGTTTTTATAATTGCATCACACACGCATACGCGTAGTATGAAAATATTAGAGCGAATGGAAATATTGGCGAGATATTCAAAAGTCTCTACTTTTAAAAATTCAAAAATATATATACTATATTCCCTGTGTTTGTTCGAGTTCCCTTTGAAGAATTAACCATCTGCCGTTCTGTCAGGCAGGTCGTAAGAAGCGTCCGATTGGGTATACATGTCACTACTATCGTGGCTACTAGGTGGTAAAGCCTTGCATCGTCTCGCTTGGACTTAATACCACCGCCTTACCTATTCCTGCCACAATAGCGTCAGTCCTTGTCGTGTTCCGGTTTGGAGGGTAAGGTAGCCGGTAAACTTATGCATCTGGCATTAAGACCCCGCCACAAGGATGGCAACGCAGCATCAACATCTTACACATAAATATAATATATATATTTATCTATTCATGTACTATAGGCGATAGTTTTCTATTTACATTAGGGAGTCACTGCTTGTTTGCTATTTTATGATTTAAAAAAATATTATAATAATTAGAGCAAATGTTAACATTTATAAGTACTTTAAAAGCTTTTTATTTTACTCCAAATCTCAGTATCGAAACTTATACACAAAGTATTATTGAGGAAATAGAAGAACAGAACAAGTTTTTGGAGGATTTACCTATTGGTAAGTCCTTCAAAAAGCTTCCTATTCAACTCCAAATCTTAATATCGAAACTTATACACAAATTATTATTAAGGAAATAGAAGAACAGAAGAGAACAAATTTTTGGAGGACTTACCAATAGGTAAGTCCTCCAAAAATTTGTTCTGTTCTCACGTTACTTATATGTATAATTACATATTATCTATGCACATGTTATGATTAGAGCCAATGGAAATATTTGTAAGTACGCCAAAGAATTCAATAGTAATCCTTAATCATATGATCTATTATCACAATTATTATTGTTAATACTCCATGATTCGAGACAATGAAAATATTGGTAAGTGCCCCAAAACAGTCGATAATGTTTGTCAATTTTTTTTAATAAATACAAAAAGCTAAATCTGTAAGTATTTAACATTATGTTTATTCCATATAACGTTCGTAAAAAAAATTTGAGAGGATGATATTTTGGTTCCAGGTCACATGTTTCTTGAGACCATTTAAAATGGCGGCAAGTTCCAAGAAACCTCCTTGTACGCACGAAGATGTAAACTCTATATTCCTTAACAGCGAGACAGTTTTATTCCTCCATCAGATATTCTTCAAGGGACTGACGTCACGAATGGAGTCGTGGCCTACTCTTGTTCTCGGTAGATAGTAAATCTGTTTAGAATGGTTTTTCTAAATTTATCTTCTTCCTATTCCTCGTTTTCACTCTTTACTTCTTTTCCCAGTCTCTTAAAAAGTTCAAAACTAGTATTTTATTAAATAATATTTTTAAATATTATATTAAAAATTATTTTTTTAAAAAATACTAGATTTCACCCGCATCTTCTTTTGTGTGTAATTTTTTTTAATTTTAGTATCTCGTAGTGAGCAAGAACTTCTTCAGAATTAAAATATAGATTGTTTTTTCTTTCAACAACCGTTATTTTCTAAAATATGCACGAATATACAGACAAACAGATAAAATATTTAAAAAAAAATTTAAATTAATTTTTTATTTTATGTTCCGATCCTATAGTAATTAAAAAAAAATGTCAACTCGTCAAAAGTGCCTGTAATGGTCTCTTGAATAAAACATTTTTTTGATTTTTGCTTGAATGCATGTTACTCGTACAAAGGTATTAATAATATGTGCAAAAGTTTCGTTGTTTAAATAGCATGCAAAAATATTTGAGGTTTCTATTTTATGGATGTAGAGTTCCTTATTATATTTTCTTATCATCCTTCTCCATTTTTGGTGCAATTCTTCAATGTGCAGATATTCTGAATTTAATTATATTATCTACACCTATATACTATTCCACTATTCCCATTTTCTTATCTTCTGTGGTATGTAAATTTTAAAAAGTTATTAACAAAATAAATTAGACACAGCTGGAGAGCGTTATATGGCCTGGAAGTCAGATCAGTCGTAGCTTCAAATCCAGTAAGAAACTAATCTGTTGACAAATAGAAGAGAAATTGTACTGGGTGGTTTGTGTTTGCCTGTTCAGACACAAATATACAAATATAATTGGGATTAAACGGGACACCATCTACTAGCTCCTACCTATGAGTTTTCCACGTTTCAGGAGACCTGTTCGATATGTTGCTACCAATGTTGACAATCTACCAAGAGTATGTAAGGAACCACCATTATTCTCTGCAAGTGTTGACGGAGTGTAAGCAGAGTCAGCCGTTCACACAGCTCCTAGCCAGGCTGGAAAGTAAATCAGCTTGCCAAGGTCGATCCTTGGAAACCTTTCTGACGTATCCTATGCATCAGGTAATATTATTAGAAATACACTTTAAATCTTTTGAGGCTTTTATCACACGAGTTATTAAAAATTAACTGGATCTTACTGCGATTAGTAGAAGAAATGTTTTCCCGATAATTCGGCGCTGTTCACGCACCATGATCACGGTGGAACTGAAGAGTTACGGGTCGTTGAAATAGTTTGAACATACAAGCCTATCTACTCTCTTCCTTATTCTTTTGCTTGTACCACTAGAGCTCAAACAAAAGTATTTGGGAATATCGATTATCTTCGTTTTGCGTTCGTTCGTGGAATGTAGTAATCAGTGCAATAAAGACCGAACTTTATTGCACTGATTACTAGATTCCACGAACTGGGCAATTAATCACGAAAACAATTGTATCTCTACTAATCGCGACAAGATCCCGTTAAACATTTATAACTAATTCGTAATTGAAAATATTTAAAATGATCCAAATTTTGATTTTGTTTTCAAAATGTCCTTATCGTTATAAAGATCAAATCTCGGGTTAGGCAATTCGTTCGCTATAAGTTATTCTGTTTTTCTGGAAAACATGACTTTCCAGAGACTGAATATGTTCGGCTATTGCTAATAAGTTCACCTATGATGTCACTAAATTAGTCAGTTAGTCATTATGCAATGGCTCGTAATGTTGTTGGCTAATTGTGGGTGCACTAACTGCACCTCTACCTTACATTTCGGAGATGTGAGCGTTGTAGTATTTATTTATTTTTATATTTTTTATATATACAGTAGCATAAAAGCAGATTTGGCTCTCCTGGTAAAGACAACCAACGCCTATAGACACAAAAGAGTATAATGGTGCGTTGCTATTGATATGACGGGATGATATTGTCACATGCATACGTTTACTGGCAATCTTATCCTCTAAACCAAAACACAGTGCTAAGCACTGACGCTATTGTGACAGGATTAGGTAAGACAGTGGTACCACACCAGAGCGAGATTCTACTTATGCTCAAGTTGCAGAACTTTACCATTTAGTTAGCAGTCACTATAGTAGTGACATGTAATAGGCGTTTTTCGTCTCCGAAAACTACTCTTCCTATGTCATCGCATACTATGATGATATTAAAGAAGCCAATTAAAAAACTTCAATATATGCAGATCCCGCGGTATATAATCACGCTGCACGAGCTGCTGGCGCACACTCCGCACGACCACGTGGAGCGCCGCAGCCTGCAGCACGCGCGGGCGCAGCTCGAGGAGCTCTCGCGGCAGATGCACGACGAAGTGAGTCACATATCACTTTTTATAGACAAATGCTTACTGTATTTATTTGCAATCTTCTACGCACTATAAACAACCCTTGATAGACTATTAATATAGAAAGTTTGAAGAGGCTTAAAAATAAGCATTTTAAAAGAGAAGATGACATATAATACATGTTCAAAATTTAAAGAGAACATTTAAATATTGTGTATTAATAAAGATACATAAAATACACAACAGACGTATCAACAGAAAGAGAAATAAAAATGTATGAGATATAAAGCGAAAAAAGACATAATACATGTATGAAGTTTTAAAAGAAAGGAGATACACATATGTATGAGATTTAAAGAAAAAGAAGATACACAAGATAAATCATATTTAAAAAGAAAGCAGGTACAATACTTGTTGTATTTTGCACAAAGATTCACTTTATTGTATAGGCAAGGAACGAAATGATATTCTCTTAGATAAGGCGTCTCCCCAGAAGAAACCTCGATGGCATATTTGAGCGATTCATGACTCGAACTTGGGACCTCATGATTTATGACGAGTAGAAGTTATCACTAAACAGTCTCTCAGTGTTATTGTTATTTATTAGTGATGACAATATTTTATTTGAATTATTTCTTGCTCTAGCGGCCATAGTATCCATGTATGTAAAAATTCAAATTTAAGTATCTACCTATTGCTACTAAAAAAACAACCCTGTGACGTAGTTAGACTTAATAATAGAGTTTCTATAAATATCTTTTTTTATTTCTTAAGTGACTATCTAATTTAAACATCAAACTGACAAGTACTGACGTTATAACGGCAGAAATATCCAAGGTGGATACAAAACCGGGGCAAACAGTTGTATAACGTTTGTCACTTAGCAGTCATAATGTTTTTGATAGCTTTTTTAAGCCTTTATTGCCTTTATTTACTGAATAAAAAAATATTTTTTAATAATAGAGAAGTGTAGCTTTTCTTACCTCTAAATAGCTGTCTGACTAGGAGAGGATCAGACTGATGAGTGTCTGGATAAAAAGGTGGAAAATACAATACAAATTTTACTAAAGTATACTGTAATTTGTAAGCTATTTGTTTCCGTGTTCATTAGTTATTACCCTTTCTATAATTAACATGTATAAGAAACAAAAAAAATACTCTGATAACAGCCCAGTGCTACGCCGATACTTACAGTAGCGCTAGTTAATTTTATTCTAAATATTATGATTGTATTCGATTTATTTTATTAATTTCTTTATGACAGGTTAGTGAAACAGAAAATCTGCGTAAGAACTTAGCTGTGGAGAGGATGATCATAGAAGGGTGTGACATACTGCTGGACGTTAATCAAGTGTTTATACGCCAAGGTGAGATCATAAAATCAAGGATTTTTTAGTTGTCAGGGCAAAGAAAGCCCATATGTACAATAAGGTTGAATTTATGTTTCTTTATGATACCGTCGTTGGTGCTGTTAAAATTTAGAATTTAATAATTATATTATCTGTTAATATTGTAATGTTCTGCACAGGCAAATTTGAGACATGTATAATGTACATATTACTGAAAATTTATCATCCAGGGTCTCGTAGTGTTTCTTATATATGTTTTTGTGTTCTTCAGGGATCATTCGAAGTTTAGAACCTCTGCAACTTGTAAAAGTCAAGTAAAGATTTAAGGCTGATAGGTAATACAGTTGTAGTAAGTGGCAAGCGTTAAAACTCGCCGAGTTCGATTCGAATGTATTTAAATTTGAATTATCAAGGATTAACCGAACCTTACCGTGATTAGTTAATAATTTTTCCCTGATATTTCAGCGCTGTTACAAGCAACATATAAAAAAAGTAACAGTTTAGTAAAGTACAAGTGTGGCGTATTGGTGTAACCTGTCCAAGTGGTGGTGCGTGGCAGGGACGCTGTCGCAGGTGGTGGGCAAGGGGCGGCGCGCGGCGCTGGCGGCGCGGCAGGCGTTCCTGTTCAGCAACTACCTGCTGCTGACGACGCGCGCCGCCGGCGGCCGCCTGCACCTGCCGCCCGCCGCGCGCCTGCCGCTGCACGACGCGCTGCTCATCGAGGACCCCTCCAACCAGGACGACGACGGTTTGTTCTTCGACGCTTACATTTATATCATTTAAACGCAGGAAACCAGCAACACCCTACTTAATTCTGTGTCTCTAGAACTCTACATCAAATTTTAGGGGGATTAGGGGAAAGATTATATCGCCTCAGGGTTTGGGCTTACCGCCCGGCCACAAAAACCGGCGAAGACGACGACGGCGCTACGGCCCTAGGTGAAAATTCGCGCGGCGCGGATTTACAGGTCACGAGTAGTAACGTTCATCGCCGCGGCCAGATAGTCCGAGAGCGAGAGGTCTTTTTCAACTTTATCTCGATATTGCTTGGAGGGGAGTAGTTTTGTACTTTAACACTTACTATTTGGAAGAGACTGTGTAGCACATGATTTAAATAAGAATCGGGGTATAGTAAAGACGTTAACTTTCATATAGTATAGACATAAATTTTTGGAATGAATGTAGAACCTTTGGTTTATAGTATTGCTGCTTGATAGTCCATTATCGATAGGGTTTCATCATCTCAGTAAATACAATACTATCATTAAACAGCAATACAATCGATAGTATTCGTGATTTAAAAATAAACTGTCGAACGTCTCGATATAGTATCAATCGATATTATGGCGTTTCGAGATTAAAACTATTGATTTGACAACACCACTATCATTATATTCTTATTAATATTCAACATTGTGGGAAGAAATAAAAATTGTATCTCCAATTCTGTCTTCGATCACATAAAAGCCTAGGTTATAGGTTAAATATTATAGAGATTCGATGAGTACATTATTATCTTAGGGAGGTTCTGCTGTCTGTCTGGACTGTTCTGACTCTAAATAATACATGAGACATTTAAACGGTTTACCATGGGATGGGAATTTTGTATTTGATAACCTGCTCTGTTTCGTCTGGAAGTAGTAATAAATATATGCACATGAGCACAGACACTCTTTGTCTCTTACACATACACACACATACACATACACACACACCCACAAGCTTTCGAATTTACAATAGAAATAAGACTTTTGCTTTTAATTTAACCGTCCCGTCGGTCGAGTGACTTACGGGAGTAAGGGATAAACATTTGTGTGATTAGAATAGATATTGGTATTTCTGGGTTTGGTTGTTTAAGTGTGTTTCCCATAGTATTTATAATTGACTAAAACCCATAACACAAGCAAATAATTTACTTATTGTAGGATTGGATCGTTTCTTGTGATTTGTCCACTGATATTATTATTATAATATTGAACAGAAGCTGCGAATTCGTCCGCATGCTCGTCTCCAAGTGGCGGCACATATCAAGGTCGAGATTTTAAAATTCTGGTTGAAGTCAAAGGCGAACAAGTCTGCGCACATTTAGGTAAGTAAAAAGTATAGCGAAATAACAAAAATAAGTTATTACGATGTACCTATCTTCTCAATAAGCATATATTAGTTATTGTAAGGCAGAACGATGACGTGGGTAATACTTTCAATGTCGGTCATTGGCACTGTTGATTGGTGCTTAAGATCAGTTTTAATTGGACTCTATTTGCGACGTTTATATCATAAGATAGCTAATACATCGATGGATCTCCTGATGCAAAGAGACGATCATCGCCTATAAACACCAGATAATGGTGCGTTTCAGTTCTATATTCATAAGTTTATCGGCTACTTTACCCATCAAACCAGGAAACGACAATGACACGCACTGACGCTCTTGCGGCAGGAATAAGCACGGCGGTGGTACCAGTCCCTGGCAAGACAATGCAGAATTCTACCACGTAGTAGTCACGATGGAAGTGACTCGTATAGTCAATCATTCGCCTTATACGCAGATAGTCTGTTCTTAAAATAGCGAGTTATCTTGGAGTCAGTTCTATGTGTAACTTGTTTATTTTTACTTACATTTTTTATATCATTGAATGGCAAATAATTAGAAGATCATTCTCCAAATGTTAGTTAGTCACCTTCCACAGATTGAAAATACGTGTATGTTAATGGTCCATGTGCAATTGATTTATTACTAAATTAATAAGGTTACCGGATACGTTACTCGACGGATTACGATAGTGACAAACACTGGCTATCTAAAGCCTTACGCCCGTATTCATGAACAACCTTGCCTAAGTAACGTAGTAACACTATGCAAAGAACGCTAATTTGTTATGCAATTCACATTACAAGCCATCTGTTTCATGACCCTATGCGCTCGCTAACACTATCTCATTGTATCGTTTGTGAATACGGGTGTTAGCACCGAATCCTGGAGAAACATTAAAGAACTTTACCACCTAGAACAGCAAGTAGTGACACGTTTAGTTTTTTCTCGCCTCATAGGAGTACCTCGTAGAATTAGTTTAATTCTTTAAAAGGACAGTCATGGATAGACGTTTGTTTTTTATTAGTGGCAGCAACATTAGAAGAAAAGACAGCTTGGACAAGTGAGCTAGCGCAGTGCATGGAAAGCGCAGCGTTGACGGAGTTGTTGCGAGCGTGCGGCACGTGCGGCGCGGGCTCGGCCAGCATGCCGGCGTGCCGCTCGGACCGCGCGCTCTACACCGACGACGTGGACATACGGTTCAGCCGGACGCTCAACTCCTGTAAGGTCCCACAGATACGATCTGCGACTCCACAACGCTTACTTCAAAGATTGACTGGTAAGTAACAAAACATACAAGTTTGATATTCGAGAATTTTTTGGCCGATAAAATTAGTGTGTTGATTTCACCTCAAAATTTAAATGTAATAAAAAATATTAATACAATTTGTTAAATAACTGTAATTTGTAAAAATTTTGATGAAGAACAAAACTTGGAATTTTGTAAATTATAAAAATATTTTTTGTGATGTGAATTCACATTTATAAAATGTATAATATGTAAAATAGAAAAAAAAAATAATAGTTTAAAAAAACTAAAAAACACGCTTTTTATAGAAATCCGAACTAAAAAATAGAAAATAAATTTTAATAAATTTAAATTAAGAATAGTGTTAAAAATTTCAATAATTATAAATTAATAATAGTGTGAATAAAAAAAATAATTTTATTTTAAAAAAAGCGTGGGGTGCTTTTTAAGATATTACCGAAATGATAATCACTCTACTCATATGTGTCAATAAAATATTTATAACTATTGACACCATGCACCCCACGCTTTTTTTTAAATAAAATTATTTTTTTTATTCACACTATTATTAATTTATAATTATTGAAATTTTTAACACTATTCTTAATTTAAATTTATTAAAATTTATTTTCTATTTTTTAGTTCGGATTTCTATAAAAAGCGTGTTTTTTAGTTTTTTTAAACTATTATTTATTCATACACACACGCCGGTTGCGAAGACTCTTGATGCCACCTTCGGAATTTTTTTTCGCCTTATTTTGGCAACTATTTTTAGTATTATAGCCTTGTTAGTTAACGGAATCAAGATATTTTGCATACTATTGTCGAGATAATTTAATGGAGATTAATTCTATACTTGCCAAAAATTAATTTAGTGCAATCGAAACGGAAAAAAATATGAAAATAGGTCAAAAAATTTCCTGTCCGTCATGTATGAAACTCCGGAAACACTGTAACTTATGAAAAAATTAATTATTTGAGTTTTTTTTTTTTTAATTCTAATCGGCAATTGTAGATCATCGAATGCGAATGGCTAATAAATTCAGTGTCGTTTAATTACAATTAATAAAAAACGAAAACTACAAGACTGTATATCTATATATGTAAAATTAACATGGATGGTGATATATCTATATCTATAAATATTATGTACATTTATTTTGTTTTTTTTTGTTTTTTTACTCAGTCAATTAAACTCAGTCACAGAGACGATGGCGGACTCTTCATGGCTCGTGAAATCTAAGTTATATGCGCAGACACTGTTGCAAACTCTAATGCGCATACCTAGTCGTGTGCCGCGGTAGAAGCACGGAACTACTTACACGCTTATAGACATATGTGTGTGTGTGTGTGTGTGTAAGTGTGCAAGGCGTTCCTGTCGTACTCCCATACAGGACAATACGACGGGGCCAGATATGGGCTATGCTTGGCGCAATGCTGTTTATCTCTGGCCCATGCTAGTAAACCCGCTTTTGCCCAGCCTTGGTAGAAGTAGACTCGGTAAGATCCAAGAGCGTCTAGCGAATGAGTCTTTTGGGCAGAGAGCTATTAGAGTTGATCTCATTATTGAGCGAACTAGCGAACTAGCGACTAGCGAGAGAACTACTAGCGAACGAGTCTGCCGAGCAGAAGGCTCATAGAATTGGTCTCATTGAGGAGCGTTTACCTAAGGAGTCCGCCGAGCAGAGAACTCGTGGATTAGTAGTGATACGAAACCGTACAGCAATCGAATCTGCTCAGCCACGTGAGAACCGCCTAGCGGTAGCGCGTCAGACGTCACAAAGACTTCGCTCAATTACTGAGCGTAATTTTATGACCACCATAAATCAATATGCTGAAGTACCATGTACAATCTGTAAGAAATTATTATATCCAAAACAACAGACGTCATTAGTTAAAGCACGTTTTGATTTTTTTTGCTCGACTACCATAAAAAAAAGAAAAGTTACTTCTTAGGCCTACTGGAATAACATGGAAGTTATATCTTTACCTCTTGAACTGACCGACTTGACAGACGTAGAACAAACACTTTTGTTAAGAGTACTTCCTTTTATAACTAGTTTCCACCCGCACCAAAGTGCTCGTCAACACGAATCAAACGAGCCCAAACTCAATAGAGTTGTGTTATTTAATTGCTGAGCTCCTATGGTCACCTTCTGGCTTCATCGTCGAACCCTGCAGGATCCTAGTTAGCATTAAGCACCAAAGTGCTCGTCAACACTAATCAAATGAGCCCAAATTCGATAGAGTTGTGTCATTTAATTGCTGAGCTCCTATGACCATCTTCTAGCTACATCATCGGACCCTGCAGGATCCTAGTCACCACCAAGCACCAAAGTGATCGTCAACATGAATCAAATGAGTCCAAACTCAATAGTCTTGTTATTAACCGATTTTTAACCATTTAATTATTAAGTTCCTGTGGTCACCTTCCGATTCAGATTCATCAGATCAGCTCCATGTCATAATAAGGTTTCATTGTCATTCAATTAACATACGTATACAACATTTCAGCTCAATCGGTAACCGGGAAGTGGATCAAATTTACTTGCGAGATTTGATTTCAGACATCGAGATAGGTACAATAAATAAAAAAATGCTCATGAAACAAAAACTACTAGGCCTACCTGAATCAAATTTTTATGGGACCAATTCGAAACTATTCCGCATCAAAAAAAAAGAACCACGTAATTCGGTTCAGAAACCTCGGAGAAATCGGTGTACATACATAAAAAAAATATACCAGCCGAATTGAGAACCTCCTCCTTTTTTGAAGTCGGTTAAAAATGGAATAATTTTATCAAATTAGTGTATTGTCATCGGTCCTCGATAAATCTACAAAGTTTGAACGAAATCAGGCCGTTTAAAGTGGGTCAAAATCGCGCCCAAAGAAGTCGGTTACAAACAAACATACAAACATACAAACATACAGGTGAAGCTAATAAAAAGCGTGTAAAAACGAGCGAGTCTTACTATAGTCACATAATATGGTGTGTAAAATCTGATATGTTCAGTTATGATACTGTATATGTTCTAAACATGAAAATTAATGTAAGCAATTACAATTTGATCACCTATTTTGGAAGGACCTTGTATGTTTTCATTGGCATACAAGACATATATTTTTTTAAATTTTCGTTTCTGATTAAGCACAACTTTTTTCTGCTTATTTCTGAAATATAAGTTACCAGCTATTTCAGCATTTGTATTAAATAAATGATCGTATTTTTTATAAATACCTATACCATTAAAATACAGAAAAATGGTAAGGATAGTAAATACTTTAAGTGAATTGAACAGTGGTTTACATGCATGGATGAAACCGATTGATACCACAAACTGCTCTGTAAGATCTGTTTAGACTCTAAAGATTCGTATTAATTCTATCGAGTTTGAATAGATGAGACATAGCCATTATAATAAGCTGTTAAATTTTCTATTTCTTTTAATTTTCTCAACGCATTGAAAAATTTATTATGTTTATTGCAAAGAGAATCAATATGTGCTTTCCAATCACAATGTTTATCAACTTTTATTCCTAAAAGTTAGTGCATTCTATTTCTACCTTTTCAATACTTACGATGTTAAAAATTTTATATTTATTTTTTTAAATTTTGTTACAGTGATGAATATGGAATTCGATTATTTGTTTTAGTTATGTTTGCATTTAGATTAATTACTTCTTAGTGATTGTAAGACTTTAGGTAAAGTTTCATTTATTTCGTCTACCAAAACTTAGGAATTATTGTTAGAACTGGTCACAGCTATCAGTCTGATGTTTATTACTTCGTAATATAACATATAAATTTTCCTCAGATCTACGCTTCTTGTCGGTGGACTTTCTTAACACATTTCTTTTAACGTACCGCGTGTTTACCGACGGCGTGACTGTATTGGAAGCTCTCAAGCAAGTCTTCTATGAACAATCCCAGCAGGATATGGAGTTAATACCTCCACAAGATTCCAACCGAAAGACGAGTGCCGATAGTACTGTTTCAGGTAATTTTAAGTTTTTATTTTCGTCGAAAATAAAACTGAGATCTTCATTGATCACGTTTGTACTATATACAATAAGAAGCTTATTCTTTGCACTAAGCTCATTTTTGTTCTTTTAATATAAACGCAAATTCCGTTTAAAGTTATTAATAAGCAATTTGTTTTATTTTATATTTAAACAATAAATACACATTTATTAAGTATTATGAATAATTTTCACGAAAGCAACTGCATAACAGTGGTTATGACTATTACATTTTTTATTTCCTCTTTAATTTGTAAAATTGATGTTATAAAAATTATCTTAGTCTTTTGGTGTAAAATACATTGGCCTGTTCTTTTTGTCGTTAACATATTTATATTGAAATAAATACCTATGCATGATGTCTTCGAGAAATCACGATACAAAGTAACAAAGCATCTCTTTACTGCTGAAAAAAGGTATCCATCCTTCTTTGTAACTGAGCTAGCATGTCCAATATTTTTGTTTTTATTTTATATATCTATGTGCGAACTACTGAGATTTTATGATTTCTTTCAAAAATTCTTAAATTTTAAGTTCTCGTAAACGATAAATATCTGGAATCCAGTTTTGAAATAACTTTCTAATAAAGTTATTGGTGCAATAATGAAAATGGAGCTTGGCATTTTAAACTCGGAAATGATGAAGCTAAATACACAGCAAACGTTGTATCACTGTTAGGGTGAACATTTCCTGTTAAATCATTTCTACATTACTTGTGCTTAACAATACCTTCGTCCAGCAGATGACTATAACACGCTGATGATGATGTTTTTTTTATTTTATTGCATAGGTTACGGCTCGGAATACAGCGATAAGGAATATCAATCACGAATTCTGCTAATCTCTGGCAAAAGTAAGTATTTATTTGGCTAGCATTTAAATAGTAGCCCAGTTCTAGATTATAACTAAACATAAAATTTTATCTAAATAGCTGGACAAATTGGAGCCGAAAAGCAAGTTATAAAAAAAGGAACATCTTGGACTGAGTTCTTTAAACATATCCTCCATAATCATCATCCGAATCGTTACAGTCCACTGCTAGACATAGGTATAGGTATGGTATAGGTCTATACGTTTTTATTGTTAAGTATCCCTAATAGTGGATTTTGCAAGTTTACTACAATATGTAAAGCCCTTACACCAAATGAATGTGAAGTGAATTAAAAATATAATCCACCATTACATAACATATTATGTCTATGGCTGCAAAAATCTCACGGGGCCTATCGTGATACCCAATAGTTAGAAAATAGATTTTATACATATCAGTATTAGAATAAATATATTTCAATGTTGTTTCTTGACTTTGATGTCCTTTTTTAAATCAAAAGTGAAAAATAAAGTAGGTAATATTAAAATAATGCTACTATAAGTGGTGATGGAACATAAATTTATCTGAAATCGTTTTGTTTGATTCGGTTTCTTGGCATTTATCTTGAAGTTATTGGATAGCTGTAGTCATCTTTTAAGCAAATATTTATTAGTAACACATACTAATTATCATCTGCTGATCCAGAAAGAATTTTCTCTTAGTTGGTTTGCTAATATAATCCTCATCAAACGTTACTATGTCCATATGAACATTTTTATACGTCGGGGTTAGATCTCACGGCAAGGTTCAAAAAGAAGAGTTGGCAAATTATTTGTCACAAAACTACTAGACCAGATCAAAGCAGCCATAATGTTTACATTTATTATTTTTATATTTCCTTAAATTTATCTTGCAAACGCTCTGTTACATTTTCAGCATGTCGATTATAAGCAAATGTTCTCAAAATCCAAATTTACTATAATAAGACTTAAATTTGGTAACATTTGCTCACACGTTGCATGTAGTGTTGTCTAGTGTCTTCGATTATTACAGTACGATATTCCCAAGGATTTTCTATAAAAATAATGATTCTGTGTACATATTTAATAATAATCTAGGTAAAGTGTTAACTAGGTAAAGTATTCAAATATTCTGGTGTTTGCTAGTGACGAAATTTGCATTTTGTATAAAAGCTCTAAAGACCAACTAGCCGTGTGAAAATATTTTTTTCTTGTCAAAATATTGGTCTGCTGTTTCAATTCACAGCTTAGGAAATTGATTTTCTTAAGCATAAATAATAGATAATACTAATATTACACGTAATGTATTTAACATACAACTAATTTAAACTTGGTTAAAAGCTAACTTGTTTTATTTGAATCATGATGTATTTTGTCTGGACGTAATCCAGCAGTGGACTGCTACTGGCTGTAATGATGATGTTAAACTCTTAACTAGGTGAAGACGAAGCAAAACTATCTCCGAATTTGGCGGCACTATCAAGACGTGGGTCTTCTGTTGCGAAGGTAAAAAAATATTGTATGTCTTAAACAGTGTCCGGTTCGGTAAATCGTAACTTATTTTTTCAAAATAGTAGTTAGTGTTGATCTGTTTAGGTATTCCAGTTATCTCTCAAAGTAACTAGGTGAAATAAATAAATAAATATCCACGGGACAAATTATACTTACTGATCTAACCCGTAGAGAGTATAAGTGTTCTGTGCCCCAAAGTAAGCAAATTATTTGCTTGTGTTATGGGTGTCAGTCAACGATACTAATACATAGAAATACATATATAAAAACTAGAATATATTTAATAAACACCCAAACCCGGAAATACAAACATTTATGCTCATCACACAAATGCTTGTCCTCGTCGTGGATCGAACCCGAGCCCGTCGATTGCGTAGTCAGGGTCGCTGACCACTCGACCAACGGGGTGGTAATGACTTAATATTATATAATTACTACTTACATAAATACGAGGACTATAACTAACACCAATCAGATTTATTTTGTAACAGTTTGGTTTCCTTTCACCAATGTTTCTCGGAAAGTTATCGACGAGTGCTGGAACAAACTTTTTCTGTAATTGAAAATATTTCAATTAAAATCTCCGAATTGGGGCAGTCTGAATTTAATTTAATATAATCCGTAAAAGACGTAAGTTCGTTTCTTCACCATCAAAAACCGCCATATTTCATGTCTTGAAAATTGCTTCGAAAATACACTTTTGTCAGCTACAGCAAGCACTGAGAATCAGGGAGTTAATATACCCGGTAATGTTCAGTTTTGTAGTAATTTAGATCATTTATTTTGATGACTGGCGGTCTATTTTAGTGCGATTGGTACTGTTTATTTCTTAGAACTACTTTATAGAATCCAGAGGTAGCGAAGATTTATTATTTTCAAAAGATAAACGAAGCACTTATAAAATCGCTATTGTCGCATGTACCCAAAGGAAGCGGTAACTATTAATGATCCTGTGAGTCCCACTCAATTTATTCTCACTTCTTAAAAAACACTATTTACAAAATCTACAGATATGGTGTGTAGTTGAAATATCTAATTTTAACTTATAATATATAAAGAATGAATCTTAACATTGAAGTAATAAAATTGAATATTAATAAAGATTTATAATTATAAATTCAAGATAATAATTTTTTATTAACATTTGTAGTTAAAACAGTCTAAAATACTGATATTTAGCAAATACCAGATGAAAATCAATGCAGTTATTGATTAAAAATTAAACCAAAATTTTCTAAGCTACAGCAGAAATCTACTTACTTTTACTCGTATAAATACTATATTCCAATTAACTATACAATTTTCACAGATAGAAGAAGATAATACACACGAAGATAATGTTCATCTTTCAATTCCAACAATATTAGCAACTTCCTCCAGCAATGAGACTTTGAAAGGAAATACAGGTAATATCATATAACTACAAAATTTCTGAGAGAAGGCTATACTCATGATTATTTTTTTTGGAATTAAGTAAAATCAAAAAACAATAGTTGTAATATTAAAAACAATATTACAAAATTATTAAAAACAATAAAAAGCATAATCTGTACCACTCATAGGAGAAAAGCTAGCTACAAACTTAATATCGTGAATGGTACATAAATAAAAATTGTCTAGAAATAATATTATATCGAGATTACGTATTGCTAATAACGAATTAGTTTAATTTCTCTCATACTGAGTACTCAAATCAATCCCAAGCAACACTAATGTTGCTTAACAAGACATTAACAGAAGTAAACATAAAATCTGTTTCATCTTAATATTTGTATTTAGCATTAAATATTTAGTACACGTGATCTTATTCGTAATTGAAAGGTAACTTTATGAAACTGATAAACTTTGCAAAAAAAATTCTCAGCTACATCTCCTTCATCACCCGGTGCGCATAGTTCAGTAACTTTAGTGGGTAGTCCGAAAAAAACGAGTCCAAACGAACCCACTAAGAAAGAAATTGGATCACCACATAAAGACAACGACACCGCTGCATCTATCGCAAAAAATGACAGCATCGAAATTGTGGATCAAAGTGACGAAGATGTCAAGTACAAGGAAGAGGAGCAGGAGAAACATACTTTTAAGAAAGAGAACAAATTCAAAATATCGCAAAAGTTTTCAGAAGTGTGTAATGTGAGTTGTTTTGACTATTGCATGGTTTCTATTTTCAACCGACGATAAACGGAACAGGTTTTTAATTGTAAAATTGATTTAGATACGTAGATTTTTTTTATGTTAGATCACGCGTAACTTTTACATATTAGTTTTCCGATTTTGAGAATTCTTTAACATAGTTTTCCGATGTTGATTATTCTATAACATAGTTTTCCGATTATGATAATTGATTTATTATTGGGGTGGGTATACCCCAAGGGTAGTACCATATAATTTTTTTTAATTCTATCCATAAGGGTGCAAAAACAACGGATGATTGTACACTCACTGATTTTAATACATGACCACGCTTAACTATTTACAGAGTGATCCGATTTAGATAATTCTTCATTTATTAGATAGAATATACCCCGAAAGTTGTCCCATATAATTTGAAAAAAATTAAAAAATCTCCCCAAAACGGTACGAAATCAAAGGATGATTGATTATTCACTCACTGATTTTAATGTATGACCTTTGCGTCGATTTAATTTTTTGAAAGATATTATGTTAAATTATGTTTAAGACAAAAAATTAATTTTGATTTCTTAAGATAAATTTTAAATTAAATAGTTGATTATTGTCTATATATGTTTTCTGTGAACATACTGTATTTATTATCTATAATAATGTTATCATCTGCTTGTGATTTTTGGTCGTTAAATTGGTAATTACGTGTATGAGTATATTGTACGAAAAAAGTAATTTGTAAATTTAAACTGACTCAAAATAAATCTGTCATACCTACCCATACCTCAAAAACTACTAAACCAATTTTTATGAAACTTGAACTGTATTTATGTATTTCTTTATAAGTTTCAAGGACTGCATACCACTATCTCTGTTTCTTTTGATGAGTCTACCAGTCTGTTTTTCTATCGAAAATTTTATTTAGTAGTTTTTCCATGCCTTAAGAAGAAAATTGACAAAATATAGACTGGTTCTATTTACCCAGTATACGGGGTGAATAGAAACGCTATCCACACTTCGTGTCTATTCATCCCGTATTGTGCCTATTAACCTCGCAACAACACAGTCAACTTTAAGACGTTAATTTCTTTTTGTCTTTTATTCAATAGACAATCAGGTGTTGCCAATTCACAGAGTAAATAATGGTGTGCAGATAAAAAAACACACGGCATTTTTACGCTAATGCGACTTGGATCTGTGGACTTGAAAAACTTTTTGGTTTTGTTCCTATTCAGACCGTGATTCCTATACACCCCGTTTTACGGTATGGCTTTTAGGTCCCGAGAATTTCGTGCACAAATTAAAAAAAAAAAACAAAGAAACATACAAACCTAAAAACATACAAACAATCGTAGGAACGCACACACACAAACATAGGTATATTTACAAAATTTAGAATGCATGCTCTAATTCCAATATTGTTATATACAGGTCAAATTGATAACCTTCGTTTTTTCGTATCGTAAATTGAACTTTTTTCGATTTTTTTTAAATTCGAGAAAATAAAAAACACAGGTCACGTGAATATGATAATTGGGTCGACTTATTTTCTTGCTACTGAAGTTCTGACTAAGCTTAAATAGGTTAGCAGTTGTTCTGAACACATATGAAATACATTCAATATTATATGATGTTTCTATGTGCAGCGTATCCGCACGCAGTCGGAGAGTCCGCGGCGGTTGGCCCCAGGGTCGGCGTGCGCGGCCGTGCTGGCGGAGCAGCGGCGGCGCTCGGACGGCGCGCGGGCCGGCACTGCCGTCGTAATACCGGCAGAGCCCCGCCGTGCTTCGGACACGGCCGCGCGCGCCACGCCGCGACGCTCAGTCAGGTGACACACACACACACTCAGCGGTTTAGGGATTGCATCCAAATTGGCCATCCACCTTGCCCACCTATCTCCCCATTATGCTACCTTTCCCTCTTTTCACCTTTCCTTCCTCTTTTAGACTTCCCCCTTTCTGCTTTACCCCCCATTTTCGCGCTAAATCCCATCTTTCTCCTAGCCTTTATCTTTCCATTTTTCTCCACTTTTTTCCCCTCTTTCTTCCTCTTTCCCGTATCTTCCCTTATCTTCCGCCCTTTCCCTCCTTTCCCCCTATTTTGACATCTTTTCTACACTTCCCCTTCATCGCACTTTTTATCCACCCTTCCCGCTCCCTCTCTTTTCCTTTCTACCTCTCCTCGCACCCCTCTCACCCCTATCGCTCTTTTTCTCAGCGAGCAGATCCGCAATGTCTCGCCTGGGCTAAGAACCACTGTCTTATCTATTCCTGTCTTAATCATGGTAGGTAAAATTATGCCATTGCATCTTTGCCACACGAATGGTAATGGAACAGGCGATGGTTTTTATTTAGAGAACCTTTTGCATTTTCTATCCTATGGCATAAAAAAGTTCCCATACGAAAACATTAAGCAGTGGTTAGAAATTTGCAACATATAAAATTAATTGATTCTACTCTTAAAACTTTCAACAATATAGCACCCCGAAAATCCATCTGTGGGGATACAGTATAGATTACAGTATAGCTATTACTATGTGAAGACATTATGAGACGTCAGCCGTTCGCGCGCCCTCACTATACCAGACTTGTAATTTATGTGTGTGACGCAATACAGAGTATGCACTAATTATAAACTCTTTAATTTAACCTAACTGCGGCAGAGGAACCTAGAAGTAAAGTGACCACACTCCTTAAGCCCTATCCCTGATGGCAATATGACCTCTAACGGCAAAACATAAACAATAGACCGTTGACGAGTTTTACTGTTTTTATAATTTCATTATGATTATGCTTAAGATAAATAATTAATTTATTCCATTTTGGCTTACACCCATTTTGAAGAAACACAAGAAGGTGTTACACGACGCTTCGAAAGTAGATTTAAATATAATTTAGAATTGCCACAATCAAAATTAAGAATGCATAGTTCCGGACCAAATATAATGTGTGAAAATATATAACAAATTACCAGATAAAATTAAATCAGAAGAAAATGACCGTATATTTATAAAAATTGTGAAAAATCTCCTGATAGAAAAATGTTACTACACTTTTAACGACTTCCTTAATGACAATCACATAAATCTTTCATGAAATGGATCGGTCCAGTTCTACATACCAATACCCTACGCAATACCCTAATAGGGTGTATATGTTCACTATCTACTAATTATTATTGTAATACCTAAAATTGTTTGTAACATATAATGCAATAAATGATTGAGTATTGAGTATTGAGTATTGGGTGTTCTTATATCATCTGGCCTTTCTACTCGCCTGTTTAAAATTACCTTGCTACCATTTGTGACAACTAAGTGGTAGAATTCCACAATGTCTTATCTGGGTTTAACCCTACCACCTGGCCTTTACTTACCGTAATAGTGCCAATGTTTATAAATTTAACATTTCGCTTTGGATATCACATCTCTGCCATATAGATGACAACGACCAGTATCAGATGTCATATCTACAGATGATTATCTAATAGATACCACATATGTGATACTGGTCGTTGTACTCTTTCAATCAGACTTTCCTAATACTTATACAAAAGTATTTCTTGTAATATTACTACGACGTGTTTTATGATTTTTTTTATATAATTAGATAGCAAACAAGCAGATGGCTCTCCTCATGGAAAGAGAAACCATCGCTTATAGACACCAAAGATATTAATGGAATGCTATTATTCGTGTGGCGCGTTGGTAGTACCACATGCATAAGTCTATCGGGTACCTTACCCTCATAACCGGAATACTGTAATGACTAGCATTGACGCTATTACGGCAGGAAAATTTAAGGCGGTGGTAACAAATACTCGGGCGAGACGTAGCGGAAATCTACCACCTAGTAGTCACGATGGTAATGACGCGTATAGCCAATCGGTCGCCTTATACGGCCTGCCGTGAAAAACGGCAGTTGATCTATTCTTCAAAAGAGCACGAAACGACATGGGAACATTTTTTTGTCTCATACTTGCTAAATTTAAATTTGCGACGCTTCGCACGATTACTGCTTTTTATGAATCCTTCGGTAACTATGCATTTATTCTGAATAAAATTTGGCTTGTTGTATAAAAAAAAAGTATCTTCATACCCATATCCCTGAAGAGGTAGGCAGAGGTACATCAAGTGCACCCACGATTAGCCGAAGATACTTGGTCCCATAAATGTGATAGATGGCAAGCCTATCGTTAACCGGGCACTTTCCAATTCCGGGCAACTTTGTGTTTCTCAAAAAACTGAAAAAACAATTTTTTTTAATGTGCCCGAACCGGGAATCGAACCCAGGACCTCATGTGACCACATGCCAACGCCAACGCTATACCATTAGACCACAGAGGCGAGCTTTAGAAATATAACACCTGTAAAACAAATTTTGTCCAAACCAGTCCAGCTGTTACAGCGAGAAAATGTACAAGTTTTCGCATTTATAATATTAGGGGATATATAATTTCAGTGAACGCCGCTACACTGGTACATCGATAAACAGCGAAAGGCGTCGTTTCTATACAGCGTCTGAACCACGATCGTCAGTCACATCACAAGTCTCCCAAATGCAGGTAAAGAACGAAAATAGTCGACGAATATTGTTGAAAACTAATTACCTGAACTAAATCCTTGCTAACCCCTAACCCTATTATGAATTTGTTTTGAAGCTACAATAATCCTTAATTCAAAAAATATTCAAAGAACTTTGCTGAATCCAGACTTCTTTTGAATCAAAATAATTTTTTGATCGTGATATTGTTATAAGAGTTAGTTGAAAGTCTTAAAATTTGATAAAAATTGTTTGGCTTGATTCACCGGTTAGTCGGCTGTTTTTCTTTTCATTTCCTTATTCTAAATGACCATCATCAGTTATTTTGATATATGTTTATTAACTGTTTTATTAACTTAATACTTTTCGACGTGTGAATGTTTCAACGTTACCATTTTCAGATCATTGATTGCCACTTACAAAATTTTATAAAAATTTTGCCAACTTACTATAGAAATCTTAAGTTTATTGGCTGAAATCCGGTTACCCTGACATAACACTCACTTTGCAAACTCGCAAATTCATTGTGATCCTAGATGTCCTGCTAAGGGCGTTGTAAAGGAGTGACTTAAAACAAAATGCGGTAGATCTATCTTTTGGGTTTGCCTGATTTGTGAAAACTACCATCCTAATATCGCCAGATACCATCACAGTGTGCTACTGCTCGGTCACCTTATGGTCATCTGGTCATTGTCTTACAAACTCACGAGAAGTCATTGCTGTTTATTTGGTCTAAGCCTCCAATGATTAGTCAAAGTATATGGCATTACAAGTCAGAAGATTGGAACAGTATGCATGAATTTTTCTTTTTATCTTCTTGATGGTTTATGAATTTGGAACTATGACTCTCGTCTGAGGATCACAATACTTGCGTAGAACTAATTACTGACGTGGTGCAAGATATGAACTATTTCATACCAGCTCCGAAATAGCTTGGGTGGTCGTTTTAGATTATCGTTTGACAAGACTTGCAAGAAGGTTATAAAACCTAAAGCGGAGTTTATTTCAAGCAGCATTTGTTTCACAAATAGCAAATAAAAAGAGATCATATTTGGATTTTCTTTTTATCTTTTTGACCCTACAAAAGGGGTTGAAGGTGCCTCTACGTTTTTCAAGCCATAAATATCTTGAGCAATATCTAGCTATGTAAGAAGAATTGTGAGAGGGTAGTGCGCTTTCTCTCCAGATGTCAAGGTCACTTCCGTAAGTCGTCATGGTCGCTTCTATCCTTACGTAAACCACCAAAAATGAGAGCAATTACTCCACTCTGTGCACATACAATATACGATGCCTAGCGAGCTGTTTACACAGAAATATATAAGGACATCATTGCTTTCTCTCGATAGAACAAGGCAATGGACTGAACAGTATTTCCAACTTTGTGTTTAAAAAAAGTGCGCCCAGACCTTACACCGGAATAACGTACCTATTTATCTAGAGATTTCAACTCTATGGAATATCACCCTATTTTCACCTGTTTCAAAGAATTTAAGGGACTTGACGTGAAAAAATATAATTATATATGTATGTATTTGTGTGTATATGTTTGTTTGTCTGTGTGAGTATAAAAACCTCTCATTTACTACTCGGAGATTTTTGAATTGTGTTAATGCAAATAACGTGTGTTATCGCTAGTAACTTAAGCGTCAAGCATTATCGTTAACTGTAAAGATTACTGTTAAGCGTCAAATATTATCGTTAAGTGTTAAACATTATGACCACCTTGTTGGTCGAGTAGTTAGCGAAACTAACTACGAATCGAGGGGTACGGATTCGATTCCCGACAGGGACAAACATTTGTGTGATGAACATAGATGTTTGTATTTCTGGGTTTGGGTGCTTATAATATATGTTGCAGTATTTATCCATGTATTTCTATGTATTAGTATCATTGACTACACCCATAACACAAGCAAATAATAAGCTTACTTTGAGGTTAGATCAATTTGTGTAACTTGCCCAGCAATATTTATTTATTTATTATGGTTTAGCGTCAAGTATTATGGTTATGAATTAAGCATTATCCTTAACTGTATTACATAATCATTAAACTTTAATCATAATCGTCAAATGATAATAGTCACAGAACGACGAAGGCTTTAACTTATCAAAGACTCCAGAATTTTTAAGATGTGATCGACATGTCAAACCAAACCGTCATAATACATTCCTCGGTAAAGGAATTTATTATGACGGTTTGCTATGACATTTTTAGGGGTTGTATGGACTGAGGCAATATCTATGATGTTAAAAAGAGAAACATTCAGAACGTACGACTTTATCAACTATATCTGGATCTATTCTATGAATAAAACGTTTCCTGATATTTCCAAGTTAAATATGTAACATCATCAACAATTCCATTGCATTCCATTGGACTTTGCCATCCATTTCGCCAGCTTACAAATAGGTTAATCTTTTAAAACTAGGAACATTTTTGGACATTTGATTCGCTGTATATAACTCGCAAGAGTATTATAAATGTGAATATATTAATTAATTACTTTTCTCTTCAGAATTATCGCCGAGAAACTAGTCAGCCAAAAGCAGGTGTTGTTATAACATCATTCCGACAGTCTCATAGAAGGTAAGCATTCTATATGTCTCCCATATTATTTCTGGTAGCCTAGTTGACATCAATACATGGCGAGAGCTGATCTGATCATTCCTCTCGATGTTGCATGTGTTCAGACTTTTCTTAGATCTTAAAATTCTTTGCACGGTTCATAGCTATTTAGTCTGAATATTTGATTCCATTAAACTCGAAATATTGATTTGACATTTATTTACAAATTGTCAATAGTTATGATCATTAAGTTTATTTCGAATATCGATAACTGATTTCATTTTGGGGTTCTCAGATTTGTTATACTAGTGCAATGCAGATTATTTGTTTTCAATAAATTTAACAAAAAGAAATTACGTTAAATACAAATTATTTATACATTTAATAAAAAATGTTAAATGTTCATTATTAAAGTTACAGTAAAATTGTAATATTTTTTTACTGAAAGTATGTAACGTTAGAAATCGTTATTTTTTATTGACAATATACTTGCTTCTTTTTAATGATAAATCAAAAAAATTGATAAATAATAAACAGTTTAGCGAAACTTGCATTACTAAGTCCTTAATGACCCAAATGTAAGCACATTTGTTATTGAATGTTTGTTATTGAATGTAAGCACAAGCTTGTTGACCTAACGCAAAATTTCGATAAAACGATAAGTGAGTTTTTTAAATTAGTAATATGCCAAAGGTGTGATTATATTATGAGAAACGCACAATCTGACAACCCTAATCTTACATCTTGATTACATCTTCTCCTGTATTGTAATTTATCATTGTTTAACAGCTTTGGAAAAGACCTGTTGTGGTGAGTGGAAGGCCGAGGTAAAAAGTAGAGCCACGTAGACAAGTAGCCACCTTGATGAAGTTGCTTTTCCTAGAGTATACTGCAATTTTACCCTTCATCAGGATTTGTACCCTGGATAAGCCACTACCCTAAATATTGTTCACACAAACAACATTGTCAGAAACCCTATGCAAATATTCATCTGTACCCATTGTTATGTTTTGATTCCAAATATAAGCACGTACCCAAATTTTTTAGATCGTGCTTGCTGCCCATTATTTCAGGGAAGTTTTCGAGTACAACAAATCTAATAGTTTATTTTGACCCAAAGGTATGCCTATACGACACATGGAAGGACTTTACATTTTCCCTGATAAACTACACACCAAACCTGTACATGTATGAAAAATGCTGCCTCGTGTGTGTATATATATATATATATATATATATATATATATATATATATATATATATATATATATATAAATCGAAAATAATTTTGATACCATTATTCTGAAAAAGATCTGAAAAGTATCAGTAAACATTGAAATTTAGTCATTCATAAAAATAATCAGTCATAAAAATAATCACAGATTAACATGGAGTTTAAAAATTTTTGACTATATAGACAAAAGTTATTAGTGTACTATATAATATCAATTATTATAGTCAAATTAATTTTTTTAAATGTGTGGTTTCATCGTGATGCATTTTTATACTTCTACTGTCAGGCACTCTTTACACAACGCAAATTTTGTCTTTACAAACGTTTAACATTTCTATCTTGGCTATAGTGGCTTGATCTAGAAATTATTTTAATAAAGCATAAAATGTAGACATAGTGTTTAACGAATAAATTTCTTTATTATTCTGTTATTCTGAAGAACTTTTAGGTCGTAAATAGGTTTTGTTATGTATTATAAACTACCAAACATTTTTCAACTTTATATTCTTTTATATAAACTACCATTCCGCATGTCTTGTACTGTGAATATAGATTTTTTTTAAATTTATTATTATCTCAATATTTTTTCAATACATTTTCCTGCTTTATTCATTTGTTCTCTTTATATATGTATTTTCAAACTAACATAATTGTAGCTTTCTCACTATCAATTTATTGTATTTTCATGCACGTACATAATATACAATTATTTTTAACTGTTTTCAATGTTTACATTTGCATGATATTTAATATTTTTTAACTAATTATCTGTCACATGCATTATTTTGTTTAAATAAAAATTAATTTCACCAAATCAATTACCTATATTTTTCAGATGTATCTGTTATCTATATTTTATACTTCGATACTACTTGATTTGCACATACATGTAACTTCATCTGCATGACTTCAATATTTTTTCTTCATAAATTTCGATCGTTTATCTCCTTTGCTAAATTTAGGTATATTAAAATTTAATAATGTTCATGTATGCAATTAGAAAATTTAATTTGTTTAATAAATAACGATGAATTACGATTGTAATTTTATCAACTGAAACATAAATAAAATACCGAATCAATTTAACATCGTTGTGGTGGAATTTTTTTCATCTTATTATTATAAGGTTCACCTTATAATTTCAATAACTTTGGAGTACAATACAAACTGCTTAAACTTAAGACAGTTTTAATTTTCATTTCACAAAACACAAAACTGAAGAGTCAAATCAGATAATTTTATATAATACATACAACCGTGTATTTTTTGCTATTTCGAATTAGCTCAACAGACGATATTAAATATTTTTGGAAATCATTTTTACAAAAGGTAAATATATACTAAGAGTTGAAGTTGTAGAACAAGAGATGGGTAATTTTTGTTTTGCTTAAATAGACGGAACACATTGTTATGCCTCCTATTGTCTCTTTTCATTTATTCAGAAATAATTTTTCGGAAAAGTATTTAAGGTCTGAATTTGAACATTATCTGATCATCCGAGCCGAAAGTTAAGCATTGCTTTGAATAATGATGTTAAATTAAAGTGTAAAATATAACTTTTTTAGTTTTAAAAAGAATTTTAATATAATAAATGTTTAAATGGGAATGGACCTGAGCCTGAAAATTCCTTTAAAAATTAACTGTTATTCTCGTCAAGATGTTCTCACTTACTAGCTATACTTGAACATTTATACTTATCTACATGTTAAACGCATGCGACTGTATCTGTCACTTAAAAAATATTTATTTTGGATAATTGAATTAAAATTGAAAAACTGAATGCAGAATTATAGAATCATTTTTTGTTCAGAAATTCAGTTTGTTTTAACATGTAGGAGCAGTACGTCAACTGCTGCAGCTGCCTTTGCTGTCGCTACATCTGCTTCTTCTAATCCAAGATCCCCGCCTCCAAGTTCTCCTCCACAAACAAGACGGGACTCAGTCATATCTACGGCTGCTACAATGAGAGTATTAAACGTTTTAAGGTAACCTAATATTACTAATGCTTATTTTATACAGAAATAAATTGGTTTCCGGGGATTGTGAAAAAAAAATTGTATAGTGAAAAAGTATGTAATAAAAGAATACACATTTTCTCGAAAATCCAAAATCTCAGTAGTAGCTTGGAGTCTGGCGTGTTGTTTATTACCACTTTCGTGCCTTGGATAAGCACGTAAGCCGTCAGCCCCGGTTATCGCTAGTAATATATGATGTTCGATAGTCGTTATCAGGGTGGTAAAATGCATCGATGGAGATCACCAATTATCTCGCCAACTGAGAAATTGGTGAACCGTGGTTAACTTTAAAATCTGTAGACGTTGAATTATTTTGCCTACCTCGGAAAAGAACCGAGCGTGATGATACTTATTTATATAACTTAGTATAGATTTTAACTTAGTCTGTGACCAGCGGGCGATGGCTAGTTATTATCTATATTATTATTATAATATTATAAATGCGAAAGTTAAATGCAGTGAAAATGAATTTATGTCGATAACTAATCGTTAAAAAGCAAAATAATACATTGATAAATTATGATTTTATACAAAAAAATTTAGTCTTCCAACAAAAAAAAATTATTCTCAATATTAAAGTCATAAATTTTTCAATCAAGAGGAAAAAATCACGTGTAACGCGAAAAAAACGATAAATTACTTTTGAATTTAACTTCAACGTCGAATAACTTTGAAAGGAGTGAATTTAATTGAAAATATTAAGAGACTTTTTTTTAGAGTATTAAATTTCCTTTAAGAATAAGTATTTTAAATTGTAAAAATATTGATATTTCCATTCCATCCAAAATCGAAACGCAAAATTGAAAAACTAAATCTTTGTTTATGGCATGATTACAAGGAAACGGCTTGTTTTACGGTAATTTACTAAGATAACTTTTTTTTAGGAAATTTAATTTCCTATAAGAATCCATATCGCTAAAATTTTTCAGATTGATAATTAACAAGTTTTGAGTAAAAAATGCGATTACTGTTGAAAAATCATTAGTCGTAACGATACACCCCTTAATATTATTATTAAGGACTCAAACTTTCACAATAATTTTTTTTTATCATCATGAATGATATTTTCACAGTATCGATAGAAAAAAAAAATAGTCGGTTTTTTTGGCCCAGTCTAATATATATATATATATATATATATATATATATATATATATATATATATATATATATATATATATATATATATATATATATATATATATATATATATATATATATATATATATATATATATATATACATATTTCTATGTATTAGTATCGTTGACTAACACCCATAAGACAAGCAAATAATTTGCTTACTTTGGGGTTAGATCAGTCGGTGTAATTTGTCCCGTGAATGTACAAGAATAATTTCATATCATAAAAGTTATTTTTATTATAATAAAAGTTTCATTTTTTGTGTAATCAAAATTTTTATAATTTTTTTTAAATTACAGTTTTTTCATCATTTACAAAATTTTATTACGTTGAATTTTTTTTAGGGTGAATTCAACAAACTTATATTTTTGTCCATTAACATTTAATTTTATGGGCTAAAATTTTTTAATATCATAATAAGTTTTATCTAACAACAAATCAAACAACTTTTTGTGGAATTTATTTATAGGAAATTATTTAAGACTATCAGGAATATGATTGTATATAATAATAGACAAAATAGTCATGCAATACACAGTTTTTGTAAAAATATTTAATTTTTGTTTAGGCACATGTACATTCCTAAAATATGGGTTTCCAATAACTCCAGCATTTATTTTAAATATTTTTTGGTGCTGTTATACAAATATGCATATGCTCTAAAATATACAAACATGATACGGGAAATACTTTAAGAGACTTGAAAAATGGTTTACAGAAACATAACTGATTAACAACACATATTGCTCAAATACATTTATTTGGACTCTAAAAATTCGTACAAATTCAACAGAATTTCCTCAAATAGGAATTCCATATTGTAAATTAGAAGAGAGATCTATACGCTAACAGGGAGGCTTTCACGTTTCCTACTTCTCTTAGTCTTATCAGGACATAGAAAAATCTATCAATCTTATTACATAGAGATTCAGTGTGTGCTTTCCAATTACAATATTTGTCAATAACTATTCCTAAAAAGTTTGTATAATCTAGATATCTATCTATAATCTATATTTATATTATTAGAAGAGAGATCTATGGTACGCTAATAGGGAGGCTTTTACGTATCCTACTTCTCTTAGTCTTCTCAAGACATAGAAAAATCTATCAATCTTATTACATAGAGATTCAGTGTGTGCGTTCCAATTATAATATTTTTCAATAACTATTTCTAAAAAGTTTGTGTAATCTACATCATCTATATTTATATTATTTATATAAAAAAAATGTTTGTTTTTAGTAATATTACTGTGGTAGTTCTGAAATTCAACTACTTTATGTTTTAGTTATATTAACTTTTAAATTATTATTAATAATTATTATTAATTAATCAGTTTGAAACATGGAGTAAGGTTTCAGTTATTTCATTTACCAAGTCATTTTTATTTTTACATTTAATAAGTAGGGTAGTGTCACCAGCAAATAAAAAGCAATCATGTTTTGTACTATCAGGAAGATCATTACTATAAATTAAAAATATAAGGGGCCCTAAAACACTGCCTTGTGGTAATCCACAGTTGTTAACAAGGTAGTTTGAAGTATATACTTTTCTACGGTTTCTGAATATATTTTGGATATTTCAACTATCTAAAGACTTCCCTCTAATACCATATTTTGCAAGTTTTGAATAGCACATTTTAAAAACTGGACCAGCGAATCTAGTTTTCATCAGTAGAATATTATGGTATTATAATTTCAGGCACTGGATATCCAAACATTCATCTGATTTCTGGTCGGACGATAAATTGCGAAGTATGACGATAAGTTTCCTGAAGGAGATCGAGTCGAGTCACGGGCTGCTGCCCGCCGAGTACAAGTCCGCGGTGCAGCTGCTGCGGCTGCTCGAGCGCGCGCCCGATCGGGCCGTGGACTTGAAGACGCTGTTTGCGCAACCGAAGGTATTTATTTAATTATTTATAATCGAGAAACAGTTTGGCCGAATAAAACAAATTAATTTAACACGCACAATATAATTTTTGGGCAAAGTAACCCCCTTAAGAAGCGATAGAATTACAACCACACGAAAACATCTTATCACCGCCTAATTATACTATCTATATTTATATTTGTCCATTGTTGTTAACGATAACGTCATTATCTCACAATAACAGCTGCATAAAACACGCAAGTGCGCCACAGCTGGCCGACTAGTGCTTGTTGTTAAGCGCAGTTAGTCATATATTGTTACATTTAATTGTACAAAAAATATATTTTTTAAATTAATATAAAACATGTACAACGGTCTTCTTATTCTTTAAAGGCCCGCAACCCAACTGCCATACCTCTGGTAGTGTGGTGATCACTTACCATCAGGTCACTGTCCGTTTCCCCCCTATATGTATAAAAACGGCCGAGCTTATCTTTGAAAGAGATATTTACGAGGAGATTCGACAAACGCGAATGCACAAATAAACGTAGGTCACAATATACAAGCGCATACCTTTTTCAATACAGGGGGCAAACGAGCACGGGGTGCACCTGATGATAAGTGATCACCGGCGCCCATGGACATTTGCAATACCAGAGGTCTTGCAGTTGCGTTGCTGGCCTTTTAAGAATGAGTAAGCACTTTTCTTGGAGGTCCCCAAGTCGTATCCGTTTGGAAACACCCCCGCCGGTAATTGATTCCACAAAGAAGCGAGGCAAAAAGTGCCGCTAAAAGCGCTGGGCTATGTATTTTCAGGCATCGAGGTGGTGATGATGGAACTTTAAATTTTAACGTGATGTCCGATGATGGAATTTAGCGCTAGAAATTAATCTGAACAACTCGTTGGAACACTCTCCCTGATGAATGCAGTAAAAGATGCAGAGCGAACCTACATCTCTGCGTAACGCCAAAGAGTCGAGACGATTAGAAATAGCCTGGTCGTCGACGATTCGAACCGCTCTACGTTGAATGCAATAAGGAGATCAACTTATAGCTAGGATAGCTGGTCCGGCAAACGTTGTTTTACCATACACATTACTTGCATTGAATATTTTGATGAGGTACTTGAGAGGGGAAGAGTTAATTGAGATAAAAACTATCCTATCTTCTAAGTTGAACGAAACAGGAGGTATCTACAAAATTGAAATTGTTTCAGTAGTTAGGAATCCATAGTGGACAAATTTGTATATAGATGAGAAATAATAATATCATTTTGACTAGTCAGTACACTAAATGTTATGCGTGCTCTAACATAAAAAATATACGCTTCTAATTGAGAATCCATTCCGTTTTTGCGTCGGTTTTATATCTATATTAAAATAGTATTATGATAATAATACTTTTGTAGCGGCTCAAACAATCACAAACGCTACAAGAAAAATAATAAAAAATGGACAAAAATCAATAGCAAATGGAAAAAATGAAATTCAAAATAATATCCTGAATCGCCTTGTCTTTGTGTGACGTCATCAACCTCCACAGTTATGACGTCACCTGACAAGAAGCTAGCCCGCTGGTTCCATCACTATGACCCTTCAGCGGTACGGACTAGCGGCGCCACACTTTTTTAATAGAATAACAAGTATGGTATATAATATTAAGTATTAAAAAATCTTTGCTTGCATATAACACTTGTACTGTTTCACAATAGGTCTTATTGTGAAACAGTACAAGTGTTATATATATAGCAAATATTGTGTTAAAATGGAGTTTCACCAAGTGCCGACGATAAAAAGTGTAGAATATTAAAAAATCCCTACTTAATATTATAAATGCGAAAGTAACTCTAAAAAGGTGAAATTAATTAAATTTGCTATTATCCGGGAACAGTAGCACAGAATAAAAAGACGCCGGATAATAAATGAATAAAACTCGAATTTTATCCAAAAGTATGTTTTTAAACTGCCACTAATATTTATATGGCTATTTTGTGTCTTGCAATAACTAAACATTAGGATAATTGCGCATTGCGAGATACGTGATGGCCCCGCGGGTAAGGAAAAACAAATCGCTAATCCTGAAGATCCTGCCAAGGATTGCAGGACTGACTATTTATATTATTGTATTGTAATCGGTCCTTGATGAAAGACTGCTAAGTTTTAAATTAATCCGACTTTTTAAAGTACGTAAAATCCATGTTTAAAATTTACGTTACATACTTAGATACATGCTAACATACAAACAATCGACTGAAGCTAATAAAAGCTATGTACTAAAAAACAAAATGTTTATTATAGCTTGTATATGACCTCAGTATTATAGGTCATAAATACAGACCAGACACGACCCTACTTAACATAAACCTCTTTAACTTATGGAAATCGCCTGTGAGATACGACACGTTTGAAACACAAGGCTGTGATATCAAAGCGACGACGACGTTGCAGTACTCTACCACATAAACGACACGTTTGCCTAATTGTCTACCATTTTTCGCGCATGCCTGACTAAAATTAGAATTATTGAAATCTTAGAATTTCATATCTTAATTTCCATACGAGGTTGTCGCTGTTGAATTCGATTTGAAGAACCAATATAAAGCTATTCGTCATACTATTACTTGACTAACAACTGCTCGATGTTAACGTTTTTTACATTTGAAAACAAGAAAATTCAATATTCCAATTCAATTATAGATTTGTAAATAATTTTAAGCTTGACCTAAAAGCAATATTTTAAATATTTTAGGTGCAAACAAAAGAAAGTATCGAAACATTATCAGCGCTGGAGATTGCTGAGCAGATGACATATTTGGACTACCAGATTTTTAGTTCCATTCATAGCGAGTAAGTAAAATTAATGTCTGTTTAGTACCCAACTAGTAAATACACTTAAGACACTTATTATTAAAATATACCAAGTAGAGAGATGTTGTAGTGTGGAGGTAAAAATGTTTTAATGTGATTTTATCATGAATTTAAACAAAATGTAAATGAGAAATAAAAATCCAATTCACGAAATTCTGTAAATATATAGTTAAATTTAATTTGCAAATTTTCACAGAATTCTATATGTGAATTCTAGTTTGTTTTATGTAGGTATCAAAAATATATTAATTAATTGTATTGCGAGAGATTTAGCCCTGCAATAGGTGGATGAACGTCTATACAGGAAGAATAGTATTTTATATTAACACTATATACACACTTTAGGTGCATAACTATATAACATATTGAAATATATAATCGAGGCTTTATTTACTAGAGAGAAGTTATACCTATTGTAGATAATTCACTACTTATTGGTAGAGTTAATCTATTGGCTGAATTTCTCTAAACATGTGCAGATGTAGTCAGTAGAATCGAATCGAAAGGTAAGTGGTCCAGTAACAATTATTGTATTTCAGAGAATTTCTCGGGCAAGCGTGGACCAAAGCAGACAAACACGAGAGGGCCCCGACTATCTTGATGATGACTGCTCATTTTAATCATATATCTAATCTGGTCATATCTGAAATCCTCAGGAAAAATAATTTAATTGGCAAGTATTAACTTTAGCAATGTAATAATATTAACAGGAATCCAGCTGGAATGAATTATTGCACCAAAAATTACATTATTCAATTTCCGTCAAACTGATTGGAATCGTACAATTAACATGTCTATAAGCAGTGGTGGATCCTGAATTTTTGTTTAATTCAGCTGAGATGTATTTTATTAATTAATCGTCAATTTTTTTAATTTCCAGGAGGTTTCTAGCCTCCATTACCATAGTCGATGTTTGTTTCTTTTGATCTGCTCTTTTGCTTAAAGAGAATTTTAGCAGAAGGATTTACCTTAAAGAAAAATCATCTAAATCATTGTACTAATGGATTTATACAGAGAGTTAGGTTGATTGAAGTTTTATACAAAACTATAAACTTTATATTATTAGTTTAGATCATATTATTGGTTTTATGTAAACTATAAGTTCAGATGTACTAGTTTATATACAAGTATAAATACTCTTTAAAATGTTAGTTTTCATTGGTGTAGACTACGAGGATAATTTACTGGAATATTAGCACGATTAAAATATGATGTATACCAATTTCTCAATTTTTTATTGTTTATTTTATTATTAGCTGTTGCACGCAACTTCGTCCGCGCGGACTTCGTTTACTCTGCACAGCCACCCCCCCGTAGGTGATAGCGTGATAATATGTAGCCTATATGTTGACCCGACTTATTAGTAATATTCATGCAAAATTTGAACTAAATCCATGCAGTACTTTTTGAGTTTACCCCGGACATATATACAGACGAACAGACAAACAGACAAAAATTCTAAAAACTATATTTTTGGCTTCGATATCGATTGTAGATCACACCCCAAGTATTCTTTTAAAAAAATATGCAATGTACAGTTTTGACTTTCTCACGATTTTATTATATGTATATATATGTAGATGAGATAGCAAACAAACAGACGCTTTTCTTGAAGGAAAGAGAATCCATTACCTATAAACATCAAATATATTTATGATCCATTGTTATTCCTATGGCGGGATGGTAATTCCACATGCATAAGTATACCGACTACACACCCTGCGAACCGAAACAACAATGATAAGCATTAACGCTAATGCGATAGAAATAGGCAAGGTGGAAGTAATAAAACTCAGGCGAGACGTTGTAGAATTCTACCAACATTAGTTACGATGGTAGTGACATGTATACCCAATCGTTCGCTTTTTACAAACTGCCTGGTAAATTGGCAGATGGTATTTTCTTCAAAGGGGGCCCGGAGCAACAAGGTTAGGTTTGCTAAAGCGAGAATATGGCGTGCAGGACGCGCGGCGGCCATCGAGAAGTGGGTGGCGGTGGGCGACATCGCGCGCTGTCTGCACAACTACAACGGCGTGCTGCAGGTCTGCGCCGCGCTCTCCAACACGCCCATCTACCGACTCAAGAAGACCTGGGAGAAGGTCTCCAAAACGGTAAGGCGGACCTCCGGGACCGGTGGCCGGTGGGACTACCTCTAATACACTCATCGAATCAATCGACTCGAGAAGATCTGGAGTAAGGGTTTCAGATCGTTAAGTCGGTAATCGGGCTATATCTACAGTGATTGTACATATCGACTCATGAAGACCTGGCAAAAGGCTAAGAAGAACGGTAAGTCCAGAACGGTAAGGCGATTGCTTGATACCGGTGGGACTATCCCTAGTACAGCGATTGCATCATTCAACTTACCTGCAAGCTTAGGACAAACAATGAGAGATACGACTCGATCGAGAAAGTGACTTTGCTTGACCTTGACTTATATCTTGATATTATTCAAGGTCAAGCATTTCATGTGTACAAAAAACATATTGTGTATGCCACGGTAAATATTTAAAACGTCAGAGATAAATTACTCAAAATTTACTTGAATAAGGAAATCTATGTTGAATGACACATAATTATAAAATGTCACGATCATGATTATAAAATATGTATACCTGTAGACTAAACGAAATCTCCAAAATAGCCTTACTGGGTTCTCAATTAACATATTATAGAATGAATGAATTTTATTAAATGAATATAAATTTATTACTATGAAACAATTACCAATATCTTAATAAAGTGTTTAATCGATAAATCTACAGCAAAATTTTCAATCGATAGAGAAAACAATTACTGTCGTATAAAAATGAAGTCTCTTCTTTTAAAGTATCACGTCGAATCAAATCAAATTCGTTAACGAATAGAAAAATTGACATAAATGTCGAGAAAAGGGGTCGATAAAATTTTATCGCGCAGCTTATCCTAAGCCTATTGAAGCAAGGATCTCAAATCGGTAAGTCGATGATACTGTCTTTGATACTGGCTTTTTCTCTAATACAGTGCTAGCACCTGCTGGCTATAGAATACTTGGGAAAAAGTTTTTAAAATGGTAATTTAGCAATACTATCACCGATATCGGTTTGCTTTTTTCTGATATAGTTATCACATATATCTGCTAAAGAAAACTTAGGATATGGTCTTCCGAATAATATTATCGAAGCCATCTCTCCAATTAACACTCCAATTCGCCCTCTTCAAACAAATATGAGAAATAGTCGAGAGGACAAATTAATAATGCCATCTCTGATATAGAAACTCTGTTTATCGGCTTAAGAAGGTATTAAAGATGACCTCCAAAAGGAAAAATCTGCTATCATCAGGTCGGGTCACCTGGTCACCTTAAGAACTTATCTACCTGTAAATTAACAGTGAAATAGACTTTTAAAAAAGGATTATTTTTGAAAGACCCGGCCTTAATAAATGTTTGGCTCTTGCATTTGCTAGCCGCCTAGCAGAAAGACAAATTTGCTAAATTTCTTTTTAGGGCTCCGAAGTAAATTAAGAACCCTTATATTTTCGCTATGTCCGACCGTCTGTCCGTCCGCACGATAGCCCTGAGATCCTTAGTAATAGAAAGCTGGGCATGTATACACATATTAGTCTCGGCTACATAAAATCTTGAAAACTTACTCTTATGGTAACTGCTCTACATGTAAAGTAAAAATATTTATTTTTTCTCGCGTACCCCATAGTGTGGGGTATTTAAAATTTAAAAAATATTGTTGGTTTGTGAAAGCTTTAAATTGCTAATTTAATGCTAGATTAAAGTTCTCCCCATCCCCCCCCTGCTAGATAAACGGTTGGTTTAGGCAGTAAAAAAATCACAGTACTAGTAAATATAATGAAACTATAAAACTCTTTGGGCTCTGAAGACTTTACAAGATTTTGAGTAATTGTCGACCAACTTACAAAATGTACTTGGAGAGGTTTTTATAGGCGGTGAACCTTATCCGTCATTGAAGACAAATAGGTTAAATATTCATAGTATTCTTACTATATATACTACTATTATATATCTATATCTATATACATATAATAAAATCGTAGGAAAGTCAATGTATGTCCGGGGTAAACTCAAAAAGTACTGCATGGATTTACTTCAAATTTTGCATGAATATTACTAACAGGTCGGGTCAACATATAGGCTACATATTATCACGCTATCACCTACGGGGAGGAGCTGTGCGGAGTAAATGAAGTCCGCGCGAACGAAGTCGCGGGCAACAGCTAGTGAAACAATAAAAACCCTATTTTAGTCTGCATTATAGTGATGGGCCCTTGCGCGTGGCCCAACACGCACTTTACCTATTTTTATATCATAAGAAAGTAAACAAGCAAACAGCGCTCGTGATAAAGAGATAAATATCGCTTATAGACACCAAAGATGTTAATGGTGCATTTCCATCCCTAGGGGAGGGTTAATTATTAAGCATAAATTTACCGGTTACCTTACACTCCAAACTGAAATCCGACAGCGAAAAGCACTGACACTGTTGCGGTAGGAATAGGTAAGGTAAAGATATCAAAACCGGGCGGGATGTTGCGGAACACTACCACCTAGTAGCCACGATGATAGTGGCCGCAGACCACACAAATACTGATAGACACGGTGTCGAGCGCAAAATGCTCAGCCGCTCATATGAGTAAATGTATGTAAATGTCAAACGCTTATCGACAATACGTCTACATAATACATATCCTGAAATAATAGAAATATGCCATATTGTGCTATTATATCGTGTCAAATAAAAAGCTAAGGCTTAAAGTGATTTCATCGGTATTATAACTCTGTATTTTTGGGTGTAAATGCAAGCGATATTGACAACCTAAGGAATTACCCTGAAAAGGCGTATCTAGTTAATCCGTGGTAGTGACATATATAGATAATAGTTCGCCTTATGAAACTGCTTAATAGAATAACAGATGTCTATCCTTGAAAGGGAACCTGGTCCAATTTCATATTTAAATATATATATATTTATTTTAATATATTAGTATTATCCATGGTTTAAATGGATACGTTTTTCAAGACAATTTCTAGGTTTGTCAGTGTAGCTTGCATTTACACACAGTAATATAGAGTTATACTACTTACGGATGAAATAAAATCACTTCAAGGGTAATTTTTTTAAACCTTATCAACTCGTTCGGTACGATAAAACTAAAAAAATTTAATATAACCTACAAATGTAGGATATTTTTGACAGTAATGGGAGGGTTTGCTCATATGCGTGGCGACATGTTTCCTTTCCAATGGCGTGTTCTTAGTATTGCGGTCTGTGGTACTATCGAATAATATCCATATCAAAGGTAAATCTTCCTAGTTTACAGTTTTCCAAATCACATAAGTTATCAATAGATAGCATAATGTTTTGTAATTTTATTAATGATATTTGTTTACTTTATTTCAGAGTAAGCAGACCATAGACAAGCTACAAACACTGATATCGTCTGAATGTCGATTCAGGATACTGCGGGACGCTTTACACAGGTATACATTGTGTTATAGTGTGTTTTGGTGTGTGTTTTATAGGAAATTATAAAATTTTAAATGCAGGAGATCACTATAATGCTTTGTATTTAAAACTGTATTCGTAATATACAGGTGCCGGACGCTTGACGTCCAAAATTAAAATTTAGATGCTTTATGTTAAAGGCTATCCAAAACACTTCTATGTATGTTATCCGATTTGGTGTAATTTAGCAGGTAGAGTTCTTTAATGTTTTTTTCGAAATTTTATGGTTTGTTATATATATTACATATAATAAAATTGTAGGAAAGTCAAAACTGTACATTGAATATTTTTATAAAAGAATACTTGTAGCGTGATTTACAATCGATATCGAATCCAAAAATATAATTTTTTAGAATTTTTGTCTGTCTGTTTATCTGTATGTATGTCCGGGGTAAACTCAAAAAGTACTACATGGATTTACTTCAAATTTTGCATGAATATTACTAAGAGGTCGGGTCAACATATAGGCTACATATTATCACGCTATCACCTACGGGGGAGGAGCAGTGCGGAGTAAACGAAGTCCGCGCGGACGAAGTTGTGGGCAACAGCTAGTAATTAATAACAATAATAGTCACAACTATCATCCTAAGAAGTAAAATTAATCTAGACTTTGCGAAAATTAATTAGAATTTATTCAAAAATTCAAATTTACTGTTTAAACTCAGTACTTACGACATAAAGCTATAGCTGTATTCATGCAGTGAACTAAGTATCAGTTATACACTTCAGGTGTGATCCGCCATGCATACCCTATTTGGGGATGTACCTCTCCGACTTGTCGTTCATTGAAGAGGGTACTTCGAACTTTACTCCGGACGGCTTACTGAATTTTTCAAAGATGAGAATGGTATGTATTTTCACTATTAGATTTGCGTATATGTCATTTAGATCAAGAACAGTGCCGGATTAAGCCGACGCAGGGCCCGAATCTTAAATATTCGGGGCCCCAGTTGTTACGTCCCTTGGCTTGAAACATGCTTAAAAAGGCTACCAACGCATATAATTTCCTCTGTGGGTTAGTAGTTTATTTATTTAAAGTATTGCCAACAAAGCATGCATTATAAACATTAACATAATATTATATTTAATACAATAACGCAAGTTAAATGCTGCCCCAATTAAAGGCAATAACGACATTCTTGAATTTAAAAAAAAAATAGTATTCAATTAGGATATAACACATTAACAAAAATAGGAATTAATAAAATAAAATAGTCATCGATTGAATAAGGTAGTTAAAATTAAACAATAAAAAATTATAATGAATGAAAATTTAAAAATAATGGTTATTTAAAATCAATCAAAATCAAAAATATATATTTAACTTGAGACGTTATCGATGGTGGGGGTGGGCCAGAAGCTCCTTTTGAATGCATTTATACTATCTGCAAATATGTCAAGTTTATGTGTTCTAACAATTTCATTATGAGAGTAGATCATTCTATTAAGAGGAGAATATTCACCCAAATTAGATTTAGATCTCGTTGCGTTAAACAGATCGTTTTTGCCATAGCGTGGTATTCGCGTCGGAACCGATATACTTACGTCAGAAAGAAGCTCAGGTATGTCGATTTGACCTCGAAAAAGTTTGTAGAGGAAAAGTATATCGGTACAACACCTTCTGTCTGATAAAGCCAACGTTTTAAAATGTAGGAGCCTCTCCTCGTAAGTTGGGATTTTTTTCGACGTGAACTGCGAGAATGTAAGCTGTCTAATAAATCGTTTTTGAAGCTTCTCGATTCTCTCTCTGTGAACTTTGTAATGCGGATTCCAAGCGACACTGCAATATTCTAGCTTACTGCGGACCAAAGAGTTAAATAATGTAGATTTAGTAAGTGGACTCCTAAATTCACTGCAGTTACGCGTGATGAATCCAAGCATCTGGTAGCCTTTTTTACATATTTGATCAATATGAGAGTCAAACCGAAGCTTGGAGTCGATCAGTACACCCAAATCACGAATACAAGATACTTCCTCCAAATCATGTCTTCCTATTTGGTATGCACGGGACAGAGCAGTTTTACTGTGAGAGAAGCGAAGTTCGGCGCTGATGCTGATACGGGTTCGATTCCCGTGTCGGCTAATAAAAAAAATGTTTTTTCAGTATTCTGATACGGGGATAAGGGCGTGAAAATACTTTTTTTCATATTACCTGTATCCATATTCCTGGTAATATACTAGAAATGCCTCTTAATACATTTTGAAATGCTTTCCTTAATGTCTTCAAAGTTCCGTAGTCTATTTAGATATAAGTATTTTAAAAATTCATGTTTTAGTAAAAGCAACGTAATTTAATAATTTAGGTATGTATGGCAACAACATTTAATTATTTCATTTCACTAATTACAATTAATTTACAATCTTTTTGAACACCCCGCTACGTGTGTAGATAAAATGAAGTTACTGATTTTGCCCCGATTTTTGAAAATCGAGTTTTCACCAGATCTCCACGTTTTGAGGTCCTATGAACCTTTTCCATTTTCACTATGACGTCAGTATGTCTGTATCTATGTGTATATGTGTGTGTGTGTTTTTTTTTATAGAAGAGGGGGCAAGCGAGCAGGAGGTGTACCTTATGGTAAGTGAGATCACTGCCGCCCATGAACATCCGCTATAACAGAGGTCTTGCAGTTGCTTTGCCGGCCATTTAGAATGAGTAAGCTCTTTTCTTGAAGGTCCCTATGTCGTATCCGTTCGGAAACACCCCTGCCAATAATTAATTCCACAGCAGAGTAGTGCGAGGCAAAAAGTGTCGGGAGAATGTGTTGTGGATTTCCAGACATCGAGATGGTGAGGATGGAACTTTTGACGCGATGTCCGATGGTGGAATTCGTTGGCAGGCAGGTTAATCCAAACAACTCGTCGGAACACTCATGATATATACGATAAAAGACACAGAGAGAACCTATATCTCTGCGCAATGCCAAAGAGTCAAGCTGTTTCGATATAACCTGGTCGTCAAAGATTCGAACCACTCTAGGCTGAATGCGATCAAGAAGAAGAAGTTGGTACTGGGGAGCTCCATCCCAGAGATGAGAACAGTGCTCCATGTGAGGCTGAATCTTTGCCTTATAAAGTTGAAGGCGATGGGCCGGCAAGAAGTTCTGTCTCGCTCTGCCAAGCTTACCGAGCTTTTTGGAGACTAATTTAGCCTTACCTTCCAAATGACCGCAAAACTGAACGTAATTCGATATGTTGACTCCCAAAATTCTGACACTAGCTGAGGCTGTCAGGAGAGTATCCTCAAATCGAGCTGATACGACAAAGGGTGTCTTTTTAGCGGTGAACACGCAAAGCTGTGTCTTCTTAGGGTTAAAAGTGTCCAGGTTTTGACGATCCCTTTCCGAGAAGTCGGTAAGTCAATTCTCAACTTCAGACACATGCTTGTTTCGATACTCTTCGACGTGTTCACGAGAAATACCGCTTCGACCAGAGTATGTAGCATCACCAGTACTGTCATCCGCATAGCAATGTATGTTGCGAATTCGCATCATGTCATTTCATTGATATTCAAAAGGAACAATTTCGGTGATAGCACGCAGCCTTGGGGAACATCAGCATTGACAGATTTAAGGTCGGAGCTCAGACTTCGTGAAAATTTGGGTCAAAATGGTCCAGGAGATTTTGAGAAAAAAGTCCAAAAAAATTTTGTAGAAACAGTATTTTTTAATATAACTTCCAGATTAATGTAACGATTGAGTATAAAAACTAATCAGCTATATTCCTTAAAAAACTACGTCTAATGCATAAATTCCATCAAAATCAGTTTATCTGTTTGAGAGTAATCGTTGACAAAAAAATTTGAAACTAGTGTTTTTTCGACATAACTTCGAAATTATTCAACCAATAATTTTTTGCTATTCTACGAGATTTAAGTCCTAAAAAAACCACGTCGAATGCTGTTTCAAAAATCAAAATCAAATCTAATTTTTAAAAGTTATAATTTTTTGAATATTAAAATTACTTTGTTTTTAGCAAACTTATTTATTTTTGGAATAGCTTTTAAGTTAATACACCGATTGACTTAAAAATCAGCTTTTCTTCTTTAAAAACTGCGTCAAATATCGTTAATTGGATCAAAATCGGTCAATTTGTTTGGTATTTATCGGTGACGAAAACTTTTGAAAAAAATGTTTTTTTAACATTGCTTCGAATTTTTTTAACCTATCGATTAATTAGCTAAATCAAAATTTTAGACCTCAAAAATTGAGTTGAATGCCATTTAAAAGATAAAAATCGATCATCGTGTCCAAAATATACAACTTTAAAAAAATCAATATACTGCCATTTTTAACAAAACAGATGTTTGAACTGAAAAAAATCTATGCTTATAGTTTTTAATCTTGAGCTTAAAATACCTTAATTTAGCGGGAAACTTCGGGGATGGCCTGCAAGGTCAACCGTTTACAGATTTTTTGGTATAAATTTGTTATAACTAATAAAGGAATATATAAACGTCATATCGACCAAATAATTGTGTATTGGACTGTTTAATAACCTAAGTTCGAATTTTCATGTTTTAAAAAGAACTTTTATCACATGCGTTATAATAAAATTGCAGATTGCACATGTTATACGTGAAATAAGGAATTTTCAACAGACTCCATACAAAATCGAACACATACCTAAGGTAAGTTTAAATATTTATACATATTATATAAACCATATGTTATGGAATTTCTCTTATAGAGTAATGATTTACCAAAATAACTAATCTATGTTAATGATAATCTAGCATCTGGATATGTTTGGCTCACGAGGCTACCTCATAAACCTAATAGATCAGCTGTTCGACAGCCGAATAGAAATTTATGTGTGTATAAGGCATATTTTCAATTAAATATTATTTATATATATAATATAATAATATTACTCAAAAATTGAGCTGAATGCCATCATCGTTTTCAAATATACAGCTTTTCAAAAATTAATAATACTGCCATTTTTAACAAAATAGATGATTGAACGAAAAATCTGTGCTTATAGTTTTTACTCTTTTGATTTAGTGAGAAGTTTCAGGGATGGCCCGCAGGGTCAACCATTTACACATTTTTTCGCCTTAATAAATCGCAGGGTCAAACCTTCAACGTTGCAGGCTTAGATTTGAGCGTTGACTGTTTTTCACATGGTCAACTTATATGTCGCTCTTTCAAGAGTAACCTTTAAAGAAAACATGTTTATATCGTCTAATGACAAGAAAGCTGTGAACGTTGTATATGAAGACATTTTGTAATATATTAATGGAAAAAGTAAAAGAAATAGGTAAAAATATAAAAACTAAAAATGTAGTACCTATATGAATTTAGATGTTCCAAAGATAGCAGGAAATCTTCATGGTATAGGGAAAGGGGAATTGTTTGCGAGCCACGGGCAGTAATGAATAAATCAAAACTACTTCATCGATTTTAATCTTTTTTTTTACTGAGTGACATAGGCTGTATATTTTATACCCGTGCGAAGCCGGGGCGGGCCGCTAGTATGTATAGATAATGAGCTTGCTTAATTGTCAAAATTATGTTAAGCTGTAAAGATTTGTAGTCCTAATAACGTATTGACATGTTAAGTAATTTGCAGGTGTTATTAAATATATTAGTAACACTAATCTGGAGAAAGTACCAGATGAACTTATTTAACTAGTTATATGTATCTATACCTAATCATCAGTACACAGAAGAATTTCGCCACCTCGAGCCTGTCGACATTAGCTTAGTGGTAGAGCGTCCCGGCTTTATGGAAAGGTCGCAGGTTAAATCCCTGCGTGTCGATATTTTTCTTTGTTGTTTTTAAAGTTTTTCAAGTTTTCCCAAGCACGGGGTAGTGCTATAACACAAAACTAAAAATAAATTAATTTCTAGGTTTGTGACTTTTTGTTGGATGAATCACTAGTAATACCGGAAGAGAAGAGATACATGACATCTCTAGAGCTAGAACCGCGTGCCGCCCGAGGGTCGACAGCGGGTGTGGTGGGGTCAGTGACCGTGGCGGGCTCCCCGGCGGCCACCTCGCCGGCGGTGCCGCGCCGGAGACGGGCTTCTGTGACCGTGCTCTCCACTCTTCCACGTTAATTAGTTCGCTTCATTTGCGGAGAATTACTAATACCTCATCTCGTTTAATTTGATGGATATAAATTTTACAATCCATTACCGCTAAACAATTTATGTGAGTTTGCCGCTTTTTAGTCATAATATGTAACAATTGAAGGATACAGGAAAAAAGCAGCTCTTTTTTATAGTTAAACGAGTCTGCTCGTTTAAGTGCACCTGATGGTAAGCGATCACCGTCACCCATGGATAGCTGCATTGCATTTCATCGTCTCGAAATAAAACGTTTTTTAAACTAATCATGCCACTGACTACATTATCCAACAATATTTACTAAAACAACATAGAAAAAAATAATTTTGCGTAAAATCACATTTAAAAAAATAGCGCTGGGAATAATATCCATACTAATATTATAAATGTAAAAGTAACTCTGTCTGTCTGTCTCTTCTTTACGCCTAAACCACTAAACCGATTTTTATGAAACTTGATACAAAGATAATTTGAGACCCCGAGAAAGGACAAAGGATAGTTTTTATCTCGGAAATTCCACGGGAACGGAAACTATAACGACTTTTATTTTCGATTTTTTTTCACGCAGTAGACACATTTTCGAACTAGCATAAAAACATTGTCTGCTTACCAAGCTAAAACGTGTAGATTGCAGTATTTGTATCAAATAACCGGCTATTTTAAATTTATTGTAAATTGATTTAAAGTTTGATTTGTTGAATATTCAAAACAACCAAAATGTTAGTGATCTCCTTTTTTATTGTACCCTTCAATTTTTAAATTATGTTTCTCAGCGTCGTATATTATAACACGTTTCTTAACTATTGTACAATTTTCACTTACTTCTTAGTGTCTAAAATGTAATACCGCAATTTAAGCGTACTATTTGGATGGCTAATGATTATTTTGTTGAATTCGCTTTTGCTACGTATAAACAATAACATATGGTTTGTTTTTAGATTTTCTCCGCAAACGAACTAGTGTAAGTTTTATGAAATATTTGCTACCGAAAATTAAAATAGTATAAATAAATTATTTTTAAACAATTAAAATCTAATCCATTCACTTCAAGGTTCTAATTCATAAAACTAAGCAGTGAATATTTTATATATGCAAAATTTATTTTAGAAGTTTATTTTTTTGCTAGCTGTGCCGACGTAATTGTGAGCTGTGGCAAAAGGTTTATGTGCTAACACTACGTTTGCTATACTATTTCCAGGGCCAGTCTTAGCCACTACGGCGCTACGGACGAGTCACTCTTTTAGCGCCTTTTATTATGATATGTTTTATATATGACTAGCTGTTGCCAGCGACTTCGTCCGCGCGGACTTCGTTTACTCCGCACCTCCTCCCCTGTAGGTGATAGCGTGATAATATGTAGCCTATATGTTGACCCGACCTGTTAGTAATATTCATGCAAAATTTGAAGTAAATACATGTAGTACTTTTTGAGTTTACTCCGGACATACATACAGACAAACAGACAAACAGACAAACAGACAAAAATTCTAAAAACTATATTTTTGGCTTCGATATCGATTGTAGATCATGCCCCAAGTATTCTTTTAAAAAACATTCAATGTACAGTTTTGACTTTCCTACGATTTTATTACATGTATTATATAAAAATTTGGATACCATATTTTAGTACATTTACTACATAGTAATATAACGGAACAGTCAAAACTTTAATTAAACAACTTTTTTATTAGCAAACACCTTGATAGCAAAAGCTAGATATCGATCGTTTTTATATGAATCATCGTAGACCTCGAGTATGTATCAAATTCAGATTGGAAAACTGCGTTTGATATATGCAACAGTCATTTCTGTAGTTAAATACGCGAAGTTATATCCTAACACTTGGATAGTGTTAGGGTATAATTCTTGTAGATTATGCTTTTGGATAAAGTTTAAGGAATCAATTGTCGCTGCCTGACTGTCTTGAGATAGTGTAACAGGTTTAAAATGTCAGTAATTTAAAATCTAATACTGTTCATTTCCCAAAGTGATTTTTATACACTCAGTGCCCATAAATCTGTACAATCTAGGCGGTCGCCCGGATCGAATCACCTTCCCAGCATTGTGTATACTAATTTCGCGGGTAAATTACATGGTAAACTTATACATGTTGCATTACTATCCCGCCACATGGATAGGGATGCACTATTAACATCTTTGATGACTATGGGTGATGGTTGCGGTGAGGAGGGCCATCTACTTGATGTCTATTTCTATACCTACTAAAAAACATTCGAAAATCCAGACACGTGGACGTACAAGTTTTCACACTATAAAGTTAGTAGAGTCGTAGTACGACTAAAACTGAATATTTTCCTAACTATTTACCTTCTTACATAATCACGTCATTGCTTAAATAAAAATTGAAGAGGTTCATAATAAAATATTTGGTTAGGTATATTTAAAATAAGCGATTTATGAATATATTTTCGATAGCAAGTATTTTATCTTTTAAACCCTCATGTGTTCTTAAATTTTTCTTTCAATGATAACACCTAAATAGGGAGTTTAGGTGTTAATTGTTATAAAAAATTGTCTCATTGCACAATATTATTTCTTGTGGCCTTGTGTATCATTATATCAATTTCCTTACACATATCAGTTTTTCGTATTCAACTTTACGTGAAACATCTACAGATCTCCGATTCTAATGTAGATGCAAATCTATATAAAAAATATTAATAATAATATGCGACAAATGTCATATAAATATGTTATACTACAAATATAAATTCTTGAAAACATATTTGTTTTCAAACATTTGAGATCTTTTAATAAATGTTTAATAGACCCCAATAAAAACAATAACATCTACAATTGTTTTTTAACATTTGTCATATTTTACCACTACTTTACTTAGTGGTATTATAAATATAATCCGTCACATGATAATATTATTCACACACTGATATTACTGACATTTGATGATTTATATTTTTCATTATAAAGCATGATTAATACTGTAATAATCATTCTAAAAATATATCAAAATTTATCTTAATTACTTAAACGAAAAAAATATAATAAAGACATATAAATAAAGAAATTGTTACTAATTATCATATAATAATATATTTTCACTTTTTGCATGGACAAGTTAGAGACCTGAGATGCTGATATTTTCATAATATTTTTCAACAGTTCAGTATCTCTTGGTATTCAGTATCTGTCAGTATTATTTTCAGCTTGTATCCATATTAAAAGAAGGTAAAAAAAACAAGTATTGAACTGTAAAAATCCGATTGTTTTAAACACTAAACTGTTATATTTAATCAAAAGAGCGCACGACGTTATTATTATTCAATAATATTATTCTTGTTAACTGTACTGAAACAGTTACTTAAAAAGTTAAGCTACACTATAAATATGTTAATTAGTTGTTAATACATATATTATGTTGCATAAGTTACTGTATAGTAAATGTTGTAAATACTTAATTTAATCAAAATGAATGTTGCTCAGACTTGTAAGGTTTAAATGTCTTACAATTCATTCAATCGGTAGTTAAATATCATATGTGTAGTTAAGTAACAACAAGCTCCAAAAATTTACGTTAAAAAATTCCAACATGACTATGAGAATTCTTCATCCTTTTTTCTCATTGCGTGGTTGATGAAAATTAGCTTGACATTATATAAATAAAACAAATACAATGACACCTCAGTATTTGGTTACCACTTAAGGTTGTAGGGCGACCTAAAATAATATAATATACCTACTCCCGGGACAAATTACACTTACTGATCTAACCCCAAAGTAAGCAAATTATTTGCTTGTGTTATGAGTGTTAGTCAACGATACTAATACATACATGAGTACTACAATATATTTAATAAACACCCAAACCTGGAAATACAAACATTTATGCTCATCACACAAATGCTTGTCCCCGTCGGGGATCGAACAAGAGCCCCGCCGATTGCGTAGTCAGGGTCGCTGTCTAGACCAACGGGGCGGTCATTCGAAATACAAAATATATATTTACACACGTATCTTCATTTTTGGAGAAATAAATCAGGAGGAATAGATTAGGAAAACCTCCTGATTGATTAATAAACATCCCACGATACGAACACACATTAATCTAAAACTAAAAAATATATTAATCTAAACGAAATATGAATTCATCTAAAACCAAAGTAAACAAATGATTTGTTTGTGACATGGTTGTTAGTTAACGATATATTTCATAAGTAACTCAAAGAAGTATAACGGAACTGCGTGACAGCTATAGCAACGTAATAAGAGAGCATTTGAAAAAGTTTCTTTAAAGTAACTGAAAAAAAAATGTTTTATGAATTTATATTTTCCTTAAAATAAGAAATAGATAGTTTAAAATTATTACATTATAAGATAAGACAATATGTTGAGTCTTAAAAATTTTGAAATCTCATTAAAATAATTAATTCATGAAACACTTATAACATTGCTTTTAACAAAAAACCGCTACTACCCGCTTTAAATAATATGTATTTGGCATACATATTTAAAAATGGTTTTTAATGCCATACTTATTAGAATATGAAGTGACTGATATTGTATTCAAATGGACAGATTATATAAAATATATTGTATATAAGATTTTTGGATAATTTCATTTAAACATAATTATTAATGCATTATTGATATTTGTAAATTTCCCATACATTTTTGCACATTTTTGCGTAGACTATCATTATATAAACATAAAATCAAAAAGGTAGTATTGAACAGCTGTTAAAATACATATAGAATGCATAAGCTTAAATTGTACAGTCTATTGTTTTAAAAAAATATCTGAGGTAACTTAACGTGATTTCAAGTGAGAGTTGTCTTAAGCCTTTTCTACACCCTTTTCTATGTCATTTAATGTTAGTGTTATATTAAAGTTAAAACGGTGACGCACATAGATAGAAATCTTAATTTGTTATCATTCAGGAAAGTTTTTGCTATAATGTAATCTGCTGATAGAAATAAAATTTGGTTGTTAAATAATACGAAGTGTGTTGAAAGCAAAAGTGTTGTTACTTTTGTCTAATAATGATTCAGTATTTTTATTTTATTACTGTAATGTGTAAAAAAATAAAAATACGAAGTAAACAGCGTATTTCTAATTTAAAAGTATATCTTAAAGCGCTCAAAAATATAATAATAGTTCTTTTACCTATAATAATAATCCAGTAATTTAATTTAAAAAATACTTGAATCAAAAAAGAATGTGTATAGTCTTGTTTGATATATATATATATATATATATATATATATATATATATATATATATATATATAAATTATAGAATATTTGCTATTCTGCTGCTTTCAAGTAGGTGGTTTTAATGGAAAGCGATAAATATCACTTATATATCACAACTGCGATCAATACCAATTGTATTGCAGATGGGTAGAGTGGTGGTGAAGACCTACATGACACACTTACATGACAGTAAGACAATTGATCTATTCTTCAAAAGGGCCCGAATATACACGGAGAAAATTCAATGTTCAAAGTTTAACTGCCAACGACTGGTAAAGGGACACGATAGTTAATGGTCATAAGTAAGAAAAAAATCTATATGTATAAAAAACAATTGCTGTTCGTTAGTCTCGCTAAAACTCGAGAACGGCTGAACCGATTTGGCGAACCGATTTGGATTGGTATTGAACTAATTGTTGAAGTCCAGGGAAGGGTTTAAAAGGTGAGAAAATATAGAAAAATAAAACTACCAGTTTTTTGTGCAAAAGCCAAAGTTTATAACCATAACGCTACCGCCGAGCTAAGTACGAAAAGTGAAATACATACATGAGATTTATATCTGTACCTATTTGTTTTGTGGTAAATCGCTGTTGTAAGCATGCACCGTACGTGGATGTCCATACCAAATATTTTTGTTGGATAATTAGGTCAAAATTTACCTATTTTTACATATTCGGTATTGGAATCGAGTACTGAATACCCTCTTTCAGTATGTATAGTCTTTTATCAGTCAGCCTGAATAGTATATCTATATCATTACATAACTTTGTAATCTATGTTTTCATTAACAACATTAATTTTACATTCCACAAATACGTTATTATCAATATATAAAATATTTTCAAATACTCTAACTTCATTCACAAAAACGGATGAAATGTTTGATCTTGAATGATGACTATGCAGTATTATATCTATATCATAATAATGTATTTAAAATTTGTCCAACCAGTACGACTTAGGTGTTATTAAGTGTAAGACAAATTTATATCGTAATTGTGGTTCAGATTGGTGAAAATCGTAATATATTATGAGAAAATCGTTGCTCATTCCTTCAATATTTTATTATTATAATGGAATTAAAACATATTAAAGCTTAAATAATGTACTTTAAAAATTACGTAATAATGCCATGTACATTAAATTATAATCAACTGTTTGTTCAAAGCCTATTTACCTCAACCTTTGCCGGACTGGTTGTGGCTAAGGCTTGTAATGTAGAATAAAATCCTAATTGTATTAAAATCTTGTTGTAGCGTATAAGAAAATGGTTGTTTCATTGATGTTAAATATGAATGTTACTCCTCTAAAACGTGCACTACGCTTATGTGTCACCATTCTATTGGATGTATTTTCTATTGATATTGCTATATTTTATAATTTAGGTATAAATATTTTGTAAATATATACAAATAATTCTGTTAAACCGTCTTCCCTTACTATATCGCCTAATATATCACTTTAAGCTTAATCTATTGTACTATAACAAAATATTTCGACACTAAAAGATTTTAACACAATTTAATAATTTTTGGACATTCATGATTTATAGAGGTTTCTCAGTGACTTTTTCAAGTATTTATGAACACACACCATCTTTTTTATCTCTTGCAAATATAAGTTAGAAAATAGTTATTATGTAACATAACAGAAACAAAATAATTAAATCTTCAACATTTTAAAACCGACTTGAAAACTTGTATTTTTGAAGTATGACTACATTAACTTTTATTAACATTAACTATTAAAAAGATTTAATCGAAAAAAGACCTTTCTAAACTAAAACTAACCTCACATAAAAACTAATATGTACATATATTTTACTAGATTAACTTTATGTTATTTTTCAATTTAAATGCGCAAAATTTTTACTCGTTAATCACTTTTTATAAAAAATAATGTAAAATTTAATAACTTATATTCTTATGAAACTTAGAATACCTTCTATGACAAATATCTTATGAATAAATTGGACAAATACATATTATTAATACGTAATCCTACCTCGACTTTAAACGATGACAGAATACAAAAGATTCACGTTTTTCTCAAAGTATTTTTATGTATACTCTATATTTGTGCATATTAACAACTATTCTATTTTATGTACATAAACGGCCGTAACATATTTCTATATCGTGACAAAAATACAGTTGTAAGAATTCTCAAATCATTTACTCAATCATTGTGATACAGTAAACTAAATAACTCGTACATTTACGTTTATTTTAGTATTACTCAGATCCAAATGATAATTTACTATTGCATGTTATAAAATAGTAATATTTTAAAATGTTTTTAGGCCTTTTGGCAAACGATGTATTTAGATACTGTTCAAATGTATTTGACCGTAATAAAAGTCATTTGAATATTATTTAAATAGTTTGGTACAAGTCGATCTAAATGTTAAACGACAGGGCCCCGAATTTGGCGTGGCCCCTTTTAGCCTCACTCAGATTAATCCGTACCTGTTTCATTGACTATGTCAGTTCTTAATATAATGCTTAATATTGTTGATATAATATGTAATAATTATTTTTATTACTAAATTATGCTTAAGTATTATTTTTAGGATTTCTATTAGTTTACTTAATATTGTATTGTATGACTTTATTACTCTGTTACTTTCGAGCTTATAAACTAGTCTTTTCAAATATTTTATCGTTTGAGATACTTTATTTTTAATAATTAATAATTAATATAATAAGTCGTCAAATATTGACTTATTTAAAAGATAAATGCAATCGCTGTTAATATATTCATTCCTATTACATGTTTTCGTGTAAAATATTTAAATAGTCATAACTGTACCCATCTTTAACATGTTGCGTTATTTCCAAGACTTTTAACAGCTTTAAAACGTCAATTAAAACACCATTTTGCGGCATATTTCAAAACAACTTTATAAATATATATATTCTTTATTCTCCTTCAAGATAGGTGATGTGAATCGAATGCCAATTATGCCTATAGCAACTTGGTAGGTATAATTGGCATTTCAACGATACGTCATTCGTAGCAGTAGCCAGCAATTAATTTAATTATAACGAAGCGTTCCACAAATCTTTTAAACATTTGATATTTATAGAAACAATTTTAGATTACGCCTCGTAGAAAATGTTACTACTCGCAATTAAAACAAGTCGTTTTGCCGATATAGGCACTGGGAATTAAAAGCCGTTTTCACTTTGATTAGTGCGCGTGCGAGTGTTTAATGCAGGTGCATAGTATTAAACAAAAAATACGTGAAGACAGCCATTAATCAGTACGAGTGATTAGTAATCAGCATTTATTCACATTTACTACGCTGATTAGAAATCACTCGCAATGATCCGCGGCTGTCCTTACGTGTTTATTGCTTATCACTATGCACCTGCATTATACACTCGCACGCGCACTAATCAAATTGAAATCGAGGCTTTAGTTATAGCATGATACTGTGGCTGGATTAATGGGTGGGGATATTATATTATGTTCTTCCTTACATTGGGCAATTGCTAAGATTTTAAGGAAGAAACCCATTTTTTTTTAAATTTAAACTAGCTGTTGCCCACGACTTCATCCGCGTGGACTTCGTTTACTCCACACAGCACCTCCCCCGCAGGTGATAGCGTGATAATATATAGCCCATATGTTGACCCGACCTATTAGTAATATTCATGCAAAATTTGAAGTAAATCCATGCAGTACTTTTTGAGTTTACCCCGGACATACATACAGACAAACAGACAAACAGATAAACAGACAAACAGAGAAACAGACAAACAGACAAAAATGCTAAAAACTATATTTTTGGCTTCGATATCGATTGTAGATCACGCCCCAAGTATTCTTTTAAAAAAATATTCAATGTACAGTTTTGACTTTCTTAAGATTTTTATTATATGTATAGATAATACGGTACCTCCTACCTACCTTTACAGTACGTGCGAGTGAACACTCACATCCTTAGAGCACTTAATTTCATGCTGTAGCAGCCTACAGCACGAAATTAAGTGCTACAGCACGAAGTTAAGGATGCTGAGCAGCTGCTGAGCTGCCATATAGATTTTTTTGTATACATTTTAACTTCCAGCTACGTATGTATGTAAGGAAGTTACCGATTTTGCCCCGATTTTTGAAAATCGAAAAAAAAAACAGATCAAAAGAAATTTTGATCTGGTCACGTTTTGAGATTCTACGAACCTTTTCCGATTATTTTTACGATGACTAGTATGTATGTATGTATGTATGTATCACTCTCCCTTTAGCGATAAGACCGTCTTTTTGTACCCCCTATAAACATAATTATTAGCTATACTTGTTCTGTTTTTGTAAATTTTGGTGCGCAATAAAGAGTACCTATTTATTAACACATTCATTCATATGTATGTGTGTATGTAAATGCCTCATAACTTTTGAACGGCTGGACCGATCGAAACGCAGTTGGCATTCGATTGAATTCTGCTCAACTTAGACTTCCTGAAAGTTTGAACCAAGTCGGCCCAGAAGATTTTAATAAATTTTGAAAAAACAAAAAAAATATTTCGCGAAGCAGTATTTCAAATTTATTTTAAAAACATATATATATCTTCAATCAATCAATCAATCAATATATATCAATCTTTAGCTTTTCAAAAATCTTAATACCTATTTTCAACAAAATAGATGTTTGCACTGAAAAAGTCAATGCTTATAGTTTTTACACTTATGACTTTAAAATGCCTTAGTTTATCGGAAAGTTTCAGGAATGGCTTGTAGGATCAACCGTTTACATAATTTTGTAAATATCATTGGATATCATAGATCACATTTGGTATCTAAGCAATACCGGGCCGGCCCATTGCCGAGCCCCATTTGAAGGATTATTCGATTATATACCGTTCTGTCAGGCAGGTCGTAAATACGATAAAACTTTACGGGACTGGTAGGGAGAACAAACAAGCAGATAACTCTCGTGATAGAAAATTAAACCATCGCCAATAAACACCAAAGATGTCAATTGTGCGTTGCAATCCGTGTGACCGGATGACAATGCCACATGCATAAATCTACTGGCTACCTTACCCTAATACTGGAACACGACAACGACAAGCATTGGCGCTATTGTGGTAGGAATATGTAAGGCGGTGGTACTAATTATCCGGGCGAGACGTTGCGGAATTCTACCACCTAATAGAATTTAGCGTGGAGAATCTAAAACTAAGACAAATCACGAGGTTTGTTGGTGTTACTGATATGTATATTATGTTTCTCTTTTGTAATCTATATATTAATTCGTGAAGAGAAAACTTTGAACCCTTTTTAAGACAACTGCGCGAACAGTGGAGTATGAAATTTAGTAGTTTCCCCGTGTTGGTCCCGAGCTCCTTTGAAGAATAGACCAACTGCCATTCTGCCTAGTAGGTCATAAAAGGCGACCGATTGGCTATGTCAGTCACTACCATCGTGACTACTAGGTAGTAGAATTCTGCATTGTCTCGCCCGGGTCAGGTACCACCGCGTTACCTATTCCTGCCGCCTGCCGCTACCTATTACTGCCTATTAATAAAAAGTTTTGGAAATAAATACATTAAAATAATAAAAATCAACATTACACACACTACATTCATGTAACATACATGATATTATACACACATATATAGATACTATTTTCTTTACGGATGTCGGTTGTCAAACTTTAAAGAGATTTTACCGCACAGTCTATAGCCACATATTTTCACAATTTTAGCCACAGTCGATCGCTAATAATAGTTAAATAAAAAATAATTTTTAACATTAATCATTATCATTATATATAATAAAACTAAGTTGATAAAATGTACGTGCCGATAAAACTTAAAAGGAGTCCCGGCACGATATAGGGACTTATATAGTGTGATAGCCCTTTATCCCCCCTCGAACAAGAAAGTTCCTGTTTTAACCTAAAGGGCCTGTTTTTAATCTATGTTAAAGATATAAGGGCTTTTCCAACCCTTCAACTTGGAAATTAAGTGTAGTGGCGCCATCTGTTGTCGAGTACTTGAACTTCATTCAGAACAACGATTATTTGGGTTGCATTTCGAAAGGCGCTGCGAGCTATTGCAGCATGTGTAGTAATGGCATGGAATTAAAAATTCCAATTTCAATAAAGTCTTAAATTACTTTGTTATATTTTAACTACCATATAATCTCATATCAATTCCCGAGCGAAGCCGGGTATCATAGCTAGTAATAAATAAACTATACACAATGTAAGCCTATATACGTTATTACTGTTGGAAGTGAGGTTCCTATTCACAAAACTGAGCTACATCAGTGCAATTATCAACTACATTTTGGTGGACGTTTCAATAATAAGTTATCTGTTCTGAAATATGCCGCTCAATTACCAGTACTACTGTTACACTGTTATTCATGTATGATGATCCTATTACTGTTGTTGGACCTTGTTATTCTTACAATAAAGTTGTCATTGTATAGCATTTTGTTTTATTATTACATTAACCAATTATGGCGTTTAGTATTTACTAGCTGCACCGTGCAGCCCGCTGCATTATAAAAGATTTTGGAGAATCCCGCGGGATTAACTTTGTTTTCCCGGGATGATAAGTAGCCTGTGTGCTATTCGAGGTCTACCTACCTGTGTGCCAAATTTCATTCAAATCCGTTTAGCAGTTTTTGCATGATTGAGTAACAAACATCCATCCAAACATCCAAACTTTCGCATTTATAATATAAGATAATAATAATATCGGTGGACAAATTACACGAATTTTTTTTATATCATAAGATAGCAAACAAGCAGATGGGTCTCCTGATGGAAAGAGTCAACCATCGCCTATAGACATCAAAGATGTTAATGATGCGTTTGTATCTTGTGGCGAGGTCTAAAGCAACATGCATAAGTTTATCGGTTACCTTACCCTCCAAACTGGAGCACGACAGTGACTAACACTGACGCTATTGCGGCAGGAATAGGTAACGCAGTGGAACCAGACCGGGCGAGACAATGCAGAACTCTACCACTTAGTAGTCACGATGGTAGTGACTCGCATAGCCAATCGGTCGCCTTTTACGACCCGCCTAGGAGAACGGCAGTTGGTCAAAGGAGCCCAGAACCAACACGGGGAAAAAATGATTGATCTAACCTTATAGTATGCTGTTTGCTTGTGTTATGGGTGTTAGTCAATGATACTAATACTTATGTAGAATTACATACAACGTGATAAGGCCAGTGTACCGAAAAATTAAGAAAACATGCCATTTTTACTTTCTAGTCATGATGGCTATACCCTTTTTGTGGGAAATGTAAAATTTGGGATTTATGTTTTTTTTATAATTTTTACGTCCCGCAATGTAAAGCGTACATTGCTTGGACTCGTGGCTTTCACAGTACTCTAGAAGCAGCCGTTTAAATTGCGCGGCATATTATGTATTTCCTTTAATTTTACTTTGTTTTTTTTTTAAAAAAAAACTCCGTAAAGTATTAGAGTAAGTTCAATTATATAAAGTTAAGTTAAAAAAAATCGTCAAAAAAATAAAAATTCCCACACAAATTTCCAACTGAATCCGAATCAGAATTATGGTCCAAATCTATAGTTTCTATTTTTGATAGACCGTCCTTTACACCCCGTATATAAACATCCACTATAACATATTATATAATAATCACCCAGAAACACAAACATATATGTTTGTGTTTCTGGGTGATTATTATAATCATCTCATCACATAAATGTTTGTTCCTGTCGGGAATCGAACCCGAGCTTTATGCTTTGATCGACCTAAAAATTCTGAAAAATATTTAAAAAAAATTATGTATTGTTTATTTTTTTGTCGCTGAATGAATGAATGAAAACAGTGTACAGTAAAGTATTAAACAAATAAATAAAATCCAAACTTACTTCATCGCGTTGATCCGGGCTCACTTTAAATATAGACCACCTGCGATTTTTCCAGGTAGTTCGTAAAGGTTGAACAATTGACCTAACCTGTCACTACTACTATGTCCGCTATGTGGTACTGTTCATCAAAAGTTTTTAGAAATACTGGCATAGCATAGATAATCATAATAACTAATACTATGCTTTCCAACTGAGAATAGGATCGCGCTTGTTATTAACTTCATACCACAATAAAGAAATTAGTAATGTCAACAAAAAAATATTTGTTAAAAAATTATTGCTGATTTATTGAAGAACAAATAACGTTTTAATAATACTATTGTCATCAATAAAAATTAGTAAAAAACATCATTCTAGCTGTTCATCTATATCTATATATATAAAAATCAATTGCTGTTCGTTAGTCTCGCTAAAACTCGAGAACGGCTGTACCGATTTGGCCAATTTTGGTTTTGAAATAATTGTTGGAGTTCAGGGAAGGTTTAAAAGGTGAGAAAATATAGAAACAAAATAAGAGTAGTTAAAAAGGCAGAAAAATGTTTGCCGGGTCAGCTAGTATTATATAAAAAGTCATTATTAACATCACTTATTAGTCAAAACGACGGGGCCAATTTTGTTGCGATTTTTTGTGGGTTTGGGTTCTTTTTGTCCAGAATAGGCTTAAATGTACCTATTAAAATATAATATTCATCAATAAAAAACAACAAGATAAAATTAAAAATTTCAAAAACCCCCGGCACACCCTCAGACCGCCATTCTGCTACATATGCGTAATTTTAAGAGCAAACTTTATGATCATCGAAAGGAGATCTTGCAATTTTAGGTAAACGTTACCATGGTCCCCTACTCAATGAGCTTGCGTTGTTTTATTGCAAGCTCCCACAGCCTCCAGCTCCACTATGTAACCCTGGAAATCATTTTGATTTAGATTGTATGTAAAAATATAACAAATTAGACCACACTCAATGGGCTTATTTTGTTTAGTGGCAACTTTCTAGTTCAATCATCAAACACTCCCAATCTCCTAGTAATAAAATCCAACGATATGAGCGTAATCTCCGATGTCCACCGTTCAGTTCCATCTTTATTATATCTTAGAAAACATCCGACACCTAATTATTTGCCAAAATAAAGCGAATTAGCCAACATTCGATTGGTTTATCTAGATTAACTTAATAGCTTTAATAAATTTCTTCCAGCTTTATCATCCGACACTAGAAAACATGCTGTTCAAAAATCCTTAAAAAACAATTAAAATGAGACCAAAATCGATGGTGCTGCTCAATTTTCATTCATTCGTTCATTTCGTTTTCATGACCTGCTCTCATTTTATCGTTAGAAACTGGAAATCATCTAACACCAGATTATTTGTCCTAGCAGAACAAATAAGTACAAACGCGATGGGTTTATCTCGTTTAGTTTAAAAAATCCTGTAGACATCTTCCAGTACATCAACAGATTTTTAAAATCGTACTGGATGATTTATATACAAACCCAATTAGCTCATACTCAATGAGTTTATCTGGTTTAGCGAGATATTATAGAATTCTTCCAGTTTTATGTTCAGAAACTGGAAGCCATTCTGTTCCACAGTCTTCATTACAACAAAAAAAATAAGCCCTAAATCGTAGCGTTGCTCAATTTAAATTAAAAGTTCCCATAACTTCCTTCCTGCTTCGTCATAAAACCACAGCAATTATCTAGCATTAACTCTCAAAAGAGAAAAAATGAGTCCAAACTCGATGGGTTTATCTTGTTTAGTTCAAAAGTTCCCATAGCCATCTTCAATTTACATTATTAAATTTAAGAAATATCTGCACAAAAAAATATGCTAAAACAAACCGAATAACTCGCACTCAATTGTTTTTCGGGGTTAGCTTAGGATTTCTCATTAACTTCTTCCCACTCTATTATCAGAACCCGAAAGCCATCCTGCTCCAAAGACTTCCTTCTTCCTTCTTCTTCTTCTTCTCGTGGGCGGGTCTCCGCAACTCGACGACTAGCGCCTTTTTTGCGTGTGGTTAGGATGGTTCTACTCTTGCCATCCCAACTCCTCCAGGAAGCCCAGCAACCCCTTGATGTGGGAGAAAGCTTCGGGGAGCGACCTCGGGGATCCGAGATACTTGACCCGGTAATTCGCCACGCCTTCACAATCGATGATGATATGGGCAGCCGTTTCTTCTGTCTGCATGCAAGCTCTGCACAGAGGACTGTCTGTAACACCCATGTTAAACATGTGTTTGTTAAATGGGCCGTGCCCTGTAATAGCGCCAGTTATTACACGTAGCTGTTTTTTGTTTAATTTAAGTAACCTGTGCGATAGCTGCGGGTTCATTTTGTCAAATACTTGTTTCGATTGCCCACAGTCGATTCGCTCGGCCCAGTATTTATTGTGCATGTCAGTCGTGCGTTGACGTAGACTCACGTACAGCCAACGGGCCGGCAAGGGGGCAGCGGGTTCCGCTCCCAACACGGCCATATCAGACGCCCGCCGAGCTAACTCTTCGGCTGCATCGTTCCCTCGTGAGTCACTATGTCCTTTAATCTACTGTAGTGTGACGTTGTTATACGTACCTATGTTATTTAGGGAAGTATGACATTCGTCAATAAAGCTTGAAGTAATTTTATTGCTTTGGAGAGCCATAAGGACCGCCTTGCTGTCTGTCAGGATCTTAATTGATTCATTGATTACCTGTCTAGCTGCGATCGCCTGTGTAGCTAAGATTCCTTCTTCCTGCTTCCACCATCAGGATGTTTGTTAAAACACAACAAAGGATCCCAAACTCGAAAGGTTTATCTTGTTTAATTTAGAAGTTCCCATTCAATCAGCAGATACTATAGATATAGAAATCGTCCAGCACCAAATTATTTGCAAAAGAAACCGAATTTGTTCTCCACTTGATAGGTTAACCTAGTTTAGCTTAGGAGTTCTCGTGTACATCATCTAGCTCTATCATCAGGCACTGGAAGTCATTCCGCTCCATAGTCCTCATAATAACGACACAACCGACCCCGAAGTCGATGGTGTTATTCTATTTATTCCAAAGTTCCCATAACGTCGTTTCAGCTCCATCATGAGACCCTGGAAATTGTCTAGCACTAGAGCGTTTGTCCAAACAGAACAAATGAGTCCAATTTCGATTAGTTTATCTTATTTATTTCAGAAGTTCTTATGGTTACTTTCCAGTTTCATCATCAGATCCTGAAAATCATCCATTACTAAGGATGTTTACCAATACAAGTCAATGAAGTGCTAATTAAAAAGCATCACCTCGTTTAGTTTAGGAGTTCATTGTAGTTGCATTTTGAATCTGGATTCTTGAAATTCCAATGTCACTTTTTCGGCGCAATCTTTAGAGCCATATCATCATGAGAAAGATCTTATTGTAACAAATGAAATAACTCCAAACTCCACTATATTAGCAATTTCTGTCTGTAAGTATGGCTCTCTTACAGCTCCATCTTCAGTTCTTTGACATTATATTACGTAATAGAAAGTACCCATCAGAAACAATCCATCGAGTTCGAACTTGACTATCTTATCTCTTTCTACATTCGACGCGTGAGTTATAGTAGCACTTTATCAGCTTAACCTTGAGATCCTCGTCATCATGAACACTAATCAAACAACAAGACTCAGTCCAAAAAAGAATGTCTTGTTAAAACTCTGCAACAGGGAGTTCCAGTCCCTACATCCAGGCTACATCATGAGCTCAGTTAGATGGTGCCATAAAATTGCATTGTCATTGAGCTTTCACAAGCCTGCCAAGTTTTTGCAAAAACGGATATCAGAAAGTCGATAAAAGTGAGTTTGAACGCATAGTAACTTACCACCTTACTTCACTTTACCTCCTCTTCTATAAAAAAAGCAAAATGCTCAACTACTCTAATTTAGAATAGATAATTTCAGAAGTAGGTAAGTAATCAATGGTGGCGCAAGATCATAAATTTATGTGGGCAAGATACATTTTGCGAGGCCCTCTGGTCGCAACCGGCAACGCAAGTTCGGGGAATATCGGGGAATACCTTATTTTAGCCAGGCGCGGCGGCGACACGCAGCCGGGATTCCTTGCGAGCGATAGCGACGCGAGCACTTTTTTTGGCACGTTCATGGCTTTTGAGTAATACATAAATCTTCGTGACGCGAGGCCCCTCTAACCGCGAGGCCGTAGGCCGTGGCCCACGTCTCCCACGCCACGCCTTTGTACGTAATTGAAGTTATTTTAAGTCAAGTTTATAACGTATAATTATTTATAATCTTACCGTTTTATTATGATAGATATATTTAAATACAAATATCTTCGTGTAAATATTTATGCTGATAACATCAGTTTTACCTACTTAGGTTATTCAAATCATAAACAATCTTGTACAGAGATAATTTTATTAAAATGTTTAAACATCAATATAGTATCATCACGTCCCGTATTAGTTCGAGCTCCTTTGAAGAAAATACCATCTGCCGTCCTGTCTTGCTTTGGCTATGCGAGTCATTACCATCGTCCTGCAGTGTCTTGCAGTGTCTCGCCTAGGTCTGGTACCAACGCCTTACATATTCCTGCCACCATAGCGTCAATGCTTGTCACTGTCGTATTCTGCTTTAGAGGGTAAGGTACTCGGTAAACTTATGCAAGTGGCATTAAAACCTCGCCACATGGATAGCAATGCAACATCAAGGCCCTACCATGACCAAATAACTTTGAGCATTTGTTTCCTCTTTGCCGCACCTTTCTACAATACCCCGCACAGTAGTATATACGACCTAAGAATAAAATCGCCTCTGTGGTCTAGTGGTCCAGCGTTGGCGTTGACCACATGAGGTCCCAGGTTCGATTCCCGGGTCGGGCACATAAAAAAAAGTTTTTTTTTTTTCAGTTTTCTGAGAAACACAAAGTTGCCCGTTATTGGAAAGTGCCCGGTTGGCGATAGGCTTGCCACCTATCACATTTGTGGGACCAAGTATCTTCGGCTAATCGTGGGTGCACATGTTGTACCTCTGCCTACCCCTTCGGGGATATGGGCGTGAAGATACTTTTAAGAATAAAATCTATAAAAAATCAAATTTGGGTTTTTGAAAAAAAAATTTTACCAAACGTTTATTATTAAATTGTGTATCCATTACTGTCAGGAGTAAAATAAAATAATATATACTTTACGAGGAAATACATATTAACCATCATCATTTCTCATTTTTGTGGTTTTATTGTAAGGCGATTATTCAAATGTAGGTATTGCTTTAAAAAATAAAAAATGAATTACTAATACGTAATCAAAATTATGCAGAAATGTAATGCATTTTTATCAGTTTAATATTTCTTTTCAATAACGAGTAACTAGATAGCTCAAAAAGACTGCACAAAAAACAGCTAGTGTGTTGGTTTGGTCAGGGAGGCGCCTTAACATCTTTGGTGTCGATAAGCGATGGTTGTCTCTCCATCAGGAGATCCATCTGCTTAATAATAAGATAGCAAATATCTTATTATATAAAAAAGTCAGTCCCCTTGCGTGGCACGCAGAGTGAACCGTTTTTGTGAAATCACAGTGAACTGTGATGAACGGGAACTAATTTTCCCGTTCATCACAGTTCACTGGTTTACCAGTTGACGAGATAGTTGGTAATCCTCATCGCCGTAATTTATTAACCTGATAACGATTATCGCCTATATCTAGAGATAACCGGGACCGATAGCGTTACGTCCTCACCCAAAACCCGGACTAAGATATGAAAGATTTATTTATTACGATAGTTGATACTAGATTATCTGGCCTTAAATTAGTCACTTTTGATTGTATCCCTGTACTTTTCACAGACTGACCATCTGCTACAAGGCACGCTACGCCACTGAATATCACCCGAGCGAAGCTTGGTCGCCCAGCTAGTCGGAATAATATCCATACTAATACAGTACCCGGCGATAAATATTGCACATCGACCTTTGGAAAGAGACAATCGGCTAATTTCGGCTTCGTAGAGCGTTATCTCTGTCGCACAAAATACAAACAGTCCGGTACCTATTAGGAGCTGTTAAAACAAGTATGATTTGCTTCTTTTGATATTTTTATTCTTTGTCTTTTAATATTTCGCGAAACAGGAAAAAATATCGTCTACATGGATGAGTCATATATACATGCATCCCACACTAAAGGGAAATCTTGGAGTGACGATAAAAAAAAAGGAGTAAAAAAGCCAATTTCAAAAGGTCAACGTTTGATAATAGTTCATGCGGGAAATGAAAAAGGCTTTGTACCCGGTGCTTTTTTAACGTATAAATCCACGGACACTACAGGTGACTATCTCAATGAAATGAATAACGATAACTATGAGAAATGGCTGGTTAACCAATTAATCCCAAATATACCCAGTGATTCTGTTCTAGTTATCGACAACGCACCCTATCACAACAAGTATGTTGAGAGACCCCCCAACTCAAACACCATTAAACGGGAAATGATCAACTGGTTAAACAGACATGAAATTCCAGTTGATCCAAAATTAACAAAAACCCAGATTTACGCTATTATATGTCAGCACAAGGAGAGGTATACAGAGTTTTCTGTGGACAAAATACTTGCCGAACATGGGCACACTGTGTTGCGATTGCCACCATATCATCCGGATTTTAATCCAATTGAAAATATATGGTCTCAACTGAAAGGCTATGTAGCCTCTAGAAATGTGGGTATGAACTTAACTACAGTAAAAACATTATTGACTGAAAAAGTAAACATGATCGGCGCTGAAGAGTGGAAAAAGGTTTGCGATCATGCAATCAAATGTGAGAATGAATATAGAAGCATTCAACACAGTTTAGACAATTACACTGATAGATTAGTAATAAATACGGCTGATAGTGACAGTGATATTGACCTCTTTGAGAGCACAGATAGTGAAATGGAAGTAATTGAGAATTAGAATTATTATTATTTTTATTGCAATGTCTCATTTTAGCAATAGGTATAATGGTGTTTATTATGTACACTAAAGCTGTAATGTTCCAAAATAATTAAATACGTAAACATAATGTAAAAATGTTTTTTTATTTTATTTTACCCCAACCTAAAGCCATCACTTATAGAAAAATTAGTGTATTTTATACAAAGAATAAAAATATCAAAAGAAGCAAATCATACTTGTTTTAACAGCTCCTAATAGGTACCGGACTGTTTGTATTTTGTGCGACAGAGATAACGCTCTACGAAGCCGAAATTAGCCGGTTGTCTCTTTCCAAAGGTCGATGTGCAATATTTATCGCCGGGTACTGTATTATAAATGCGAAAGTAACTCTGTCTGTCTGTCTGTCTGTCTGTTACGCTTTCACGGCCAAACCACTGAACCGATTTGGATAAAATTTGGTACAAATATAGTCTGAGACCCAAGAAAGGACATAGGATATCTTATCCCGTAAATCCCACGGGAACGGGAACTATGCGGGTTTTTATTTAAAAAAAAATTCCACGCGAACGAAGTCGAAGTCGAAGTATGAATATAAAAGTTACGTATCACATAATATGAAAATATTAGGAAAAGTATCCCCGAAAAGGTAGGCAGAGCTAGAACCAGTGCACCCACGATTAGCCGAAGGTACTTAGTCCCACAATGTGATAATTGGCCAGCCTATCGCGACCGAGCATTTATCCAATTCGGGGCGATCTCGTTTTTATCAAAAAGCTGAAAAAAAAAAACACTTTTTGATTATAGAAAAAAAATCAACACATGTATTTTAAAATATTTTAATGTTATTTGTAGTGTTATATTTATACGTCCACAGTCGAGTTCTTTGTGCTATCAATGTCTTCCTCATTCAATAGCGGCGACGTGCCACATATACGGAAATTCTTGGTGTAGGGGATAATACCGATGCACAAGCCAGCGATTATCAGCCAAACACCACCAGCGTAGAATGTCACATCCCATCTCTGTGTAATGTCAAAAATAAGTCCTGAAAGAATATGAGTATTTTAGTTTTTTAAAAGACTTTAAATAAAGAAAAGGCGCAATAGCGTTAGTATTTGTCACTGTCGTGTTCCAGTTTGGAGGGTAAGGTAGCCGGTAAACTTAGGCATTAGACCTCGCCACAAGATAGCAAAGCACCATTAACACCTTTGGTGTTTATAGGCGATGGTTGACTCTTTCCATCAGGAGACCCATCTGCTTGTTTGCTATCTTATGATATAAAAAAATGTAAATAAAAAAAAGGTTTTAAATTCAGTAATTTATTAAGCGATTTAGAAAATATTTTTTGTGTGGGAGGGTATACTTTTCATCTGATCTATATTTATTTATTTATTTACATATAATAAAATCGTAGGAAAGTCATGTATGTCCGGGGTAAACTCAAAAAGTACTGCATGGATTTACTTCAAATTTTGCATGAATATTACTTATAGGTCGGGTCAACATATAGGCTACATATTATCACGCTATCACCCACTGGGGAGAAGCTGTGCAGAGTAAACTAAGTCCGGACTCCGCCAGACTAAGTCGCGGGCAACAGCTAGTACCATATGATGAATATCTGATCAGAAATCCAACGATCATGAAGATTGGTATTTTTTTGGTAGTCGGTTAATTGTTTTAGTGCATTTAAATTATTAGAAAAAGCAAATTTAATTTTAGGATAAATGATTGGCATCAATCTCGAATAATTATTTTAATCTATTTAAAATTGCAAAATATGTTAATTAAAAAAAAAAACAAATCGACTAGCCCGCTGAGTTATCTCCACCAGAACTTCTCAGTGTAAGCCGCGTTTCGATCCGGTAGTAACTATAAAATTGTCGATCCTTCAAAAATTTATTTGAATAAATTATTTTTGATATTGTGTGAAGTCGTATTAATTATATTTAATATGTATTTAGTTTAAAAATTATCTTCACGCCCGTATCCCCGAAATTGTGGGCAGAGGAACCAGAGCACCCATGATTAGCCGAAGGTACTTAGTCCCACATTGTGATAGCTGGGAAGCCTATCGCCAAGCGGATACTTTTCAAATCACGGGCAAAATAGTTTTTATTAGAAAATTTAAACACATTTATGAATTGCTCGACCTGAGAATCGAACCCGAGACCACATGCTGTCAATACTGACACCGGATCTCAGAGGCAACACAATTCAATATATTTAGTTCTGCATTACGCGTCACTCGAGAGATCTAGGGAAAATACGACAATGTCACATGCTAAAATGCAATCAATGCATAAATAAGTAACCTTACCCGCCAAACCGGAGCATGATAGTGACAAGAATTGACGGTATTTTATCAGGAATAGGTAAGGCGGTGGTACCATATATCCAGGCGAGACGTTGCGAAACTCTGCCACCTAGTAGTCGTGATAGTAGTGACACGTACGGCCAATTGTTCGGCCTCTACCAACTGCCTGGCAGAACGGCAGATGGTGTATTCTTCAAAGGAGCCCGGACATACACGGAGAGAATTATTTGTTTTATAAAGACGGGGCAAAAGTATTTTCGTATTGTTCATACAAAGGAAAATATTTTTTTAGATATAATTTTTTATTTATTTATAATATATATGTGCTCTTAGATCGATGACTTGTTGCCATCTTGTGGGTAGTGCCAAGATCCCATTCCTGTAGAAATTTTGAGATTTTGGATTAAAAAAATCTGACAGGTATTCAGAGTGTTCTTTTGAGATTAGCTTTATGCTTCCTAAAGAGTTTTGCGATGACCGAAACAGGTGGAAATCTGGTGGAGCAAGGTCAGGGCTATACGGAGGATGCTTCAACACATCCCAGCTAAGCTCTCTCAATTTTTGCTGCGTGGCTAGAAATGAGTGCGGTCTGGCGTTGTCATGGTGAAACACCACGCCCTTCCTATTCACCCGCTCCGGCCGTTTTTCTCAATAGCTTTTTTTAAACTCATCAGCTGCTGACAGTAGAGGTCAGAATCGATAGTTTTACCCGGTGGCAAAAGCTCATAGTGGACGATTCTTTTTCAATCCCAACACACTCATAGCATCACTTTGTTCTGAGTCAGGCTGGGCTTTGCCACGGTCTGTGGGGCTTGTCGATGCTTCGACCATGATCTTTTTCAAACATTATTATCATAAGTCACCCATTTTTCATCACCCGTAATCAACTTTTTAAGAAATGGTTCGGAATTGTTACGTTTCAACAAAGAATCGCAAATGGAAACACGTTGCAATAGGTTTCTCTCAGTGAGATCGTGTGGTATACAAATGTCAAGTTTTTTCTTGTACCCAGACTTTCGTAAATAACGTAAAACTGTTTTATGATCAACATTCAGTTCTTCAGCAATGTCGTAGCTACTAATATGTCGATCTTGCTCCACTTTCTCAAAGATGGCACTGATTTTATCTGTGACAGGGCGTCCAGCGCGAACTTCATCTTTCACACTAAAATTTCCAGACGAAATGCTTGAACCACATTTATGCTACTCTTATTGATACCGCATTAGGTCCATAAACAGCACAAATTTTATTCGCGGCGTTCGTCGCATTTTACGTTTTTTGTAATAAAATTTTTAAAATGTACCGAATATCTTCGTCACATAGGCACGTTCATTTTGCTTGCTTGAAAAACAATTGAAAAATGGCAGGAACTAGTTTTTTTAAATTCTATTTATTGCATCCATTGACATGTATAAAAATTATACACGTCAATGATTGCATCTTTAGAATGTCACATTTAATGGTATTAAAACCAGCTAGTTACATTCAGTGCAGCCAAAGAGGTTTGATTACTACTAATACATTCAAAATACGAAAATACTTTTGCCCCGACCCATTATTTCTTAAGATATCACACCATCTGCTTAGATGGTTTTCCTAAAGTTTTCCTACTAGAAATAGATAAATATCGCTTATAGACGTCAAAGGTATTTTGTGTTCTTTGTTATCTGTGTAGCGGGGTTTAACAGCAACATACATAAGTTTACCGGCTGCCTACCTACCTACCCTACCAGAACACGACAGTAACAAACCCCGACGCTATTAAGGCAGGTGGTAAGACGGTGGCACCAAATCCAATCGAGACATTGCAGAACTCTCCCACCTTTTTGATAGACACGACGTTATGGTACGTATTAGCCGCAGACCACACAAATACTAATAGACACGGATTTAGGTGTAAAAATTGTCGCCGCTCATATGCAAAGGTATATAAATGTCAAACTTGTTGTTGTTTGCCCTGTGTTGGTCCCGGGCTCCTTTGAAGAATAGACCAACTGTCGTTCTACCAGGCATGTCGTAAAAGGCGACAGGTTGGCTATGCGTGTCACTACCATCGTGCCTACTAGGTATTAGAGTTCTCCATTGTCTCGCCCGGGTCTGGTACCACCGCTTTACCTATTCCTGTCGCATAGCGTCAGTACTTATCACTGTCATGTTCCGATTTGGAGGGTAAGGTAGCCGGTAAACTTATGCATGTGGCATTAGACCTCGCCACAAGATAGCAACGCACCATTAACACCTTTGGTGTCTATAGGCGATGGTTGACTCTTTCCATCAGGAGACCCATCCGCCTGTTTGCTATCTTAATCTTAATAAACGCTTATAGATATATCGTAAAAAAATAGGAATATGCCATAAAGTAGTATTTTATCTTGTCGAATAAAAAGCGAAGGCTTAAGGAATACCTCTGGAGTGATTTTACTTCATCGGTAATTATTATCCTAAGGAATTGCCTTGAAAGGCGTTTAATTCATGGCATCTATTAGCCTCTTCTCGCCTTTTACAACATGCCTAACAGTAAGGCAGTTTATCTCTTCTTCAAAAAGGGACCCGGACAAACACGAGAAATACTTTCGTAAGTGACTACGTGAAAAAAGTAGCCTGTGTCACTGTGTCGAAGCATCTTCAGGAGAAACGAATAATATTTCACTCAATAAGAGCCGAAGTAATAATTCGGCTTCGGTTTGGAACCGGTTACGAAGTGAAACGTGCGCTAAGTATACGCATACTGTGTGCGTTTGTGTTTACTACTGACGTGTGGAAGGTTTGGTGGATGAGGCTGAACAATCATGCTGTCGGCGTCTTCTTTATTTTCCGGTGTTGGTTATGGGGGTGTAGACAAAGTAACATTGCTTCGTAGTGAAACGATATCTAAATTCGTCATAGTTTCTGAATATAACGATGCAGATGATGATTGACCACATGACTTAGTGCGGCCTATGTCAATGTATGGGACATTTCCTTCTTTTTAAGTTTCCATAACTAAAAGGTAAAACGTAACCCTATTACTAAGCGTCCTCTGTCTGTCACCAGGCTATATCTGATAAACCGTGATAGCTACAAAGCTGAAATTGTCATAAAATATGTACCATTTCCGTTGCCACTTTACCATACTAAAAAAATTGTGTTTGTCAGCTCCGACGCACGACTGGAGTTTACTCCTTAAGTACGATTGTCAAAAAAGACGCAAAAAAACGCACGATCTGGCTGCACTGCTCACACCAAATTAGAAAGTTGCGTACCAAAAATGTAACGAGGTCATTCGTTCAGTAGATTTTACTCCTCACATTTTTCTCATACCGGGCGCCTTATATCAAAAAACCGATTCTTAAGGAGTAAACTCCAATAAAAAAATAAAATATTTATGGGAGTCCCCATACAATTAACGTGTTTTTTTCGTTTTTTTTTTGTTATGATGGTATGGAACACTTCATGCGCGAGTCCAACTCGCTCTTGGCCGGTTTTTTTTATTTAACTTCGTTATCATTCATATGGTTTTACTTGTCTAACTCCTAGAGCTCACATATGAGTGTCCGCGGAGGTTAGCTAATTGAATTATTTTCCTCTTTGAGTAATAGACTTCCACAAAGTAACGCCCAAATCTATAACATTTTTTAGGAAGTTCGTTTGTATGACCGTTATGGCGAAACCGGTCTTTTGAGAATCCTCAGGAAGAGTTTAAGTATGGTCGTCCTCTATCGCGCTCTAAGCATGTCTCTTTTGTAACCAAACCTCAGCTTAGGGCAATATTATGACGAAAAGTGGAAGAGAAAGCGGTGTCAGGGTTTAGGCTAGTTATAAACTCTTGACCAGTGTCTAGAGTTTTTGACTCAAAACAAAAGGGCTGCTTCGTCATCGGTGGTCGCAATTACGGGTGTGTATTGTTACATTGATACGTCAATCAGAAAGAAGGCTAAGAACTCTACCATCTAGGCATAGATATGTAGTAAGAATTAAACAACTTACCTCCAAGAGGGGGTCCAATCAAGTGTCCCAAACCTTGGCTCAATAAAATAAACCCGTATCCAATCGTGAAGTAGTCTATAGGGATGAGCTCCATTAAAATCGCTGGTGTGTAGGAGTAGCTGCTTGCGTAGGATAGACCAAATACAGTGGACACGACTGCTAGTGCCCAGTAGTTGGTGATGAAGAGAGGATACGCGCCAACTGATATTCCACAAATAAATAAGCACACAGCGTAGGCTTTAGTCACGTTCATCCATGGCTGATCTCCAGCCCATCCAAGCGCTACCTTTAACCAAGATAATCAATTATTATCTACTAGCCCGCGACTTCGTCCGCGCGGACTTTGTTTACTCCGCTCCTACTGGTTGTAGCAAGATGTTATATAGCATATAACCTTCCTCGATAACAGGCTATCCAACTCAAAAAGAATTATTCAAATCGGGTTAGCAGTTTTCGAGATTACCGCGTACAACCAAACAAACAAACAAACAAACAAACAAACTATATACCTATATACTTATTAGGTGACACACGCCCGCTTCAGTGGACGTACTTAATTCGTTGACTATATAACTTAAACGTACACGTACATACACCACGTAAATCAGATTTTCACTCACGTTAGTAGCAAAAGTAAAACATAAATTACTCGTATATACGCAACGCACGTTTCGCTTCATAATCGAAGTATCTTTAGGAGAGTCAAATAGCATTTTAGTCTATAAAACATACGTATAATATTATTATCTGCAGCTATTGATCGGCAAGCGAGTAAAATCGTCGTAATTGAAGATTTGTGGAAAAAAACGCAGCAAACATTACGAGGTGCGAGCAAACAAACAAGCAAAAACATGCAATATACACTTACGAAATTTGCTTGGACGCCTAAATAGATCATCATACTCAAATATTATCCAATTCTAATATTAGGTACATACATACACACGTATACACATATACACATGTCAAACTGTTAACCTCCGTGTTTTCGTCGATTGAAAAATAATGCAAAATCTGGTATTGCAATTAGATTTGTTCCATATTTCATTCATCATGTTATTAACTTTAATGGCAAGTTTATTCTTCCAATGATGAAAATGATTAATAAACCATTATCACAAGATTGCAAAGCTCCATGTGTTAGATGTGACCTTCAGGATGTTACGAGTTATTTTGATAAGAAGTGTAAACAACAGAATCAGTCCGGACAATGACATGAATGACGTGATTCTTATTCAGATAAATGTTTAGGTGTCTACTACCTAATGAGTGTTACATAAGATCTGAGTGCTAAGTGTGAGTTTTTCTTTTCGCATTCGATCGTGAGCGCGTTTGGAGTTTACTAGGAATTTGTATGTGATTTGTACAGCGCCACCTAGTGGTAAACGTGAGAAACCAGTTTACCACTAGGTGGCGCTGTACAAATCACATACAAATTCCTAGTAAACTCGAAACGCGCTCACGATCGAATGCGAAATAAAAAACTCACACTTAGCACTCAGGTGATTCTAAAGCTGTGAGTTATTTTCGTCCGTTGATTACAATCATTTTCATTAGGAAATGAAAAATAGTTCTTGACACTCGTAATTATACGAAACAACAAACAACAAAACAATTTAGTAGTTTTTGAGTGTCTATGCGTGTACCTACTACCTACATTAAGTATATTCATCAAGAATAAACCATTTGCCATTCTACCAGGAAGTTTGTAACAGGGAAATAAATAATCGGCAAAATAGGTAGGTACCTATTTTGCAATGCAACCCGCAATATCTGACTCGAGCCCTTGCTTGGTGGTATTACCAAAATTTACCTATTCCTGTCGCAATAACGTCAATACTTGTCAATTTCTTGTTTTCGTTTGAAGGGTGTGTTGTTGAAGGGTAGTGGTTGAAGGGGTAAGTGGCATTACCAATATGATACATGGACGCATGTAATACAAAGATCTGCAACGTAATTAGTCTACTCTGGAATCTTGAGCACTAATTAATTACAAATTAAACAGTGTAGGAATAGCAGTTGTTCAAAATTTGGCAAGTATATTTAAAAAAGCCATCAATATAGAATTTACGATGGTTTTATTTAGCTTTTAGATTAGATACCTCGTAGCAAACGGCAACTCTTTTTATAATATGGAGGCTCAGTTAGCAACTTCTGCTTAGTTACCACAAATGAACTATAATGTTGAAGTTTGTTATCATTTGACGTGAATAAATGATACAATATTTGCTTCGAACTATTTAAATATGCAAGTCTTAGAAATACTAAAGTATTCGCCTCTTAAAGCAAATTTTTAATAAAAAAAAATATCTATTATAAACCTCAAGATTTCTGTGTCGTTCAAGAATTGTTCTACGTAAGAAATATTGTCATTATTGCAAATTTCTATAAGCTTTTACCTTTAGTTCACTTCGTATTCGTCAAAGCCCATATATATTTTTTTATAGATTATTTATCTATTAGAAAGTTCATAATAACCAAGCAAAGGCTTGGGATTATTAATTAGTACCATTGTTTTTTTTTTTAATTAAGAATTAGGAAATTAAAACTCCGAAATTGGCTATCCTTTTCATTAACGTTTTACGGGGAATCCCTCGATTGTATAGTCTGGTCGTCATTTTTAATTTGTTCTCGCAAGTTGGCAAACCTTTTCGTTTATATTTCACAGGGAATCCCTAGATTGTATTGTAAGTCATTTAATGTTGTTTTCGCTGTTAATATTCGTTAGTGTTTATGCAGAAGCACATTGCTGTAGTCGGTGTTATTAAAGTGAGGTCCTCAAAAAAGGGAGATTTGTATCATCTGTTTTTCTTGGCCTATAAAGGCTCTTATGCTGACTTGCTAGCGCAACTGCATCTGAAAATAATCGTCGCGACACCACACTGTTCAATGCGAAATAGAAATGAAAATATCTGGCTTGCTTTCTATAAGAGAGAGAGAAAGAAAGAGAGACAGACAGAGAAACATGCGCACGCGGCACAGTTTACAATAGCTTACTATAGCAAAAAGTGTCGTGACAACTTTTCGTAAGAATTTTTTCCGTCTAGCTCCCTTTCACAACGCGCGATAAGGAACTTCGTTCCAAAAATGCTAACGCGTTATCGCAAAGTCAAGAACTTTGCGATTGAACACCTTAAAAAATACAACCTGGACACTCTGTTTATAGCGACTAATGCTCCCGGACAAAGCGCATATAATCGAGTTGAGCACCGGATGGCTCCCCTCAGCAAACGACTGGCAGGCGTCATTCTGCCTCATGAATATTTTGGTTCTCATCTCGACGACAGAGGAATGACTACGGTTGATCATTTGGAAAAAAGCAATTTTCAGCACGCTGGGGAAACACTTGCAGAAGTGTGGAGAGAAATAAAAATTGATAATTACAACGTTTCGGCGGAGTATAGACAGCCCAAAGATAGCATGCAGGATCCAGCAGAACCAAATCTGGCGTGGTATAGCGTTCACGTCCGTCCCAGTTTACTAGACAAAGGAACATCCAAGTATGCGCCACTTCTTATGAAGTTGTCCGTTAATCTGTCACCTCCTCTACAAGGGTTTAAGCAGACGCGTTACGATTTCTTTTGTCCATCTGTACAATCCGACCTAAAGAAAAAATATGTCCAACCTGTGGAATCTATTTCACATCTCACAAGGGTGTTCAAATGCACTGTCGTTACGTGCATGGCAAGACGGTCCCAGACCATTGTGAAACTTGAGTACGGCCACAGCGCCTTGCTGCCAGAAAGGTGAATGAGCTTCTCTGCATTGTGCGTCGTTATGAAACATCGTCTGAGGATGCTGACTGGGTCGACGAAGATAAAGTTGATGCAATGTCACTTGAGTGTTACGTAACGTTTAAAGAAAAGGGGGGGGGGTACAGAAAAACGTTACGGTGCGTTACAATGGGGGCAGGGGGGTCAAAAATCTTCAAAAATTGCGTTACGTAATACTTGAACGCTCCCTAAGGCGGTGGCACCAAATACCCGGGCGAGTCTTTACGGAACTCTACCGCCTAGTACTCACGATGATAGTGACATATATAGCCAATCGGTCACCTTTTGCGACCTGCCTGATAGAACAGCAGTTGGTCTATTCTTCAAATTATTAATTAGGGGAATATTTATATATTTAATATTTTGTTGTGTATATTAAAATATTAAATAAATTTATTGGAAACTTTAGTAAAAATGTATTTGATTTGATTGATTTTATAACCAACAAAAATGTCTGGGATATATATTTTAATTCTAGAAAAACCTAATTGAAAGATGAAATAAAAATCAAGTTGCCAAAAATATATTTTTTGATTTTTTTTTGCTAATTTTATATACGCAGTAGTGAAATGACCACGAACGCTCTGCCAGACTCGCAGGCCTAGTATCGCCAACTGACGAAATTATACTTTTTCGCAATTCCAATCTGCCAAAAGGCCCTTCCTAAAGTTTGTCGCCACCTCTTGAATCAGTACGACTACGATAGATATTTAAAACCCATTAAACTTGAACACGAGACATTGCACTTCATACAGAAAGATATTAACGCATTGATAACTTCTTTGGTATACCTACGGGGCATTTATTTCTATTCATCTAATAAATCACTTTCGGGTTTGAATAAAATGTATAATAAAATAGGAAATACTTACAATTCCAACACCACTTGCGACTCCAATAATACTAATCATCAGCGCTCCTCCGTCAATATCCACGGAAGTCATATAGGATTTCAAAAAGAAGTAAGGGATTATGGACCAAATGAAGAGAATCAGAGAGCCTACATTGAAGATTAAGAAGTGGAACTCAGTGAACATTCTGACGTCAAATGTTGACTTGAATCCATCAATAATCTTGTGATACCATTTCTGCAAATAGCACAATGTTTAACTAAATTACGCCATAAAAACTCGCAAACAAGTTTAAAGGAACGCAAAAAAAGGTTCACTTTATTATGCTATCGCGCATACTCCCCACAAACATTAGTAAATAAAAAAAAAATATGACAGCAGTCGAAATCTTTATTTTTCGAATTCTTTATTTTCTTTGCAAAAAACTTTTGATATTGAATTTAGGTTGTTTTTCAGTTTTTTGACTTGGCTGATTATTGTTTATCGTGTTAAGTGTGATTTGCTATTGAAAATGAACTGCGAATGCCAGATATAAATGTTACAAACGTTAGTTAGGCTATTATTTTAATTGAAATTCAGTTTCTCTAACAAAACTCTAACAAAAAATTGGCCAAAAAAGTGAGCACTTGAATTTATATATTTTATATTCCTTGCTTCTTCAAGATTTTCAAATTTTAATTACTGATTAATCCAGTTCAATAATTTTAAATGACACAAAAATCTATTCTATTCTATACACACTGTCTTGCATTTAACTAAATTTATAACATGTATATTTGTTATAAGAGCAGTAATATTAAAAATAAATTGAATAGACAAAGAAATTGATTTAAAAACATTGAACAACTTACTCTTTCATCCCCATCTTCGGACCATATTGACCACGTTGAATTTCTGTAAATATCTGGCAAAGATGAAGCTCGAAGCTTATACCTTGGAATATTCATCATGGCACCACGATGCATTATGGTACTTTTATACAAGGACATATCTCTTAAATAATGATGATCAGTATTAAACTGTCTTGAAAGCCAATTTGCTTGAGGTGCTTTACTAGTGGAGATTAGGTTAGGAGTTGGTTTTGTTTCCATTTTTGTAACAGCAGCAATTTTGGAAGCTTCTTCTGTACTTTTAACTGCAGTACTGTTGTCAGCTGTTTTTAGAGCTTTTGGTTCTTTGGCTTCCTTGGGTTTTTTTGCCATCACTGTTACGTTCATCGCAGGTTCAGTTTTAATAGCTGATTGTTCAACGTTTAAGTTTACTTCTGATTTTCTTCGTGTAAGAATTTCTGGATAATTGTGAAGTAATATATTATACAATTTTTTGTTTGCCATCAAATTTTCAATCACCTCTCCTGGTACCTAAAATAAAGGTTGCAAACGTAAAATTTATATTGCTTATTTATAAACAACTAACAATATGTATATGACATATTACGAGCGCATGGTTCTTAACAGCCTCGTTGTGCTCGCACACTAATTTCACGCCGTATGCTAAAAGGCAAGTTAAGTCACATCTGTCGTACAGTATTTCATAATTCGTGTGATAAAAATTCGCACTTTGGCTATGCTATTTGGTATAAAAGAGACTACTTATATACTTAGGTTACGAAAAAGCGTGACTAAAGTGCAAATTTAGTAAACATAGGGCTATAAAATTATGTTTAGCCTAAAAATATACATTTTTGCAACCATATTGGATATATGTATATTGCACAACTTACTTGTTCATGTCGTTGAATAAATGTTGGTAAATGTATAGTCGAGTTAACTTTTTTATATGATGGTTCAGCGTTCATTTGTGTTGTAGCTTCTAATTGTTCAGCTTCAGCTAAACTCGTTGTAAGTGCTTCTAAAATATATTCTGGACTTTTTCCACTTGTGATCAAATCATTAAGTTCATCTGCCGTCAAATAGAATGATTCACCTCCAATAGATTTTGATGATATAGAACCTGCACTAGACGATTTTCTCGATCTTGCTTTTGCTTCCTTTCTTTCTCGTTTCTCACGTTTTTCTTTAACTATAATCCAGTCTGGATCTCTCATTAACGCACCACATACACACATATTCAAAACTGTTCCTGCTAGTAAAACTAATGCATTCCGCCAATCATAAATTTCGATAAAAAAATTTGTTAGTGGTGAATATACTAAAGTTCCAAATCCAATGCCACAAGAAGCTAAAGAAACGGCAAGAGTTCTTCTTTTATCGAACCAAAATGCAACGGAAACTACTGATGTTACATATAATATTCCCATTCCAAGGCCACTGATAACTCCTAAAGTTAAACATAACATTACAACAGAATTGCTTATTGAGGCTAACAAAAATCCGAGAGTGGCAAATAACCCAGCTATTATTGTCATTATTCTGCATCCATATCTGTCAACTAATGCACTCATTATTGGACCGGATATCAATGGTATCGATATAAATAGACTACCAATTAAGGATGTTTGTGATTGTGAAGTTTCAAAGTAATTTGTGAACTCTTCATGTAAAATACCAAAGGAATAAGCTAAGCCATCAGCGCAAGCTGATACTAAAAATGATGCAAAAACAACAACCCATCCCCAGCCTCCATCGGGTATAGGAGGTAGTTTATCTACTGGCGCGTCCGAATAAATACTGTCATCATCACCTAAACCCTCAAATTTTACTCTTTCTACTGGTTCCGGTATTTGTTCATTATTTCTCTCTTCTAATTTAAGTGAGTTTATTTTGTTAATGTCTTTCTTAACATTTTGTCCCGTAGCACCATTGGTTTCTGTTTTTAATTCAATTTGTTCGTTGCCTACCATTTTATTTGTATTTATTTTTATCTGCTATATATCATAAGTAATTTTAAATATTTTAATTATTTACAATCTGTAACAAACAAATCACATTAGTTTAAAAATAATTGAAATATCTGAAAAATTCTTGACTATAAGTTATTATAACTATTAATTGTTACTGTTTTATTGTACATAAATAGGGTGGCTGGCAGTTATGTGGTCTTTGATATCTTTATACGATGGTTGTAGACTCTTATGACTTTTCTGACAGAAAGGGCATTAGAATAGTCTTATTACATAACAGAAATATTATTTACGTGACATGTTACTGAAAAAACACACAGCACATCAGCTTACATATTTATCTGCAAAATTAAAAAGAACGAACTCACTTGCAAAAATGTGTCAAGCAATATAAATGGGGTGTGGGTGGGGAAAACGTCCGACAAACTGCCCATCTATAACATCTAGATATACTCTATACAGAAAAATAAAATTGGAGTGTCTGTTTGTAATATTAAAAAAACGCTTTTTACTAAACGCATATTGATGATACATATACAAAAACAAAATCTTTTACAATTTTTGTCTATCTGTCTATCTGTCTGTTCCGGCTAATCTTTGGAATGGCTTGACCAATTTTAGCGGGGTTTTCACTGGCAAATAGCTGATGTAATAAAGAGTAACTTAGGCTACTTTTATTTTCGAAATTTTTCCACGCGGGCGAAGTTGCGGGCTCAGCTAGTTTCAAATAAGCACATATTATATACAATCTTTTGGAAATAATATGTAGGTATTACAACTTTCACAGTTATTTAGGTACCTAGGTACTTAAAGTTCCTTTAAAACTATCAAAATATAATCATGATCGTTACTAGAAATAATTTGCTTTACATAAATCTCACCGATACTGTCAAATCCAATAATAATGATTTCTAGAATTAATATAATTACGTACTAATAATATCATAAATACGAAATTCTGTCTGTCTGTCTGTCTATCTATTTGGCGGCATGCTAATCTATTCATGGGCGAAGCTGCTTGAGTCAGCTAGCTAATAAATAAATAAGATATTTTAAAAAAAGTATATTCATGCCCATATGAACAAAAGTGCACCCACGATTGTAGGCAGAGGTACAACAAGTGCACCCACGATTAGCCGAAGATACTTGGTCCCATAAATGTGATAGGTGGCAAGCCTATCGCCAACCGGGCACTTTCCAATCCCGGGCAACTTTATGTTTCTCAGAAAACTGTTGACCACGTGAGGTCCTGGTTTCGATTCCCGGGTCGGGCAACTCAAAATGTGTTTTTTCAGTTTTGTGATAATAACAACCTTGCCGGGATTGAATTGAAAAGTGCCCGGTTGGCGAGAAGTTTGCCACCTATCACATTGCGGGACTAAGTATCTTCGAGAGAAGATAATAGTAATTTAATAGTAGTAGTATTGTAGTAGTTGATGGGAGTACCACCTTACCCGTTCCTGCCACATCAGCTTCGGTGCTTGTCTCTGTCGTGTTCCCGTTTAGAGGGTAAGGTAGCCGATTAATTAATGCATGTGACATTCCATCCCATACGGATAGCAATACACCGTTAACAGTTTTCTTGTTTATGGACTTTGGTTATCTCTTTCCATCAGGAGCTCCATCTGTTTATTTGCTATTTTAATTTATTAAATAATGTCTGCTTACAACAATGTAATTTATGTCAAGTTCCTATTATCAACGATTTGTCATTCGTAGCAGTAAGCATTACTAACTGAGGCGTATTATACTATTCCTAGGACTATTTGGTAATTTGAAATTAACAGGAACAGTGGCTTACGCCTCGAAAAAACCTAACTGAACTTATTTGATATAGGATCCAGACATTAGTTACATAACAACGTCATAAAGTCTTAGATAAATAATATTATTGAGATAATGTATATTCAGGGTGTATATTTACGTGTCAGTTTGACTCACAAACAAATTCAAGGAAATACGAACGCTAATGAACAAATATACACCTATTTATTACAGTAATTTTCTTGGAATATTACGCGTGGAATATTTAAATTTCAGACCGCAATATTTGTTTCTAAATTCGTATATAAACCGCAAATTACATAAATGTAATGGTATAAATAACATCAACTACATCTAAATATATTAATTAGAGAGAAACTCGTGCCAAATGTAACAATTCTTATAGGCCACATTCCGATCCTGTAGTAGTTGTAAAATAAAATTGTTCACGCCCGGTTCCCTTGTGGGGTAGGCAGAGTAAACCGAACGTTAAAGAGCGTTAAAGGCCGGCAACGCACCTGCAGTAACCTAGTGTTGCAGGTGTTTATGGACGGCGGTGATCACTTGCCTCGCACATGAGCTTCTTGCCCGTTGCCACCTTTTCCATAAAGAAATGTATACAGATTTTCAGTTCTTCGCGATTTACCGGTTTGCCGGTTTGCGAGATAAGTGGTGATCCTCATCGCCGCATTTACCGAGATGTTAACGATTATCGACTATTTAGCGATAGCCGGGACCGACAGTTTAACGTGCTTATAAAATTGTTGACCCGTCAAAAGTACCTGTAAAGAAAAGTTTAAAAAAAAAAAAAATATTTTGACTTAGAGGCGATTTGCTTTCTACGTACATAAAACTTTAATTTTAAATCATAAGAAAGCATTAAAAAGATGTCCCTCCAGATGAAAAGAGACAACCATCGCATGCAGACCACCAGATACCTTCCCTTCAAACCGGAGCACAGTGGTGACACGCACTGACGCGATTGCGGCGGGAAGGAATTGAGGGTTTGAGCATATTTTCAGTACAGAATAGGTACGTGACCATAAGTCCCGTTTTGAAAGCGAATGTTCCAGTTTTAACTACTCTGTTCCGATGTCCCCAAGTATATTTCATGGGAGTGAAAATGACCCGATTTCTAAACAATATACATAGTTCCGGCACAAAAAGTTATAATTTGTAAACCAACTTAGCAATCTCATCTAAAACACGAATCGTACTACATTTTTTTATTTTTAACGGGGCATTCTCTATAACTATAAAAACAATATTATAAATATAATATAAAAACAATATTGTCAGTTTTGGAACACCACTTGTTTCGCTAGTGCTACTGCATGCTGCCGCTTGCGAACGCCGCTGTGAAATTCAGCAACATACTCGTACAAGCGCTATCGGATGAATCAGCATGCTGTAGCACGTGGTCGCATGCTGTCCTGTTCTTTCGTCATTTAATTTGATCACAGTTTAATTTCAAACACGAGATGAAAATTGGTGATATTTAACGTAGGAAACATGTTGTAGACTTCTGCCACGTCGTAGTTACAATGACCATAAATAACGTTTGACTAATCATCCATTTACATTTTACGAACCATTTTTTTTACGAACAGCCTGACAGAAATGTAATTGATCTATTTTTCGAGAGGTCCAGTAGATATTCAGTTTATTTATCACAAAAAGTATTCAAAAACAAATCGTGTTTCTACTAGATATTTCTTTACGTTATATCGATGACTCAGACACGCAAATATTTAATAACCTATGGCCGCCTCTTTTGGTCGAATGATTATCGAACCCTGACTACATAGTTAATCGTTGGAGCTCGGGTTTGATTACCGACAGGGACAAACTTTGTATCATGACTCACGAACATAGATGTTTGTATTTCTAGGCTTGTGATATTTATTATATACAACCTATCTGGTTTTTTTTTTAATTTGGGAGAGTATACTTTTCGCCGTGTTGGTCCCGGCCTCCTTTGAAGAATAGGCCAACTGCCGTTCTGCCAGGCAGGTCGTAAAAGGCGACCGATTGGCTATCGAGTCACTACCATCGTGGCTACTAGGTGGTAGAGTTCTGCATTGTCTCGCCCGGGTCTGGTACCACCGCCTTACCTATTCCTGCCGCAATAGCGTCAGTGCTTGTCGCTGTCGTGTTCCGGTTTGGAGGGTAAGGTAGCCGATAAACTTATGCATGTGGCATTAGACCTCGCCACAAGATAGCAACGCACCATTAACATCTTTGGTGTCTATAGACGATGGTTGACTCTTTCCATCAGGAGACCCATCTGCTTGTTTGCTATCTTATGACATAAAAAAAAAAAATGGTCTTATAAAAATTGGTGAAGATCTGATTCCCGAATCAGAACCCTGGTTCTAGAGTTAATTGGAAGTCAGATGTTGCAGTTTTAGTGCGTTCAAATTATTAAGTTACCTAAAGTACAGGAGTAAAGAGAAATTATTAACGAAACAATACTCACAATTTAATTAAACGATCATATCACAGATTATATATTATATATATTTGAGCACTGTACTAATATGTTATTTAATATTAAAGCTACATAATGCCAGTGACGTGTATTAGGCCAATGATCTGAAGGTTGTGTCTGAAAACCGCGCCTAACGCACATATATACTGATTTTCTTCAGCTGAATAACGAGTAGGATGACTATGATTTTCGAACAATAAAATACTGTATATTCCTACTCGAATGAGCTCTGAACAAGTGCAAATATTATTTTTTTGTGTGAGTGACAAACCGCATAGCGTATAGTTTTTTGGCATATATAACCGTCCCGGTCGTCGAGTAAAAGGTTCGATTCCGACCATAGACAAACATTTTTGTAATAAGCATAGATGTTTGTTTACATTTCTTGGTTTGAGTGTTTATTAAATCTGTTTCAATATTTATATAGTACTATATTAGTTTCGTTGTCTAAGACCCATATTATAAACATATACCTAATTTATTTTGGGATTTAGATAAATTCGTGTAAGTTTTATATTACTTATTTATTTAAATTCTATATACTTATTTATTTAAATTTAAAACTAACTAGCTACGCCTGAAGCCAGCTGCATCACAACAGTTTTTGGCGAATCCTACGGGAACAACTCTTGTCCAGGATAAAAGTAAATTATTTGCTAAATTTCATTTAATTTTTATGTGAAAAAGTAACAAACAACCATACATCACAATTCATTATATGTTTATATATATATATATATATATATATATATATATATATATATATATATATATATATATATATTATTAACATTTAATGAAAATATAAATTCTTATAGAAACAAAATTAAATTAAATTTAAATTTAAAAAAATATAATTAAGGGAAATTTAGAGGTATTTGATGACAAATAAATGATATACTATAGTGAGATTCAAAAGCTTATGCATTTCGAGGCGACAAAGCAACGACATCGAAAATATCGAGCATAAGTTCTTGAAGCTCAATAGCTTCAAGAGCTTATGCTTAGTAGTAGTAGATTAAATAAGTAGATTGTCAATACAATCTACTTATTTAATCTATTACTATTACTTAAGTATCTGGTAGTACAATATAATTAATAAGGACATTAATTTGTTGGATAGTTTTAAAACGTTTGATGTATTACTAATTCTAATAATATGTACATACTAATTCTAAGACTTTGTAGGTGCGTTTATTGGGATGCATTAGACTACCTATAGCATTATCTCGTTAGCTCATAATAATAATAAAAAATGAATATGGAGATGTTTAGATATTTTTTGTTGAGTCCCACGAGAACAACTTATTTTTATGATATGAAAAGTATCCTAAGGACCGTTCCAGATCAACATCTACTTGTGTGCCAAATGTCACCTAAATCGGCTAAGCTGTTTTTCCGTGATCTTTTACATTTATATATAAAGAATAGGATATGTATGCCTGTAAGTACCATGGGATGTTCCGATACCTGTTCATTTAAGTAGTACTTAAATCATTTTTTGATACTACTAATTCGAGTACCCTTAGCATCAATACTTACTCATATTAATATTTTTTTTAGTTTTTTAGTGCTTAAATAAAAAATTAAAAGTTTCTTGGGTCCAATTGATATTCTCTTTTCTTGAACAAGTCCCCCATTTTTTGTCCGGGTTCCTCTATCTCTCTCCAACTGTCGTTTGGCCAGGCAGGTTGTAAAAGTTGACCGTTGGCTATATTTGTCACTACAATCATTATATTAGTCATGATAGTATATATATGTATAACCTTGTGGTACTTGGTAGTGTTTCGCAATATCTTACCCGGGTATTTGGTAGCACCGCTTTACATATTCCTGCCGCAAAAGAAAATGAATTAAAATTTGTAAATTAACATTCTTTCAGATTGATTCAATTCGATAACAACTACTTTCGTTTCAATACTAGTAAGTATCACAAGATTAAAATCGACGCTAAAAGTACTTGGTATCGAAACAAAAGTATCGAGTACATACGCGTATTTACTTGTACTCGAACAACCCTAACCACAATCAACTTGTTTAGGTGCTGTCCTTTGAGAGCAAAGGTGCTGTCAAGTCTCTGAAACCGGCATGTTTGTATAGAGAGTTATGAATGTGGAAGAAGTCATGCAATACATAAGGCATAGACCACGTTGTATAGCACTGGGCTTTTTCTGTTTTTTCTTAACTGGTAATATAAAATCACTAGCAAATAATTTCCTTACTTTGCGATTAAATAAATTTGAGCAATTTTTCTACTGATATACCTACCTATGTTTATTTTATTTAAGTGTCAGCTAGCTTAAACAGCGATATCTTTATTTAATTATCAATTCATAACATCTGGCGTTACGGTAGACAATCAGAAATCGTGGTGCAATATTATGCATCACGTTGTGTGTCTATATCAAAGATTACAAGGTATAATTTTTGGTGTACTGAATTATGTGGTCATACACATCATTACTTAGAGTTTAGGCTGACCACTACTATGGCTGGTTTTTTACTAATTCTGAGCCTTAGAAATTTCTGTTTGTTTATGTCCTGAAATTAATTCAAATAAAATGGCTACCCTATGTGATAAAGATGAAACTAAAATAGATTTTGATAGCATCGAGAGACGACGCTAGATAAGAAAAAGTAGAAGCAACAAAGACGCTGCGAAATGATAAAATTATAATCAATACAATTGACAGGGGAGTACCTACCGAATAGGGTGTTACATGAACTCGGAGAAATTAGCTCATTACTCTATTAAATAGTGGTGATTGAGTCACACGTTTCGAAGTAGGCCTCTGCAGGTTGCCAGACAATCATAGAAATCTGCAAGGAGGAAAATGGGTACAACTCAAACCATTCCTCTCTGGTAAATAAAATTTCAATTGTTATTGACGGAAATGGATTGTTTCGTTAACGTAATGGTTTGGTTTGGCCGTAAATAATGAGGTCACGGGTTGGGTTCCTGGATAGGGAAGATTATCATTTTGGTTTTTCTATTTTGAAAATTTCAATACAATCCAGGTTCTGCTGGTAGTGCGTTAACTTAGGAAGTGAAACCAATATAATCATCTATCTCTCCAGTCTCCATCCGACAAACACAAACAATTATGTGAATGTCTGTCGACGTTTAGTTTATGTTTTAGTAATAAATTAAATTAATTTAATTCTTTCTTTGAAATGACGTCAAACCGGCGCCAGATAGGCCCTAAAGAAAACCGACGTAATAACATTTCATAGAAGGAATAAAAATATTTAATTTGTAGCTTATTCCCATCACAGTTACTCTGTCTAACCTAAAAAAAAACCGGCATGATCTCATTTCTAAGAAGGAATTAAAGCAATTTTTATTTGTAACTTTCTATGACTTAGGTGTACCTAACGATAGCAGTTACTCTGCGTAACCCAAAAACAACCATAAGATGTAGTTTTTGTATTTGTATTTCAAAGAAAAAATGAAAGCACTATTTGTTACTTTCTTCGTCTTAATGTTTACTATTGGCGTTAGGGCGAAACCAAAAAAAAAACAGAATGATGTCATTACAAAGAAGAAATTAAAGAAATTTTTTATAACTTTGTCTTATGGTATGTAGGAGTTATTCTGTTTAACCCATAAGTAAATCCACATGATGTCATTTTAAAGTAGCAATTAGAGCAATTTAATTTGTAACTTGTCCCCGGTCCCGTTTTAAAATGTGACATTGGCAGTCAGTTTGTCTGCTCTTAAGGAAAACCGATGTGATGTCATTTCAAAGAAGAAATTAACGCAACCAAGTTGTATTATTTGTTTTTTTTTTAAATATTATATACCGATGTATATTTATGTGTTTATTTGTTATAGATATTTATGTATGTTTTTAGGGTTCCGGAGTAAACTAGGAACCCTTATGGTTTCGCTATGTCCGTCCGTCCGTCCGAAGACTAGCTCAGAAAATCTTAGTACCTACAGAATTCCGTAATTTGGCCGTAATTTATTAGCATAAAATCTTGAAAAATAATTTTTGGAACGAAGTTCCTTACGGCAGGCTTGGAGGGGATAGGGATTTTGCTGCGCGACCGAACTGAAAAAAATGTGATAGTAAAACCGTAAGAAAAATGCGTGGAATAAAAGCGTTAAATGAGACGTGCGCAGGCGCGACAGTCGCGTACACAAGCGAGTAGTGCCGTTTAACCGGAGGAAGTTCGTTCCTACCTGGTGTCCCGCGACATCACATCAGTACACACTCTACAGTATGTAAAGTAGGAATGTTAATAGAACTTTTCGATTAAGGGACTCGTTTGTGAAATATTACGCTTTAAATTGCTATATTTTACTAGAGCCAAGTGTCCTCCCTCTGCCAACTAAACGGTTGTTTTTGGGCGTGGGAAAAAATTCACAATAGTAAATGTAAAAAAATAAAAGAAAAACTATCATGGCTTAAAAGGCTTTAAAAGCTTATGATTAATAGTAAACCAACTTATAAAATGTACTAAGGGAAGTCTTTATAGGCGGTGAACTTGTGGTGCGGATATATCCATTATTGACGTTAAATAGGCTAAAATATGTGTTTCATATTGTTCAACAATAAAAACCCCTTTTTAGTCTGCATTATTGTAATAGGCAACTTAGGAACTGTGGCCCACGAAATTAAGAAAACAAGCTGTTTTCTTTATTTCGTGCTGTGGTCCAACACGCACTTTACCTGTTTATTTTATATGTATGTATGTATGTAAGAATACATGTATATATGTAATCTAGATCTATCGCGTTTTGTAAGTGGTTCTATAAAGATAAATAAATAATACTTTTAATAATTTTTCAAGCTTTTGCACTTAAACTATTTGTAATGAAATTGTGTTCATAAAGCGAGTGTTCATAAAGAGATTTTGATATTAAGTACTGCAGACATTAGGACAATAATACCTACAGTGGCCATAACCAGTACTTCTAGCCTACCATGTTTATATATTTCATGGATATTTATCTATTTGATATTTTAAAATGGTAAAGAAAAAACTTTATAGCTAGCACGTGACTACAATGGACCAAAGTGTAGAGACAGTAGGTAATCCGATCGGATTCATTCGTTTTGTTGACAATACATTGATTGATTGCTCTGCGGATATTCACTTATTGTTGATAATATTACACCATATTTTTTCATTTTCTCGGAATGATTGCAGCAAATATACGAAAGATAACATTGTCAAATAAAGAAGTTATATAATCTGTAAATATATTCCTGGTTATGTTTAAAATTTAAAAATGCATTTTTTGTAATTGTGTCACTAATAAATCTGCACTAGCATGCACTAATACATAATCCCACAATAATTGTGGTTACATATTTGTTGTCACTCACGCCTGTAGGTAAGAACGAACGAGCTGTTACATCCCTAATTTCCATACTGTAATGCGTATCTGCATGTAAGCTAATAAGTCAGCAATATTACTGTATAAATACTCACCTTTTCCATTATTCTACCTTGATGGTGTGTCCCGCGAGTAGTACCTGGTATCAGCTCCAATTTCCCGAATTGGTTGTCCCTGGTAAATTGTTGGTCTGTAGAGCATTATAGACGAATTTGTATATATGGGCGTGAAAGAATGGCATGGGGACCAAGGGTTGTCCGTTGGATACCACGTGTAGAACGCGGTAGATTTTTATGGATCAGATCGCGGTTCCCGTGCCAGCCTCTCACTACTCAGTTGGCCTAACAAATAACTTGTTCTGGTATTGTCTGATACAATTTACTGCGCTGATGGGTCGCCCTACACTTATGCGTCCCATTACTACTCGAATCTGGCACTAAAAGTCAGCAGATTGGGATGGCTCGCGAAGCATTTTTGCATCCTATCCTGGGAGGCAACTTCATTTATCATCGGATTATTCCAGCATTTGCGGAAAACTGACCACTGACACGACGCAGCAGTGTATGGACTATTTCATACCCGGCTCCGTAATGGCCCTTGCTCTTGTTCACAAAAAATCCTCGGTCTTGTTCACAATGGAAACGGTCGGTATCGTCCGTGGTTTGAATAGTTTTGTAAAAGGTCCAAGAGGTGCTAAAGTAGACTGCATTTCAAACCTGGACCAGAGCTTAAGCTAAAGGTGATATAAATTCTGCTGACCTCAAAAAAACAATAAAATGCTGCCTCTTAAATGTCAGATCTCTCAAATATGAAATAGATTGAGCTAAGTTATATTGTGATAATTGGCGAGAAACAAGTTCGCCTTCCTTAAGGAAGGCGTGCGTACTGGTATCTTGCCAAGGTAACTTGTGTTAGTTGTCTCCTACCACCATTGCACCAACCGCCCATATGGTTGGCGCAGTGGCCCCACATCGCCAAAGAAAAGTGAATCTACTGGGCTTTTTTTCGCCCGCAATACACATATTGATGAGGAAGGCAAGGCTTCACCTACGATACTAACCTGAGGGAACACAATACTCGACATCCTATTTACGCAGAAGACTGTTAGGCGAGATTTGTTTTCCCTCGACATCAAACGGGTCAGATGGTATTCCTATTGTTGACGTTACGAATCGGTTACTTAACTAGGTAGTGATTTATGTTTATGTAAAATATTGAAAAAGTTATTTAGAACAAATGAAGGTACACAGAGGTTTAATGCTTCCACTGTTGATGTGACGAATGGGTCAATTATCAGGAGGTAAATTCTAGTTATTTGAAAAATTGAAAAACTTATATAGAAATAGAGGTACGCTCTCACTTTTAATGTAACGAATCGGCCACTTACGTTTTTTTTTATGTTATTGAGATAGGCAAACTGGCAGACGTGCCACCTGATGGTAAGCAGTCGACGTCGCCAATGAACAAAAATGGGATACCTGGGTTGGAACTAGCCCAGGTATTCCATTCATGTGTTGCCTATCCTGAGACATAAGATGTTAAGTCTCGGTGCCAGTAATTACACTGCCTCTCTTGCCCTTCTCTCCGAAACACAGCAAAGCTGTTTCACGGGAGAAATAAGCAAGATGGTGGTACCCATGCAGCCAGGAGCGCGGCACAGGGCATCCCTCCCACCGGTAAATATGTACATATGTATGTGATAATTTTAGTTTGTTTTAAAATGAAAAAAAAAATATTTTTAATAGAACCAAACACTTCATGTATTTATACCGAAGCTGGTACCGCTAGACCACATAGGCGATTAAATAAATAAGATAGTAGTTAGAGATAATCGTTTTTCGCCGATAGTTGTCGACAAAAATATTTTATTTTTCTATTTTAGTTTGTTTTCTTCTTATCAATACTTAAAATTCAGTTAGACAGGTATATTCCCTATCATTGATCTCCGAGATAGTAATCTGTGCCAATATTGACAGGTGATTTTTTGGCAATCTATGATAGCGTGAACAGCCACTCGACCTAATCAGTGAATAGGTTTCTCGTTAAATAAAAACATTACCTACAAAGTGATACTATATCTATGATTAGGTGCTTGTAAAGTAACTCGCTAGACACAATATTACTTATTTATCGTGAGTGGAAATGAAAGTTTTATATCCATAAGAGTTTCTTTTCCACAAGTTGTTTAAAAAGGCAAACAATATATTAAACTCTTTACTACCACATAGGTAATAAAATTCTATTCATGCTTAGAATCCTAACATTTTTTTTTCTGTCTAAATTGTGCCAATACTGCAAATACACAATATTATCGTGTTCCGGTTTAGAGTACACAAAAGATAACCGGTAAACTCATAACATGCGTCATTGCATCGCAGCCACACTCATGGCAACCCAAACTTAGCAACAATACGAGTTTTTTTTATTATCGATAGGGAAGCGCTTGACCACGATCTCGCCTGATGGTAAGCTAAGATGCGGCCTAAGATGGAACACGCTTCCCTAAAAGGTATCTGTTCACTCTTCTCTTAAAGATCCCTAGATTGTACTCGTCGGGGAACACAGACTCAGGAAGCATGTTCCAGTCCCTTGTGGTTCGAATGAAGAATTTCGAGTCGAACCGCTTTGTTCGGGTACGTGGAACGTCCACCATATGGCGATGCCTAGAATGTGTGCGCCTCGACGATCGAAAGGAAAACGGGGATGGCAGAATCAAGTCGTTCAATTCCGCAGCGCACTCTCCAAAGTGTATCCGATAAAAAACCGATAAACTAGCCACTCTGCGGCGATGAGCGAGGCTCTGGAGTTTTTTGCCTTACCAGATAACCGTCGTTTATGAGCCTCTTGGCACGCCTCTCTATCACCTCAAGTATCTCCAGCTGGTATTTGGCGGACCCATCCCAAAGGTGAGAGCAGCATTCCATGCACGAACGGACTTGTGCTTGATAAAGGTTGAGCAACTGTCCAGGGCTGAAATACTGTCTCACCTTCGCCAGAATTCCAAGCTTTTTTAAGGCAACTTGGGCTTTAGATTCGATGTACAAACCAAAGTTGAGAGTAGGCGTTAAGGTGATACCAAGGATTTTAAGGTGGTCAGTTATCGGCATAGACACACCCTGGAAAGACAGAGATAAGTGGAATGGACTCCGTTTATCGGAGAATGGATATAAATAAATTGAAATAAACTTGACCAGATTGGCATCGCCCCAATCGGAGACTGCCTGGATAGGTTGAAAAGATCGACCATCGCCTCCCTGAGAGACCGGGTCTGTGCCATACTGGCCCGCGCGCTGGATGCGTAACGGTGCTATTATCTGCGTACCCATAGATACCGGGCTTCAGCAGGTTGTTAATGTGTAGCAGGAATAGAGTTGTGGAGAGAACTGATTCCTGAGGGACTTCGGCATTTATTGTCACTTGGTCGGACAACTACTCTAATCGACTGGCCATTCAGAAAATCTGAGATCCAGGCGCAGAGACCAGTAGGCAGACCATACGACGGAAGCTTGCCAACAAGACTATCATGCCAGACCCTGTCAAAAGCTTCCGAGATCTCAAGGGAGAGAGCTAGTGCTTCACCATGATTCTCAATGGCCGCGCTCAAGATGTAGGTGGCATACGCTAGAAGATCCTCAGTGGGCCGATTACGGCGAAACCCGTATTGGTGGTCATTAAGTAGATCGTTCACTTCTCGGTGTGCCATGAGCCTGCTGTTCAGTACACGGCTCCATAGTCTTGCAGAGTATGGACGTGACTGAAATTGGTCTGTAGTTGGAGGAGTCGGCACGACTGACTTTTTTGGGCACAGGCTGCACGTTGGCAAGCTTCCATGATTTCGGTACTTTTCCAGTGGTCATCGGAAGGCGAAAGTGATGGTTTTAGCGTGCAAACCGTACCTATTCATGTTATGCTACATAATATTCATGAGACAGGCGTGACATGGTTTATTTCTATTTTTTCACAATATATAATATAACCTACAAATGTATGACATTTTTGACAGTGATAGGAGCGTTCGCTCAAACGCGCGGCGACAGTTTCATTTCCAATGGCGTGTCTATTAGTACTCATGTGGTTTATGGTCGCACCCATGGATCTTTAAGGCGGTTTATCGGGCGTCTGATTTTTCACTTTTTTAGTAGATAATGCTTTTTGTCTGCTTGTGATCTTTGTGGTATTACGTAGTAACACTTCTGATTGCCTCTATTTAGGCAGATTACGAGCGTGACGTTTTTTTATTATAATAATAATCAATATAAAATATATCGTCATAACGAAACTTCTGCTAAACATTTATGTCATATCCAAAAAGATAACGACCTAAAAATGATTTACTAAATCATCTCTATTTATTTTCTTCTTTTATATTACCTTTTCTTAAATCGATCTTAAAGTAACTACTTATCTAGGTAAGTGGGTGTTTTGGTTTGGCTGTGTCAAAAATAATATTTGTCTACCGTATGTCGCATCGGCTATTGAGTAAAACTCTCAGCAAATCAGAGTTGTAGCGCTTTTTTTTAATATAACATCCACATAACATCACAAACATTATGAAAAAAAATTGAGGTAAGTTGAGGGGTTAGCCTGGCAGCATTTGAAACAGAGCACAGAACAATATACTCCTAACGGAGTCAGAGTACAGTCACTTTTCAAATTAGATTGTCATTGTCATTTGTCAACGTCAATTGTCAAACTTCATCAAACCAAGCTTGGACGTGCGTTTGTTTTATTTGTAAATTGATTTTTGCTTTATAAATAATCAGTGAAAAAATCCACTTTAAATGGCTGACAAACCGCCAGAAGAAACCTACATATCTGTAGTTGATGAAGAGCCCGAGTTCTTTGAGCTTCTCAAATGGGATTCGTCGCAAACTCAAAAATTGCAAGAGCCTCGGAGTTTGGAGAAGGCAAAAAGTCCTGAGAAAAGGTTACCGAAGGCTAAAGAAGATACTGACCCATTCGATTTGACAGACCAAGCTTTTGTCGAGACATATCGACTTTCAAAAGATCTGGCGCGAAATCTATGTGAAGAATTAAAACCCGTAATGCCTGATTCGACAAAATCCATTGAATTTTCTGTTGAAAGCAAAGTGAGTAAAGTTATTCTTTAAGCTAAGAGATCTATGCTAAAACGAGTAAGCATTAAAACATAGGTACGTGACAGCGAGACAATAATTAAAGTAAATACAATAAAGTAATAAGTTTTCATAATAATTTTGTTAGACTAGCAGAGTCGCGCGGCCTTGCAGGCGAGTCGCGTAACATTATAGCTTAAGTAACATGACATCAACATAAGAAATTTCATGCAACATTCTAGTCTATGTTTGACTTTAGATCTTTAACTATTTCTATGCCAAATTTCATCAAAGTAGGTAAACCGGTTTTGCTTTGAAATTGTAACAGACTGAATCTTATCAAATAAGGGATAAAAAATTGTATGAGAAGCTGTGCAGGTCAGCTAGTCATATTATAAACTAGCTGACCCACGCAGCTTCGCCCACGAGTATATTAATAAGTCGTCCAAATGGTTTTTTATAAAAATGTCATCCCCTATTTCTGCCCTCCAGGGACTGATTTTTGAAAAAAAAATTAACTGATGTTTGACCCCGGATCTTCAACTATATCCATGCCAAATTTCATGAAAATCGGTCCAGCGGTTTAGCCATGAAAGCGTAACAGACAGACAGGCAGACTTTCGCATTTATAATATTAGTATGGATATGGATGTGAAAGTGAGTTTAACTTTTTGTACATCTTCACGGCTAAATCACTCAACCAATTTTGATTAAATTTGTCATGGAGATAGTAGAATATCTGGAGTGAAATATAGACTAACATTTTCAAAAAATCACACCTAAAAGGGCTGAAATAGGGAATAAAATTTTGTATGAAAAACTATATTGGTATTCAATACTTTATTGTGTCATATGTAAAACATTTTTAGGTATTAAATAATACATTCTAGGCCTAACATATGTACCCTGATAGGGTGTGGCAATGTGATGCAAACCAATCCATTTTTATGAAAAAAATATGTTTCTTTTTAAAATTAATAATTTAAAAATTTGTTTATACTATACTAAGTAACATTTATTTAATAATGTCACTTTGTAATATTTAATCATTTTCTCCCACTTTAACTCTTCAGGTAATTTATTAAATACTAGCTGTCCGCTGCATTATAAAAGTTTTTGGCGAATCCCAGGAGATCACCTAATTTTTCCTGGGATAAAAAGTAGCCTACGTGCTATTCTAAGTCATCATCTACCTGTGTGCCAAATTTCATTCAAATCCGTTCAGTAGTTTTTGTGTGATTGAGTAACAAACATCCATCCATCCAAACTTTCGCATTAATAATATTTATTTACATTAAATGTGATTCATAGCTTTCTGGTTTTTTGAGATATAAAGAGATCCATTGCATTTACGCTATTGCCCAATAGTATAATGCCATAATGTTAACCACGAATATGACATGACAACAATGACATGTTCAATTCAATCAACAATAATTACAAGACATTGATTAACTATATAGCTTATAATGATATACTTACATGATTTTATCATTATAATACTGCCCTAAGACAGACTGGCTTACACAGGATGGCAGGATACTAAACTCTACCTGAGCACCTCTCTAGCTGTAAAGACTGGTTCTGCAGTAGACTGCTTAAAGTTGCATCAAAAGAAATGAATTACATAATCCATACTAATATTATAAATGCGAAAGTCTGTCTGTCTGTCTGTCTGTTACGCTTTCACGGCTAAACCGCTGGACCGATTTTCATGAAATTTGGCATGGAAGTAGTTGAAGATCCGGGGTCAAACATAGGCTAATATTTTTTTTTCAAAAATCAGTCCCTGGAGGGCTGAAATACGAGATGAAATTTTTATTAAAAGCTATTTGGATGACTTATTAATATTCTTTTGGGCGAAGCTGTGCGGGTCAGCTAGTTTTTATATAAAATTCATTTCCTTATCTGATCGATTTAGTATTTGGTTAATTTTTAGTAAAAATAATGTTATCTACAATGAGATTGTTACAAAAAATCTTTGGTGAAAAACACTCTTAAATCATGTTCATAATATTGAGGTGAGTGAGAGGTTGGGATTGAAAGTCAGTATCCATGTTAAAATGAGAAAGAAAGAAATGGATGCTCCGTTCAGACATGTTGAAACAATGACAGATGAACAATTAAAAAACAGATATACAATGTGAATGTGGAAAGATCTAGGTATCGGGAGAAACCAAGACTGATGTAACATGATCAAATTGGTCCAGTGCTCTAAACACAACCAATTACCGGCAGGGGTTTTTCTGAATGGTTACGACATAGGGACCTTCAAGAAAACAGCTTAGTCTTACTTAAAAGTCCGGCAACACAACTGCAAGTCTTGTTTCTGATAGTATAGTTGTCCATGGGCACTTTCCATCAGGTGAGCCTCCTGTCCTGACATAGGGACCTTCAAGAAAACAGCTTAGTCTTACTTAAAAGTCCGGCAACACAACTGCAAGTCTTGTTTCTGATAGTATAGTTGTCCATGGGCACTTTCCATCAGGTGAGCCTCCTGTGCGTTTGCCACATTTTGTATTTATAAAAAATTGTTATTAACCAAGTCCCTGACGAGTTGGTTTGAATGCTTTTAAAGCCTTTGTATTTTTTTAATACTGTAATATATGGCACTCAATTCTTTTTGTCTGCCCTGTAAGGGATTTGGCATGAATATATATATATGGGAATTTCTCCACTAAATGGAAAATCGCTGTTCCAAGCTAATTTTATAAATTAAATCAATATTGGTCAGGTTTTTCTTCATCAATAATGACATAGTATTAGATATTCTTGGCAGTTTACTTAGTAGTTTAATAATATAATATTTTAATAAATGTACCTCAAACACCTCAAAAACAGTCCCCTTTTCCAGAATCAAACACCTTTTTGCAAATATTTTTTTTTTACTGTTGATAACTGAATAAAAAATATTAAAATTTGTAAAAAAAATTTTTAAGCATCTTTATGAATTAACAATTATATTTTTACAATAGAATTTTAACCAAAATATTTAAGTGTGAATGCTGTCTTCAAATTATTAAAACAGTCCCCTGTTAAAATTTTAAAACCGCACTGAAGTCAAATTTCCTTTTAGCACATTTATATTGTTAAACAGAACGCAATCGGTGTGAATTTCGTTCGGTTGTAGAGCTAACCGGGCAGCCGCTATTTTCTTTAGCGCTATGACTGCATTAATTGTTGGACCACGTGTCTCGCCGTTAGTAAAAACAGTCCCCTGCTAAGTCCTATTTTTACTATTTTAATAGTTTTAATAACAATATTTTGTTTAAAAGAATTGATGATCTTGTGTGTAGCCACATCTGTTTCATTAATCTGATATGTTTTAATGATTTTGTTTTATTAAGCAATCATGTCAAAATAACAGTCCCCTTTTAATTCATACTTAATTAACAGTAGCAATTGTTATTTTTTTTAATTTTTATTATTATAAAAACAAAGTGTACTGTCATAAATATAATTCCAAAAAAAACTGTTAAAACTAAGAGGTTGATTTTTTTTTGTTTAAAATTATTTTTAGCCTTAAAAAAGTAACTATAATAAATAAAATTTGTTTTCATACTGTTAAATTATTCTAAAAAATTACATATTCTAAGAATAACAAAGAAAAATAAATACTCTGATATTACTTAAATATAAATGCTTGTTTCTGTTCATAAAAAAGAGTCCCCTGACATGGTGTTGCATAAAATCGTCCATAATATTCTTAAACCAAGAAGAAAATGAGTGGAAAGGAAGGAAAGAAGTTTATAAATGTATAATTAGTTTAATTTGCCTTTAATTTTATCTACATAATATTCTTAACATTTAATCAGTCTTGTATAGACGAATTTCCAAATAGCAGAGAATCACCCATATCACTACATAGTATAAAACAAAGTCGCTTTCTCTGTCTGTCCCTATATCCCTATGTATGCTTAAATCTTTAAAACTACGCAACGGATTTTGATGCGTTTTTTTTAATAGATAGATTGATTCTTGAGGAAGGTTTAAGTATATAAACCTTTTCGATATTCCTACGGGAACAAAAGCTACGCGGGTGAAACCGCGGGCAGGTCGCTAGTATATGTTTAGTATGTTTTTTTTGTAGGTGATGGCAGCTCTAGCATTCTATGCTTCAGGGAAATACCAAAAGCAAGTGGGGAGGAAGTCTGATCCAAACACCACTCAGTATTTTGCGTCCACAGCAGTTCTGCAAGTCACAGAGGCCATGAATGATTCTAGTATCGTTAAGAAATATATACACTTTCCACATCTCAAGAATGAGAGGGATGTAATTAAGGCAAGGTGAGCATTTGCATCCATTAAGCTGCAATGTTTATGTAAATAAACAAATAATATGAATGTAACCATGCATAACAATATATAGCTTATTTTGTGTATTTCCTTGAATTATACTGTTTTTTTTAGAAAATACTTTAAAGTAAAGTATTGGAATAAATCAAATTATACAAAGTAAAGGTAAAAAAAATCAATTTCATTTACTGAGCAATCAACAAACTAACAAGCTTTTGACAAAGTTTTTGACTTTGCACAATAAAAATTAATGAAAATAGTAAATCCTAACATGTTCTTTTCTGACTTTTATTTAAAATATATACCTGTGAATGTGTGCTATTTAAGGAAAATAACACCAGTGGCTCAAACTCTATTTTTGTATATAAAGGTAAATTTTACCTCTATATTGGTAAGTATACTTATTGATTGTTTAATTAAATTCTCTGTCTTTATTAGCATAATGAAAATCAGAGTATTCATTATGATACTACACGTGAAATGCTTGGCCATCTACACCTATTGAGCAATCAATTGAACATAAATCCATCTTTCTTATATATAAAAATCAATTGCTGTTCGTTAGTCTCGCTGAAACACGAGAATGGCTGAACCGATTTGGCTGATTCTGGTTTTGAATTAATTGTTGAAGTCCAGGGAAAGTTTAAAAGGTGAAAAATATAGAAAAAAAAATAAGAGTAGTTAAAAAGGCAGAACAACGTTTGCCGGGTTAGCTGGTATATTTATAATAATTCATATTAATTATATTAATTTTATAACAAATTATTTATTTGTAAAATCACTGTTGCATTTTGTAACGTGTGAATCCCGTTACCTAAAAATTCGTTATAATGTTCGGACAAAATAACCTTTGCATTTAGTATATTCAATTGAGACTGTTAAATTTAGAGTTGCGCCGAACACATCCTTAAAATTGCATAGATACAATTTACGTATGACATCCCTTTGTCAATGTCATAGCGTCAAAATTTTTTCACTTGGCTTTTCTGTCAAAATGTAATTCAGCTAAGTTTTGTCTAAAATATTTAAATCTTTTAAAAATAGATAATGGGCATAGTTTCGCCTAAATTTAAGTCGGAAAACTTGAAAGACGGCACTATCTGAAAATATACTTTGGAAAGGAAAAAGGGGACGTTAAAGATCGCCTAGAACGAGAACCCCCAATTTTACCGAGCACGATCGGAGAGATGTCCACGGACGCCATTGACGCATGTCCAATTTTCCGAAGGCCTAGGATCTTCCTGCCGCGCAGAAAGGTTTGCCGATTCCCGGTATGAACTCATTTTTTTACGTGACAATTTTGGTGAAGCAGTGTATGACTATGAACTTTGAACTCTCTTACTTATAATTCTAGTTCGTAAACCATTGTAAAATGCGACTCTAACTTAGAGACCAATATATACCATCCATCCAAGTCAGCCTATCTCATTTCATCTCCTGCCTTATTGTGAGATTTTGCTTTTCAGATCTTGAACTTTTTTTTTTTTTTTGATAAGTGATCACTCCACCAACCCGCCTCGCGATTAAAAGTTCTAGCCTTCCTTTGCTATCTGGCTATATGGAGGGAGTCTGTGTGACGCATCTGGGTGTGGCGCTCGTTACACATAAATAAGACCTAGAATCCGCCAGGTACCAAACCATCGTACCCGTTATGCAGACCATTATTACCTTCCTTATATAAATACATTGACACCTCGTCCAGGCATAATAACACAACTATTATTTTTTTATATATGTATTACAAGGATTCGCTTTTCTTATCTATATTTTTAATACATTTGGCTAATGTAAATTTTTAATACATTAGGCGTTTTCATAATAAATATTTGTAATACATTTGTCATAATCAATATTTTTAATACATTTGGCCTTTTCTAATTAATTTATTCAATACAATTTTTGTTATTAGAGTATAATGGGGCTGACATATCTAAAAGAGAAAATAAATAAAAAAAACGTTACTAAAACATCTATACATATAATAAAATCGTAGGAAAGTCAAAACTGTACATTGAATATTTTTTTAAAAGATTACTTGGGGCGTGATCTACAATCGATATCGAAGCCAAAAATATAGAATTTTTGTCTGTTTGTCTGTAGGTATGTCCAGGGTAAACCCAAAAAGTACTGCATGGATTTACTTCAAATTTTGCATGAATATTGCTAACAGGTCGGGTCAACATACAGGCTACATATTATCACGCTATCACCTACGGGGGAAAAGCTGTGCGGAGTAAACAAAGTCCGCACGGACGAAGTCGCTGGCAACAGCTAGTTGATAATATAGTTGAAAAACTACATATCTAAAAGCAAACAAAAAAATTACTTCTATGAGTTTAATCCTTGTGTCAGGCACAAGTTTGTTTAATTTCTTTAAACTAAATAAATTTATGTAGTTTCTTTAACTGATATTTTGTCCTCTAAAGAGATGACAAATATCAGTAGCATTTACTAGTTTTGTGGTGTTGTATTAATACTGCATGCTTCGAAAGAACATATCGATGCTTGAAAGGCTATCCTCACTAAGCGACATTAAGTAGGTAAACTTTACAGGAGAGTGATTTAAAGTTCAAATATAAAGTTAAAAAAAAAAAACATTAAAAATTATCTAATTGTAATAATTTTTTATGACTTTTTTATTTTATACTTATTTGAACTTTAAATCCTGCAAAGTTTACTCAATGTTGCTTAGCGATGATTGCCTTTTAAGCATCAATGTAAAGATGTCAATCTCAGTTATTTCTCGGAAAACATGAAATGGAAAAAACAGTTGTTACAGGTCAGAAAAAATGTCAACGAACATCACCACTCATCTCCCCAACTGATGAAGCTAATCAATATTAGTTGACCAAGACACCTATGGAAGTTTAGTTTAATTTACCTGTAGAATTACATTGACAACATACATTGTTTTAAAGTAAATTATGTGTAAATAATAGATTTATTTCAGATTCTACGCAAAGTGTGGAATACCAAACGTAGTGGGTTGTATAGACTGTATGCATGTTCCTATTGCTCGACCAGACGAAGACCAAAAGAAGCATTTCAATAAATCATATCATTCGAAAAAAGTACAAATTGTAAGTATTCAATTTTTTTTATATATTTTCTTTCTCTAAAAATGTTAATTGTATTAAGCTGGTCATAAAAAAACACCGGTCGGTAAAATACGGTGAAGTCGGTAAAATGCGGTAATGGGATCGCTCGCTCATCTCGTCAGTATATAGAGCTTTGGTTCACTCTGCCTATCCCGCAAGAGAACTGGCGTGCTGATACTTTTTAATCCAATACGTATAATAAATGTGAAAGTTTGGATATTTGTTTCTCAATCATGCAAAAACGGCTGGACCGTTTTTCTTAAACTGATCTGATTGACCGATTGGATGAAAGAACACAGGCGATTTTGGTTTTGTACATCCCTTGCGTGTCTTTCGGATTGACGAATATCGGATAACTAGAATAATTTTTTACGATTTTTAAATCAATTAAGTAAATATATCGCTAGGAACAATCATATAAAAAAATATTGAGACTGATTGAATTCTATCATCATATTTAATTGTTACCATTGTATAAAACTAATTACGTTTTCATTAAAACAGCAATAAGTTTATATATCATAATTTTCATTATAAATGTCAAATAAAATTTCTCCCTGTTTTTGTATTAAAGAATAGTTTAATGCTAATTTATTTTTTGTTCATTTAAGTACCTAATAAAGTGTCTTCGCAAAAGCTTAGCTCAGAATTCTGTTAATCTAACTTAGATTTCTGAGATTAGCAGCTGTTGTACTGAAGACACCCAATAACAAGATAAATACCTAACCACAATCTACTAAGGAGAGACCTGATTGTTTACGTTAACCTTACCTAAATTCAAACTTTAATTAGCTACTATTCCCCAAGTTAAAAAAATGTTTATTAACTGCAGATAAGTTTAGAAGTTGATATATAAATGTAAGGAATATATTAAACTTTAAGGTAATAACTAAAAAAACGATGTATGAAATCTTGCCTGTGTTCTTTGGTTGATAGACAGGTTGCACTTGGAATGTGATAAATAGTTTTATCACGAAAAAATGTGTTAGCATAGGATTTACCTATACAATTTAAAATGCAGTCGGCTACAGGGTGCAGCTAGTAACAAATATTTATTACAGTTCGTCCGGGCTCCTTTAAAGAATAGGCCAACTGCCATTTTACCAGGCAGGGCTTAAAAGGCGACCGATTTGCTATGTAAGTCACTACCATCGTGACTACTAGATGGTAGAGTTCTGCATTGTCTCGCACGGGTCTGGTACCACCGCCTTACCTATTCCTGCCGCAATAGCGTCAGTACTTGTCGCTGTTGTGTTCCGGTTTGGAGGGTAAGGTAGCCGGTAAACTTATGCAATTAGCATTAGACCGCGCCACAAGATAGCAACGCACAATTAACATCTTTGGTGTCTATAAATAAATAAATAAATATTTCACGGGACAAATTACACTGATTGATCTAACCCCGAAGTAAGCAAATTATTTGCTTGTGTTATGGGTGTTAGTCAACGATACTAATACATAGAAATACATATATAAATACTACAATATATTTAATAAACACCCAAACCCGGAAATACAAACATTTATGCTCATCACACAAATGCTTGTCCCTGTCGGGGATCGAACCCGAGTCCCGTTGATTGCGTAGTCAGGGTTGCTAACCAACGGGGCGGTCAAATCTATAGGCGACGGTTGACTCTTGTCATCAGGAGACCCATCTGCTTGTTTGTTATCTTATGATGTAAAAGTCTAAACTTTAGTAATAGTGTTATTCTTCAATCGTCTTGTAGATATGCGACAGTGACAGTAATATCATCAGCGTGGATGCGAAATCCGGTGGCTCATTCACACACGACGCCATACTAAATCGACATGCAGTCAAGTTCGACTTGGAAAGTCTCAATAATTCAAGAGACACCTGTTGGCTGGTTGGTAAGTGATTTTTTCTAATTGTCTATTATCAGTGTGTAATTATAATTTAATAATTATATTATATAGAGTGGATAACAAAAACTCTCCAATCAGAACAGACCATATCATAGGATAAACGAAATGGTCCTATTTATTAAATTAAGAAAATGATAGTATTTTGCTTATCTATCAATTTCGCTAAATTTTAGTGAATATTTTAAACACGGCGACTACTAAGTGGGCGTGACCTCCTTGATGTCTTACTCGCGTCTTTCTCTGTCGACATTTTTTGTCCGGAATTTAATATGGCCAAAGTAATATTCGAAATATCGCTTAAGATTAATTATTTCGATCAGCCAAGATTAATCTATGTCCGCAAAATAATATCATATATATGCAATTATTTTGCGGATATGGATAGAAAGTGCCTTTGCGGATCAGACACGGTTTTTTTTACACTCTATATAATGATGTGCTGAGCAAACAGACATTGCTATTATTAAACTATGAATATTCGATTCTAATGGAAATAATTAAAAGTATAAAACAATTTTTAAGTAACAAACTTTTATTAAAATGGACTAAAAAGTATATAATAAATATTAAATTCCTCAAAATATATGTATTTAAAAATAGGTAGGACGCAAACTTTACGCGTACGCGACATTTTATAATATTTCGATGCTTTAGTCTACATGCACTAACTACAAAATTAATAATTATGAGCAGTGTCTCACATAATAATAATAATAAGTTGAATAGAATATGTTTTATTCAAAATAAGTATAACTTATACATTTTTTGAACGTCAATTAAAATAAACTGTAATAACACTTTAAAAACACATGATATAACTAAACTGACTAAAAAATAACAGAATCAATAATTATGTAGAAAACTACAAAATGTCAAAATTAAATAAAAAAATAAAATTATTTTAATTGGTGATGTCAATACTTAAATAAATAATTAAAACTATAAATATGATTAATAATTGAGACATAAAATTAAAATTAACATTTCTGATCAACTCCAGGGATTCCTATCATTTAAATAATCGTTCACACTATAGTAAGCTTTCTTGTAAAGAGTATTTTTTAAATATGATTTGAATCTCTTTTCTGGCAAACATGTAATTTCCTCCGGAACTTTGTTATATATACGCACGGATAATCCCTTAAAGCATTTTGCACATTTGCTTAACCTAAAATTTTGGATGGCAAGTTTATTTTTATTCCGTGTATTAAAATTATGTTTATCTTTTAATTTTTGAAAGAGGTTCATATTTTTTCGTATATATATAATATTTTCATATATGTATTGGCTAGGTAATGTCAAAATCTTGATTTCTTTAAATTTTTCTTTTAGTGACTCTCTTGAACTCATATTATATATAGACCTAATGGCTCTTTTTTGTAGTATAAATATTGTTTCTATATCAGCAGCTCGACCCCACAATAAAATTCCGTATGTCATAATACTATGAAAATTACTAAAATATACTAGACGTGCCGTTTGTACATTTGTCAATTGTCTTATTTTTTTTATTGCGTAGACAGCTGAGCCTAGTTTTTTACTTAGGTTAATTATATGCGGACCCCATTGCAGCTTAGAATCTATTGTCAGACCTAGAAACACAGTATTATCAACAAAATTTTGCTTTATATTATTTAAAATTACATTACTATCTACAGATCTTACGTTTGGTAATGAAAATTTTATACATTTTGTTTTTTTTATGTTTAGTGCAAGATTATTAGCCTCAAACCAGACAATAATATTCGAAAGAGATGAATTTACATAATCATGATTTTTTTCATATCTTCGTACTTTAAAAATTATTGAGGTGTCATCAGCAAACATTACTACCTTACAAAGACTATTTGGTAGGGTATATGGTAAGTCATTTATATAGATGAGGAACAATAGTGGCCCCAATATAGAGCCTTGAGGAACACCCATCTTCATAAATGTGCCGCTAGATTGAATGTCATGAATCTGTACTTTTTGTAATCTAGACTTTAAATACGATTGTAAAAGATTCAAGGATTTACCGCATACCCCATAATACTTTAGCTTTTTAAGCAGGGTTACATGATCGACACAATCAAAGGCTTTTGAAAGGTCACAAAAAACAGCAATCGCATCACTTGAATCTTCCCAGGCGTCTAAAATATAATTTATGAGCCCAACGGCTGCATCTGTTGTCGACCGGCCTTTTCTGAAACCATATTGTTGATCGTGCAATAAGTTATTTACACTAAAATACGCAAGTAATTGATCGTATATTATTTTTTCAAAGATTTTACTAAGTACCGGTAGCACTGACACGGGTCTAAAATTCGTTGGGTCATTTCTGTTGCCTGCCTTGAAAAGTGGTATAATCTTGCTTACTTTCATTGCGTCAGGAAAGTTACCTTCGTCTATACAGTTATTGAAAATATGAGCTAGATAAGGAGCTATAATATCAATAATACTCTTAGTAAACTTCACTGACATACCAGATACATCCTCAGTATTTTTCATCTTTAAAGATTTAAAAGTTTTAATTATGACCTGCGGGTTTATATGCCTAAAAGAGAAATTTGATTTGCAAACTTTTGCATTCTTTTTTAATAGGACTTCAGCCATCTGAGGAGATGAATTCAAATATTTAGTCGTTTCTAAAGGAATATTTGCAAAAAACTGTTCAAATTCTTGAGCTATATCTTTATTGTTTGTAAGTAAGCCACGATTGGAATTTATACTATAACTACATTTATGAAAACAAGATTTCCCTGTTTCCCTATTTATTATAGTCCAGACCGTTTTTTGTTTATTTAAAGAATTTTTTATTACCCTACTTACATGCAATGACTTTGCTGTTATACATACTTTTTTAAATATCTTTGAATATTTCTTAACAAAATCCCTAAATGAATCAGAATGATCATATGATTTTTGTGAGTACAATTGGTATAACTTGTTTCTACTTATATATATACCCGGAGTGGCCCAGTCACCAAATTTCGAAATTAAGTCAATTTTTTTCGATTTAATTTTAAAATAATTATTAAATGTCGTATTTAAAATGTTGAAAAATTGAGTAAAAAATGCATTACAATCATTAGTATTATAATCATAAAATGGTAGAACATTTAGAATGTCATTTCTATACTTTTCTAAATTACCTTTGGTAAAGGGTCGTTTTTGTATTTCTATATTAAGTTTTTGCTTGACACTTGTCACACTTATTGTTTGTCCCATATGGTCTGATTTTATATAATTAAAAATAGATTTGTCAAAATATTCACAATTACAGAAAAAATTGTCTAAACAAGTAGCTGCTGTAGACGTAACACGAGTAGGCTCAAGAAAAACATTATTTAAATTAAATGAATTAAATAGAGTCACTAACCTAATTGATAAATTACTTGTTTCCAACAAATTTACGTTAAAATCACCACATACAATTAAAAATTTATTACTTCTAGACAATAGCCTTAACGCATCCTCCATCACCGATTCAAATATGTTAAAATTTTCTTTCTGTTTATGTCCGTTTGGGGGTCTGTATATACAAACAATAATGTGGTTCTGAAGTTCTATGCATGATATTTCAATATTTCTCTCGGATGAGATATTTACAATGTCCCTTCTTTCTTTAAATGGAGTATTTTTTTTACATATTATAATAGAACCACCCCGTTTAGCAGATTTTCTACAAAATGTACTTGCCAACGTATAGTTTTTAAAAGAACACATAAGTTCTTGATCTGTCATCCAATGCTCCGTTATACAAAAAATGTCAATTTTAAATGTCTCTAAAAATAATTCGATCTCATGTTCTTTGCCGGGAAATCCTTGAATATTTTGATGGACTAATTTAATTTTATTCAGGTTTCCCATTGTCCTTATAGCTAGTTTAAATCAGGAGACTGAGATATCTTGTTGGATGCAACATTGTTACATATATATTGATTTTCGCACTGATCTATAATATTATTGTTTTGAATTAAAATTGAGTTACTTATTGAGTCATAAATAGAATTTTCATTATAATTGTAATTTTTACATGAATAATCGTTGCCTCCGACCTGATTCTCAGAATCCTTTGTACATACAGTATAAGAAAAAACTTTTTTGTTACAAAATAATAAATTAATTTTATGGGCTAACAATTGTGCTATCTTATTTCTGTATCGTTGATGTAAAAACATAGAGTTATTTGACACCAAGAAATTTTTTATAAATTTGTTTGTATCAAAAAACTCTAGGTTGTTATGATGACAAGTCAAGTTATATAAAACATTATTAATATAGTATACACGCCTGTTTTGGCTTTCTGTATACTGTGAAGAGTATGGTAAGGCACATATAATAACTTTATTTACTCTTTCCAATAAATATGTTAAACAATTGATAATTTCAGTCTTCTTTAAGCTTGTGCCATTACCATATAATAATGTGACTACGCTTTCCTTGTTTAACTGTGAATTTTTAATTCTATCAAAGAAACTACCAAAGTCAGCATTCGGGAAACAGTTATTCACTATGTTCACGTTGTTGCTAATGTATATTTTGATTTTCTGTCCCATACCTACCCCAATACTGTCAGAAAAAAAGATTATATGTTTATTACTTATATAAGAGTTTCCAACTTGTTCTGCTTTTTCATCATATTGTGTTAAATGGCCATTATAGTGCTGTGATTGCTGAGAAATAGAGTTATTCACAGTTAGACAAGGAGTGCAATTATACAAATGTTTATTAATAAGTGAGTCAAAGCGTTTTTCATTGTATGTACAAAGATCAATTAGCTCATTCGTAGCATTTATATGGCTCTGAATCTGACTTTGGGCACAGTTATATTTAAGAGTCATGTTGTGAAGCGCATTTTGCAATTGCGATAATTCAGATTGTAATTTGTATGTTTCTGCATTATATGTTGTCAAGTTTGCTTCTATTTTTGTTTTATACAAATCAATTTGATCCAACAATTTAATATTCTCTTTTCTTATTTGTTGATATTTTCTTAGTAGAGCTTGAGTACCAATTGATTTTGTCTGAAGTTTTGATACAATTTTCATGTATTTTTTATGTATTTTTTTGTTCTTATGTCTACTAGACTTATTTTTGTGTGATTGGTATCTTGGTATTAATTCATCAAAAAGGGTCAGCCTTTTTCTAATATTTTCTTGACAAATTTTTTCCTCATAGTTTTGTATGTTATTTTGAGCTTCGTGCAATTGAAGCTCTAAACTGCTAATACGGTTTAAGGCCTGTTCGTATGTGTTCAAACAATGACTGTTATTTTCCAGCTCTTTTCTTAAATTATTCAGCTCTTCTTGCATATTTCTATTGTCAGAAAAAAGTTCAGCCATTTCTCTTTTTAAATCGGTATTTTTTTTGAAAATGTCATTCATTTCTTTTTCGTTTATTTCCCGCTCGTCTAACAATTCCTTATTGATTTTTTTCTGTATCTTCAGTTCTTCTAAAGCTGTGTGAAGCTTAGATTCAAGATCTCGTAATATTGTTTTGCTGCGAGTATTCATTTTGTGAAAATCTTTAGCATATATTATTGACAAACATCGGTATATATTATTCCGATATATTATAGAATAATGTAAAACTATTTATATACCAGGTGTTTTTTTTTTAAAGAAACAAAGGAAAAGAAGTCTCATCGCCTTTTATATTTTCTAAAATTTGTACGCTCTTGTGTTTTGACCCTTATCCTTCAGTTTATAAAATGTTGATGTGCAAAAACGACACCTGTCTAAAATCCGATGAACTGCATATTTGAAATTTACCTAATATCTATTTTGTTGATTTACTTCAGAGTTTGATACTTGACGAAATCCTTCAGCTACTTGCCACTAGATGTCACTTATAAGTGATCCACAATTCCGATTTTTTATTGACCTAAACTTATTTTTTTTTTGTATCTTTAATATTTTCCTTATTATAGTTCACTAGATAAATTTAGTTTAATTTTTGTTAATTAGTTTTATATGACAATTTATATTACAATACGTTATTCATAGAACACAAAAACTGACACTGATTTCTTTGTTCTCAAATTTGAAATATTATAACGACTGCAAAGTAATTTGATCTTGTAAAAACACTTATTTTGAGATTTCTCATTATTTGTTTATGTTAATTTAGATTGTTTTCAGTTTGTTTTATTCATTTTATATTGTTTTTATTTGATATATTTAAAAAGTCACTTAAAATTCACTTGAACAACACTTGAACAGAAACTGAATATTTAAAGTTTCTTAATACACTTATATTGTACTTTTTCTTGTAGATAACATTCACACAAACTTAGCAACAACTGATTATGATGTAAATACTTTTTTAACACTTTTAGTTTTATCTAACATATATATTTTGATTTTTAATTACACAACCGATGTTACACCGCGCGCATTCAGCGCCATCTCCCTCTCACAGTTTTTTAAAGTTTAGACGTGAACTCATACTACGAAAACAAAGTAAAATAATAAAAAAGTTATGTGTATATTCACAAGGCTAGTCCTTTGACTCCATCATATCTCAATATTATGTTATTAGTATAACCACAACATTTTACAAATAGCTAAATAAGCGTTCAACCTCAAATTTAATACATTTGTGCACTAAGATTAATTTATGTTGACATGTACTAAGTGAAAATCTCAAAATATCTAATAGCTTTACCAGGCTGGTTCAAGGTCCAAGAACTAATAATAAACCAGTGATTTATATTCATGTTATATTATAAAATTGTAGTTTGTTTGGTTGTACGCGCTAATCTCGAAAACTGCTGAACCGATTTGAATAATCCTTTTGAGTTGAATAGCCTGTTTATCGAGGAAGTTTATAGGCTATATAACATCACGCTGCAACCAATAGGATCGGAGTATCAAAGAAAAAGGGGCTAAACGGGGATTTTTTTCCTTTTGAGAGCTTCCCTGGCATGCACTGCGTTAACGGTGAAAGTTACCCAAAAATCATGTATGATCAAATTATTCATCTTAAAAAGTTGTAAAAAAATCCTCGTTATCTATTTTACATTACATTTTATGACCCTTTTAATGGTAATCAGTCAGTTAGACTGACTGAAATTTTTTCAACAATCTATTCTTCATCCTGATCGTCAGATGATTCAGTGTCACTATTGTAAAGTAAACCCCTTAAAGTAAAAGTACTTAACACACTTATGCATCAAACTTTCTTGATTATTTTGTACTATCTACACATAGTACACTAATAACACTGCTAAAAAGCATTGCTCATATCTTGCGAGTGTATATTAATATGTTTGTGTTTTGAAATTTTCTGGAGTCGAGGAATTTAAGATCAGTTAATGTATATCTTGTTTGGATTTATAAAAATAAATGTCATTAGTATAGTATAGCATTCATAGATCTTGCTGAATACACTGTGAAGTACGTTTTTGGTAGAAAGAGACGGATTATCGAAATTTCGATATGCGCAAACAAAATAGCACAACATTTAGTAATGTGCTAAAAAAGTGAAAATTGAAAATTTTGCAGTTAGTACAATTGTGAACTAAGGCATCGATTGTTTGTTTCCTGCAGATTGAAATAGTTAATAAATATCTAATATAAATTGCATTAATTGTTTATAATACTTGTAAGATTATAATATGAATCTAATGTTTTCTTGTGAAAATAGGATAGGAAAATAGGAAAATAGGAATGATATACCTAGCTGCTGACTCAAAAACAAGTAAACCGTGTAAGTTTTGCAACCTTTAAAGGCATCTATAACACAATATTATTATATAAAATAAATTGATTGATTATTTTTATTTATTAGAAACTGAGGATTTAATTTATTGTATATAACTATAATTTTTTTTTTGTAATCAATTGACAATATAATCTAAATCAAAAAAAAAAAATTGTAATTATTGTAATATTTGCACACTATATCATGGTTGAATATGTTGGTAACTTAATAAAATTTTAATAGCTTGTACCTGCCATATTCTGGCATATAAATAATTGCATTTCATTTCATCTATTTTTGTACATGCATTAGTTTTAAGTTTCTGTAATGTTAGTATGTAACTTAGTATTATTTCTCTATAAGTAAATAATTGTATTCTTTTGAGAAATAAACGTATCCTAAACCATAAAAATAGGTATAATAGAATTATTACGACGTAATAATAGACACAGGTAGTAATAGCCAATATATAAAACACCAACATATAAATTTAATAGCTTGAGGCATTTAAGTATAAAAACCGATCTTATAATAGACCGGGAGATGGTGACATAAAATATTAGGTCATTTAAACCAGTATGGCAATTCTTCAGAGGTAGGAGGATAACTCAATACTGAACGGATAAACCAATTTTGATGCAATATATGCATTAGACGCAGTATATTGAGGAAAAGGGCTGATTAAATTTTCTGCTCAATCGGTAAATCGGATGTTATATTGACAAAAATACTGTTTCTCCGAAAATATTTTGAAGTTTTTTTCAAAATTTCTCAAAATTTCCTAAGTCGAATCTGTTCAAATTTTTAGAAAGTCGAAGTGGAACCTAATCGAATGTCATCAATCGTGATTCGATCGGTTAAGCAGTTCAAAAGTTATGAGATGTTTACATACACACGCACAGACATACTGACGACATCGTGAAAAGGTTTCTAGGACCTCAAAACGTGGAGATCTGGTGGAAACTCGATTTTCGGAAATAGGGAAAAATCAGTAACTTCCTTATCTAAATACGTAGCGGGAAGTTAAAAATTTACTCCTTTTCGGCGGTATGGCCATTTAGAACCGTCAGAAAAGTATGACATAGTGATTTTCATAAATAGCTACTCGACGGCGATTGTGCAAAATTAGCCTGGCACAAATGTTATAATTGTTTTTATAAATTAATATGTTCACGTCGGTATGGCGGGCTATAAGTGACACCGGAGAAGTATGGCCTTACGCTACCGCCTACTTTTATAGACTATTGGAAAATATTTTTTGTAGAAAAAATCCACTACGTAATTAGACACCTGGAGAATCGCCATACTGGTACAAATGACCTAATATTTAGTATCACCATCTCCCAGTCTATAACACCTAGAATGTTTCTCAGAAACTTGTTATTGATTAAACTTTTGAACAAAATTACATAAATAACAAATATGTTTTATTTTTAGGTGGTCCAAATTACTCTCAAATGCCATATTTAATGGTTCCTATTCCAAAAATAACAAAAAAGACTCCCATGAATCCAGAGAAATACTACACAAACATGCATGAACAGACGCACAGCATAGTCACTAACACAATAAAACAGCTGAAATCAAGGTGGAAATGCCTCCAAGCGACATGCAACAAGCAGTTAGATCCGTCGACCGTGGCGATGATAATTGTAGCGTGCTGCATTCTGCATAATATCTGCAATAAACACTGTATGCCTGCTGTGGATATGACGCAGACGGAGGAGAGGCTCGAGGCGATGAAACAGAGGGTGGCAAATCCTGCTATCTCGAAAAAAGTTGTTGAAGATCCAAAAGGTATGATTTTTTATTTAAGTTTCTCTATGGTGATTATAAATTGTTAAGCTATCATAGTATTTAAGTGGTTGTATTAAGTATTATTGAAAAACGATCTTAGTATTTGAGTGGTGATATTATTGAAAATCTATCATAGCAATTTTAGGTGTTTAAATTAAATATAATTGAAAAGATATCACGGCATTTAGGTGATTATATAATGTATCATTGAATAACAATCATAGCATTTGAGTGGTTATATTATCATTGAAGAGATATCACGGCATTTAGGTGATTATATCATGTATCGGATTGTTTCCATCATCGGCACTTGGTGAAACTGCATTTTAAATTATGTGTTACAAATAAACTCACTTGTACTTCCAGTTCACGTATATTTTTAATTTTTTACTATTCACATCCAACCGGTTTCGCTTATTAAAGCATCATCAGGGATGTTTTACACATATTTTTACACATATTTAAATTCACATCCAACCGGTTTCGCTTATTAAAGCATCATCAGGGATGTTTTACACATATTTTTACACATATTTAAAATATGTGTAAAACATCCCTGATGATGCTTTAATAAGCGAAACCGGTTGGATGTGAATAGTAAAAAATTAAAAATATACGTGAACTGTATATATCATGTATTATTGAAAAGCTATTATAGCATTTAGGTGGTTTTATTAAGTATCATCGAATAACAATCATAGCATTTGAGTGGTTATATTATCATTGAAGAGATATCACGGCATTTAGGTGATTATATCATGTATCGGATTGTTTCCATCGTCGGCACTTGGTGAAACTGCATTTTAAATTATGTATTACAAATAAACTCACTTGTATTTTAAATATGTGTAAAAATATGTGTAAAACATCCCTGATGATGCTTTAATAAGCGAAACCGGTTGGATGTGAATAGTAAAAAATTAAAAATATACGTGAACTGGAAGTACAAGTGAGTTTATTTGTAATACATAATATATCATTGAAAAGCTATTATAGCATTTAGGTGGTTTTATTGTCATCAAAAAACAATCATAGCATTTGAGTGGTGATATTAGGTACGGACTAACACGGGATAAATTGGGATCATTAGTTTCCCATAAAAACAGTTTTTTTTTAAAATTTAACATGCTTTTCCTTTTTTGTATAGATCTATGTTTTTGTATCTTATTTCTCATAAAAAACCTCAGTGATGTATATACGGTTATCTTCTATTACCAGGGGAGAGGCGTTAATTTACCGGCTGCCTTACCCTCCGAACCGGGCCACAACAGTGACAACCATTGACACTATTATGAAAATAATAGATAAGCTGGTAACAGGATCCGAGCGAAGCAAATTGGACCCTGTTAAGCAGTAAAGATCCAACCAACATTTTATTACTTTTGAAAGCATGAAACAAAACTTTAAATACTTTAAATGAACATGTACAGCTTCATGCTTTGTACTATAATTTTTTATTCTTCGTCAAACTTTAAACTGCATTAACTCAAAAGTAATAAAATGTTGGTTGGATCTTTTCTGCATAACAGGGTCCAATTAGAACTGTACCATCTAGGAGTCATGATAGTAGGGACACGTTAAGCCAATCGTTGTTTTACGAACTGCCTGACAAAAGATGGTCTATTTTTCAAAAGGGGCCCGTACCAGCACAGGGAACCTTTCACACTGCTAGGGAAACCAACGTAAACATACTTTCCGCCATCGCACTATGCGCCGTAGCGCCACATCGCACTATCCGTACCATATCGACGATTGGCCGCCATTGGTCGTCGTCGTCAAACTCTTGACCAACTCACACGGTTTTCTAAGTTCTAAGTTGCTTTGATATATAACTTTTTATCGCTTCTGTGGTCTAATGGTCTGGTGTCGGCGTTGATCACACGAGGTCCCGGGTTCGATTCCCAGGTCAGGCAAATAAAAAAATGTGACAGTATCTTCACGCCCATATCCCCAAAGGGGTAGGCAGAGGTACAACAAGTGCACCCACGATTAGCCGAAGATACTTGGTCCCACAAACGTGATAGGTGGCAAGCCTATCGCCAACAGGGCACTTTCCAATCCCGGGCAACTTTGTGTTTCTCAGAAAACTGAAAAAACACTTTTTTATGTGCCTGACCCGGGAATTGAACCCTGGGCCTCATGTTGTCAACACTAAGGTTGGACCATTAGACCACAGAGGCGAAAATGTATTGTTCAGTTTTCTGATAAAAACAACATTGGAAAAGTGTCTGAGCCTATCGCCAGACTTCGGAAATTCGGGCGTGAAAATACTTTTTTAGAGGTTCAATAAGATTCATAGAAGCCGGTATCACATTGGTAATTAAGCTTTTGTGCTGTAAATGTACAAGGTTATCGCTTTCCATAATACATGACACTAAAGATGTTAATGGTGCGGTGCTATCTTATGGCGAGGGATAAAACCGCCCCCTGGGAGAGTTTATTGTCTGGTTCTACAATGATCTCTTACTAACCTTACAGTAGTTCCTCTAACATAATAAATCAGAGACTTACATACATATACATATCTTCACGCCAGATCCCTTACGTGTTAGGCAGAGAGAATCGAGTGCCATACATCACATGATATTATTTTATTTGTTAGTTTGTTGAATTGATTAAAGGCGCTATTTTCTGGAACTGTAAGTCGGATTGAAAAAAATATTTATAATCAGAGACTTTGTTATTCTATTTTACATATTTTCTGTTTCGTTTATATGGTTACACTCTTCTGTGTTTATTTATTTTCTTATATATAATTTACAAAGGTACCGTCTACCTTACCCTCGAAACCGGAACATGACAGTGTCAGACACTGACGCTATTGCGGCAGGAATAGGTAAGGAGGTGGTACCATTCCCGGATGAGATAATGCAGAACTGTACTACCTAGTAGCCGCGATGGTAGTGGTACGTATAGGCGATCGGTTGTCTTTTATGACCTGCCTAGCAGAACGGCAGTTGGTCATATATATGTATTGTTAGGAAGCACTTTTCGCCAGAAAAAACAAACGTCGTCGCATCTATAAAGGGCGTTGCACCTGTGTGCGATGCGCTCATTTTGGCATCAGAGTGCTAAGTGTGAGTTTTTCTTTTCGCATTCGATCGTGAGCGCGTTTGGAGTTTACTAGGAATTTGTATGTGATTTGTACAGCGCCACCTAGTGGTAAACGTGAGAAACCAGTTTACCACTAGGTGGCGCTGTACAAATCACATACAAATTCCTAGAAAACTCGAAACGCGCTCATGATCGAATGCGAAAAGAAAAACTCACACTTAGCACTCAGTGCTCGAGGCATTCACACGTGCCGAATACTCGCATTGTTTAGTTCAATTGCAAAATATCATTCATATTTCTATTTTTATCGTGGATTTGCTTTTTGGGTTCTATTTTCAGTTAAAAATAATGGAAAAAGGTAATAGTATGTAAAAGAAAGATTGTGTTAATTTGAATGTTTTGTACTAGGTGTCCAAGCCAGAGTCCTCTTAATGGAAAGGCTATGGAACGAGCGGAGAGTCGTCCCAGAAACGTGTACTCCAAGAAAACGAGCGAAAAAGGACAAAGTCATAGAACCACCGGTGATACACCAACCTCCTCCACCCCCGATGCAAATGCACCCCCCACAACCCTTACACGATGATCCCAAGCGGCCGCGGATACTGATGAACACCCCCTACAGTCTGGGAATGGGGGTAACTCCTGGATGGGGACATTATCCCCAACATTAATGTGAATATCGCTGTATCGTAGTTGGTAAGGATAACGAATATATGTGATCTGTTTCATCATTCTCATTTAGTTATTAAATTGCTAGTGGTTTAAAAATGTAAAGGAAAACTGACACGACAGGACAAGGTCGCTGGTTCAAGTCCTGTAGAGTCAATTTTTTCTCAGTTCAGTTTTAGATTTCTCTAGCTCGAGGTGAGTGCTAAAACACTTATGTAGTTAGAAAAAATAAAATATTGATCAATATTGTAAATTAATGGTGGTTAATATAAAGTATAGCGTTATAGCGCGCTATGTATACTCAAAGCGTACGCTTTACATTCGCATTCGGCGCTATAATATAACGCCACGCTATATACCTAGCGTCTAGCGTAGGCCGTAGTTATAACTTTATAATATACAAAGTTACGAACTACGCGATCTAACGAGTAACGTGCTAGACTGTAGACAATAGACGTTATAACAATTTAGAGCGTTATAGCGCTCAGTGACGTCACCGCGTGCTAGGTACCTAGGTACAAGGCGTCACTTACAATGCTGCTGCCACTGATGGGGGCCAGGATGGGGACATGCAGCACCGCATATTCGTGGAGTCCTACACCTCCTCTATATCGAGGAACAAACGAAATTCGGTAGTCTTATCGTACCAGAAATCGGTATTTTTTCATTTTTTTTTCTTTTTTTAATAGCGCCACCCGGTTTTTCGCATTGCAGCAGAGCCATTTCGTATTCTCCAATTAACGACGAACTAACTATGCATATACCATCCGGTAGTCTTATGGGACTAGGTTTAGTGTCGTGGGCTCTTGAACCATATTGTAAATGAGAATTTCATTTGTAACAATGATCTCACATATACACGTATGTTACCTAGCGATCAGGGGCTTAGACAAAGTAACAACATAGAAACCGGCCAAGTGCGAGTCGGACCCCGCTCGAAGGGTTCCCCGCCATGTTGTCCCGGGCTTTTTTGAATAAAACTAAACTAAAATGCCGTTCTGCCAGGCAGGTCGGAACAGGTGACCAATTGGCTTTGTGCGTCACTACCATCGTGGCTACTAGGTGGTAGAGTTCTGCATTGTCTCGCCCGGGTCTGGTACCACCGCCTTACCTATTCCGCCGCAATAGCGTCAGTGCTGGTCGCTGTCGTGTTCCGGTTTGTAGGGTATAGTAGCCGGTTAACTTATGCATGTGGCATTAGACCTCGTCACAAGATATCAGCGCACCATTAACATCTTTGGTGTCAATAGGCGATGGTTTACTCTTTCCATCAAGAGATCCATTTGCTTTTTAGCTATCTTATGATATTGCGACAAGAATAGTTAAGGCGGTAGTATCAGACCCAGACGAGAAGTTGCAGAACTTAACAAGAAAAGTATGTTTGGCTTAGATCATGAAGTATTGGATTCGATCTAGTGCCGGGCAAATTGTAAACCTTAAAACAAAAGATTACCGAGAAAATGCTTTTTTGTATGGGATTTAATAAAGAGAAAATGTTTTTTAATTGAAATTCTCTTATGTTGGGGCTGCATTTGCGTCGAACGCCTCGAAGTAAGATGCGCCGAAGTTTTGTACGGTTTGGCAACAAAAAATTATCGCGATAAATCTGTGGTCATATTAGCGGTAACGAAATTTTGCACAAACTGTCATGCGATAATCCAAGATGGCTGAAATCATTTTCAAACGTGTAACTATGGACGACGACTATCTTCACTTCTACATGTGTGCTAATAATTAATTACCTAAAGTTTTTTTTCTTTTGTGATTCACATTTTTTGGATCCCGTATGATGGGCTCAGTTAACCATTTCATTATCTACTCCATTTTACACAATCACCCGCATACGTCTGAACTGATCGAATACAACGGTTGAAATGAGCAACGCTAGTCTAACCACGCGGCGCGATATGTTAGCGCGCTAAAACCCTTTGACGTACCGCCAACTGAGCGATAAGGCACACGCAATCCGAATGTTTACAACGATATCCGATAATAGCCGGCCACATCTGTATATATCGTGTTATTGCACGAAGCTTTGTGACGATAGGCGCAAGTGTGGCCGCAGCGTGAAATGGGCGTGGTGAAACAGATAATGAATTTAGATCTGTCAAATATTGAGTTGTATAGGCAATATTTATATTTTGTTTACTTGTGTTTTACTGAATATTATACAATATATGTGAAATGGAATGTGATTTTTCTTATCCAAATATCCTTTATTTTTTTACAGTAGAGGGGGCAAACGAGCAGGTGGTGCACCTGATGGTAAGTGATCACCGCCGCCCATGGACATCTGCAATACCACAGGTCTTGCAGCTGCGTTGTCGGCCTTTTAAGAATGAATAAGCTCGTTTCTTGATGGATTACCGATTACACTGATTAGAGCGAGTGTTTAATGCAGGTAATAGTATTAAAAAACACATGTAGACAGCCGTTGATTGGTGCGAGTGATTAGTAATTAGCGTAGTACAAGTGAATAGACGCTGATCTCGCACTGATCAACGGCTGTCTTCACGTGTTTTTTGCTTAATACTAAGCACTTGCTTAAAACACTCGCACTCGCTCTAAGCAAAGTGTAATCATCGGCGCCTTACAGACACTTAATTGGTCAATAATTTTACGGTTACTACCGAATCTATATATTGTACAATTTGTATATAATTAATCTATACATACAATAAAATTGTAGGAAAGTCAAAACTTTACATTGAATATTTTTTTAAAAGAATACTTGTGGCGTGATCTACAATCGATATCGAAGCCAAAAATATAGTTTTTAGAATTTTTGTATGTTTGTCTGTATGTATGTCCGGGGTAAACTCAAAAAGTACTGCATGGATTTACTTCAAATTTTGCATGAATATTAACTAACAGATCGGGTCAACATATAGGCTACATATTATCACGCTATCACCTACGGGGGAGGAACTGTGCGGAGTAAACGAAGTCCGCGCGGACGAAGTCGCTGGCAACAGCTAGTATTTATATAAAATAGCAAACACGCAGATTGCTCTATTGATGGAAAGGTCAATCATCTCATATAAACACCAAAGATGTTAATAGTGCGATACTAGTGATGAGGTCTTAATGCCACATACATAACTACCGGCTACCACTGACAAGACTGACAAACACTGATGATATTGCGGCAGGAATAAGTAAGGCCGAGGAGTACCAGACCTGGGCTAGCCAATGCAGAACTATGCCACCTACGGGCCACGATGTCATTGACTCAGCCAATTGTTCGCGTCTTACGAACTGCCTGGCAGAACGGCAGATTGTCTATTCTACAAAGGGAACCCAGACCAACACGGTAACATCTACTTATTGTACATTGTATCTATACATTACAATCATTAAGTGATTGGAATGGAAGGGCAGGATATCAAAACCAGTTCAGTAGTTTTTGTGATATGTGTAGATATTTGACGGTTTAAATTTTTAAATTATTTTTGTCAAATACTACTTTAGGGAGCCATAAAGTCGTGAAAATTTGCCGTAAGCAGTGCACATACTATATACGGCTTTTTTATAAGACTAGCTGACCCGGCAAACGTTGTTCTGCCTTTTTACCAACTCTTATTTTTTTTCTATTCTCACCTTTTAAACCTTCCGTAGACATCGACAATTAATTCAAAACCAAAGTTAGCCAAATATGTTCAGCCGTTCCCGAGTTTTAGCGAGACTAACGAACAGCAATTGATTTTTATAATATATATATATATATATATATATATATATATATATATATATATATATATATATATATATATATATATATATATATATATATATATATATATATATATATATATATATATATATATATATATATATATATATATATATAGATAGGAAACAAGCAGTTGTGTCTCCTGATGGAAAGAGTCGACCATCGCCTATAGACATCAAAGATGTTAACCTTTTTAACGCCAGGCCATGAATGCCTTCCCGTACCCTCTGCGCCAAGGCATAAAATATACTAAAATACCTACGAACTGGTGCACTTGGCCGTGTTTTCTTACATTGGTGCCGTGCAGATTAGGGTATCTTTCTTTGAAACTATACGCCAGGCACGTGTATGCATGCTAGCGGATAATAGCGGCCCATCCACTAACGTTCATTCCTTCAGTCTTATCCTGAGGTGCAAACCGTACAGAAACGCGACGGGATAAAATAAAACCGTTGTAGCCACTAATTAAACCGCAATCCTACATTCTTTCCCCTGAATTATCACAACACGCCAGTCCGACCGGAAAAACAATCCTTTGATTACCATCCATACATTTAGGTACATTCCTGTCAGTTTGCATCTTGTCAGCCATACCGAGGGATTGCGTGTCGGTGGATGGTTAAAATCCTGTAATTTTATGAAGATTGTTGTCATTTAACAGGAATGCCCGACATTTTAAATTATCTTTAAAGATTATTTTCATTTTGTTACATGTGTACCCGTAAGCAAGAGATTGCTATTACTCTGAGTCTTATTGCGAGTGAATATATATTTAAACCTAAAAGGAGACATAGAATGTGGGTACAAAGTGGGTATCAGAAAAGGAAAAATATAATGATTTAAGAATTTTAAAAGATCTGGCATACAATGAACGCGACGATTTTAAAAACTAAGAAAGGATTTTTCTTTCTACAGATTTTATTTTTAGGGTTCCGGAGTTAACTAGGAAAGCTTACAGTTTCGCTATATCCAACGGTCCGTCTAGCGTAGAGATCCTTGATGATTCCCGTCTCTACATCACTACCGTCTTACTTGTTCCTCGTAAGAGGCGAAAGATTGACTATACGAGTCACGATCATCATGACTACTAGAGTCTAAAAAACTTCAACTTGCGATATACATTAGTCACAATAATAAAGTGATAACATAAAACTTTAAATCATTTTTTTTAGGTACTTCCTCTACATATAGGGTGGGCATGATATTTTTTTTTTTTCTCTTGTTATGGGGTATGGGATATCGTTGGATAGGTTTTTAAAAAGATATTGTAGGTTTGTGAAAACAGTTTTTGGATAAAGGGACTCGTTTGTGAAATTTAAATTGTTCATTTTGTTGTCAAGTCCATTTTATTCTTCCGGGATGGAGACGAACACGAAATGATAACAAGCGTGCGCTCAATCACGCCGGATAAATAAACAGACACTAGCTCGACCAGTTACTGCGTCGCGTCTTCACGACGTGACGGGAGGAAACGCGAGGTTTTAATACCGTCATTCTTTCTCGCTTTTGCAAATCCATTGACGTTCATTCCATAAGGATTGTAGATTCCGGCAGGAATGAACGTTAGTGCAAGGGCCGCTAATAAGCGGTGTGAATATATAGAAGAAGTTCATTCCATGTAAATTAAAAATATTTTTGACATTTTCGTCCTCTGCGGATTAAAGTCCCTCGTCTGCACAAGGCCAATAACCACTAGCTATCGTGTCTCATTAATCATTATTTTACCAGTTAACCGGTATATGCCTACATGCTTTTCCGTCAACTTTACCTCAGCCCTCTGTTCATTGTGATGGGTTTAATTACAGGTTCAAAAGAAAATATATCAATTTTACTTGCATCTTATTTATATTTAAGTCATTAAAGTCGTTTATACAATAAGTTTAGACAAGAAACCACGATACAATAACAAAAATAGCTTAAATCGATCCTTAACTTCTTTAGGAATGATACAAATTAACATAAAAAACGTATTATATTAGAAACTATACATTATTCTTCTAAATATTTTCTCTTAATGAATAAATTGCGACTTACATATTTTAAATGGAATAAGTTTTAGTGCGTCAGCAATTTGAATCCAATGAAACTATATAATCGATTATATCTTAGACATTATACAGCAGACCTCACAAAATAATGACTAAAATTGGTGCACAGATCTTAAATACTTTGAACATAAAGCTTTTGAAGTTTATAAATAAGAAATAATCTATAAGTGTTTCTACAATTCGATCTATAACAAGATAAATACATCGAATTTTAGAAACACTTGATTCAAGTGCGTAGCTTAAGTTCAAGTCCTGTGTCTATCCTGAAATATATTAAGGATTTACATTAGGGCCGTTGGATCTAGTAATACAATAAAATAGTTAAATCTGCAGTACTTTGAGTGGTACAAAAAAAGTACGTGAAACAGTGCCGTAAGGCATCTCATTGGTGCGGATAAAACTTGCGTTGGCCATTGGAGCAACGTGTGCGTGCTATTTACGGCTCCATAATTTTTATTGGTTTCAATTTAAGTTTGCAATCACCTGCTTTTAATCGGAAATCTTAAATCACACGCTACAATTAGACATTATACACAAGATATTGGCTGTAATTCTGCTGTATATCATTCAATCAATTTCAAGTTATTTTTACATACTATAAGTCATTTCTCCCACGAAATGAAATAGGTATATAATCTTGCCAAATTAGTAAGCACTTCGTAAATGTCACGGATTAAAATATATATCCTTTGCCCAAAATGTCCCATGGGGCATACGAGATAGTCAGCGACAGTCCTAGCGAAAAACCACGTGTATGGATGTAGTAAGATATATTTTTTAGAAAAACTTAAAAACAGAACGAATTGCCTTACCCAAGATTTGAACCTCGTACCTCATTCGCCTATACCAAAGCAAGTATTTTATGATGAAACTGAAACAGGTGATTTTTTTTGTACATTTTGTAATGTCTACACTAATTTGACAAAATATCTGGCTTCATTAATTTCATTTCGTAGAAGGAAAGATAACGTTAATCTCAAAGTAGTTGGGAATCATCGGCTGTATCTTCAAAACCGAAATATAACATTTTAAAGTATAATATAACCCAAATATAGAATAATATGTCATGTGCTAGCATGTTACATTAGTTACGACCTATCAAAAGCTTGGGCTATTTGGTTGGCCAGCATGGAGGCGATCGCCATGTTGGCGCAGTTGGCGGTCACCGTTGCGGAGTCGGCATCAGTCTTCACAGACAACAGGACTAAATCTTGAGACGAAATCAGACGGCCCGCGAATCTGTGTAGTTCAATTATATTTATAAAATTGCATTAAATGTGTACGTATTAAGACACACGAGCACACGTTCGCAAATATTATATTCGGTAATTTTTAGTTACAATTTTTGCGGTCTTGTAATCAATTTACTGGCGGGTAATTTTTGCTGTCTTGAAAGCAAACTACTGGCAGGCAATTTTCAAGGTTACAATTTTTTTGGTTTAGTAAGAAAGTTAATGGCAAGTAATTTTCAAGGTCAAAATTTTTTGGCTGTCTTGAAAGCAAGTTACTGGCGGGAAAATTTTAATTTTTTTAACGGTCTGTAAGCAAGTTTCTGGCGGTTAATTTTCAAGGTCACCATTTTTTTGGTCTAATAAACAATTTATTGGGGGATAATTTTCAAGGTCACAATTTTTTTGCTGTCTTGAAAGGAAATTATTGGCGGACAATTACCAAGGTCACATTTTTTTGGTCTTGTAAACAAGTTACTGGCGGGTAATTTTCAAGGTCACAATTTTTACGATCTGTAAGTTACAGGTGTTCAATTTTCAAGGTACGGTCTGTAAGTTACAGGTGATCAATTTTCAAGGTACGGTCTGTAAGTTACAGGTGATCAATTTTCAAGGTACGGTCTGTAAGTTACAGGTGGTCAATTTTCAAGGTACGGTCTGTAAGTTACAGGTGGTCAATTTTCAAGCTACGGTCTGTAAGTTAAAGGTGGTCAATTTTCAAGGTCACAATTTTTTTGATCTTGTAAACCATTTATTGGGGGATAATTTTCAAGATCACATTTTTTTACTTTCTTGAAACCAAGGTACTGGCGAACAATTTTCATGTTCACATTTTTTAAGTCTTGTAAGCAAGTTACTGGCGGGTAATTTTCAAGGTCACAATTTTTTTTTTATTTCATAAGATAGCAAACAAGCAAATGGGTCTCCTGATGGAAAGAGTCAACCATCGCCTATAGACACCAAAGATGTTAATGGTGCGTTGCTATCTTGTGGCGAGGTCTAATGCCACATGCATGTTTACCGGCTACCTTACCCTCCAAACCGGAACACGACAGCGACAAGCACTGACGTTATTGCGGCAGGAATAGGTATGGCGGTGGTACCAGACCCGGGCGAGACAATGCAGAACTCTACCACCTATAACAATTACAATTTTTACGGCCTTTCTGTATGCAGTGTAAAAATGTTAATCCGTAATTTGGCTTTCTTTTTTCAGTCAGTGAATTTAAATCATAATTAGTATAAGGGGTGTTGTGAATAAACAAAAAATTAAAATACAATTTCAACGTTTAAACAAAAACAAATTCAGTAAATTTCATTATTTTCTCCCGACACTTTTTACCTCGCACTACTCTGTTGTGTAACCAATTACCGGCAGAGGTATTTCCGAACGGATACGACATAGGGACCTTCAAGAAAAGAGCTTACTCATTCTTAAAAGGCCGGCAACGCAACTGCAAGACCTCTGGTATTGCAGATGTCCATGGGCGGCGGTGATCACTTACCATCAGGTGCACCTCTTGCTCGTTTGCCCCCTCTTCTATAAAAAAATTCAATGAAAGATAAAAAAATATGGAGTCAATCAATTTTATTCAATACCAAAAATCTCGATTCACTGATATGGCGCCGTTGGTCCGTACCACTGAAGGAACATAGTGATGGAACCAGCGGGCCAACTTCTTGTTAGGTGACGTCATAATTGTGGAGGTTGATGACGTCACACAAGGACAAGTAAGGGGAAAAGGAAGATCTTCCCAGCCAGGCAAGGTGTACTGCCTGGGGACCGAAGTTCATTTGAGAATCGTTAACACTTGTATATAGTTTCTACAAGATAAATAATTGTGATATCACGATTCAGGATTTTATTATGATTTTTTTAAATTTTTTTATTATTTTTTCTCGTTGCGTTTATAGATTGCTTGAACCGCTACTACTAATAAACAAGTGTCAAAAAAATTCTCCTGTAGGTAAATTTTTTTATAGCACAGATAAAATACGAAAGTTAAGATGGAATTTTGCGAAAAACGAAGTAACGCCGGTTTTATAAACATGTATGCGTGGACCAGTGTTGCTGTGTTTATTTCATTTACTAAAAATATTGGTTTCCAATTTTTTGTGAAATTTGATTCGATCTTGCTTTTATCCCTTACAGTTTGGTTTTAACACCCTTTCACAATACAATTCAGCAGTTTCATTTGTAAATTTTGATATTTTTCACAATGCTCTGATCGACACGCAAAGATAGCTCACCTGACATCTAGCTATGGCAAGGTGTAGTTTCGTCGTACTTGTGTGCGTGTAATTGTGTATCTACAGCCACGAGCAATAATACATACAAAGAAGAACATCTGTTTAAAACGATAAGAAAATTCCCATATTTTCTTAAAATTGGGAACCAGAATATGTTGGTTCCGGGCTCCTTTGAATAAAAGACTTTTAGGTAACATAACAATGTTTGTTCAATTGTTATTACTTTATATGTCATTGTTATTACGTTATATGTCATTGTTATTACGTTATATGTCATTGTTATTACGTTATATGTCATTGTTATTACGTTATATGCCATTGTTATTACGTTATCAATAATCGCACGTGCGCCTGCACATGCGAAAATGTGAGTAAACAACTTATTTGCACTTTAGTATAAATAGCAATGTAAATGTAAGCCTCGGGCATTCTAATTGTGATTGTGTCCGAGTCAATATCTGTGATATAACGTAAGTAATTTCTCCTTATTGTTATAATATGTTTATATTGAAGATTATTATTATCATTATTATTATAGTAAAAGTAAATAGAAGAAAATAGTCATGTTGGAATGGTTGGTAAAGAATTTTACAGATCTTATAATAACAAGTGATAAGTGATGTGTTGTGAAGTGTAATAACTAAAGTTTTCTATGATTATAGTGGTTGATTAGCAAATAATTGAACAGATTAAATATTGTAAATTATATTATCAAATGTGTTTACTTTATTATTTATTATTCGTACCGAATAATATCCTGCTTCCCTTATAAGATCAACTGCCGTTCTGCCAGGCGTAAAATGCGATTGATTGGCTTGCGAGTCCCTACTATCGTGGCTACTAGGTGGTAGAGTTCTGCATTGTCTCGCCCGGGTCTGGTACCACCGCCTTACCTATTCCTGCCGCAATAGCGTCAGTGCTTGTCGCTGTCGTGTTCCGGTTTGGAGGGTAAGGTAGCCGGTAAACTTATGCATGTAGCATTATACCTCGCCACAAGATAGTAACGCACTATTAACATCCTTATTGTTTAAGGTGATAGGTAAATCTTTTTATCAGAAGACCCATCTGCTTGTTTGCTATTTTATCTATATAATAAAATTGGAGTGTCTGTTTTTTTACATTTTTTTACAATTTTTATCTGTCTGTCTGTCGGTCTATCTGTTTGTTTGTTCCGGCAAATCTCTGAAACGGCTGAACCGATTTTGACGGGACTTTCACTGGCAGATAGCTGATGTAATAAGGAGTAGCTTAGGCTACTTTTAATTTCGAAATTTTTCAAGAGGACGAAGCGCGGGCTCAGCTATTAAAAAATATAAAAAAATGTTTATATTTACAAATATTTTGATAATTGTGATATTTTTCGAAATGACTATTACAGTTGACCATAAGGGTCGTTACTGCGTCACCGGACTTTAATTGTGACTGTTTTCTTTAACTCAATCAGTAATTTTAGCGTAAACCTTCACGGAAACCAGAACATGAAATCAGAAAAAAGAAATCAGGACTTCCCAACTAGGGGGGGGCAACGCCCTCCTGGGGAGGCGTAGAGAAATGTTAGGGGGGGGGGGATCGTTCGTAATATGTAACATTACATTTCCAAAAAAAACCTGAACAAGTAGGTAAATAGGGAATGTAAGGGGGACATGAAAATATTATTTTTGGTTTGAGGAGGCTCGGCGAAATAAAGGTTGTGAATGCCTGTTATAAATGAATACTTATTAGTGTTGGTAGTCACGAAGCAGGTACAAGTAGTGTACACGGCAAGGCGTAGTTTAAACCGGCGTCATTACTTTTTCGAAAAGTATATAGTGTATTATATGTCTAATATTTGTTCATAAGTCAGTAAAATTTTATATAGCCTATGTAAAATTTTATTTAAATTCCTCCTTAGATTTTTTTTATGGCAGACGGGGTAAACGAGCAGGTGGTGCACCTGATGGTAAGTGGTCACCGCCGCCCATGGACATCCGCAATACTGGGGGTCTCGCAGCTGCGTCGCCGGACTTTTAAGAATAAATAAGCTCTTTTCTTGAAGGTCCCTAAGTCGTATCCGTTCGGAAACACCCCCGAGGGTAATTGATTCCACAATGGAGTACTGCGAGGCAAAAACGACGGTCGCTAATCAGCTGGTGCTCCTCTAAATACTAGGAGCTGACAGTTTATAAGTGTCTCCATGACTTTGGAGAACAAGGAGCTTATGGCTATCGGCCGATAGTTTGACGGATTAGAGCGACACCTTTTTAGGGATGGGATGCACTAAAGCTGTTTTCCATGAATTCGGTACCATTATTCGGTATTATTTGGTCGAGTGAATAGAAAAGCCGGAATAAGCGCGTCAATACTGGCGCCAACCCTGGAGCACATACTTTAAGCACAATCGGAGGAATGCCATCAGGCCCACTCGACTTGTGGATGTCCAAGGAAAGTAGTGCTTTACGCATAGATGACTGCCGAAACTGTGGTTTTGGCATATATATATCTATATATATATATATATATATATATATATATATATATATATATACCGCCCTGTTGGTCGAGTGGTTAGAGACCCTGACTACGCAATCAACGAGGCTCGGGTTCGATCCCGACGGGGACAAGCATTTGTGTGATGAGCATAAATGTTTGTATTTCCGGGTTTGGGTGTTTATTATATATATTCTAGTATTTATATATGTATTTCTATGTATTAGTATCGTTGACTAACACCCATAACACAAGCAAATAATTTGCTTACTTTGGGGTTAGATCAGTAAGTGTAATTTGTCCCGTGAATTATTATTATTATTATATATATAGGAAACAAGCAGTTGTGTCTCCTGATGGAAAGAGTCGACCATCGCCTATAGACATCAAAGATGTTAACCTTTTTAACGCCAGGCCATGAATGCCTTCCCGTACCCTCTGCGCCAAGGCATAAAATATACTAAAATACCTACGAACTGGTGCACTTGGCCGTGTTTTCTTAAATTGGTGCCGTGCAGATTAGGGTATCTTTCTTTGAAACTATACGCCAGGCACGTGTATGCATGCTAGCGGATAATAGCGGCCCATCCACTAACGTTCATTCCTTCAGTCTTATCCTGAGGTGCAAACCGTACAGAAACGCGACGGGATAAAATAAAACCGTTGTAGCCACTAATTAAACCGCAATCCTATTCTTTCCCCTGAATTATCACAACACGCCAGTCCGACCGGAAAAACAATCCTTTGATTACCATCCACACATTTAGGTACATTCCTGTCAGTTTGCATCTTGTCAGCCATACCGAGGGATTGCGTGTCGGTGGATGGTTGTCATTTAACAGGAATGCCCGATATTTTAAATTATCTTTAAAGATTATTTTCATTTTGTTACATGTGTACCCGTAAGCAAGAGATTGCTATTGCTCTGAGTCTTATTGCGAGTGAATATATATTTAAACCTAAAAGGAGACATAGAATGTGGGTAAAAAGTGGTTATCAGAAAAGGAAAAATATAATGATTTAAGAATTTTAAAAGATCTGGCATACAATGAACGCGACGATTTTAAAAACTAAGAAAGGATGTTTCTTTCTACATATTTTATTTTTAGGGTTCCGGAGTTAACTAGTAAAACTTACAGTTTCGCTATATCCAACGGTCCGTCTAGCGTAGAGATCCTTGATGATTCCCGTCTCTACATCACTACCGTCTTACCTGTTCCTCGTAAGAGGCGAAAGATTGACTATACGAGTCACGATCATCATGACTACTAGAGTCTAAAAAACTTCAACTTGCAATATACATTAGTCACAATAATAAAGTGATAACATAAAACTTTAATTTTTTTTAGGTAGTTCCTCTACATGTAGGGTGGGCATGATAATTTTTTATCTCTTGTTATGGGGTATGGGATATCGTTGGATAGGTTTTTAAAAAGATATTGTAGGTTTGTGAAAACAGTTTTTGGATAAAGGGACTCTTTTGTGAAATTTAAATTGCTCATTTTTGTTGTCAAGTCCATTTTATCCTTCCGGGATGGAGACGAACACGAAATGATAACAAGCATGCGCTCAATCACGCCGGATAAATAAACAGACACTAAATTGACCAGTTACCGCGTCGCGTCTTCACGACGGGAGGGAACGCGAGGTTTTAATACCGTCATTCTTTCTCGCTTTTGCAAATCCATTGACGTTCATTCCATAAGGATTGTAGATTTCGGCAGGAATGAACGTTAGTGCAAGGGCCGCTAATAAGCGGTGTGAATACATAGAAGAGAAAAAGAATATTAAGTTCATTCCATGTAAATTAAAAATATTTTTGACATTTTCGTCCTCTGCGGATTAAAGTCCCTCGTCTGCACAAGGCCAATAACCACTAGCTATCGTGTCTCATTAATCATTATTTTACCAGTTAACCGGTATATGCCTACATGCTTTTCCGTCAACTTTACCTCAGCCCTCTGTTCATCGTGATGGGTTTAATTACAGGTTCAAAAGAAAATATATCAATTTTACTTGCATCTTATTTATATTTAAGTCATTAAAGTCGTTTATACAATAAGTTTAGACAAGAAACCACGATACAATAACAAAAATAGCTTAAATCGATCCCTAACTTCTTTAGGAATGATACAAATTAACATAAAAAACGTATTATATTAGAAACTATACATTATTCTTCTAAATATTTTCTCTTAATGAATAAATTGCGACTTACATATTTTAAATGGAATAAGTTTTAGTGCGTCAGCAATTTGAATCCAATGAAACTATATAATCGATTATATCTTAGACATTATACAGCAGACCTCACAAAATAATGACTAAAATTGGTGCACAGATCTTAAGTATATATACATATACAAAAATGAAAATAATGAAATAAAAATACTTTGAACATAAAGCTTTTGAAGTTTATAAATAAGAAATAATCTATAAGTGTTTCTACAATTCGATCTATAACAAGATAAATACATCGAATTTTAGAAACACTTATAGATTACTTCAAGTGCGTGGCTTAAGTTCAAGTCCTGTGGCTATCCTGAAATATATTAAGGATTTACATTAGGGCCGTTGGATCTAGTAATACAATAAAATAGTTAAATCTGCAATACTTTGAGTGGTACAAAAAAGTACGTGAAACAGTGCCGTAAGGCATCTCATTGGTGCGGATAAAACTTGCGTTGGCCATTGGAGCAACGTGTGCGTGCTATTTACGGCTCCATAATTTTTATTGGTTTCAATTTAAGTTTGCAATCATCTGCTTTTAATCGGAAATCTTAAATCACACGCTACAATTAGACATTATACACAAAATATTGGCTGTAATTCTGCTGTATATCATTCAATCAATTTCAAATTATTTTTACATACTATAAGTCATTTCTCCCACGAAATGAAATAGGTATATAATCTTGTCAAATTAGTAAGCACTTCGTAAATGTCACGGATTAAAATATATATCCTTTGCCCAAAATAATGTCAAGGTTATTAAGTCCCATGGTGCAGACCAGATAGTCAGCGACAGTCCTAGCGAAAAACCACGTGTATGGATGTAGTAAGATATATTTTTTAGAAAAACTTAAAAACAGAACGAATTGCCTTACCCAAGATTTGAACCTCGTACCTCATTCGCCTATACCAAAGCAAGTATTTTATGATGAAACTGAAACAGGTGATTTTTTTTGTACATTTTGTAATGTCTACACTAATTTGACAAAATATCTGGCTTCATTAATTTCATTTCGTAGAAGGAAAGATAACGTTAATCTCAAAGTAGTTGGGAATCATCGGCTGTATCTTCAAAACCGAAATATAACATTTTAAAGTATAATATAACCCAAATATAGAATAATATGTCATGTGCTAGCATGTTACATTAGTTACGACCTATCAAAAGCTTGGGCTATTTGGTTGGCCAGCATGGAGGCGATCGCCATGTTGGCGCAGTTGGCGGTCACCGTGGCGGAGTCGGCATCAGTCTTCACAGACAACAGGACTAAATCTTGAGACGAAATCAGACGGCCCGCGAATCTGTGTAGTTAAATTATATTTATAAAATTGCATTAAATGTGTACGTATTAAGACACACGAGCACACGTTCGCAAATATTATATTCGGTAATTTTTAGTTACAATTTTTGCGGTCTTGTAAACAATTTACTGGCGGGTAATTTTAAAGGTCACAAATTTTTCGAACTTGTAAACAATTTCCTGAATTTTCAAGATTTTTGCTGTCTTGAAAGCAAACTACTGGCAGGCAATTTTCAAGGTTACAATTTTTTTGGTTTAGTTAGAAAGTTAATGGCAAGTAATTTTCAAGGTCAAAATTTTTTGGCTGTCTTGAAAGCAAGTTACTGGCGGGAAAATTTTAATTTTTTTAACGGTCTGTAAGCAAGTTTCAGGCGGTTAATTTTCAAGGTCACAATTTTTTCGATCTGTAAGCAAGTTTCTGGCGGTTAATTTTCAAGGTCACCATTTTTTCGGTCTAGTAAACAATTTATTGGGGGATGATTTTCAAGGTCACATTTTTTTTTGTCTTGAAAGAAAATTATTGGCGGACAATTACCAAGGTCACATTTTTTTGGTCTTGTAAGCAAGTTACTGGCGGGTAATTTTCAAGATCACAATTTTTACGATCTGTAAGTTACAGGTGATCAATTTTCAAGGTACGGTCTGTAAGTTACCGGTGATCAATTTTCAAGGTACGGTCTGTAAGTTACAGGTGGTCAATTTTCAAGGTACGGTCTGTAAGTTACAGGTGGTCAATTTTCAAGGTACGGTCTGTAAGTTACAGGTGGTCAATTTTCAAGGTACGGTCTGTAAGTTACAGGTGGTCAATTTTCAAGGTACGGTCTGTAAGTTACAGGTGGTTAATTTTCAAGCTACGGTCTGTAAGTTAAAGGTGGTCAATTTTCAAGGTCACAATTTTTTTGATCTTGTAAACAATTTATTGGGGGATAATTTTCAAGATCACATTTGTTTTACTTTCTTGAAACCAAGGTACTGGCGAACAATTTTCATGTTCACATTTTTTAAGTCTTGTAAGCAAGTTACTGGCGGGTAATTTTCAAGGTCACAATTTTTACAGTCTTGTAAACCATTTATTGACAGGTAATTTTCAAGATCACAATTTTTTTTATTTCATAAGATAGCAAACAAGCAGATGGGTCTCCTGATGGAAAGAGTCAACCATCGCCTATAGACACCAAAGATGTTAATGGTGCGTTGCTATCTTGTGGCGAGGTCTAATGCCACATGCATGTTTACCGGCTACCTTACCCTCCAAACCGGAACACGACAGCGACAAGCACTGACGTTATTGCGGCAGGAATAGGTATGGCGGTGGTACCAGACCCGGGCGAGACAATGCAGAACTCTACCACCTATAACAATTACAATTTTTACGGCCTTTCTGTATGCAGTGTAAAAATGTTAATCCGTAATTTGGCTTTCTTTTTTCAGTCAGTGAATTTAAATCATAATTAGTATAAGGGGTGTTGTGAATAAACAAAAAATTAAAATACAATTTCAACGTTTAAACAAAAACAAATTCAGTAAATTTCATTATTTTCTCCCGACACTTTTTGCCTCGCACTACTCTGTTGTGGAACCAATTACCGGCAGGGGTATTTCCGAACGGATACGACATAGGGACCTTCAAGAAAAGAGCTTACTCATTCTTAAAAGGCCGGCAACGCAACTGCAAGACCTCTGGTATTGCAGATGTCCATGGGCGGCGGTGATCACTTACTATCAGGTGCACCTCTTGCTCGTTTGCCCTTTTCTATAAAAAAAATTCAATGAAAGATAAAAAAAATATGGAGTCAATCAATTTTATTCAATACCAAAATCTCGATTCACTGATATGGCGCCGTTGGTCCGTACCACTGAAGGGACATAGTGATGGAACCAGCGGGCCAACTTCTTGTTAGGTGACGTCATAATTGTGGAGGTTGATGACGTCACACAAGGACAAGTAAGGTGAAAAGGAAGATCTTCCCAGCCAGGCAAGGTGTACTGCCTGGGGACCGAAGTTTATTTGAGAATCGTTAAAACTTGTATATAGTTTCTACAAGATAAATAATTGTGATATCATGATTCAGGATTTTATTATGATTTTTTTTAATTTTTTTATTATTTTTTCTCGTTGCGTTTATTGATTGCTTGAACCGCTACTACTAATAAACAAGTGTCAAAAAAATTCTCCTGTAGGTAAAATTTTTTATAGCACAGATAAAATACGAAAGTTAAGATGGAATTTTGCGAAAAACGAAGTAACGCCGGTTTTATAAACATTTATACGTGGACCAGTGTTGCTGTGTTTATTTTATTTACTAAAAATATTGGTTTCCAATTTTTGTGAAATTTGATTCGATCTTGCTTTTATCCCTTACAGTTTGGTTTTAACACCCTTTCACAATACAATTCAGCAGTTTTATTTGTAAATTTTAATATTTTTCACAATGCTCTGATCGACACGCAAAGATAGCTCACCTGACATCTAGCTATGGCAAGGTGTAGTTTCGTCGTACTTGTGTGCGTGTAATTGTGTATCTACAGCCACGAGCAATAATACATACAAAGAAGAACATCTGTTTAGAACGATAAGAAAATTCCCATATTTTCTTAAAATTGGGAACCAGAATATGTTGGTTCCGGGCTCCTTTGAATAAAAGACTTTTAGGTAACATAACAATGTTTGTTCAATTGTTATTACGTTATATGTCATTGTTATTACTTTATATGTCATTGTTATTACGTTATATGTCATTGTTATTACGTTATATGTCATTGTTATTACGTTATATGTCATTGTTATTACGTTATATGTCATTATTATTACGTTATATGCCATTGTTATTACGTTATCAATAATCGCACGTGCGCCTGCACATGCGAAAATGTGAGTAAACAACTTATTTGCACTGTAGTATAAATAGCAATGTAAATGTAAGCCTAGGGCATTCTAATTGTGATCGTGTCCGAGTCCACAACGGTGATATAACGTAAGTAATTTCTCCTTATTGTTATAATATGTTTATATTGAAGATTATTATTATCATTATTATTATAGTAAAAGTAAATAGAAGAAAATAGTCATGTTGGAATGGTTGGTAAAGAATTTTAGAGATCTTATAATAACAAGTGATAAGTGATGTGTTGTGAAGTGTAATAACTAAAGTTTTCTATGATTTAATATGGTTGATTAGTAAATAACTGAACAGATTAAATATTGTAAATTATATTATCAAATGTGTTTATTATTTATTATTCGTACCGAATAATATCCTGCATCCTTTATAAGACCAACTGCCGTTCTGCCAGGCGTAAAATGCGACCGATTGGCTTGCGAGTCCCTACTATCGTGGCTACTAGGTAGTAGAGTTCTGCATTGTCTCGCCCGGGTCTGGTACCACCGCCTTACCTATTCCTGCCGCAATAGCGTCAGTGCTTGTCGCTGTCATGTTCCGGTTTGGAGGGTAAAGTAGCCGGTAAACTTATGCATGTAGCATTATACCTCGCCACAAGGGAGTGTCTGTTTTTTTACATTTTTTTACAATTTTTATCTGTCTGTCTGTCGGTCTATCTGTTTGTTTGTTCCGGCAAATCTCTGAAACGGCTGAACCAATTTTGACGGGACTTTCACTGGCAGATAGCTGATGTAATAAGGAGTAGCTTAGGCTACTTTTAATTTCGAAATTTTTCAAGAGGACGAAGCGCGGGCTCAGCTATTAAAAAATATAAAAAAATGTTTATATTTACAAATATTTTGATAATTGTGACTTTTTCGAAATGACTATTACAGTTGACCATAAGGGTCGTTACTGCGTCACCGGACTTTAATTGTGACTGTTTTCTTTAACTCAATCAGTAATTTTAGCGTAAACCTTCACGGAAACCAGAACATGAAATCAGAAAAAAGAAATCAGGACTTCCCAACTAGGGGGGGGCAACGCCCTCCTGGGGAGGCGTAGAGAAATGTTAGGGGGGGGGGGATCGTTCGTAATATGTAACATTACATTTCCAAAAAAAACCTGAACAAGTAGGTAAATAGGGAATGTAAGGGGGACATGAAAATATTATTTTTGGTTTGAGGAGGCTCGGCGAAATAAAGGTTGTGAATGCCTGTTATAAATGAATACTTATTAGTGTTGGTAGTCACGAAGCAGGTACAAGTAGTGTACACGGCAAGGCGTAGTTTAAACCGGCGTCATTACTTTTTCGCAAAGTATATAGTGTATTATATGTCTAATATTTGTTCATAAGTCAGTAAAATTTTATATAGCCTATGTAAAATTTTATTTAAATTCCTCCTTAGATTTTTTTTATAGCAGACGGGGTAAACGAGCAGGTGATGCACCTGATGGTAAGTGGTCATCGCCGCCCATGGACATCTGCAATACTGGGGGTCTCGCAGCTGCGTTGCCGGACTTTTAAGAATAAATAAGCTCTTGTCTTGAAGGTCCCTAAGTCGTATCCGTTCGGAAACACCCCCGAGGGTAATTGATTCCATAATGGAGTACTGCGAGGCAAAAACGACGGTTGCTAATCAGCTGGTGCTCCTCTAAATACTTTAGGAGCTGACAATTTATAAGTGTCTCCATGACTTTGGAGAACAAGGAGCTTATGGCTATTGGCCGATAGTTTGACGGATTAGAGCGACACCTTTTTAGGGATGGGATGCACTAAAGCTGTTTTCCATGAATTCGGTACCATTATTCGGTATTATTCGGTCGAGTGAATAGAAAAGCCGGAATAAGCGCGTCAATACTGGCGCCCACTCTGGAGCACATACTTTAAGCACAATCGGAGGAATGCCATCAGGCCCACTCGACTTGTGGATGTCCAAGGAAAGTAGTGCTTTACGCATAGATGACTGCCGAAACTGTGGTTTTGGCATAGAACTATCACACTGCGGGATGGTAGGCGGTGCGTTCCCTTGGTCATCCAGGGTCGAGTTGGCCACAAAGAACGTGCCCAGAAGATCGGCTTTCTCCTTTGCGGTATGGGCCAGAGTCATCGTCTCTGTACAAGGATGGAAATGAAGGCTGAGAGAAATTCCCTATGCAGCCTTGGCGATAGACCAGAACGCACGAGTGCCCGAAGGAAGGCAAACTAATTTCTCACCAATTCTGCCAATGTGTTCCGATTTTGCTTTGGCGATAGCTCTTTTGAAGAACCTTGAGGGAGAGTTGTACTCCTTTCGTAATGTGCTAGTTTTTACATCACGACATGCCGACGCAGCAGGCCAAGCTCGGTAGCATTCCTACTTTCGGCGTAAAGCCCCTTTGCAGTGGCGACCATGTGATTTTGCTGCGTAGGTCGTTACAAAATTTCATCAATAAACAAACATGTACCTCAGAAAATCTCCCGTAGATGTTATTGCGGCTACGTTGGCTGTTTCAAACACTCTCTTGCAGATCGTTTGTTCGTCTTCAAGTTTTGTTGCCTTTTTGTCGCACTGTAAAAGTTAATATTGTTGGTCATATTTTTATACTTCACGATATTCAAATTCAAATTCTTTATTTGCACAAAATAGGGTTGAAAAAGATTTTATACATATATCGATGTGCTTAAACCTATTTTGCCAGATAAATGGCATGCAAATTTATGAGTTCAGATTATTGTTATGTACTATTTAAGAAAAACTCATATTTTTTACATTTATACCTAAATAAATTATTAAACAGTAGACAGTAACAAATTTCAAATAAATTGTATTGAAAAAAATATATATAATTGTATTTAATGTCAAGAGAGTACAAAAATGTTTATTTAAAAAAAATGTCGAAATGAAATAAAAATTATGTTCTACTAATTCGTATTATAATAATATTTTTGTCATTGTCTTAATATATAATTTTATTTTGAACAAGATACTTGACATAATTACAATAATCTATATCTATATATATATATATATAAATCAATTGCTGTTCGTTAGTTTCGCTCAAACTCGAGAACGGCTTAACCGATTTGGCTAAATTTGGTTTTAAATTAATTTTTGATGTCCAGGGAAGGATTAAAAAGTGAGAAAATATGAAAAAAATAAGAGTAGTTAAAAAGGCAGAACAACGTTTGCCGGGGCAGCTAGTATTTCATAGATATTTGAGTGGAGGTTAGAAAAAACGACGAGAAAATAACTCTTATATTATACAGGGTTACTTTAAATGTCCTACCGAATTATAAAATTAGGTCCTAAGTAATGAATTGAAAGTGCGATTTTATTATTATTGTAAAATTATCACAAAATAATATAAAAATATTCGTTTTGAAATTACCCACTAAATTCATGAATTGCATGCGCCGAGTCTGGTAAATGAACTTTATAAAGCTAGCAGTGTGTCATTTTACATTTATCTATAATAGCGATATTAACTATTATGTAATCTGTCGCTAAGTATATTTTTTCCGATTACTTTTGATTTGATTGAAGGCACTTAAATATTTTAATTCAAATTTTGCGTAATTTGAAATTATACCCATGCGTTTTGTTTTTGTGTCGGATAAAAAATAACTTTTGAATTTTTTAAATCACCTTTTTTTTTATATAAATCGTACATATTATCGATTGTGAATTTGGAAATTTGGCCGGACTTGTAAAAGTAACCCTGCGTAGTTAGCAAATGTGTAGTTAGCTCGGGGTGTTCCGGTGCAGCCCGGCCACAGTCAATTTTGTAATTTATAGACATAAAATTTAAATGTACCTCAAGTATATCTCTTTAAAAGAGCACTTTTTGGTGGCCGGGAAGTAACGTATACGCTGCAGCCCGGCCACGGTTATATTTTCCAGTAGGATGCTCAGAATGTTCTTAATTATAAGCCAAATAATTGTTCCATTTGCGTTCTTTGGATTTTTGAATGTAATATACGAACAAAAACGACTATATAAACAAAAAATGATTTCAAATTAAAATGTGCACTTAGCGCCTGTAGCATTAAAATAGCAAATCTGCTTATTTGTAAAAAGGTGCTATCGCAATTTTTTTAGGAGCAAGTCTCTAGAAAACCAGACGTAAAGAAAAACAGTTTTGATTGTAAAACGATGGTGCATTTTCCTATATGATATATTATTATTATAAACAAAGTAATTATAAATATATTATATGTATCTAGATGTACGTAATTGCATAGAATATTAAAATAATAAAAAAAATGTTAAATGTAGGGAATTGGAATTGCATTATATCTACGATTTGTTTTCTACACTCACATAATAATTGTGTACTATCTCTATTGGTAGGATCTTCTAGCGTATGCCACCTACATCTTGAGCGCGGTCATCGAGAATCATGTTGAAGCACTAGCAAGGCTTGATATTTCGAAGGCTTTTGACAGGGTCTGGCATGATGTTTCCCCGTGTTGGACCCTGGCTTTTTTGAAGAATAAACAAACTGCTGTTTTATCAGGCAGGTCGTAAAAGGCGACCGTTTGGTTACGTGAGTCACTGCATTCGTGGCTACTAGGTGGTAGAGTTCTGCATTGTCTCGCCCGGGTCTGGTACCACCGCCTTACCTATTCCTGCCGTAATAGCGTCAGTGCTTAAACCTTAAGCCGGTAAAATTATACATGTGGCATTAGACCTCACCCCAAAATAGCAACGCAACATCTATGGTGTCTATAAGTGATGGTTGACTCTTTCCATCAGGAGACCCATCTGCTTGTTTGCTATCTTATGATATATAAAAATAAGTGCGGGTAGAAGACAAATCATAGATATAATAACAATAAATATTCACGGGACAAATTACACTTACTGATCTAACCCCAAAGTAAGCAAATTATTTGCTTGTGTTATGGGTGTTAGTCAACAATACTAATACATAAAAATACATGTATAAAAACTAGAACATATTTAATAAACGCCCAAACCCGGAAATACAAACATTTATACTCATCACACAAATGCTTGTCCCCGTCGGAGATCGAACCTGAGCCCCGTCGATCGCGTAGTCAGGGTCGCTAACCACTCGACCAACGGGGCGATTAATTTTATAAATATTTTAATAAGATATAACAGAATAAATACCCAGTCACTACAAAGTTATTAATGCAATTACGTACATCTAGATACATATAATATATTTATAATTACTTTGTTTATAATAATAATATATCATATAGGAAAATGCACCATCGTTTTACAATCAAAACTGTTTTACTGTTTTTCTTTACGTCTGGTTTTCTAAAGAATTGCTCCTAAAAAAATTGCGATAGCACCTTTTTACAAATAAGCACATTTGCTATTTTAATTCTACAGGCGCTAAGTGCACATTTTAATTTCAAATCATTTTTTGTTTATATAGGCGTTTTTGTTCGTACATTACATTCAAAAATCCAAAGAACGCAAATGGAACAATTATTTGGCTTATAATTAAGAACATTCTGAGCATCCTACTGGAAAATATAACCGTGGCCGGGCTGCAGCGTATACGTTACTTCCCGGCCACCAAAAAGTGCTCTTTTAATGAGATATACTTGAGGTACATTTAATTTATTCATTGGTACTGCAAGAACATTAAAAGAACATTTAAATTTTATGTCTATAAATTACAAAATTGACTGTGGCCGGGCTGCACCGGAACACCCGTTAGCTCGGTGTCTCAGCGCGCCGGCGACGTGTGTGTGTGTGTGTGTGTACCTCTGTCATCCCACGCAGTCGGCGATGCTCGGTGTCCCAGCGCGCTGGCGACATGCTCACGGCGCGTATCAGCTCGCCCACGCTCGGGGTTATGGACACGTTCACCTCACCTACGGTAAATGTTACGTTATAATCAATTTGCCACTCAGTACACCATATTCGCGATCATTGAAAACTACAACGGAAATTGTTTTTTATCACATACTTAATTATAGAAGGAATGAAAGTAAAGGGACAAGAGGCCGTCCTGGCAATAAGACATCGCAACTGCACATTGATATCTGCCACATCAAAAGGTTTGCAGTTGTATTGTCGGCGCTTCTTACCGCCCGGCCCCAGCTACCCGCGGCGCGACCTGCGACGCGAAATGCGGCGCGGTGAGTCGCGCGACCATCTGGGTATGCCACAGTGAGACTTGTGCTCTGAGCTGTCACACCTATACTAGCCAGTACCGGGGTCGGATTTTGTAATACTATTTTCATTATATTCTTTTGAAGCGTAGTATATATTATCGTAACGTTAGGATTGTACGCAAAAATACCATTATTGTTGATACTTACATATATTACCTTATCATTAATCCCTCCATTCGGGTTTTTTGAAATTATATTTCTTTAGGCGCGTAATATTTCTTTAGGCAGCGAATGAAATTTTAAGATGCACGCACATTACCGTAACGTAAAAGTTACAGGTTGTCCGCTAAATTGCTCATTAAGTCCCGAAATCCTTGACTATCCTTTTCCAGTCCTTTTATTATTTTAATGTAATTAAGTATTTGCATGAAATTAAAATCTATCAGAAATCAGAAGTACTTTATTCAATAAAACTTTTTACAAGTTATTTTGACACGTCAACACATTTTTTAAAAGCTACTACTGGATCGGAAACGCGGCCACTATTTTTTAATGACGCCAAAGTATAACTTCTCACCCGCGTATATAAGTATACGTACCCATTTTTTAACGTATGGCAACGTAGACATTTTCCGTGCAATTTTCAGTAACTATGACCGTTTTTGATGTAGTGGGCTGTAGAAAGAATGTATTTTTTATTAATATGAGTGAGATGCATGTATAGGAACAAATTTAGTTTAACGTAAGCCGACATTAAATTGAGAAAATGCTGTGAAGTTTTGGAACGAAGTTCCATATCGCGCGTTGTGAAAGGGGGCTAGACGGAAAAAATTCTTACGAAAAGTTGTCACGACACTTTTTGCTATAGTAAGGTATTGTAAGCACAGAAATATCCAGCCACTTCCCTTTAGCTCATCCATTGAAAGTGAGAGTCTATCTACTATTTGATTGAGTTTCCTTTTTGCTAGTACCAAATGTTCGACATTTATACAGAATTTCGGCCGAATGTCGAATTTCGACCAAAAGTTGAATTTCGACGGACAGTCGAATTTCGAACGAATGTCGAAATTCGACCGAGTGTCGAATTTCGATCGGTTGCAGAGTTTCGACCGTCAGTCGAATTTCGACCGGGTGCCGAAATTCGACCGCGGGTCGAATTTCGACCGGGTGCCGAAATTCGACCGCGGGTCGAAATTCGACCGGGTGCCGAAATTCGACCGTGATTCTAAATTCTACAAAGTTCCTTATCGCGCGTTGTAAAAGGGGGCTAGAAGGAAAAAATTCTTACGAAAAGTTGTCACGACACTTTTTGCTATAGTAAGGTATTGTAAGCTGTGCGGCGTGCGGATGTTTCTTTGTCTGTCTGTCTCTCTCTCTCTCTTATAGAAAGCAAGCCAGATATTTTCATTTCTATTTCGCATTGAACAGTGTGGTGTCGCGACGATTATTTTTGTTGAGTGTATACAGGTTTTTTGTAAATAATAATAAAAGGAACTTCGTTCCATCCGGGTGTCCCTTGACACCTCTCAAGTTTTTTTAGATTAAGTTTAAGTTTCGGTGTATATACTAAATTAAGTTTAATATTATTTTAAGTATAATATTAAAATAATATGTCAATAACCAATTATTTATTTAATCAATAAATCAGCATACTAACTCTAAATTAAAATTTAAAAAAAACCGACACTTTTTTTATCGTCAGCCCACCATTTTACTTCAGTTTCATAATAATATTAAGCGCAAAACATAAAAGGAGCTGATGATCTTCGAAAGAGGCTCCTGCAGCATAAAGTTAAAGGTAACCTTGACCTGTGGTTCCTTACTCAATGAGCTTGAGCTGTTTTATTGCCAAGCTTCCGAGGTCTCCAGCTCCGCAATGTAACTCTATCAAACCATGTGAATCTTCTAGCAATAAAGGCTATATATCAGCCCAATTTCAAGTGTCCACTTTCCAGTTCCATGGTTATATTTTAAAAAACATTCAGCATCTAAGTGTTTCCCAAAACAAATCGAAGTAGCCTACACTCAGTGGCTTTTAACTGATCAAGCTTAGAAAATCACATGGACTTCCTTCCGCTCTATCATCAGATACTGGAAGCTATCCTATTCCACATTCCTTAAAATAAAAAATTAAACGAGTCCCATAATTGATCGTGTTGCTCAATTTTAATTAAAAGTTTTGATAACATCCTTCCTGTTTCATCATAAGACCCTGTAAATCGTTTAGTACTAGGGTATTTGTCAAAAAAGAACAACTGAGTCCAATCTAAATGGGTTTTTCTTATTTAGTTTATAACTTACCATGGCCACCTTCGAGTTTGATCGTTAAATCCTAAGTCATGATGAGCATCAGATCCTAGAAATCGTCCAGCATCAAAATGTTTGACAGTACAAGACAATTGAGCGCTAACTCAATAAACTTACCTTGTTGAGTTTAGAAGTTTATTATCTAAGCATTTTGCATCTGGATGGGAGTTTCTATATTACTTTTTTTGGCTTCATCTTCAAAGTCTCGTAATAATGAAAAATATCTTATTGCAACGAAACGAACGACTCCAAACTCTACTATCTTAACACTTTCTATTTACAATGACACTCTAGCGGCTCCATGCTCCATTTCTCGTTATTATGAGTACTAATTAAACTTAGTACTTATAGCAACAAAACCAATGACCCAAAACTTGGTTGCCTCGTCAAAACTCTACATCTGAGAGTTCTAGTCCCTATACCCAGGCTACATCATGATATTAACTGGATAGTACCATAATATTGCATTGTCATTGAAATTACAAAAGTTTGCCAAGTTTCGGTACAAATAAATATCAGGAAGTCGATAAATATGGTTTGCAATATTTAGAAAATCTTTTATTTACATACAAATATTCCTAGTTAAATGAAAGCTGATATCTTCGAATGAAGATATTGTAGCATCAGGTCTAGGTCACTATGTCATTGCAATATAATTGAAGTAATAAAATACAAATTTTAGCATCGATAAAGCCTTTACAAGTGGAAAAGAGACGGTGAGCTTTCAACGGCTGCACAGATTCTATTGAATCATAGTAAAGAACTATCTCGCAAAATAGGGCTTTCAAGAAAAAAAATCGCCACTAAATCGGACCATCCGCCAGGGCGCTACGATGCACGGACAGATACACAGACACACCTCTGAAACTTTTGCGTCGGACGCTAAAAATAGTAGTAAAAATTTTAATAAAATAAAGTAAGTATCTATATAATTTCCGTTGGTAATAATTTTGTGTTATTCTAATTCCAACCCTGGCTTACAAGTGAATAAAACAAAAGTCCTCTTTTGTTTTATTCGCTCATCACACCACGCGGTCGGTCGCGCGTTTTTCCGCGCCGCAATTCGCGTCGCCGGTAGCTGTGGCATACTTCATACAGTTTCCTACATTTGTTTTCGCTCGCCGCGCCGCAATTCGCGTCGCCAGGTAGCTGTGGCATACTTCATACAGTTTCCTACATTTGTTTTCGCTCGCCGCGCCGCAATTCGCGTCGCCAGGTAGCTGTGTCATACTTCATACAGTTTCCTACATTTGTTTTCGCTCGCCGCGCCGCAATTCGCGTCGCCGGTAGCTGTGGCATACTTCATACAGTTTCCTACATTTGTTTTCGCTTGCCGCGCCGCAATTCGCGTCGCCGGTAGCTGTGGCATACTTCATACAGTTTCCTACATTTGTTTTCGCTCGCCGCGCCGCAATTCGCGTCGCCGGTAGCTGTGGCATACTTCATACAGTTTCCTACATTTGTTTTCGCTCGCCGCGCCGCAATTCGCGTCGCCGGTAGCTGTGGCATACTTCATACAGTTTCCTACATTTGTTTTCGCTCGCCGCGCCGCAATTCGCGTCGCCGGTAGCTGTGGCATACTTCATACAGTTTCCTACATTTGTTTTCGCTCGCCGCGCCGCAATTCGCGTCGCCGGTAGCTGTGGCATACTTCATACAGTTTCCTACATTTGTTTTCGCTCGCCGCGCCGCAATTCGCGTCGCCGGTTGCGCCGCGCTAGCTGTGGCCGGGCCGTTAATCTGTGTAAGCTTCTTTCAAGAAGACTTTAGGGACCTTATTGTCTCTTACAAATAACTCCCAACAGCAGCTGGTTCCAAAGAATAGTACTGTGAGACAATATTGTGTCAACAATCACGCAGATAGACGCTATAGAAAATAAAAAACAATTTAACATCTCCACGAAACACTAATAATCAATACGATATAATGAAATATGAATGAATTACATGACGTTTGTTAATTCAAATCACTCCATGCTGAACGCGATCGAAAATCAGGATTAAATTTAAAAATTATAGGACAAAGTCCATGTGAGGACTCAGGAATTCCATGAGGCATTAAAAACTGTTTTGTACTTTGTAACGGGCACGATAGAACACGATCATGCTCGGACGTGTTATTACACCACATTCAATTACGCGGCCATACGCGTAAATTATTAGTACTAGTATATAAGATAAAGGAAATTCACACTAACATACAGTTTAATAAACACGTTTATAACTGATGTATAACCATTTCAACCTGCTTTTCTAACCTTTTTTTATTTATTAGCAGGTATATTTTTTTTACTGACGCTAAACGGCAATCCATGAGCCCCTTATAAAGGCTTTAAATACATGTCCTAAAGTATGTTAACAGTGGTACATACCCAGCGAGCTAGCGATGGTGAATTCAACAGGCTGTATGGAGTCGGCGAAGTCTACGCCCAGTGTAACGCACGTCATGGCGCCCGCGCCCAGCCGCGCCACGGCCGGGAACTCGTGGATACTGCGGGAACCCGACAGGCTCTGGGGAAAATGGACCAAGAGAACATTTCAAGCAGTTTCTCCGCTTTGGTTCGAGCACTCTTTGAGGAATTGACTTATGTTCCTCTCAAGCAGTTTGTAAGACGTTAATTAACGAATTTACTAAGTTTTGTAACTCTTGAGTTTATTAATGACGCGTAAAATAATTTACGTAATATATTAATAACATGTTCTAGGATATCACTAAAGACGATAGCTTTAATAACGTGAAGGGAATATCGTCTTCAGACACAAATAACGTTAATGTTGTTACCATCTGAGTAATGGTTTGAAATACTAATGAAAAATTTAACATGAGGATTATGTTAATTTCTTGATAATTGATTAACTAGGCTTAATAAACATTTTTCAGTAATTCGACACCAACATCTATGGTTGAGCCACCCTTCGCAAAACCGAATTATTATGATATCATCTAAATGTCAAATATTTTAATTAGGGTGAACAAAACCGAGATATGTCGAAAATTAGAGAGATTTGAAAATTGGAATTACCACGAAATAAAGAAAAGAACGGAATTGGCAAGTACAAACATTTGTATCAGGACCCCGATCGCCACACTCACACATAAAATAAGCATTATTGCATATAAACTACTAATGCAAACATTGTTTCATTGGTCGTTTTCATTTTAAGCAACAATAATCCGAAACATACAAACAGAACATTTAAAAATATACCAAACTGCGTTACAATAAATTTTATTTTGCTACAAAAAGAAAACGAGTATTTACGTCCTTTTGTAGTCTATTTAAAATAGACTCATCTATTTGTACAATAGTGAAACTTAAGATCATAATAGTTTCGCTATTCTACAATAGATGGCAGCATTGATTTTTCCGTAGTTCAGTTGATCATATTTGAGTAGAGAACTTTCTAGAACGATATACGTAATGACTGTCATTACGTATATCTTTCTAGAAAAATTAGGTCAACCTAAAATGAACTTTATATGTAAGGTGTACGGCTGATTTTAGCTTGACTTTCTATTATATCATTAGAGATTATATTAAATCAGGAATTTGATTAAAATAAAATGAAAATTGTACTTTCGAATGATATGAAATATCTCCATTTTTAATCATCTGTATTCTACTATCATTTCTGTATTCAAGGATGGCACAATACGGCATAATTCAGTGTAAATAGATTTTCGCACGACGACTATCTCCTAATGATATGGTAAGTATCACTAAGGCAATTTAGAGTAAAAGCGCATAATAGTGACGCACGCGGCACGCCCACTCTTCACTTCCCCTTGTTTTCTTTATTTCGTGGGAATAACTTTGCTGAATTTCATCAAGTCAGGAAATACACCATGTGTTCAAGAAAAATTAAATATTACAGATTGAGCTGTAATGATATGGTGCAATAACATTTATTACTGAAGCAATGATTCTAATGGAAAGTCCCCATAAATCTAAGGATTTTTAGTTTCCAACGTTTTAAAGGTAATTAAAATATATAAGGTCGGGGCTAAAGTATCTTCGTATTGTTCATACAAAGGAAAATATTTTTTTAGGTATATTTTTTTATTTATTTATATGTATGTGCCGTTTTGATCGATGGCTTGTTGCCATCTTTTGGGTAGTGCTAGTGCTATGATCGTATTCCTGTAGAAATTTAGAGATTTTTGATTTAAAAAATCTGATCAGTGTTCTTTTGAGGTTAGCTTTATATTTCCTAAAGAGTTCTGCAATGACCGAAACAGGTGGAAATCTGATAGAACAAGGTCAGGGCTATACGGAGGATGCATTAAGACATCCCCGCCAAGCTCTTAATTTTTGCTGCGTGACTATAGATGAGTGCGGTCTGGCGTTGTTATGGTGGGACACCACGCTCTTCCTATTCACCCGCTCCGGCCAGTTTTTCTCAATAACTTTTTTTTACCTCATCAGTTGCTGACAGTAGAGGTCAGAATCGATAGTTTTACCCGGTGGCAAAAGCTCATAGTGGACGATACCTTTCCAATCCCACCATACACATAGCATAACTTTGTTCCGAGTCGGCCGGGCTTCGCCACGGTCTGTGGGGTTTGTCCATGCTTCGACCATGATCTTTTTTGCACACGGGTGATGAAAAATGGGTGACTTACGATAAGTCGTAAGTCACCCATTTTTCATCACCCGTAATCAAATGTTTAAGAAATGATTCGGAATTGTTACATTTCAACAAAAAATCGCAAATGGAAACACATTGCATTAGGTTTCTCTCAGTGAGATCATGTGGTACCCAAATGTCAAGTTTTTTCTTGTACCCAGACTTTCGTAAATGACGTAAAACTTATGATCAACATCCAGTTCTTCAGCAAAGTCTTAGCTATTAATATGTTGATCTTGCTCCACTTTCTCAAAGATGGCACTGATTTTATCTATGACCATGGCGCCCAGAGCGAACCTAATCTTTCACACTATTATTGCATCTTCAGGATGTCACATTTTTAATGGTATTAAAACCAACCATTTACATTCAGTACAGACAAAGAGGTTTGATTACTATTATTATATTCAAAATACGAAAGTACTTTTGCCCCGACCTATTATTTACTATCAATGAAAGAAAATTCTTAAGTGCTTGATTACACGTTGCTTCAGTAACGATTCAGCAGTACTAATTGATGAATTAAGGTTTTAAGTTGTTAAAATGCAGCATTGGACAAATATTTTTCACTTTGTTACAGTCTCCAAATATTTTTCACTTTGTTGACTCTATCAGCATTCAGTTGGAAAACATCGTTGAAATTTTTAGTTTTGTTAGTTTCACAATAAATGGTGTCTCAAGTAGCTTTTATTTTGTTTGTGGACTGTTTAATAGTATTTTTTATGTGAAAGGTTTTTGCTGCATTACATACAGATCCTTTTAAAAATTTTGGCATACTTTTTTTACATATCCTTCCACGCTGTGGTTATAAGATTTTTCATAATATAGGTGAAAAATAAGTGTTTTCTACTTTTATAAATTCCCATTGTTGCCCATTATCTAAAACCATTTCGGTCTCAAAAAATAAAGAGGAAAGATTTGATTTTTTTTTGTGTGTTATGATTTAATTTAAAACTATGCGACCGATTTTATAATTCTTTCACCTTTAGAACACTACACTATCCAGAAGTGACAGAGTACTTCTGTATCTGACTAAGTGTAGGGAAGTAATGATTTTTGCTCACGCGAATTAAGTCGCGAGTAATTGCTAGTTTAATATAAAAACCGGCCACGTGCGAGTCGGACACGAAGGGTTCCGTACCATCATAGCAAAAAAAAAAAAACGAAAAAAACACGTTTACTGTATGTGGTCCTTAATATTTTCTTTTTTTTAATATAACGCATAGCGATAACAGAAATATATAATTTGTGAAAATTTCAGCTTTCTAGCTATCACGGTATATGAGATACAGCCTGGTGGTAGACAAATGGCCAGGCAGCGGAGGCTTCGTAATAGGGTTCCGTTAACTTTTAAGTACGGAACGCTAAAGAGCATTTACCTTCTTAGTGATCCTGAGGTTTGTGATCTCATCGGAGGTGTGGTTGGTGAGCGCGAGCTCGAGCGCGCACAGGCGCGGCGAGTAGAGGTGCGGCGCGCGCGGCCAGCGGGCGCTCGCGGACAGCCCGCGCGACACCAGCCGGGACACCACCTCCGTGCTGGTGCTCACCACCAGCGACGGACCCACCGCCGTGATCTCCTCCTCTGGGGGTACCACTACACGCTTTACACACTTTCATACCTTCCAAAATCACTGATCAACACTTTTACATGGTGTTTAGTGCATCTGACCACAGATTTCTAACCAAAACTATCCAAATATATATATACGTTTATTCAATTCACCTTAAACCAATCACAGAACAAAAATTGAATGGTAAATTTTGTAAATGGTAAAATGTCTTTGTAAATTGTAAACATTTTGATTGAAAAAAAGATGAAATTTTGTAAATTTTAAATATAACTTTTGTGATGTGAAATAATTCTTGTAAACATTATAAATACATAATTATTGTAATGCATAAAAAAAGGCAAGCCCGCTTAATTTCTTCCGCTGAATCTTCTCAATATGTGCGTTCCGATCCAGTAGTAATTCTAAAGAAATCTCACTCACAAAATGTAAATGACATAGAATATAATAAAACTAATTGACTCGCGCAGCTTCTCCCGCGAGTAGATTAACATGTCGTCGATATAGTTTTACATAACAATTTCATCCCGTATTTCAGCCGTTTAGGGGTTGATTTTTAAAATTTTTTTAGCCCATATTTTACCCCAAATCTTAAACTATTTGCATGCTAAATTTCATAAAAATCGGTCCAGCGGTTTAACCGTGAAAGCGTTACAGACAGACAAACAGACTTTCACATTTATAATATCACTATATAGTATAAAACAAAGTCCTTTTCCGCCGTCTGTCCCTATGTCCCTATGTATGCTTAGATCTCTAAAACTACTCAACGTATTTTGATGCGGTTCTTTTCAAGAGGAAGGTTTATATGTATATTAACATTCATTATATAGCAGAGAAATACTGTTATAAATATATTTAGCAAAACAACATTTACCGGGTCAGCTATACCATACCATGGTGAAATATGTTGGTAATCATTATATATAATAAAACTAAGTTGATAAAATGTGCGTGCCGATAAGGCACGATATAGGGACTTATATAGTGTGATAGCCCTTTATCCCCCCTCGAACAAGAAAGTTCCCGTTTTAACCTAAAAGGCGTGTTTTTAAAGATATATGGGCTTTGCCAACCCTTCAATATGGTTAAAGAATATTTATTTCTCATAAGATTTATATAAAATCCACTATTCTATACATTTCATTCACTATTATTTAAAACATTTGATGAGCATACACATTTCACACGTCACACAACACAGATATTGATAGTTCGGGTAGCTGGACACAAGCGTTTTATGCTTTGGGGTAGAACAATTTTTAAATAGTTGTTGCTAACTCGTTGAAACATTGATCTAAAAGACGTTACCAACTAGATGGGGCATTGATCAAGATTTTATATAAGTAATTTTAATTGCTGTTATATTTATTATGTAGGACTGCTTGCGTGCAATTTAACAAATCATAATTGAAGTCTCCAAGTATAACTGTCCTTTTTTTTATTCTGTAGCTGTAAGGAGTATGTGTCCAAAAAGTTTTTAAAGTTTGTTCTTTCGGGTTTGTAAATAGCTCCGACGTTCAATGAAAATTTGGAAACGTGGACCCATAGGAAACGGTTGTCATCTTCACAGAGTTCTTCAATTAAGTTGTGTTTGAGGTTGTCGTGTACAAATATAGAAACTCCTCTACTAGTAAGACTAAAGTTATAATAATGACTGTAACCTGCTATTTGTATCCTTTTTGCTTCATCCTCATTTTTTATCCAGGTTTCAGATAGAATTACTATATGTATGCATTCTTGAAATGAGTCAATTATACATTTAAGTTCATCGATTTTGCCTGGTTTTATAATACTACGAGCGTTCGCATAAAAACATCTGAGAAATTTCTTTGTTTGTACTATACTTCTATATGTATTAGCTATCTGATATGTAGTTTCTAATGAAATTTTGACGGATCCTGGTCCTGCCGAGTATTCTTTGCCTTTTTTTCAGAACATTTTATTATTTTGGGGATATTTATATATTTAATCAGTAAATTTGTTTCACCTTTCTTAAGACGATTGTCAAGTTCGTTTTTTAAATCCTTCAGATGTTTTCTCTGGTTAGGAGTTTAGTCTGAAAATATTTTAATGTTGTCTGTTGTATTACTTTTCATACGCAGTAAAGTCTTGGCTACTTCTTCAGATGGGTAGAAGGCTTTTAAAAAGCGTATCTCGTTTAACTTGAACTTCTCCAGACGAAAAATTTTTAACGGTTCAGGACATTCCTTGTATAGGCCCTTAGTTATTTTTAAAACTTCATTCCTGTCATGCTCTAAGCGTTCAGTATGGATGCTTGACTCGCATTCAGGAATACCTGCTATGACAATATTTTTCGATCGTATATTTCACTCGTTTAATTCGGATATTAATTCTTCGTAATCTGATGTAATTCGGTTGAGAGTTGGTTACATAGCATGTGATCCATGGAGTATGGAAATTGCAGACTCGAGTGCTTCTATTTTTTTTCAGCGATTTCAATGCCGGATTCTAAATTTTCTAGTTGTTTCTTATAGTTTGTGTGTTCCAGCGTAATGTAGTCTATTGTATTTCTAATATTTTTTATTTCATCCTTTATAGATGTGACTGTCTGACAGAGCTGACTAATATTTTCATTCTGAGTGTCACTTGTAGTTTTTAAAAATGACATCATTTCTGTCATTTGTTTACGAAGTTCCAGTATTTCTTTTCTTATTAATGAGCTATTTTCATGGTCGGGTGGTTGTTTGCGCTTGCTACGCATCGATACTTGCGAGACCTCCATTTCACTCTCTAAAGATGACTTGGTTGGTTGGGAGCCAGTAGATTTGCTTATGGCACTTCCAGTCGGTGAGCGTAGTAATTTGCTCATTGTATATCCGTGTTGTTGTACTAACAAGCGAACAATGCAAATGCAGACGGAATAAACAAGTAGAAAATTCACAACACTTTAAAAGGATTTCTACGTTCTAGTTATTTAAAATTCAAAATTGAATGACAGTACTGTTAATTTATTATTTACTTTGTGGACACGTCCGCTATGCGCGCACCAGAGTATACAATTCAACTTGGAAATTAAGTGTAGTGGCGCCATCTGTTGTCGAGTATTTGAATTTCAATCAGAACAACGATTATTTGGGTTGAATTTCGAAAGGAGCCTGCGAACAATTGCAGCATGTGTAGTACTGGCGCGAAATTTAAAATTCCAATTTCAATAAAGTCTTAAAATACATTTGTTATATTTCAATCTAACATAATCAATCATATTTCAAATATCAAGGTAATCAAAATAATTTGAGGTAAGACAAAAAAAAACATACGAGCCGAATTGATAACCTCTTCCTTTTGGGAAGTAGGTTGAAAAGATGGCTCCTCTAATGGAAAAAGAAACTATTATCAACACCAAAGATGATAATAGTGTGGTAGGATAGCAATGCCACATATATAAGTTTACCGATTACTTTACCCTCCAAACCAAAACACGGCAATGACAAGCATTCCTTATTGTAATCATCATTCAAAAATTAAAATTCCTCAAAAATTGGCCTTTTGGTGCGACCCAATCGAATGCTGTTTCGATGGTTCAAGGCTTTTAAAAATTTATAAAGTTTACACGCAAACATACACAAGCGTATGTAATACACAAACAGAAACAAACTAACATCATCGTAAAAGTATTCAGAAAAGTTAGTCAGTCTTAGAAGGGTATTATGCCCCATTTACACTAAACATGACGTAAGACGATCTTAACTAAGAATGTCTTAATTTGTTAAGCGTTACCTATTAAAAAATTTGTTTTGGACCAACAAAGAATTCCTAACGTAGGTCATACCTCATTAAGAGAATGAAATTAAATGTACTTAATGTCAAGTTATAACTTGTCAATTGATTTTAGCTGCTTTAATGGTTATGATATTATGTATTTTAAAAAATATAAAATATTACACACTATCATAATTTACTAAATGTATTCTTGTTTCGTGCTAACGACTACTGAAGAGAAAGTCAAATTTGTTTATGATATATTACACTTGGGTTTTGGCATATTTAAAAGATTAAGGGCTGGAGTACCTGTCAGTGGCTGTATGTTCCCGGTGGGCGGGGGCGAAAGTAACCCCCCCAGGGTAGGAGTCATGGTGGGTAGCGAGCTGGCCACTTCATCCAGTTCCAGTAAAAGCTCCAGGTTGGATTTCTCCGCTTTACTATTCTTCGTTTCCGCCTTTGAAGGCACGTGGAAGAATAAAATTTATCAATTTGGTCACGACTTGAGAATTATTTTATGCTATTTACATACAACTGAATTCGAAACTAGCTGTACCCGCGACTTCGTCCGCGTGGAAAAATTTCTAAAATAAAAGTAGCTTAAAATTAGTTCTTATTAGCGTGGTTTAAGAGATACAGCCCGGGGGTTTAACCGCATAGCTCCCGTTCCCGTAGGATTTCCGGGATAAAAACTATCGTATATCCTTTCTAGGTTCTGAAACTTTGTACTAAATTTTATTGAAATCGGTTCAGTGGTTTAATCGTGAAGAAGAGACAGACAGAGTTACTTTCGCATTTATAATGTTAGTATGCAAGTATGGATGCTATATCCAAGTTTATTGAGGATCTTACGAAAACGTCTTGTTTGCTATTTTAACCCCTTAAGACTCAGATTGGAAGAATATGACCCCGCTCTGTGTTTTATAACTTTCAGTCGGCTCAACTCGGTAAAATGTGACCGCACCCATTTTTAATTTATACTCTATTTTAAATAATAATAGTGATACATTTAGTTTGAATAAGCTTGGTAACTGACGGTCTTGGATATATTCTGTGAAATGAGATAGCTATATTTACATTTACCACTGACTTGTTAAATGTTTTAGAATTTTGTTGTAACAGCGTTGGCGTGTCTTTAATGGTCAAAGGTCAAACGCGAGCGATTAAATCCGCGTGTGCGGCCTAGAGTTTCGAGGGTTTAAGGAAAAAAAAAACATATTTGGTAAAGTTTCTGCCTATTTATCCCTCTACTATAAAAACTATACCTCAGCTCCAGTGTCCTTGGTATCCTGGTGGTCAGAGCTCTCCGCAGAGGAGCCGGAATCGCTCCCAGACCCGGAAGACTCGCTGTCCGATTCTGAATCTGATGTTCCCGACTGCGAGGATCTGTGCAGATTAAATGAAATACACGGTGAATTATTACAGGGCTACTTTTAAAGATCCGGCCAAATTTTCAAGAGGCTGTTCAGAATCGATAATATGTTCGATTTATGTAATAAAAAAGTAGATAAAAAAAAAACAAAATTTCATTTTTATCCGAAACAAAAAACAAAACGCATGGATATAATGTCAATTACGCAAAATTCAAACTAAAGAATTATACTGCCTTCAACCAAATTAAAACTGATCGGGAAAATGTACAGAGCGATCGAGCGAGTAAATGAGCGAAAGATTACAAAATTATAATCGTAATTACAGTAAATGTAAATTGACACGCTGCCCGCATTACAAAATTCATTCACAAGACTCGATACATCCAATCCACGAATTGAGTGAAATATTTTTAAACGAATATTTATATTATTTTGTAATAATTTTACAATAATCAAAACGCATTTTTTTATAGTAGAGGGGGCAAACAAGCAGGTCGCGCACCTGATGGGAAGTGATCACCGCCGCCCATAGACATCTGCAATACTGGGGGTCTTGCAGATGCGTTGACGGCCTTTTAAGGATAAATAAGCTCGTTTCTTGAAGGTCCCTAAGTCGTATCCGTTCGGAAACATCCCCGAGGGTAATTGATTCCACAAAGAAGTAGTGCGAGGCAAAAAGTGCCGACAAAAGCGCACGGTTGTGGATTTCCGGACATCGAGGTGGTGAGGTTGGAACTTTAAATTTTGACGCGAAGTCCGATGATGGAATTTAGCAGCAAAAATTAGTCCGAACGACTCGTCAGAAATCAGAACACTCCTCATGATACATACGGTAAAAGATGCAAAGCGAACCTACTTCTCTGCGTAACGCCAAAAAGTCAAGCCGATTAGAAATAACCTGGCCGTCGACGATTCGAATCGCTCTACGTTGAATGCGATCAAGAGGAAGAAGTTGGTACTGAGGAGCTCCGGCCCAGAGGTGAGAACAGTACTCCATGTGAGGTCGATTTTGGGCCTTGTAAAGTTGGAGGCGATGGGCTGGCATGAAGTACTGCTTTGCTCTACTGAGTTACACCAAGCTTTTTGGAGGTTAGTTTAGCCTTTCCTTCCAAATGACCGCGGAACTGAACGTTGTTCGATATGTCGACTCCCAGAATTCCAATACTGACTGAGGCTGTCAGGTGAGTGTTCTCGAACCGAGATGGTACGACAAAGGTTGTTTTTTAGAACACACAAAGCTGCGTTTTTTGGGGTTAAATAAAACAAGGTTTTGACGACCCCGTTCTGAGACATCGGTTAGTCGATTCTCGAGTTCAGACACGAGCTTGTTCCGGCCCCCTTCGACGTGTTCCCGGGAAATACCGCTACAGCCAGGGCATGTAGCATCACCAGTAAGTCATCCGCATAGCAATGTATGTTACTAATTCGCAACGTATCATTGATATGCAGATAGAACAGTGTCGGTGACAGCAAGCAGCCTTCGGGAACACCAGCATTGATAGGTTTGAGGTCGGAGCATGCACCGTCGACTACGACTCAGATGCTCCGATCAGCCAAAACTGGTGATCCACTTGCATAATTTCTCGGGAAGCGCAGGAAGGCAGCTTTGAGAGAAGCGCTTTGTGCCATACCCGATCGAATGTCTTCGCTATGTCAAAACTAACTGCCAATGCTTCTCTCTTGGTCTCAACTGCCTCCGCCCAGCGATGCGTCAGGTATACTAGAATATCACCAGCTGAGCGCGCCCACGACGTAAACCGTACTGTTCTTATTCAAAATTTAGTTCCTAATTTCAAAATTTGGCCAGACCTTTAAAAGTAGCCCTGTATATAATTTATATAAGACAAGTCTGCGTGTTTACCGCCAAAAAATCACCCTTCGTCGTATCTCCTCGTTTTGAAAATACTTCCCTGAAAGCCTCTGCCAGTATTGGAATACTTGGAGTCGACATATTATCAAGCGACGTTCAGTTCCGCGGTCACTTGGAAGGCAAGGCTAAATTAGCCTCTAAAAAGCTAGGAGTTCTTTGCAGGGACAGGCAGTACTTCACACCGGCCCATCGTTTACTGCTTTATAAGGCGTAAATCCGGCCTCATATGGAGTACTGCTCTCATTATTTGGCAGGGGCTCCTCAGTACCAACTCCTTCCTTTTGATCGCATTCAGCGTAGGGCGGCTCGAATCGTCGATGACGAGACTATTTCAAATCGGCTTGATTCTTTGGCGTAACGTAGAGATGTGGCATCACTCTGCATCTTTTATCGGCTGTATCATGGGGAATGTTCCGATGAACTGTTTAGATTAATTCCTGCCGCCGAATTTCACCATCGGACATCGCGACAAAATTCGAAATTCCGTCCTCACCATCTCGATGTCTAGAAATCCACAACTGTACGATCCTCGAGGCACTTTTATTCCCCGCACTACTCCTCTATGGAGTCAATTACCGGTAGCAGTTTTTTTCCAAATGGATACGACTTATAGACAATCAAAAAAGGATCCTACTCTTTCTTAATAGGCTGCAAGTCTTATGATAGTGTAGTTGTCTATGGGCGGCGGTAATTACTTACTATCAGGTGAGCCTCCTGCCCGTTTGCCCCCTTTTCTATAAAAAAAAGTACAGTTTCACATCCAGTCAACGATATTAGCAGCCAGTGGCATGTGGAAGATGTAGCAAATTCGATTTATCGGAACACCCAGGTTATTACACCTGCCATTTTGTCAACTGACAAACCATCAAAAAAGTAACTAAATGGTTGGGGATCAAAACAAATATTGACGTTTGGTTTACCCTGCCTAGCCTGCCAAGGAACCGGCGTGATTATATGTCGCATCTTTGTATAAACAAAATATATTGAATGATCGCGATGCGTTCAGTCGGTATAGATATAAATAACTGAAACTGAAATTGTTTTTTTTTAATATCGCTGATAGGGAAGCGCTTGACCACGATATCAGGTAAGCTAAGATGCGGCCTAAGATGGAACGCGCTTTCCTAGAAGACACCTGTTCACTCTATTCTTGAATATCCCAGGTTATACTCGTCGGCAAACACAGACTCAGAAAGCATATTCCAGTCCCTTGCGGTTCGGATCAAGAATTTTGAGTCGAACCGCTTTGTCTGGGTACGAGAAACGTCCACCATATGGCGATGCCTAGTATCTGTGCGCCTCGACGAATGACGATCGACAGAAAAACGGAGATAGCGGAATTAAGTCGTGCAATTCCGCAGCACACTCTCCAAAGTGTATCCTATAAAAGACCGATAGACTAGCCACTCTGCGGCGATGAGCGAGGCTCTGGAGTTTTTTGGCAAGGTAAAATGAGAGCGAAATATGGCGTGGGGCCAGTGCGGGCGGCGCCTATTACAGATTACACAAACGAATAATGCAGAGAAACCCTCTCGAGGGGTGATGTCTTACAGCTGTAGCGAGAAAGGCATGTAAGGGCTGAAAAGTAAGAGTGACATGCTGGACATCTCTTTTTATTTAATCAAACAATACACTTACGAGGCAATCAGTTACAGAAAGACCACCGCTGCATGTTTTTTAATTTTTTTATATCATACAATAGCAAACAAGCAGATGGGTCTCCTGATGGAAATAGTCAACCATCGCCTATAGACATCAAAGGTGTTAATGGTGTGTTGCTATCTTGTGGCGAGGTCTAATGCCACTTGCATAAGTTTACCGGCTACCTTACCCTCCAAACTGGAACATTTCAGTGAATAGCGTAGTGATACAGTGATAGGCACTGACGCTAATGCGGTAGGAACAGGTAAGGCAGTGGTACCAGATCCAGGCGAGACAATGCAGAACTCTACCACCTAGTAGCCACGATGGTAGTGACTCGTATCGCCGTTTACGACCTGTCCGGCAGAACGACAGTTGGTCTATTCTTCAAAGGAGTTCGGGACCAACATGGATAAAATGTTTGCAGTATACAATTTTATACACACATATCTTCGAGTCAGATCCCCTACAGGGTACGAAGAGAGAACCGAGTGCCATACATCTGCCCGGCAGAATGGCAGTAGGCCTATTCTTTAAAGGAGCCCGGGACCAACACGGATAAAATATTTGCAGTATGCAATTTTATACATACATATCTTCAAGCCAGATCCCTTACCAGGGTAGGCAGAGAGAACCGAGTGCCATACATCACGATATAATATAGTAATATTAAATCGTGATATTATTGTATTATTATAAATTATTATTTTTATTATAAAATTATGATATTTTTATTATAAAATTATGATATTTTTATTATAATTTTATAATAAAAATTATTACCATCGAATTAGTTTCCTTTTTGAGAAGGTAAACTAAATAGAAAATTTATTGACGTTCTGGTGCACCACAATTCACTATTTGAGAGAGATTGTATGTATGGATAGATAGTAACCTTCATCACATTTTACAAAAAAAAGGACTATCCGATATGACTTTTGAGATAACCGAAACCGAACACTTATCGCCCTCAAGCATATACAAGTATAGACATTTTAACGCATCACCATTAGACTCCGAACTGCTACTGAGATAACAGTTTTCTAAGATTTTTAAAAACACTAATAACATGTTTATTCGACCTTAAGATTAAATTTGAAACCACATGATTCGAAACAAATAGGCTATGCAAGACCAAGAAAAAAAAACTACTATTGGCACATTTACTGTATCGTATCGTTTTGCTTTAAGAAATTTCATTTTTTTTGCTTACTAATGATATTTCTAGCTTTACCACGGCGCAATGCAAAGCTAAGGGTTTTTTCTTATTTTAATGCAATTGGTACATTTACCATCTGAACCTATATGGTTTCAGCTTTCTTCCCTAACAGTGATTTTCCTAACCTAACCATTAAACAATGCAAGACAAAGGAAAACTTACTCAATTTTAGTGCAATTGGCACTTTTACAATCTGAACAACTAAGACTAGCTCACCGAATTTTCAGATATCTTCATTATCGATGTTTTTCTTAACCTAAATACTAGGCACGTCATAAGCAAACAACTTGACACGAGCAAATAAACTTGTAATTTGTGCAAAAAAAAATAAAAAATGATGTTTTTATTTTTTTCAAGTAAAACTTACTTGTAATTGTTCGTTTTCTGATGGGGTTTTTCTTTTTTCGTGTCATTTTCTTCATTCTCTTCCCTTAAAAAAAAAACAAAATATTATTTTAAAGCCGATTGATTTATGAAATAAAGAAGAATGATGAGGGTCCATACAAATTTGGCCTCAAACGCAACACATGTTGATAGCTACTTATCGTATTGTAATACATTATTAATTTCTTCTGAAATATAAATTGTATCACGGGCACTTTTTATAATGCTAAAATTCACGAAAAACTATCAACGATTAATATTACTTTAATTCACAATTATTACATTATATTTTAAGCAACTTACGACGAAATATATCGAAGGACGTGTTCGTGTTTCTCATCATGAAGATTATTTGATTTTAACCACCTAAATTACAAGTTGTAGTAAAATATTTGTTACTCATTCACAGATTAAATAAATGACATATGTTTTTTGTTTCTTTAGGATGATATTGTAATACCTTAATGGTGTTACATGTGTACTGGCAGTTTTGTCTGCTTTTAAACGTAGAACATTGTTGTCTTTTTTCGCCGTGTTGGTCCCAGCCGCCTTTGAAGAATAGGCCAACTGCCGTTCTGCCAGGCAGGTCGTAAAAGGCGACCGATTGGCTATCGAGTCACTAACATCGTGGCTACTAGGTGGTAGAGTTCTGCATTGTCTCGCCCGGGTCTGGTACCACCGCCTTACCTATTCCTGCCGCAATAACGTCAGTGCTTGTCGCTGTCGTGTTCCGGTTTGGAGGATAAGCTAGCGGGTAAACTTATGCATGTGGCATTAGACCTCGCCACAAGATAGCAACGCACCATTAACATCTTTGGTGTCTATAGGCGATGGTTGATTCTTTCCATCAGGAGATCCATCTGCTTGTTTGCTATCTTATGATATATATATATATATATATATATATATATATATATATATATATATATATATATATAATGTCAATTCGAATATAATTAATATAAATTCTCTTGAAGGACCAAGACATATGCCCAAAAATAAATGAAGTTGAGAAAATATCTGGTATCATTTTAATACAATACTGAAACAGACGGTCTTCGCGTACCTCAGGCATCCAAGCAGTAAAATAAACGCCTGGGCATTTGAGGAATTCCACGTTTGGTGCAAATACGTGGGAACAAGCCTCTACATTTGGTGGAGTCGCCCGGCTAGCTCAGTTCGGTAGAGCAGCAAGCCTCTACACGAGTACGAGTAGATTGTTTATACAGCCTTCTATGTTGTAAGTTTCAACTATAGTAATAAATATTTTCATTTTTGTTGCATTTTATCATTACTTTGTTTAAAATTTTGCATTTTACCTTTCCAAAATTTTTCTTATTTGTTTGGTCCGTCGTAAATAAAAGAAAGTGTTAACCTTATAGAAGAGAAAAATATTTGCTTGATTTAGAAATAAGAAAAAGCGTACAAGTTTGTTAGTTTCATGACTTTCCAACTAAAATTCTTTTAAAGTTTACTTGCTAATTAAAGTGTCCATTGAATTCTAATATGTACTTTTTATACATTAAATTAATTTGATAGTTTCAGCTAACGTTATATTCCTGTAATGAGACTTGTAGGAGATTGATGACATCGGCCTCAAAGCGGAGCTCCCCTTTGGGGCCGATCTCATCAATCTCATTTGTGATCTGAATATTTTAT